>JAJTUV010001311.1:0-619434 GCA_021653895.1 Mastomys natalensis | reverse complement strand
CCTTTCTCTTTTTTGCTCTGCTTCAGAGAAGCGGCAAAAACGACTCCCAACACTTGTGTCACTGATATAAATCACTTCATTTATATACAAACATTAGTATATATAATCAAGTGTGCTTTTAGTGTGGCTTTATGCAGTTTAACTGACCTAATGGAAATTAGGTCAGTTAAAGTTAAAAAAAAAAAAAAAGTTTTAGGCCTAGTACAGTGGTTTATCCTTCTAATCCCAGCACTCAGGGAGCTGAGACAGGATTCAGACAGCAAGTCTGAGGTCAGCTTAGTTTACAGAGTGAGTTCTGGGCCAGCCTCAGAAACAAGTTAAAACCTAGGTGATCGAGGAGGAGGAGGAGAGGAGGAACAGCAGGAGGGAGAGAAGGAAGCAGGAGACTTAGGAGAAGGAGAGAGAGGAGAAAGGAAGAACACATGACAAGAGGGAGGGAGGGGGAGGTTGAGCTGGGAAGAAACCTCTTCATTTATGTATATGTATGTTTGTATGTATGTTTGTATTTATCTATCTATCTATCTATTTATTTATTTATTTATTTATTTATTTATTTATTTTTGAGACAGTGTCTCACTACCAGGCTGGCCTCCAACTCACAGAGATCCACCAGCCTCAGCCTCCCAAGTACTAGGATTAAGAATATGCACCATCATAACTGGCTTTTTGAGCATTTCTTGGAGGCAAATCTATCCGTAACAACTTCTCTCGGTTTTTTGTTTTTGGTATTCTTTTTTGCTTTCCTAAGAATTGATTTTGTTTTTGAAGAAAAATTCTGTACAGGATTTCTGTAGGTTGATGGATCTACTCTGTCAACACTTTAAAAACTTCACTCCACCTCCTTGCTTACCTGGTTCTGGAGAAATTGGATTGACTTTTCAATTTACATTTAAACTGAAGCAGGCTCCATGAGTTTGTCAGGGTAGGGCGGAGGCAGTAGGGGTAGCTGAACACCTTAGCGACTCTGAGAGTCTGCGGAGATGCTCCGAGGCCTCTCTCCTTCTAACCAGTGATTTCTCTTACCCTAATGAAACCCAGACGCTTCCAATAAAAAGAATGGCTTGTGTTCAAGTCATTTGCTAATTCTGCCTAGAGGTATCGAGAAGAGAGAGAGGGAGAGAAAAAAGCCGTGCCTTGCATCATTAATTTTAAATATCCTATTTTGTTTTATTTTCAGAATGAAATGGCACGGAACAGTGTAATGAGCAATAGAAATATGGAACCCAGAAGCAATTATATCTTCAAAAGAGCAAAGTGAAAGCAAACGAAAGGCCTTGCACAAGTTACCATACAAACAGCAGATCAGAGCATCGTTTACAGAGTCCAAATGCATGCCTTTTGGTTACGTCTGTAAATTATCTTCTACAAACATCATGTTGTACGACTAGGGACTCATTTTCTGGGCTATGGTTAAAATTGGATTTCTCGAGAGGCCCTAAGACATCTCAAATTTAATTTCTTCAGTATTAAGTATCTTCAGTCTATAGCCATTGTGCTGGGCACTGGGGCAGCAAGATAAATAGGGAATAAAATCTACCTTCAAAGTTCTTACAGTCTAGTCGAGAAGACACAGATAACTGTGGTGGGGTGTGTGTGCCAGGTGACAAAGATGGTAGCACACTTAACTCAGTGTGAAAGTGTAGGTCAGGCTGTCTAAGAAGGTGACAGGAAGCGAGATATACAGTACAAGAAAAAAAAAAATGGGGCCAATTAGATGTGCAGGCCAAGTCATCAGTAAAGTGGCCAAGCTCCCTGGGAATGATCCAAAAACAGAAGACAGAGCCCTGTGTAAAAAGATGAGCCAGGCCCGAGCTCTCCACAAGTGAACTTGGAGCTACCTCAAAACATCACAATCATGTTTGCGGGACAATGGGAAACAATGGCTATGATATAAAAACAGGAACAATGCCTCTGCTATGCGTGGGTACTCCATCCAAGCGTCATGTTCTACAATGGAGCAAAATGTCTAGTCCCTGATACAGAGGCATCTCAGAGGATCTGTCCGAGGCAATTCTGAAAGCATCCAACAGAGAGGACCCGCGTGGGGAAAACACTCCCATGCACAATCGGTTTTCAAATAAAAATTACAAAGCACATCATCTATCTACACCATTAAGAGCTGGTTGGCATAGCCAGCAAACGAGACACATTACATCTAAGGAAACAGACATAAATGCAGTAGCTTGTTAACAGGCTCAAAACAAATGTGTTTAGAACCGTTAGCCACAAGTGAAAAAATATCATTCTTGGATAAATAGGAGGCTATTAAACTTTATATATTCCAAATGATAGGAAATGGAATTAAAACTTAGTAGGTTACATTAGAAAAAAAAAAAAAAAAAAGAGAATCGGTTTCTTGGAAGAAAGAACTAAGCACATATGATGAAGTCTGGGTACACAACGGTCACTTGCATATCCTCTCCAGAGCACACAAGCAAATTCTCTTCCCTGGATGTCTTGGTGCTGAGACTGGGGAGATAAAACTGACTATGAGAGGAAGTGAATTTTAGTCCTGGCCACAACACACCCTGGGTTCCCATCCTCCTCTCTGAAGGTGTGGTCCTCACATACTGATAGCAGCACCATCAAGGAAAGAAGGGGCCTCAAGTCCTCTCCCCAGAGCCCTGCAGCCTGCAGCAAACTGTGATGTAGACAAGAAATACACTTTCCTCTTGCTGGGTTTATTTGTTTTACAGGACAGCTTGTCTTGAACATATACAGAAATCGCTCTGAATACAACAAGATGAATGTATGGAAGACTGAAATGAAGTTGAAGAGGCTCAAGCAAGAAGTTCTACATATATATATGGCATATATATATATGTTGTTCTAGATTGAGAGAATAGTCAGATGGTAGGAAAGGATACATAACAACAAGGAATACTAAGAGAATTTTCCAGAATTCAAGGGAGACACAAATCTTTAAACTGCCAAAAAAAAAAAAAAGAAATTTATTCAGTATACTGATTCACTGGCAGTGGAAAATTTCACTAATTATTTTTTAATTGATGAAAGTGTAATACATGCGGCATAATCCTTTAAAAATCATTAATTCATTCTTTCATTAATTTATACAAGGAATGTTTTAATAACTTAATATATCGTGTTGCTTGTAAGGAACTGACAGTTTGTTGAAAACCCAATAGGAATTAGAGAAGGTGCTATTTGGCATAGTGTAGAGAAGGGAGTGGCTAGATGAGAGGCTCTCCGAAATGAAGTGGTTAACACGCATAAAAAGATGCTAATACTGAAGTCAGGATAGAGCTACTGAGCATAAGGGCAGATAGTTAGAAACAGCCGTGAGCGGTGAGCCGTGAGCCGTCATCTGAACAGTTGGGAGAACGCCGCGTGGAACCGTAGCACTGCGTTCACTGCTTAGAATACGGGAATGCTTTCTTTAAAACTAACCCTTGCTTCACTCGACTGTCTCAATCGGCATACCTCTAAAAAGCTGAGGATTTTGATGGTGCAAAACATACCTCGTTCTCCTGGCAGATGCCCAAAAGCAGCGTGGTAATGGAGGAACCCAGCACTGACTCAATTTTCCTGAGGTATTGCTGCTGTACCAGCTGCTCCTCACTCTGTGCTCCTCACAGACGGTGCTCCTCACCTCTGTGAGAGTAACGCCTCACTCTGTGACTATTCCCTCTTTATCAGCCACTTTTTGCATTACTGTGATAAGATGCTTGAAAGAAGGAACTCAAGAGAGAAGTGGAGAAGGGAGGGGCTAGGAGGAAGAAGAGGGCTAAGGGGACCAAGGGACTTGGAGGAAGCAGAGAGAAATACACAAAGACAGAAGCGGGCGGGGTGGGGAGGTAGGGGGGAACTCTAAGGAGTTAAGGGCGTCATGTGCCCGAGGCAAAAAGTTATAAGGAAAGCAAACCAGAGAGGGAAATCTGGAAGTACCTGCTACTGCGAAGAATGGGAGAGACTCAAGACAGAGGCTTTAGAACATCTTTATCCTTCGAGAAACAGGGCACACTGAAGTCTCCAGATCTGCAGTACTTGTTGTTGCTTCTGGAGTAAGAGTTTGTTTGTTTGTTTGTTGTTTCATTTGAAGCAATAATGGTGCAGTTGGCCATAGAAGGGCCAGTTTTATTTGGGCCTCATATTTATATGCATCTTTCTGATAGTGGAAGTCCCAGGATACAGCACCCCAAATCAAAAAAGAAGCCTATTGCTGTTGAAGAGGGAGGGGGGAGGGAAGGCAGGGGAGGGGAGAGGAGAGGGAGCTATAATAACTAAGTAGTAATGATCTAGAGGAGAATTCAAAACTCAGGCTGCTGTGGAGTTATAGAGACAGATTTCAGTCACTTTATTATTTTGATCAACCATGTTTACTGCATAAATAAATGGTCTTGGGAAAAATCAGACAAGCTCTACCTAATCCAAAGCAGGATCAAGAGAGAATTTGCTTAAGAGGAACACAGAAGCTGTGGTGCTGGGGCTGTGCTGAAGCTGAGGCATCCCTAGATGGGGGAGAGTAGAGATGGAGACCTTGAAGAGGCTATATGACCTTAGAAATTCTGGGGGTAAGGGAAAGGGTTGGCTCTTTCCCAAGATAAAGTCACTGTAGCAAGGCCAGGTAGGTAGGCCATTAGGGGAAACTGGAGTGCAGAGTGGATAACGTAGTTATCATATATGAGGCAGTTGAGTCAAGTGCCCAGCACTCCCTGGGGGCATAAAAATGTGTGCAAAGGCAGTGGCCCGTCTCTGGAGAGTCTGTCCTTTCTGCTCCTGGAAAGGGCTGACAGCCTGCTCTGATTTATGGACACAACTCTCACTGGAGATATTCTCGTCTCCTCCCAGGGACAGACATTTTAAGCTGGCCTCCATGTCTCTTGTCACCATGCAAAGGACTCAAAATTTTGCATTCTAGGATTTTCTTTTTTTTCTTTTTCTTTTTTTTTTTTTTTTTTTTTTGGATATTTTATTTATTTACAATACAGATGTCACTCCCTTTCCCCATTTCCCCCTCTCTAGAACCCTCTATCCTATACCCCTCTTCCTTTATGTTTTTATGCCATTTTGATTACACAAATGTATTAAGGTGAGTTCTAGGTTAAGAGTCTAGCAATACAATAGATGCAAATAGTCGAGGAACAAACAATACAATAAACACAAATAGTCAAAGAAAAAGCAAGGCATAAAACCCAGTTACGTGACACTCCGTGATCACTGTTTCTAAAGGCTTCTCAGGATGACCAAAGTATCTGAGCCTACTTCCGTATCCTAGCCCAAGGTCATTTTCATGTCTGAAGCCCATTTCCTTGTTCTAGCCTAAAATTTAGATTCCTGTTTGAAATCACTTCTTTGTTCCAGCCTAATATTTAGATTTCTGCCTGAGATTACTTCTTTATTGTAGCCTATGATTTAGATTCCTACCTGGAATTACTTCTTTGTTCTAGTCCAATGTCAGATTTCTGCTTGAAGCCTACTTCCTTGTCCTTGGCCAATGTCATATTCCTGCCAAGCAGCCCATTTCCTTGTCCTTGGCCCATGTTAGCTTCTCTCCAAACTGCCCCAAAGGCTCTCCACCTCTCCCCTTTTTTATTTCGTTAACAAGACTGAGCCTGTCTTAGGTCATTCTGACAAGAATGCCTTCCTTACCCATCATGGAATATGCATTATCAAAGGCAATGCACTTCTGTTGTAGGTTGGTAAGGCTCTGTGCAGAATCTTACCCATCCTTGGCTTGCCAGCCTGTTAATTTAATAACTCTGTCTGGGGGTACATTTTCAGGTTTAAGCCATGTACTTTGGCTACCAACATGTTAATGTTGTTAAAGATAAGCTTTAACACAATGAGCAGGAATAAAAGTATTCCCAGGACAAGAAGGGCTAGCCTGATCAAGCTATATATGCCATTCCTTAGGTTTGCCCAAAAATGGAAATACTGAGCTCAGGCCATGGATAATTTTATTGGCATTATCTGCAGCATCAAAGGTCAACAGAGCAGCATTCTTTAAATTCATAATCTCACTATTCAAAGTTAACACACCCAGAGAGGTGTTAGGAATATGCCAAATATTCTACAGGTGTCTTTAAACTTTTTTCTAATTATAATGACAATCATTGTGAATTTTAAAAGTAACACTATCCAATGATATTTGTCATGACACTTGAGATGCCTCCTAACTGTTGAACCTTGAACCTCCTTCAGATAATTTGAATGGGTTATAGAGCATCATTCGTTGTTCCAGATATCTATACAAAATCCTTTTGTATACTCAATACATTAGTAACATTTTTTTGCTAATCGTTAACAAAAATAGTTGTCTTAACTCTTGTGCAATGCTATTGCATAAGTAGTGGTGCTAGCAATTAATGATTAAAGCTGTTATACCAGCAATAATCAGACCTTGCTACCCTCTTGCTTCTGCTTAAAGCCTAACTTACTCTTCGGCATTTCAAGCTTTTTTCAGGGGAATCAAGGTTTTCTAATACCAGGACAGTGAGACGAAAGCTGATGATAGATCCCCTAAAAGACATGCCAGGTTTCAACACACTAACATATTGGAATTATACAGTCAATGCAATTTACAATAAATACTATAGAAGAGACAAAACCAATTTTAGCTTGACAATAAAAGAGCCTTAAAACATGGACTAACCCTTGATTTAAATCAGATCCTGTCCAACATTATCTCTTGCTATCCTAACATCATAGCACTACAGCTAGCTTCAAATAGTCTCTGAAAAGTCAAGATCAATATTCCAAGAAGTCCACGTTATTTTCCCATATTGGATGGATTCTAGACCAGTAATGAATTGAGACTCAAATTTTGAGACACGAGACTAATCACTGAGGATCTTCCCATGGGGCTTCTTTCAGGACCAAAGACCCTTCATACTTTTGTGTGGGTGAGACACAGTCTCTTTTTAACACAACCAACATCATACTGTTCTCAATGACCTTCACATACTGATCATATCTCCTTGGGTTCCAAATTACCCTGCTCTTTTCTCTCTACTGCTCTTGGGGATTCACTATATTCCAATTTCTGCCCATCCCACTGTCTCTTGACTTACTTTCCTTGTTGCTACAACCAGTAACTGCCAAAAATTAACTTAAGGGAGAGAGGATTTATCTGGCTCACAGTGTGATATGTCATGTTTGGGAAAAGACATGGCAGCAGGAGTGGATTTGGGCTGAGGCAGCAGGACATGAGGCTGCCTGCTCATACTTGTGGCGCAAGCAGAATTGGGACAAAAAGTTAGGCTAACCTGTAACTAAATGCTTGTCTGTAGAGATTCAATTCCTTAACCAGGTTTTATCTTCTAAAGATTCACCCATCTCCAAAATGATGTCAATAGCTGGTCAAACACATAAAGGGGTGGGCACTTTACACCCAAACCATAAAAATGTCCAGTTTGGGTGACTCATTCTCCATAGCTAAGTATAAGTCTTATTTTCCTATGAGCAGAAAATACCTCCTCCATAAGATTTTGGTTGATTACTTTCTTAAATCAATGGGTGACATCAGTAATTGAGGGCCATGTGTAAGAGTCACTTCCTTCTAGAAGCTCCTTTATCCGTGGGAAGGAGGGAATCTGTCTGACACATCTATCACCCTATTGATTGTCAGGATTGATTTAGCTTATCTTGCAGGTTAGTCGAGTGCCCCCTTCCTCTCTCACTACTCATGTGCATCTTTCCAAAGCTTCATGTTAGGTGGAAGAGGATGGCCTTCCCTGAGAGACAGACACTTCCTCAGTCAATGGTGTGCAAGATGCTGTCCTCCATGCTAGACCTTCCAAGAGTTCTCAAGAAGCCCTTTCCCTCTTCTCTTCTAGACTACTTGACTTCCTCTTTCTGAGGCTGATCAGCTGGTTATAAGGAAGCCATGTATTTTCTAGAGATTTCTCTAAAAGTTTTAAAATTCATAGGCAGGATACCATAGTTATTAAGCATGTGGGTCTCTGAGTTTGCCTTTGCTTCAATGCTAATTATGTTCCTATGAGCAAATATTGCCATCATGGCTAAGCCTCGAGTCTCCCACTTGCACATTCAGAATAATGATGGTACAGGACTCTCACAGGCATTTCGTGGGAAAGCACATATGTAAAAACCATACAGCAAAATCTCCTGGGTTAGTGTGTCATTGGTATTGTTTCAGGTCTATGCTAACTCCTTGTTGTTGGTACCTGATATCTGTCTAGAAAATTGTCCATTTCATCCAGATTTTCCAGTTTTGATGAGTATAGGTTTTGTAATAGGATCTAATGGTTTTTTTTTTTTTTTTTTTTTTTAGTTTCCTCAGTTTCTGTTGTTATGTCTCCCTTTTCAGTTCTGATTTTATTAATTTGGATACTGTCTCTGTGCCCTCTGGTTAGTCTGGCTAAGGGTTTATCTATCTTGTTAAATTTCTCAAAGAACCAGCTCCTGGTTTTGTTGATATTTTGTATAGTTCTTTTTGTTTCTACTTAGTTGATTTCAGCCCTGAGTTTGATTATTTCCTGCCATCTACTCCTCTTGGGTGTATTTGCTTCTTTTTGTTCTAGAGCTTTCAGGTGTGCTATCAAGTTGCTAGTGTATGCTCTCTCCAGTTTCTTTTAAACACATCAAATGGTGCTGGTTCAACTGGCGGTCAACATGTAGAAGAATGCAAATTAATCCATTCACACCTTCCTGTACAAAGCTCAAGTCCAAGTGGATCAAGGACTTCCACATAAAACCAGATACACTGAAATTAATAGAAGAGAAGGTGGGGAAGAACCTCAAATACTTGGGCACAGGGGAAAAGTTCCTGAATAGAACACCAATGGCTTATGCTCTAAGATCAAGAATTGACAAATGGGACCTCATAAAATTGCAAAGTTTCTGTAAAGCAAAGGACACTGTCAATAGGACAAAATGGTAACCAACAGATTGGGAAAAGATCTTCACCAATCCTACATCCGATAGTGGGCTAATATCCAATATATACAAAGAACTCAAGAAATTAGACTCTAGACAACCAAATAACACTATTAAAAATGGGATATAGAGCTAAACAAACAATTCTCAATTGAGGAAACTCAAATGGCCGAGAAGCACCTAAAGAAATGTTCAACATCCTTAGCCATCAAGGAAATGCAAATCAAAACAACCCTGAGATTCTACCTCACACCAGTCAGAATGGCTAAGTTCAAAAACTCAGGTGATATCAGATGCTGATGAGGATGTGGAAAAAGAGGAACACTCCTCCATTGTTGATAGGATAGCAAGCTGATACAACCACTCTGGAAATCAGTCTGACAGTTACTCAGAAAATTCGACATAGCATTACCTGAGGACCCAGCTATACCACTCCTGGGCATATACCCAGAAGATGTTCCAACATACAACAAGGACACATGCTCCACTATGTTCATAGCAGCCTTATTTATAGTAGCTAGAAGCTAGAAAGAACCTAGATATCCTTCAACAAAGGAATGGATACAGAAAATGTGGTATATTTACACAATTGAGTATTACTCAGCTATTAAAAACAATGAATTCATTAAATTCTTAAGCAAATGGATGGAACTAGAAAATATCATCCCAAGTAAGGTAACCCAATCACAAAAGAACACACATGGTATGCACTCACTGATAAGTGGATATTAGCCAAAAAGCTTGCAATTGTAAGAAGATTTTTAGTTAGCTCAGAATGACAAGAGTAATAGGGCTCTCTAATTCAGAGACACAAATAGTTAAAATTGCAGGACCACGAGACTGCTAGCCTTGGGCCTCAGTGATTAGCTACAAAAATACAAAGCCAAAGAAACAATAGACTACTGAGCATTCCGGGAGCCCAGCCCATGATGTTTCAAAGCCAAGAAGACCAGGAACAAAGGACTGTTCCCGTGAAGTTAGTCCGTCCCACTCTACCCTGGACCTGCTTACGAAGTTTGAAATAGCCAATCATGTGCAACTGTGCCAAAGCCCCCCCACCCCACCCCCGCCTTCCCGATCCTTTTCTATTTAAACTCTTTTCTTTTGGGGTTCTTGGTCGACTCCTCTATCTCCTGCGTGAGATATGTGTTGATCTGGAGCTCCGTTATAAACTGCCTGCCTCATGTGTTTACATCAAGATGGTCTCTTGTGTGTTCTTGGGTGCGCTCCCCTCGGACTTGAGTGAGGGACTCCTTTGGGGGGACCTTTCACAATACCCAAGATACAACTCACAGACCACATGAAGTTCATGAAGAAGGAAGACCAAAGTGTGGGTGCTTCGGTCCTTCTTAGACGGAGTAACAAAATACTCATGGGAGCATATATGGAGACAAATGTGGGACAGAAACTGAAAGAGGGTCCATCCAGAGACTGTTCCACCTGGGTATTCATCCCATGTGCAGTCACCAATGGCAGACGCTGATGTGGATGCCAGGAAGTACATGCTGACAGGAGCCTGATATAGCTGTCTCCTTAGAGGTCTACCAGAGAGTGACATATACAGAGGCAGATGCTCACAGCTAACCATTGAACTTATCATGGGGTTCCCAATGGAGGAATTAGAGAGAACACTGAAGGAGCTGAAAGGGTTTGCAGCCCCATGGGGAGAGCAACAATACCAACCAACCAGAGCTCCCAGGGCCTAAACCACCAGCCTGGGAGCACATAGGGAGGGACCCATGACTCCAGCTGTATATGTAGGGGAGGATGACCTTGTAGGCATAGGTGGGAGAGGAAAGTTAGATGCCCCAGTGTGGGGGAATTCAAGGGTGGGGAGTTGGGAGTGGGTGGGTGAGTGGGGGCACATCCTCATAGAAGCAGGAGGAGGGGGGATGGGATGGGGGTTTCTGGGTGGGGGAAACGAAGAAAGGGGATAACATTTGAAATGTAAATAAAATATCCAATAAAAATTATTTAAAAAAAAAAGTATAGTTGCTCTCTTTTTCTAGGAATCAAGGGGCTAAGATCATAAAATGCTAATTCATGGGATATCAAAAGGGAACCTGGAATAAGTAACTGAATTGATATATAAATAAAAGTCTGGGCTTTGAATTGCAAGAGAGAGCTACTCAAAACTGCTTGGAGAGAGAACACAGCTCTTTGAGACTTTTTTTTTTTTTTTCTAGAAAATCCAAGAATTTTTTGTAGCAGCTTTTCTGACCCACGAGCTATCCAGAGAGATTTTAGAGTTTTTTTTTTTTTTTTTTTTTTTAGCATGAGAGAGTTGTCTTGAGCAGGGAACTGTCTGGAGCAAGGGGCCTGTCTCAAGCAGAGAGCTATCTTAAGCAGACTATAAAGCCAAAAGCTATCTACAGAGAGCTGTGTAGGGAGCCATCTTGAACAGACTACAAGGCTGACAGTTTGCATCTCATCATTTGACTTCAAGTTATTCTTTTTTGCCGCTCCCAAACATCCCTTCCTCAGAATCTCTCTCCAAGCTGAGACTGTTCCTTGGCACTTGTGGTTAGTTATTCCAATTTAAAACAAGCCTCCAAGCATAGTTCTGAAATGTTGTCTTCTCTTCTTCTCCTTCTTCTTTCTTCTTCTCCTTCTCCCCTCTTCTTTTCCTCCTCCTCTTCCTTCTCTTATTTTCCTTCCCTCTTTATCCTCCTCCGTTTAAAACTTATGTATAGATACCTGTATCTGTGTGTGGGTTTGTGAATGTGAGTGCAGTGCCTGTGGAGACCAGAAGTGGGCATTGGATATTCTGGAACTGGAGTTACAGATGATTGTGAACTAACCAATGTGGGTACTGGGAACTCATATCCTCTGCAAGAAGGCTACTCTCTTCATCATGGAGCCATCTTTCTATACCCTTATGTCACCTTCTCTTCTTAAGTACAAGAAGGCTGTGATGTATCTAACAGGGAAATAGGTTTGTTCAATAAGTTTCCTTCAAGTGTGTTTTCAATGCTGTTGGCATGAGTTCACTGTTAATGAGTCAATATCATGTATTAAGTTATGAAGAATAGTAATCCTGTATTTGTTGATTCAACCTTGTGGTAATTGGAGATTCCCAATGGATTCAGGGACAGGTCAAATGGCCCCATGAGCCACTGAGAGAGAGACACGCAAAGGCATCTCTCCACTGTTTCACTTAACAAATATTTATGCAACTCATTCTAATTGTCAGGCGTGTTGAGTGAGAACTGAACATTGGAACAAGGTGGGTGGAGCTGTGGTGAAGGGATGTGGGAGGCTAGGGAGACCACATAGTTGGTAAAGCACTTGCCTTACAAATGTGAGGATCTGAGTCAAGAGCCCCAGGAACCAAACTCAAACACTCCAGCCATGGTGGTGCACACTTGTAATCCCAGCAATGGCAAGATAGAAGGGAGAGAGACGGGTGAACCCCCAGAGTTCACTGTTTAGACTAGTTTGGCAAAGTTTCAAGTCGATGAGATGTCTTGTTGTAAACAAGAGGAGACAGCACCTGAGGAATGACACCTGAATTTGTCTCTGACTTTGACATGCACATATATACATGTGCACATGAATTTATACACACATGTACCCATATATATGAACACACACACACAGAAAGAGAGAGGGGGCTACAGAGTTAGGGGTGCTAGATTTGAACCCATGTCCATGGAGGATCAGCTGATGGATGGATCCAGTGTGGCCAAGAGTGAAAGGCTTAGGTAAATATCTTCTTTCAATTACTAGGCAGATTAGCAATCTAAAGAAGTTGTAGATTCATTCCCTGAATTAAACCCAAAGATACTAGAAATCTCCTTAAGGCTTTCCTATTCCCTGTAAACCTCTGAGTGTCTCTCACTGTACTTAAAATTAAGTGCAAAGTCTTCAGTTTTTGCATCTCCTTTTAGAGTCTATCTCTACCCACTCTCTCACCGTAGTCCTGCAGAACAGCTCCAGAGAATTTGCTTCCATTCTGAGACTGAGCCATGCTCTCTTGTTGCCCCGTCCTTGTTGAATTTCATCTGGAGTATTGTTCTCCTCCCTGCCCCCACCTCCACCCCAGTCCTCTGACCACACACCTTGCCAGGTTTTATTCATCCCAAAATCTTAGCTCAAAACCTTCTGGGGAAGATTGGAGGTGGGCAGCAGCAAGTATGACCAAGTCTAGTGATATGTGTATGAAAATGTCATAATGAAACCTATCGTTTTATATGATAACTAAAAGTAATTAATTAAAAAGTCTTCGGCAAGAGAAGAGTTTTCAGAGAGAAGGCTTAATGGGTGGAAGCTCCTCCCATGCAAACCTGATCATCTGAGTTGTTTCTAAAACTCACCTGAGTTAGGCGGGGTATGGTGGTGCACATCTGTAATCCCAGCACTTCTATAATGAGATGGGAAGTAGAAGCTACTATGGCAGATACATAATAGCAGAAACAAGAGACCGTGCTTTAAAACCCAGTGGAATGGGAGAATTGCGTTCTGAAATTTGTCTCTGACTACCTCATGTGCAATGGAACTTGTGTACCTACATTCATACACGCACGCGACACACACACACACACACACACACACACACACACACACACACGGAGTCCTAGCATTTGGTGATGGCCCTCTTTCTGGTTTTCAAATGACTGTCTTCTAATGTTGTCTCACTCTGTGTTTTTTTTCCACGAAGTTACTAGTCCTACCCATTCATGAGGGCTCCATCTTCATGATCAAATTATCCCCCAGCTGACTCCATCTCCTGCAGCTGTTGCAGGACTGGGCTGGTCCACACCTTACCCACATCCTGGGATCTCTGTGTAGGAGATACACTGCATATACTACAGGTGACAGACTCCATTAGAGTCAAGTGAGGCACTGTCAAGGAGTGAGAGTGGCCAGAGTCTATTGTGCCAGCCTATATTTTTAGGTAAGTTTTATATTATTTCTTAAAGTCCCCAGAATAATTTTAAAATAGATTTCTTGGCAGGAGGAGTCCTGTCCAGGTGGTTGACAAGTCCATCCCGATTAAGTCTTAAGGGAAAGGACAACGGAGTTTCTTAGTCCTTTACTAGAAAGGACTGATAGTATCTGGCTGATAGTAGCTTTGTGATTTTTTGGTCAGTTCAGAAGTTATTTCTCAACTCAAGAGCAGAAATATAACTTCTGTCTATGAGGGAGGAGGTCTATCTTCAGTGAAGCCTGATAATATCTGACTAGCTACTTGGAAATGTCACCTTGAGTTAGATTTCAACATATAGGTTCAGTGTATAGCATTACTCCACAGCATTTGCTAACCAAGTGCTCAACCAAGAGGGTGGGCCATGTATGCTAGATTTATTGTTTATTTTTCTAGTGTCCAGTGCTTGGCACTTAGTAGTTTCTTGTGAGACCAAAGGAGGGGAGAAAGCAAGTTCACCCCAGGGCCCTGAACACTCAGCCTCCATAGGGCACACATCATTGGGGTGTTCTATTGTATTAAGGTTGACTGTTCCACCCTCCACTGCCCCTTGAATGCTGGTTTCCTTCCATTTCGCATTCCTCTAATGATAACTGAGTTATCAAGAGTGCCAAGTTTCCCCTCCAGCCAGCAAGGACCCTCTGTGAACTGTGAAACACTTGATTCTTCTCATATGCCCAAAACACACTCAACTGTCTGTAATTAAAATTGTGCTTTCTAGTAGGGCACTAATTATCTTTAATTCATGGATTGTATTCACTGCCCAAGAGCAAGAAACTGAAAAGCTCATTGCGTATTGGGGAGGGGCTCCTCTTCTTTTCCTCACAGTGGGTTCTACTAGAGTTCTCTCAACGCATCCTTCTGGTTCATCTGCCAGTCTGAATCACAGGCAGTCATTCACCTCAATCTATAGGGGGTAAAAGGAGGAAGGAAACTGTCTTAGTTAGGGTTTTACTGCTATGAACAGACACCATGAGCAAGGCAAGACTTACGAAGGACAACATTTAATTGGGCTGGCTTATAGGTTCAGAGGTACAGTCTAGTATCATCAAGTTGGGAACACGACATCATCCAGGCAGGCACGGTACAGGAGGAGCTGAGAGTTCTACATATTCATCTGAAGGCTGCTAGAAGAATACTGGCTTCCAGGCAGCTAGGATGAGAGTTTAAGACTAAACTCACAGTGACACACTTACTTCAACAGGGCCCCACCTACTCCAACAGGGCCACACCTTCTAACATTGCCACTCCTGGGCAGAGCATTTGCAAACCATAACAGAAACATTAGGCTATTAAGGTTAAGTGTCAGAGATTGTCCATGTCATGATTCAGTGTCTGATCTTATAGGTTCAGAAACTTAATTTATCATTATCTTCAAGGTGGATATAGTCACTGATTCACTGATGAAACACATAAGAAACTAAAAGCAGACTCTTTTATTTGATGTGAGGCATGGCAGGCGTTTGTAGGTCTTAGCCTCAAATAAGATACAATGTTCTAGCTTGAGGTGGGCTCTCTTCTGCCTTGTCTGTGATAAAGCAGAAGGAACACAGATTATTATTTCTGCTTTTCAAAGAGATTGAGGCTCAGAGGATGCCACTCAGGTGCCACGATATCCTGATCTTGGTGCCTCTTATGTGTAAAATCAGGAGGGTAAATGAAGGCAAAGTTCAGCTGTGATCCTGGAATCAGAAGTGTAATTGGCTGTATCACAGAGGGACTTTTGAAAAACTTGCTTGTTTTGTGTTTATGTGTTTGGGTGTGCTTGGTGTGTTTGTGTCTGCTTCGTGTATGCAGGTGCCTATGGAAGCCAGAGGAGGGCACTGGATCCCCAGAAGTGTTACAGGGGATTATGTGATGCCTTTTGTGAGGGCTGGGAACCAAATCCAGGTCAGAGGAAGTTTTTTGAAAATAGCTGTAGTTTAAAGTCAACGAAAACTTCAAATCAGTTTCTCGTGGCAACTTCAGCCTCAGACGCCTGAGCCTGCAGCACTGTCTTTAAAACTTGATTCTATGAAGAACAGTCCAAGGATTTGAGAGGTCATTTAGTTATTGTTTTGGGTATTTTTTTAAGACAGGATTTACTCTGTAAACCAGACTGGCATCCAACTCACAGAGATCTATCTGCCTCTGCCTCCTGAGTGCTGGGATTAAAGGTGTGTTCTGCCATATCTGACCTCAGGGACCACACTTAAGGGGAACTAACATGGGGAATGGGAGAGACCAGCAAGGATGTGATATCAGGTAGTCTCTGAGGATGCCTTGATTCACAAGGGCAAAAGCACGGTAACACAAGCTGCATTAACAAGTGGCCTTCCTTATGGGAGGACATGCTGTTTAAACCTTCTGGAATCAGAGGACCATGAGTTGAGAGCTGCCTTGAGGACAATGGCCTATCATTGGAGGACATGTCTCCCATTAGTTATGAGGACATCCCCTGAGAAGGAGCTGCTGTGTGCTGTGGACAGCCAGCAGTAAGAGCAGCTGGGGGCTAGGTGTGCTGGCTCAGTGTGTATGGGGAGGGCCGGGGTCTGGGTGCATATTACCACATCTACAGTCACCAAGCCTGGGCACTGTCCCCCTGTCCTCTGTGTTCTTGTACATGTGGTTTTTCTCTATATCTCGACCTCATTAAACACACACACACACACACACACACACCTCTGTAGCCAATGTTACTTTATCTCACACATCTCTTCACTTATGTGTCAACCCTCTAAGACAACTTTGGTTCCATGCTTTCCCAGTGACACTATGTGACATAATAAAGTTACTCACTTGTATCCATCTTGACTATGACTTGAAGATCAGGGTAGGAGTGTCTGACTTGTAGTCCTGTCTGACCAGCACTAGTCACCATTCCTAGCACTCTTTTCTTTCTTTTCTTTGAGTGTTAGGAGGCTCGGGATCTGATTTCTTGGTTAGAGAAAGGAGATGATTTCATCTATCTATCTAACTATCGATCGATCTATCCATCCATCCATCCATCCATCTCTCCATCATCTATCATCTATATCTGTCTTCTATCTACCTATCATCTATCAGCTATCTGTCTGTCTGTCTGTCTATCCATCTATCTAACTGAGATAGAGTTCAACTTAAGGCCCTCCTGTCTCTGGCCATACAATTAAAAAAGTTCCTTTCAAGGAAAACACTATGAATTTTCAAAGGAAGTGAAGCTCCATGGGTCTAGTTAAGGTTTGAAGATGTAAAATGATGAGCTGTTTGGGACTGAACAGCATCTGCAGAGGAGGGCCTGGGGACCAAATAGGGGATGGTGAGAGGCAGAATAATGTGTTTAGGGCAGAAATTCCTCAGTAGGGTTAGGATCAAGAGAGCTGTGACAGTGTGTCAGGAATAGAGGAATACTATCAGGAACTTCCAGTCCTCTTCTGAGGAAGGGACCTCCTCAGTGTGCTTTTGGCTAAACCCAGGAAAATGTGTTAGGGAAATCACGGCCTTGCTCTCTATTTGGAGACGGAGTAGGTATGGCTTAGAGCAATGTTTTTTAGGATTGCTTGACAGGCGTTGCTCTTGTGGTATCTGACTTTGTTTGTTGTGGTTTAAATGAAAATGCCTACTATGGGATTATGGACAGAGGACAGCACTACTGGGAGGTGTGGACTTGTTGGAGTAGATGTGGCCTGGTTGGAGGAAATGTGTCACTGTGGGTACTTCAGAAACTCAAGCCATACCCAGTCTCTCTCTCTCTCTTCCTGCTGCCTGCCTATCCAGATGTAGAACTCTCATCTACCAACCCAGCACCATGTCTGCCTGTGTATCACCATGCTTCCCACCATGACAATAAGGGACTAAACCTCTGAACCGGTAAGCCAGCCCCAATTAGAAGTTTTCTTTGATAAGAATTGCTGTGGTCACGGTGTCTCTTCACAGCAATAAAACCTAACTCAGAGACTTGTTAAATTTGAACCATCATGGCAGGGATGCCCCTCCTTTTGGCTACCATACTTTTGGTAAAACTCTAAGGAATTGGAATTTCCCCCAGACATCTTGTGCTGGGAGAAGGAAAGGTTGAAACCTCTGTGCCAACCAGTTGGAAACTTGGTTCTAAAGAAAAGAGATGTCACGAAGTGGTAACACTTGTCAGACCACCTTTCAGGAGAGCCTGGAACCCAGACAAGGATGACGGATGGGTGACACTTTGACCAGGATTCCTTAGCCCTCTATTAAGTCTTTACATCAGAATTCCAAAGGTGGACTTGGAAGTGAGGGCTGGCCTCTTGGTTCTTTTACTCGGTGTGGCCATATTTAATAAACCTCTCCACTTCCCCAATCACTTTGGCTCCCTAGTTGGCCTGCTGAGGTCAGGCATCCCAAGCTTGTTAGAGCTCTCTGGGCTCAGGCTTTACCCCTGACTGCCTTTGCAACAACTGGACTGGACTAAGAGATTTGATAAGATATTTCTAGATGTGAAAGTTAGGTCTGATTCTACCTCCCAGCCCATGCAGTCAGAAATAAGATTCAGACTCAAAATATATTTACCAATACCTTAGCCATATAACTAGGCTATTCTCTTACTATACCATAACTAAAATAACCCAATTATTTTAACCTGTATTCTGCCATGTAGTTGGTTAGTGCTCAGGCACCATGCATCTGTCTCCTCACATCTTCTTGGACTGCTCTCCCATATGACTTTATCCCAGAATTCTTTCTGCCTCTTGGATGTTCCACCTTCTATTTCTTGCTTAAGCCACAGGCCATGCACTTTTTAATTGACAGGTGATGAATCCATACAGTACACAAGATATCCTCATCTTCCAGAGATGATTGGCATAAGGGAGTGTGAGCTTAGTGGGTAGACCCTACTGAACGTTCTCTCCATCAATAAGATGGGAGAACAAAGCAGGAAGAGAAAGCTTGAGCCCCCAGTCTTTCCTTTTTAAATATAAAATATTCTGATCACATTTCCCCCACTCCTAGCTTGTTCCAAATCTTCCCCACTCACCCAAGTCCACATTCTTCCTTTCTCTCTCTCATTAGAAGACAAACAGGCAGAGAAGGAGGAGGGAGAGGAGGAGGAGGGAAGGAATACAGGAGGTGGAAGAGGAAGGAGGAGGAGGAGGTGGAAAAGGAGGAAGAGGAAAAAAGAAAGGAGGAAGGTAGGGAGGGAGGAAGGAAAGAGAAAGAATGAGAGAGAGAAAGAAGAAAGAAAGAAAGAAAGATAGAAAGAAAGAAGGAAGGAAGGAAGGAAGGAAAGAAGGAAAGAAAGAAAAAGAAAGAAAGAAAGAAAGAAAGAAAGAAAGAAAGAAAGAAAGAAAGAAAGAAAGAAAGAAAGAAACAAGCAAACAGGAAAAGGGGGCAAAGAAGATGCACAAGAAACAGATATAGACACAGAGATACACACATTTGCTCACACAGAAATCCCAATAAAACACAAAATTGAAAACTATAATACACAAGCAAAAGACCTATAACATTAAAAAATATGCCCAGACAAAGCATTATAAGACAAAAATCAATCAAACAAACACAAAACATGCCAAAAATACTGTTGAGTTCATTTTGCAGTTGGTTGTTGTTGGTTGTCTACTGCTGGGCATGGAGCCTACCCTTAGGTATAGTTTGTTTACCCAGTGAGACTCCATTGGAGAAAACTAATTTTTCCTTTGATAGCTTCGGGGTTAGAGATGGGGGCTGGTGTCCACTTCCTCTCTCGGGATCTCACTCTTGTTCTTTCTTGAACGAGCTCAGGTTTTGGTGTGGCTGTCACACATAGACACCAGACTTCCAGATCCTTCAGCCTTTGAACTCGAGTTGGGCTAGAGGGGCTTTCCCTGCTCAGCCTGTGGCTACATTATTGGCTCCTCTTTCCAAGGCTTCCAACTCTTGCCCAGAGCATCTACTGGCTTCCTTGGCTCTGTAGCCTGGAGGCAATCATCGTAAGATGTTCCAGTCTCTGCTTATGCAAGACCATCTCATCAACCCTCTCTTATAATTACTTACACTCCATTCATTCTATTCCTGTGACGAACCATGACTAGTGCAGACACCAACTGCTTTCATCCTACAAAGTGAATGATTCCCTGACACCTTGAAGCTTTGATCAAGGCTATAGCTCAAGTATGTGATAGCCAGTAGGATTCCTGGAGACCATAGGCTGAGGGTTGTGAGACACACAAAGAGATCAGGTCAAGATTTGAAAGAAATTGCTCCCAAACTAAACATCAGGGCAATCTCTGATCCGGGGGTCACCAGGAAAAATACAAGCCATGCCCACCCCCAGCCCCTGGAAGCAGAGGGAAATTATGAGTTGTGTGAATGATGGATGGGTAGGGCTAATTTCACTTGAAAAAAATTTCTATTGAGACAAGATCTGAAGCTGGGTTCAAATTCCATATGTAGCCAAAGATGACTTTGGACTTCTGCTCTCCAGATGTCTCAGCACCTGGGTGCTGGGATTACAGGCATGAGCCACCAAACTAGACTTCATATGATACCCAGGGCTTTGTGTATACCAGGAAATCCCTCTACCAACTGAGCTCCAGCCCTATCTGTTTTACATGAATCTTAAAAGGATGAGATTAATTCAGGTGGCGTTTGTGTTAGAATTCTCTTCCAAAAAGCATGGTTTTTAATTAATAAAATCATAGCACACTGGACCTTGTGTGTCCATAATTCAACCTCTCATTTTGTGCTGTGGAAACCAGGGCTTTCAGAGGTGAAATCCTTTGGCTTGACCCCAGTCTCAGCTTTTCAGCAATTAAACAAAAGGTTTTAGCTTTTCATTTTCCAAGTCTGGACTCACACTAGAAAGACGTAGTCAATATATTGATTTGACAAGGGCAAAGGTCATATTAAACTGCTGAACTTTCCTGCACTTAGAAAGTTGGAGAGGGTGGGACAAGCTGAGGGGTACAGAGACTCCTCGTTGATCAGTCAGGAGCAATCAGCCAACCATTTGTTCTAGAACCGTCTGTCTTCCTCCTGTGTTGCTCTGTTTACATACCTGTTCCTCCAAAGTATAAAGTCACTTGGCTAAAAACAACCTACCTGTTTATTAAATATCCAAAGGCCTTTCTTCCCGGAAAAGGGAGAAATAGTAACTAAACAGGAGAAAAACTATTTTCTGGTTTTCAACACTTAAGTCAGAACAAAGGTAATATTAACTCAATGATCTGTGGAAGGTTTGCAATTCAGCCCAAGTCTTCCCATTTATTTATCAGACGCCATTAAAATTAAAATCTGGACCCTAGTCTTTTAGTCAGCAACCAAAGCCACCGAAATACTTCTTGATCTTTTTTTAATATTAAAAGATTTGCAAAAGCACAAAAACTTCTTGTCTCTTTGTTGAATAAACAGGAAATAGAAGATGATGGTAAGTTAACCACATAATCTAATATTTAACATTGCTCATGCTAAACTGGCCCAGAGCCTCTGTATGGATGACTAAAATTTGCATTTTGTGTATAGACCCGAAGGGAAAACATTTTTAATGTGTAAAAGTAATCACATATTTTTTTGTTAGAGAAAAATGTGCTGAGCTCTCTTCTCCTTTCCCTAGCAACCTCATAAGCAGACTGTCCAAAGGAAATAGGTTTCTTGTTTTGGAAGGTTTAATTTCTATTTAAATTCTTTCTAGTGTGAACGTGTCAGGCTTGGAAAGGCTTTAGCAAGAGCCTTGTGCGCCCTCTGCTGGTCTTGTAGAGGTCATGCAATGTGCTTCCACTGTGTGAAACTGGCCTGCAAAGATGGACAAAAAGTTGAGATTCTTACTCCTACTGGAAAATACGAAGCAGGATGTGCCTGTGAGTCCATCCATGGTAGGGTTTCTCTCTGCTATAGTATTCAAAATGCAGTGTAGAAGTTGAACATGTTTTAGTAACAAAGTTGAGCCACACAGACCTGGGCTATGCACAAGACGCACAGCTATAAGACAAGCCTGGCATATCTTGTTTGGATGGACTCTGTCAGAAAAGCCTGGTGATTCCTGAGCACCAAAAGATCTATTTATTATAATGTACTGTCCTAGCTCTATTCTGTTGCTGAAAAACAAAAACAAACAAGCTAAAAACAAACCACTCTGACCAAAAGCAACTCAGGAAAGGAAAAGATTAATTTAGCTTACATTTCCAAGTCGTAGTCCAGCACTGATGGAGTCTGGGTGGAAACCTAAGCAAAAATCATGAGGGAATGCTTGCAAGGTACTTTATGCTCACCTGTCTTTCTTATACCACCCAGAACCACCATTGATGCCTAGGGAATGGTGCTCCCCACAATGGGCTGAGTCCTTTTACATCAATTAAGAATCAAGACAATCCCACAAGACATGCCCACAGGCTAATCTAATCTAAGCAATCCCTCAATATAGGCTTTCTTCTCAGATGACTCTAGGCTGTTTTGACAATTAAAGATAACTAGCACACATACTTTCTAGATGCTGAGAGACTCCATAACCTCTGCCCTCCCCCAGGGATTAAGGCCCATGAAGCCAGAGACAAGATTTAGAATGTAATGAGAGTGTGGGGTAAATATCTTCTGAGTGAATGCCTAGCACTAAATAAGGTTGGATTCCAAGTGTTCATTAAGAAAATCTAATGAATGTAGCAACTTGTGTTTCAATAGCTGTTCTAGAAGGAGTTAATTATACTGCAGATTTCTAATATAGCATAGCAGGTTATGGAATGGCTTTATGGGCATGTCATTTGATTTCAATCCAGTCCTGAGGGATGCCTAGTGCCCTTGTTTTCGAGAGGGGTCTCTAGCCTGATGAGAGTGGTGTGGTACTCTAATGATGATCATATTTTCTCTCCTTAATCTCCAACATTCTCCCCTCCGAATGATTTACTGGTCGCCTCGAATCTCTGAGTTGGCTGGAGGTTAAAATTAGAGAGGCAGTCACAGTCTTCAAAGCGGAGCCTGGTAAGCCATATCATGAACATGTCCTTTGATTACTCTTGACAGCCAGTTGATAGGAATTACCAAGCCTGGACTGCATAACACTAAATGGGCTAACCATCTCTTTAATAGCTTTCTTTCTCCCTGTTCTTCCCCAGGGCATTATGCATAGCCATACAGCCTCCTACATCATACAAGTTTGCTCAGAGTGACATTCTTCAACACTTCCCTCAGAAAGCCCGCTAGGAAAAAAAAAAAAAAAAAAACTGAGCGTGGTCAGAGGTCAAAGACATTTGCAAGTTGGGACGAGAGTGACCCCTGAGTCTGTGTTTGCTCATGACTTGGTTGGTCTATTTGATTTCAGAAAAGGCAAAAGCAAACAAAAACAGAAGCCAAATGTTTGTTTAGGTCTAGGTTTTACTGAAAGAACAAGCCAGTAAAGGGTGGGCCTGCTACTGGCAGAAGTCATTTCACGGACCAGTACACACTGTGCTCAGGCTCTTCACCCCTCCCTAGTTGCCAAACACACCCTTATTCGGCCTACAAGATGCAGAACTAATACTATGTTTTTCTGGCACCTTCCCCTCAAGCACCAGTACTAGTGAGCCTTTCTCTCACTCCTGGTGTTGTATTTGTTTGTGTGTCGGTTTCTCCAAGCCACTAATCATTCTTTAGGAGGAAGAAGCAACATCTTTTGAAAGAAAAATGTAAGTTCTCATAATCCAGTCTCAGAAGCTCAGGGTATAGGCAAGTGGTTTTCAACCTTTTCGGATCACAGTCAGTAATAAATGCATGCTATATCATCCTCCAGTAGCAAAACCATCAAGTTGTGATGGTTGGCTTTAATTGGCAACTTGACACAACCCTAGAATCACCTAGAATGAGAGTGTCAGTGAAGAGTCATCTACATTGGCTTGGCCTGTGTAGATGTCTATGGGGAGATTGTCTTAAGTCGACCGATGTGGGAAGACCGAGCCTAGGGTGTGCAGGGAGTCCTAAGCTGTCACAGAGTGGAGAGATTCAGCTGAGCAGCTGATCGACAAGCAAGTAATGGATGGTATGCACATTCGTTTCTCTCCGCTCCTGACTGCAGACATGGTATTATTAGCTGTTCGAAGTTTCTGCCTTGACTTCCCCACAATGGTGGGCTGCACCCTGGAACTGTAAGTTGAACTAAACTCCTTTTTTCCCCATAACCTGCTATTTGTCAGAATAATTTCTTACAGCAACAGAAATGAAAGGAAGACATCAGTCACAGGAATGTACTAAGCATCTTTCAGATGGCTACACAGTCAGGAAGCTAACTCTGGGTGGAGCCTGCCTACAGTGCTCACTTAGCTGTGTCTAAGTGCAGGTCAGTATGTGAGCAGAGAGATATGCAGATTTGTAAAACAAAACCCCATAAATATTGCTGCATGCTGCTCCACTATTAGCATATTTTTGGTCCAGTTTGTTCTCTGTCATTTTTATAATGTGCATTGTGACTGTCAATTGATTCTATGATACTCCAGTGGATGATAACTTGCAGCGTGAAAACGTTGATGTAGTGGACACTTCACCGGCACTCCCCTGCCCACTTGTTTTCCCATTTTCTGTCTGTATTTATGGGATGCCTTCGAGCGGAGGAGTTTGGATAGAGAGAAACAGCAATAAAGAGAAAGAAAGGGTATGGACAGAGTATAGGAGAAATAATATCCTACCTGTCCCCTGGCCCAACCCTTGTATAGGGTTTGAGCTTCCTTACAGTCATAACCAATTATCATAAGCTAACCAGTGTTCATAAGAAAAGTCATTAAACTTGAACTGCAAATAAGGCTGCAGTTCAAGCCCAGATCAACATCTATAAACCACAAGCCTTGGTCCAAATCTCCCTATCCAGTTATTTCAGTGAGTGAATTTCCATTTTCATGTCATCTGTAGCTGACTCTGCTTCCACTGTGGGCTGAGTAGCCTTGATCAAGGCTTTCATGTCAGCACTTGGGAGGCAGAGGCAGACGGATCTCTGGGAGTTCAAGGACAGTGAGATCCTCTCTCAACAAACAAACAAATAAGAAAAGACAGTATGATCCACAACACCAGAGAGCATCTGTTCTTGACCAACCCTGGTCTCGACAGAAAAAAATTCTCTGCCACTTGGGCAAGAAGTCAACATGGCTTTTCTCCACATGGCCCTCCCTGGAAGTGTCAGACGGGACATCCTGAGCAGAGAGATGCTAAGCAGGTGGACTCTGGGTGGGGACTGCAGAGAGCACTGTCTTTGGCAGCATCTAGGAGCACCTGTCATGTCACTATGTCTGCAAAGATGGGGGCTCTGGAGCCAGCTGACATTGGGGCTTCGTTTACATGCCCAGGACCTGGAATAGGAATAACTCATGGAGGGTGTTAATACATGTCTGCTGAATAGCTCCTGAATGAGGAAGGACCTGGTGGCACTTCCTGTGGGAACTGTTTTCTCATGGATGCTCTAGATAAGCACACCCGTGGAGAGCCCAGTGAAGAACTCCTCTCCTACATGGAGGTGGGAATGTCTCTTCTCAGCTGCTTTGGCAATTGATAGCAAAGATGGGATTATGATGATTGGGACAATAGTGATGCTCTAACCATCACCGTTTATCGGATGCCTGGTGAGTATCAAACATCTAGCTTGCAATTCACTTTCATCATCTTAACCAGCTGTTCTATTTCAGCCTCATTTTGTGAGTGAGGAAACTGAGGCACGGGATGGTTAGATAACTTCCTAAGGAGAGACATCCACGGAGTGATAGAATATGAAAGTGAGATGGGATTTAGGAAAAAACAAAACAAACACACGACAGACCACTGGGATAAATAGGAAGAAAGACCAATCACCTCTCCTCGGATCCCTGAAGTTAGACTAGTGCTGGTGTGGGAGGAGAGGATCCATTAGATCCCGGCTGAGCCCAGAGAAGACTCATCAGCGTCAGAGGCTGGGGTGTGCCAGTCTCTCCAGGAAGAACTCAAAAGAAGGATGCAGTTGTTCCTTGGGAGGTTAATGGTGAATAACTGATATCTAGGCAGGCAGGTGTGAGCTTGATTCATGTGCGATTCACAGGTGTGGCAGTAACTGCATGTTTGTGGTGGCAAAGTCTTCTTTTGTGAGTACAGGTAGAGGAGACCAGATTTCTCAGTTACTCCTCTGAGGGTTCCGTAGCCTTAATATGTGCGTGGAACACAGTGGAATGGCCCATGAGCTCATCTGTGACTGCCCACCCAACCCTGAACCACGCGGCCCAGCCACGCCCACCCTGAACCACGCCGCCCAGCCACGCCCATTCAGTTTCCACACCATACAGTGAGCACTGCATTCAGAGCCATACAGCCTGAAATGAACTAGCAAGCTTTTAATTGGAATAACAGGATGTCATTCAGGATGTGCCTGCCTTTCGACCCACTAGGGAGAAGAGTCCTTCACTGTTGGATGTGGTAGAAGAGTAATTTTGAGAAATCACCTCAAACTGCTCAATGGTGTAACCGGCCTCTTCCACGGCATCTCGGACAGCCTTCCATCCCAGGGAAAGGCTGGAAAACCTCTGCTCCCCAATCATGTAGTAGCTACTCTTAAGGGCATCCACCATCACCAGGAAGCCCCCTGGCTTGAGCAGGCTGCCCAGGTTCCTGAGGGCAGTACGATAGGCCGGGAGGTCAGGGCACGCAGCATCCAGGCACAGTGTGCTGAGCAGGCAGTCAGCAGGAGGCAGAGACACCTCACCCAGAGGCTGGCTCTGGGTCACATCACACTTCAGCACCTGCTTGATTGCCCGCCTCAACTTCTCCTCCTTCTCAGGTCCCTTGGTTCTGAAAAACAGATTCAAACCAAAGTCACTTGCTGCTCTAGATACAGGGACCTCTTTGGTCAGCTCTGAGAATGTCAGCGTAGTCCACACTGTGGACTTTAAATCCATCCTAATCTGGTATGATCCAAAGCTCGGCCAAATCTCTTTATAAAGCAAATAATGACGCGAATAATCACAACAGTCCTATCTGCTTCTAAAACAAACTGTTCTCCATGAAAGTATCTTTTATTTTTATATTTTAAAATTATTAGTACCGTCCTTGACCTCTGACAAACTGCAAGGCAGTAGCTTTGACCTTCACACGGTAAATAATAACGGGGCGTAGGTGCTGACTAATTGTTGTTACAGTAGTTATCTATTAATGATGGGATGGGGTCTAGCAGAGACTGGTTTAGAAGCTGTTGATCACAAGGCCTGGGAATTTGGCTCAGATGACAAGAGTGCCTGCCTAACACATACTACATCCTAGATTCCATGCCCAGCATCATATAAATTGGGAGGGGTACTGTCGGTCTGCAATTCTAGCACGCTCTCATGAGGTGGAGGCAGGAGGATCAGAAGCTGGCTACCTAATGAGTACAACGGCAGTCTGGGCTATAAGAGCCTATTCGAGACTCTGGCTCAAAAAACAAACAAAGGAAAAAAAAAAGCCCTATTGATCATCTTAACACCATGGCTGTAGGGGAACGGTGCTACAGCCTCTACATAGGTCACAGCTGCAAAGGCATCTCTTGCAAGAGGACCTAATTGAGGACTGCCTGAGAGACCAAAGATTGCTGACGCAGTTAATGCCATCCAATCGGAATTGCTGTTTAGAAGAGACGCTTTTTTAGGACCAGTGGGGCCGGGATGGAGGGCCTTAAAGGAGCTTGCCGCAGCTTTCAGATGAGTTTGCTGCCGTTTCTCACCTGCTCCCGTGCTTCCGGAGTTTGTGTCACTGACTCCGAGTCACCTCACCTCCAACCCCCAAGGGCAGGTAGGGTCGGGCAGTAAGTAGTCCAGGGCACAGGCAGGACATGACAGGGTCTACAATCACTTCCTTTCTCCTGACTGCAGATAACTATTTCCCAACGGATCATTCCCCTGGTAGCCTCTCCAAGACACCTGTCTCTTTCTACCAGATTGATAGAATTTCAGTTGATCAGTGAAGAAGAGAAAGCAAGAGATGAGGTCATGTATGGTCCTATAGTTTACATCTGCAACGTCCTTCAAAGGCTGTTGTGTTAAAGGTTTGTTTGCCAGCTCGGTTCTGTTGAGCAGTGCTAGAGCCATTAGGAGGTGGAGCCTAGTGAGATGTTTCTATGCGCATGCTCTCAAAGGAGATTCTCACGCTTTGGTGTCTTCTCGGTCTCTCTTGAGTGACTTTTCTCCTTCAGCCATTCCTACCGGGATGCTCCACCAAAGACCCATAAGCAACATGAAACTGTGAGCTAAATTAAGTCTTTCTCATTGCAAACCAACCGTCTCAGGTATTGGCTATGGAAAGGAAAGGCCGACTGGCACACAGGATCTGATTTGTGTCTGTTAGGGGAGAAAAGAAGGAACCAAATAACAAAGTAAATAAACACATAGAGCCCACTAGAGAAACTGAAGAGAGGAACCAGAAAAGGGAAACTAGCAGAAAGTCAGAGAGGAAGGGAGGAAGGAATGAGTGTGGGAAGTACCCGGGCCCTGAGATCCACCAGGAGCCCTGCTCACTGCTGGAGAAGCCTTTAAGGAAGCCGCTTGCCAAGCACCTGGCGCATGCGCAGCTGTAAACTCCGGAACACAGTTGTCTGATACAGACCCCCGGAGATGAGATGGCCCTATGAAGGCGAAGCTTGACAGAAACAGAAGAGGTTGCTCCAACCTCAGTCAAGAAAGAAGAGCTTAAGTTGGAACAACTTCTGCTCCTGAGGAAAAGCCAAAGCTTTGAAGAGGACTTAAATCTGCCTCTGGACAGAATGACTTGAGGTGGGGGAAGCAGTCTGTGGCCCTCTAGTCTGAGTGTTTGATTAAAAATGTTAAGTCTGGGGCATTCAGTTAGTTGCCAGTGTCCTTTCAGTTTGCCATAACTTTTTATATGAGTGGTTTGATTATGAGCATAAGAAAGGGTAGTAGCAGGAGCCATCAGAGACACATGGCCAAACCACAAGGTCATACTTCACATCTACTGGGAGGGTTAGCAGGAAAACACAGATAACAAGTGTTAGCAAGAAACCTGCAAGCACTGCGGGTGGGAACTTAAAGTAGTCTAGCTCCTTTGGAAAATAGTCTAGACATTTCTGGGGAAAGTTAAACATAAAGTTTCTGTATGTCCCCGAATTCCATTCATAGACATATACCTTAGAGAAACAAAACATATATCCACACAAAAACTTGTAGATATATGTCTTTAAATGACCCAAGACACTCCAAATACCCATCAGCTGTATATCAGTAACTCAACTGTGGGAAATGCACACTTGAGAATGCTAATGGTCAACAATGAATTTTGATGTATACTATAACATGGGTGGACCCAGGAGACATTATACTAAGTGATAGAAGCCTGAAACTGTAGGATTTTCGGGTCTCAGTTTGAACTTAAAATTGAAAGAACCCCACTGTCCCAGGACACATCCCAGGAGGGGCACATTCCTTAGTCAGAAGGCCCAGAGCACACAGACACATTCCAGGAGAACCAAGATGAGAAGTAATCAGGAAGCTGGGCTCTTAACATAATAAACCTGGGCAAACGGAAGACACTCATTGTCATAATCTGAGTCACCTAGAGACCGGACCTGGGAAGGTCAGTCTTTGTGGTTTCCCTCGTGAACTCTGTATAAAAACTGTTCCTAACTTTGGCTCTGGGGTTCCTCTTGTCTGTGTACAGGGGAACCCCAGTGCACTGGTTCTTACTATCATTATCCTTAAACCTCATGTTATTGCAGCAAATCCCATCCGTGAGTGTTTCTTGGAGAGCGCATCCAATGGTTTTGGATCTTAGAGTCCAACAAAACCAAAGGCTATGTGATACACAGTCTCATTTACACAATGTCCAGGAAGGCTCGAGAGATTGAAAGCAGGGCAGAGGTTGCCAGAAGCTAAGGGATTTGACGGGAGGAAGAGTGAGGAATTACACACAAGTGCCAAGTAGTACAGGGTTTTGGGGGAAATTACAAAAATATTCTAAAATTACTTGAGGTGAGATTACATAACTTTGTGGATATACTGAAAACCACTGGGTCCTGCTTTAAATGTATCTACTGATGGTATGGCTCTAGCTTAATAAGCCAACTTCTCCAAAAGGGGGCAACCAGGAATGGTGACATATACCTTCAATCCTAGGTCTCACAAGGCTGAAGTGAAGCAAGAGGATTGTGAGTTCAAGACCAGTGTGGGTAATATGTGGGTCCAGGTCAGCCTGGGCTATGTAGCAAGATTGTGGAGAAGAAAGGGGAGGAGAAGAAGAGAGAAAAGTGGAGGAGAGAAGAAAGTGAGAAATACACAGAAAGGGGCAGAGGTTTAGCAAGGTATCACTAGGGAATTACTACAGCAGACACTGATATTACATAGGGAATGGAGAAATCACTCAGTGGTTGAGAGTACAACCCGCTCTTACAGAGGATCTGAGTGTCAGGTCCAGAGGAAACTCCAGTTCTCCAGACACCAAAAGGCAGTCCAGTGAGCTCACCTGGACTATAGGAGGATCTCTGGCAGTTAGATAGAAGCCAGCATTCCTCAGAAACTTGTGAAACTGATCCCCATCTACCAAAAGGAGTCATTTCCCTTACCTCTGGGCAGATGGGACATATGTCCACCTGTAGTGCCTATTAGCACATCGAAGCTCAGGCTGGCCTCCAGGCTCCCTCAGTATCCCAAGTACCTGTTACACATTTCAAAGTCCTTGCTGGTCCTAGCCCTTCTTACCTCCTCCCCTACTCTACACTCCCTCTAGCTCACAGGCTTGGCTTCTGTCCCCCAGCTGCTCAATCTCCTTATAATTCTGCTATTCTCACTATGTTTTCTCTCTGTCTCTGTCTGTCTGTCTGTCCCTGTGTGTGTCTGTGTCTATGTGTGTGTCTGTCTCTGTCTGCCTCTCTGTGTGTATGTGTGTCTATATGTGTGTATGCCTATTTGTGTGGGTCTCTGTCCTTGTGTGTGTGTGTGTCTATGCATGTGTGTGTCTGTCTCTGTCTGTCTGTGTGTGTGTCTATCTATCTCTGTCTGTCTGTCTCTGTGTGTGTGTCTATGTGTGTGTATATATGTCTATTTGTGTATATATCTGTCTGTCTGTCTCTGTGTGTGTCTATGTGTGTGTATGTCTATTTGTGTATATCTATGTCTGTCTGTCTGTCTGTCTGTGTGCTCTGTCCTTGTTTCTTTTACTGTGTTTTCTCTATTCTCTATCCCCTCCTTTTCTCCCTATCTTACAGAGAGAGAGCCCTTGCCGTGTCCACTGTGTTGGCCATATTCAATGTACTTCTTTCTCTCTCTGCTTTGGACTCTTCTAGATGCCTCTGGCTGTTCTCTGTCTCATATCTACAGTAAAAACCTTCTCCTCAGCCATACCCTGGAGCAGTGATGTCATCAGTTTATAATCTGAGCTCAGGTCCCAGCAGTCACACTGGGTGGCTCACAAGCTCCTGCAACTCTAGCTCAGGAGAATCTGACATTTCTGGACTTTGTGGGTCCCTGCACCCACTGGCACATACCTCCCCCACCCCCACAGAGATATATACGTAATTTAAAATAATGAAAATCTGTTTTTAAATTATCCTTGGTTGGATCTACCTGCTCCTTATCAGGAGTGAAGACAGTCCTATGGCAATCACTTTGTCCTAATTTGTCTTGGATTTTTCTCATTTAAAAATCTCCTACGCTGAACTCTCCTGTGCTGGGAACTCTCCGCAGTGCTGCACAGAGTGGAGCAAGTGGTAGGCAGGGACACTCGTTCCAAGGCTGCCACCCAATCCTGCTAAACACAGATAATTTGACAGAACATATTAGGAAGAAAAGCTGATAATTAAATAATAGACGTCTATGAGAAACCGATTTAAATAGGTAAAGAATGTAGATCAGAAAAAGTGAAATTACCTGTCTGCACATACAGCAAGCATAGAGAAGAAAGAGGCTAAAGAAGCACAACATGGCAGTTTGGGGATTTTTTTTTTTTTTGGTTCTGATTTTTGTTGTTTGTTTGTGGGTAGCTTTTTTTTTTTTAATGTCTTAAAATGTTACTGAAGGTCGGGGACATCATGAGAATGTGTGTTTAATCGATTACGTCAGAATCAGAGTGGACCTTTGTGCTCTATTGTGTATTAAGCTATTTTAAAGACGCAAATTAGCACAGAACTAGCACTTGCCAGTCAGATGATGACGAAAATTGTTCCCACACGGTGAAACCCACTGTGAAATCTCAAAAGCTCACAGGAAATGTGCCAATCTGAGAAGGGCAGTTTGTTAGGTGTGCCCACTGCCTTGGTACCTGCTTGTCCTTGGCCTCACAGCAAACATCGCTGAACTCAGTTGCCAAGGCAGCTGTGTAAAGATTACCCCTCAGGGCTCCTTGAGGATTTCGGATAACACCCACTGGGAAATAGACTCGCCTGGAAACCTGTGCAATTACCACTCAGACTCACAGTTAGCTCAAGGAGAAGGTGATAAACACACGCCAGAACAGCATGGCACTTGGTTTACAGAAAGCTAACTGCGGCGTGGCCATTGCTCTCCATGTAAAGATCGATCCTTTCAAATAGAGGCTGCCATTTCCTCTGTAAATATGCTGTGTACACAAGCCTAAGGGACATGGAAGAGAAGAAAAGGTAAGGACTACTGGCAACAGCCCTTTGTGAGGATGTCTTTCCCATACCTAGTAGTTACCTTGAGATTCTGCCTACCCTGACAGGCAAGGTGGATGTTAATTCAGAATGTCCACAGGGCCCTTTCCATCATGATCCTCTGCCCTAAGTCCCACCCCAAGAGACTCCAACAAACCCTCCTGTGGCAAAGCCATCAAAACATCTCCAGGAAATAAAGGCTAAAGAAGTCTGGTGTGGTGGCATATGCCCCCTAAACCCCAGTATTTGGGAGTTGAAGGCAGGAGGATCAGGAGTTCAAGGTCACCCTCAAGTTCATAAGGAGCTTGAGGCCAGCTGTTATACACAACACCCTGTCTCTAAATCACAAAAAGAAGTCAAACCAACTTGCTGAGAGGCAGGAAGGATTGCCCATAATGCTTCTGCATAGCCCACACATAAATCACTGGAAAGTGTGGGTACATAATGGAGTCTTAAAGCCAGGATACATCTATTCATTTATTTTACACTTAACATCTAAACCTCTGTTATGTGCTTGATGGGAACTGGGGGACTCAAAGGTACTGGGGACTCAGGGATGAGCAAAAGAGAAGAAACAGCTCATGTCTTCCTAGAGTTACAGAGGGAAAGAGAGAGAAAATAGTTAATCTAAAGATTACTAGTCAAAATGTAAGTGAAACAGATAAATTCAAGGAGGAACAGAACATGGGATGTTGGGATCCTGACTTGATCTATTCTACAGTGGAAGGAAACAGCCATGTAAGCAGAGATGTGGAGAAGACATATGCCACCATTGTCTGAGGCAGAGAGAGGAGCAAGGGGAGAAAGATGGTTCAGCCTGAGAAGACAGCATGTACAAAGGCCACCCAGTGCAAGATATAAGGAGCAGAGAGTGCCAGTGGGCCTGGACTGTCAGGCAAAGGTGTAGTGGTGTACACTTTTGATCTCAGCAGGATCAGGAGGCAGAGGCAGGCAGATCTCTGTGAGTTTGAGGCCAGCCAAGTCTACAAAGCAAGTTCTAGGATATCAGGCCTACACCATGAGACCAGTCTTCAAAACTGGGATTTTTGCTTTCTCTCCCAGGACATCTAAAGGGTGATATTCAAAGGTATGTTATGAGCAGGTGTGGTAGCACATGCCAATAATCACAATATCCCGGAAGCAGGAACAAGAGCACAGGTCGGAGGCCACCAAGTAAGACCTGGTTTCAAAAAAATGATCCTGAAGTACGTCTTGAGACTGTAGAGAATTGAGTGAAACGACAGTAGTGGAGATGGGAGTCTATTTCCTCAGAAATGGAAGCTTGGATAAAGATGGAGGTAAATAGTCCAAGAATAAAACTGACTAAAGGGAATACGTGGGAAGAAATGTGGACAGAAGCTAGAACTGGGTTAAACATGGTCCATAACAGAGAGGGTGATGACAAGATTGACCTCCAGGCTTCTGTATCACCCAAGTAATTGTCTGATGATGTCATTCAAGGAGCCATAGAGGAGATCCAGGTGGGTCGTCACTTTACTCTGAGCACACTGACGTTCAGGTCCTTTGAGACTTATAAACATGTTTATAATTGAATGGAAATGGCTAATTGAAGGTTTCTTAACCAATCCAATCAATATTTGCAAAGAGATAAAGTACCTGAGCGATGGAGAGTGCCTATCTGAGAGAGACATCTGCATTAAAGAATCAGTCAGTGGATAGTCACCATGACCATCAAGATCCTGAGGAGGAGAACTATCAGTGAGCTTCCTGTGGGTTTGAAATTCCAGTGACACTTGCAACAAACACATTGGAGTGAAGAACAAATTTGTCACAGTTGTATAATTTTGGACAATATATCAACTCCTGTTGTTAGTATGGTATTTGTTTTACTTTGTTTTGTGACAGCCTTGGGTTTGTTTTTTTTTTTTTTTTGCTTCTTTTAAATATAAAAAAATGATGGTAATAACTTATAAATAAAAGTGTCAGACAGCTAGGTTAATAAAGTAATGAAATAAACACGGGCTTTGCAGCCCTGGCTAGGCTAACTTCATTCTGTGACTCCGGCTTGGTCTTGAACTTGATGAGCCTGCTATCTGCCTCCTGAGTGCTGGGATAACCAAAAGACACCACCATGCCCAGCCCTTACCAGCCTCTGTGGGGAGAGCTCTGGCTTCCAAGAACAGCTACTTCTACAGTGTTTCAGCTCTTTCCTTATAGGCTCAGTAGGGCCAGGTGCTTTCTAAAGGGACACCTGGAAGTCTCTGTCCTCCCCAGTCCCCCACTGGCTGTATGGAAGGTGAAGAGAAGAGCTTGGACAGCACATCCACAACTCACTTCTCCTCCCCTGTACATCCCCGTGAGTCTTCAAGAATCTTGGTTCTAGATGTAGCTCAGCACTTACCCATGTGGTCACCTCAGCAGATCTCATGGAAGAGGGAACCAGCTCTGTGCACAGTCAGTGGGGCCTGAAAGTATGCTTTTCTCCTTCTTAAAACAAAACAAAAAACCATCTATAGGTGTTTTGCCTGAGTGTATGTCTGAGCACCAACACGTGTGCCTAGTGCCTTTGGAGCCCAGAGGAGGCTGTCAGGTCCTCTGGAACTGGAATAATAACAGACAGTAATTAACACCACGTGGATGCTGGGAATTGAAAGTGGGTCCTCTGGAAGAGCAGTCGGTGTTCTTAGGCACTGAGCCATCTCTCCAGCCCCAGAGTTTGCATTTCAAATATGCTGCTACATGATACATCGAAGCTTCTGATCTGGAGATCCCAAGGCTAAGCTATGTGCTCCAAGGGGCTAAAGGCTAGTTCACATTATTTCCGTAATTTCTTTTCTAAATTTTTTTCTTTGTGTGTGTGTGTGTGTGTGTCTGTGTGTGTGTCTGTGTGTCTGTGTGTACCCTTAGAATCCAGAAGAGGGATCCTCTAAAATTGGAGTTACAGGCAACTGTGAGATACCCAAATGTGGCTGCTTAGAACTGAATTCAGGCCCCCTGTAACAGCAGCAAGGCCTCTATTAAGCTCCCAATACCAAGCCAACTCCTATTTATATAATTGCTTAAGAAAAGAGTTCATTTTCCTTGCTCATGACAGACCTGGGGTACTAATGCTATTACTATCTCGTGGTTTACAGAGAGGGTTTGGTAACTGAATGTTTAAAACTTTCAAATAATTGTGAAATGAATGATTTTTAAATGTCTGAGTTGCACTCCCAAAGCAGTAGAAGAAAGCAGCTAGTTCATATTGTCCTTGGAAGCCATCAGCACAAGAAATATCTGCAGATAAAGGAGAAATAATCTCGGGGGAAATGGACTGTAGGTTGATAGAGGTAGTCGAAGATGTGAGAGAGACAGAAGCTGAATGGGATCACTATCACTCTCAAAATAGTTGAAGCTGCCGGATCTGGTGTGAGGATAAGGAAGGGATGCAGGCACTTCCTGCCAAAAGTACAGTTCCTCATGCAGGCCAAGCGATGGGGACAGGAGTGCGTCTTAAGAGGCAATTGTTCTGAGCTGACGATTCTACTGGGAGATAAGTAACTCTTTTAGTATCTTACTAGACTGAAGGGTGCGCCTTTGAATGAGATGTACGCTATGATGTCAAGGCAGAGTGGGCCTGCATCTCCTAGGGCTTTCAGGACACGTGCTCTGGATTTCAGAAAGAGATGCTGTCTCATAGTGGCAGAGAATCTCTGTTTAATACATTTTCTCTGAAGTTCTATCAGTCCTGGTAAATTAGTATCCAAATGCTCATAGCAAATTATATAAATTCTGTCCTGGGGAATAATGTACTTCATATTAAAAAAAAAAGAGAGGGAAGTAAGATTCACCTTAATTTTTAAGAATGTATCTTCACTTATGCTACATATATAAGAGGTTTGTTTCTAAGTTAAATTGACATATGAAAACATCCTCTCAACTTGTTACTAAATGCCATAATCTTTAATGTGGCCTCAAAGGTCCTAAATGATCAGACATTTATCTGACTTATGATAGGAGATAAAGGGCAGAAGGCATTCTCCTATCTCATTCTCTGCTCTGGCCCAAGAGCTAGTATTGTGTGGTGCATCACAGTTATTCAGCCTAAGTTTGTTGGATGGATAAATGGTGAGTAGGTAGGTAGGTAGGTGGGTGGGTAGATGGATGGATAGATAGGGTGGATAGATGGGTGGATGAGTTGCTGAGTGGGTAGATGGATAAATGGATGGGTGAACATGTGAATAAATCAATTGATGGATGAATGGATGGATGGATGGGTGAGTAAATGGGTAGATGGACAGACGGATGGATGGATGGATGGATGGATGGATGGATGGACAGATAAATGGATGAAGTGATAGGTGTGTGGGTGGATGGATGGATAAATAGATGGATGGGTGGGTGAACAGATGAATAAATGGATGGAGGAATGGACAAATAAATGGGTGGATGGATACATGGATATATGGATGGGTGGATGGATGGATGGATGGATGGATGGATGGATGGATGGATAGTTGAGTGGATGGATGGATGGGTGGATAGATGGGTGAATGGATGTACAAATAGATGGCTGGGTGGGTAGATGAGTAAATGGATGGATGAATGGGTAGATGGATGAGTGGGTGGACAGATGAATGGATGGATAGATGCTAGTTCCTTTAACCATTAACTAAGAAGCACTAACTTTTCAGAATCTTCATCTAATATCTATGTCTCAATAGAGAATTATTTCAAATAGAAATCAAGAAGTCAATCCTATTGCAATAGCTATAATAAATATATATTTAATATTATTTTTATTAATACATTTATTAATAAATATAATAAATAAATTCAAAATGAATTTAGCTAAAACAAGCCAATGAGCTCTACACTGAAAATATCAACAAACTGAAAAGATCTGTTCAGTGATCTGAAGACCCAAGACCATGAACATGTCCATATGTTGGGAGCCATAATGGGACAAGCTCATAATTAGCAGGTGATCATCCTGAAATGCTTGCCTCGGATTATAATCTGCGACAAGTGTGCCCCATCAGCAAGGCTGTGGCGGATATATTTTAGGAAAAATCCCTGTTATTAATATGCTTTTCCTATTATTATTAAATATATGTAACAATCACTAAGCAATAGCACACCCCTTTAGAGCAGATCTCTGCAGACCCACGAAGATGTACTGTCTCGTAGTGATGCTATATAGACAAATAGATGACTTCTTGAGTCTTAATGATGATCCTATAAGAATTCCTAAAATTATATCAATGATTATTAAGTTATTTTATAATGGGGTTGGTATTAAGTCCTTTTCTAATAATCAATACTGCTATGAGAACTCTGCCAGTCTCCCAAGTGTCATCAATCAACAGCCTTGAGATAGAAACTAGACTTTCTCCTGCTCAGATCACATTCCAATGTGGATGTAAAACAATTAATCAAAGGTCACTAAAAGAGAACTCACAATTTATTATAGGTGCTAGGACAGAAGAGAAAATATTGCCTGGGTTTATCTATACAAAACTTCACTATTTCTTAGTTATCGTTTTAAACCTTCGATGAACCTGTGGAGCTAGACAGGTGATGGATGTTTAGTCAGATAATTACTCCTAATGGATATGCATGTAAACATTTTCTGTTGTAAACTTCTATTTCAATTTATGATTTGAATTTTGGTGTGAACTTGTGATGAACTTTGTAACGTGATCATGTACTCTGAATGATGTATAAGACAAAGGGACTTTCGTTAGCGGCTCGCTTTTTCCTCTCTCTGTTCTTCTCCTCTCTCTCTCTTTTTCTCTCTTCCTCTCCCTTTCTCTCTCTCTCTCTCTCTCTCTCTCTCTCTTTCTCTCTCTTCTCTCTCTTTGCTCTCTCCTCTCTCTTTCTTCTCCTCCCTGCTTAAAATCTCTCCATTTAGGACCTTTCCACTTTTTCTCTTAGATAGCTTTCATAGGTAACTTTTTACACTTAGTAATAAACTGTGATAACTTCTCCAAGTGTTTTTTCTTCCTGCGACCTCAAACTAACAGACCTAAGTTAGAGCCTGGCAGCTCCTGCAGAGAGAGTACAAAGGCCATTTGCCTAATCCTCTGCTGTCCCTGGCTGAGGTGTTAAGTGCCAGAAACCGCAGTTTCTGGACAGAGGATACCAGAAGGTGGGCCAGCTACAGTAGCCTAATCCTAGGTCTTACCCCTGCCTACGCTCTTCCCACCCCCCTGGGCTGCCTCAAGAAGAACTGACTGGAGGAGATGAAAGAAGATCACCTTCTCCTCCTACTGAGCTGGGGCTGGCTCCCGGCATTCATACTATCCAAAGCAATCAGTGGAGCCAATACCATTCCTCTAAAAACACTAATGACAGGACTAGAAAACAAGTCTAGAATTTTTAGGCAACCATACACACAAAGCCCAAATAGCACCAAGAAAATATCAGAAATCACACATTACCTCACTGCGACAACAGCAACAGCAGCAAAAAAGCTATAGTCACCAAACCAGCACAGTATTTCCACAAAAACAAAACAAAATAACAAGAAAACACAGAATAATGGAACAGAATAGACAGTATAGGACTAAGCCATGCATCTGCAGCCAGCTGGTTTTCAATAGAGATGCCAAGAAGACATTGGAGAAAGGACAACTTCTGTGAAAAGTACTTTACTCACTGATCATCTCCCAAATCCTGAAGACTTTATGGATGGTAAGTAACAAACTCTTTCCCCATAATTGCTTCATGTTATTTCTGTTGGCTAAAAAATACATCTGTCAACATTTTGCCATTTCCGGTGATGTGAGCATTAGACATGCGAAAAGCCACCACCTTTGTGTTGGATGACTGGTAATAAAATAGTACTCAGGTGGTACATTTGACAGCCCAGCTATTCTCCTGAGCCTTCATCCTCCATCCGGAGTTCCCTTTGGTCTCTGTCTTTGAGTTTCCTTTGCATTTTTCATCTGGATTTTAGTGGTAGTTTTGGTTAATAGAAACATCCAGGTCCCTTTAGAAAGTTGAAGAACAGATACCCATTGCTCTACCTGTTGCCTTCAAGATCACACACATAGGTGACCACTGGGGACCAGTCAAAGGCTCCTGGCTCCTTCTTCAGCCACTTCTGCAGCTCCCAGAGGTTCTGGTCTGTGTAGTCAGAAACAATGATCTCCTTGAAGGATTCACAGGCAGAGAGAAGCTGATAGATGGTGGGGCCAGAGCCAATGTCAATCAGGAGTTCTCCCTTTACACCATCACCTGGTACAGAAGAGGGGGCAGGGAATCAGGCATCAGAAGGGGACAAGCAGAGCTGAAGTTACACTGTCTTTACTGGGATTGTGCCATTTTGTTGTTGTTGTTTTTGTCATTGTTATTGTGTAACAATTGAATTTAAGGACTGGAGAGATGGTCCAGTGATGAGGGCCAGCATTCAGATCCCAGAACATGTGTAACAAGCCAGGCATCTCATAAATGCCTGTGATCCCATCTCTTAGAGGAGCAGAGAGGAGAGGCTCTCTGGGGCTTACTGGCTTCCAGTCTAGCTAACACAGAAGCCCCAGGTTTAGGAGGGAACCCTGCCCCACAGGAACAACTGGAGAGAGCGATGGAAGCAGACACCTGATGCCCTCTTCTGGCCCCATGCATGCACCAGCATGAGACATGTACACATATGCTTACACAGATACATTTTTTTTTTTTTAGGTTTTTCGAGACAGGGTTTCTCTGTGTAGCCCTGGCTGTCCTGGAACTCACTCTGTAGACCAGGCTGGCCTCGAACTCAGAAATCCGCCTGCCTCTGCCTCCCAAGTGCTGGGATTGCCAGATACATTATTTAAAATACTGAGATTAATTAATGATCAAATCTAGTTCTTAATATTTGGGGAGGTCTTTACCTCATGAGTAAACAAACATTCCTTTCAATCAAAAGTAGAATTCAGCCGGGCGGTGGTGGCACACGCCTTTAATCCCAGCACTTGGGAGGCAGAGGCAGGCGGATTTCTGAGTTGGAGGCCAGCCTGGTCTACAGAGTGAGTTCCAGGACAGCCAGGACTACACAGAGAAACCCTGTCTCGAAAAAACCAAAAAAAAAAAAAAGTAGAATTCAATTTCTTTTCTTTTCTTTTTCCACAACATCTCACTCTGCAGCCCAGACTAGCCTGAAAAAATCATTATGTAGTCCAGGCTATCCTCGTGGAGATCCTCCTGCCTCACTTTCTTGAGTCCTATGCACACTCCCCCACCCCCCAGCTCTCTTAGACTCTCTAAACTGTTCTGTGAGGCGAAACGGCTCCTTCAAGCCATCTAGAAAGTCGCTGCAGCACAAGGACATCACTCAGGCCCCCAGCCCCCATTTTCACAACCATACAAAAGACAATGGATGTAAAATAACTTTGTAAACTGTAAAATAGCTAAGCCAACATTAACTTTTATTCTCATTGAACAAGCAAGTGATGCCAAGAGACTGTCTAATAGTGATGGCTAGACACAAGTTCAGTCATCCTATGAGACACAATGTGACTCATATTTAGACAGACAAAACTTACCCAGGCAGAATATTTTAAAAAGACTTTTCAGCAGATGTCTGAGGATCTCGTTTTCTGCACAGTGTCTGGAACCAAAGCTGTAATATTTTTCCAAGTAATCCCGTGGATTAAAATGACTTAGATAAGTGTCCTTGGAGGTAAAGCCAGATTCCATAGTGTCTCAGCTCCGTGCACCAGCCCTATGCTCTCCCGTCCCCTCCTCCTGAAGCAGGAACCACCCTGTGAAGTTGGCTTTTGGAGTCTTAGAGCTGTCAATCTTCCTCCAGCTCGGCCCATCCCTTAGAGACTGATGCTTGCTAAATACTAACAGTGAACTAGACTGCAGCCGTTCAGGCTATTCCAGGAAGTGATGAAACTCCTGGAGAAGGGAGTTTAGGAGAAGAGGGGCGTGGCGGTGGGGGGGGGAGGGAGGGCCATGCACCGCACGCAGCCCTCTGCCCAGTGGTGAAGGTCAGCTGCAAAACTGCAGAAATGTCCCCGCCCGTCATGTCATGGAGATTGTTCAACTCCTGGAAGAAGCCCTGAGTTCAGAGAGGCGGGTCATCTCCAAACAATCCAGTAGTCTTCTTGTTCTTGTAAGGATTCTTCCAGGGGGATGGGGGTGGGGAAGAGTCCCAAAGAATGATTTCAGTTTGAACATAGGAAAGAAAGAAAAGGGAATCTCTGTGGGGTAAGGAGACAAGCTCATGACTAAGGAATGTTGGCTAGAGAAAAATAATCTCAGATGGAATCTGGAAAGATTAAATTTTAAGACATGGATAGTGTCTTCCTAGATACGGTATGGTGGTTGCACTCTCTGGCACACTGCAGTTACGTGCACAAGGCCAAGCTAAGAAGATCAGCCAACATGCCAGCAGGCAGCACCACTAGGACGCAATGAGTTCTAAAGCTGTGAGGGGCCGTGAACGTGGAAGGAGGGTGTGTAAGCAGCGGTAAGGGAAAGCCGGGGGTGGGGTATAATCAGGATGCATGGTGTGAATGTATGAAATTGCCAAAGAATAATCAAAAGATTCTATAAAAATGTCTGAACGTCAAAGTAATCCATCAAAAGCATGGTTAAGGGTTGAAAACACAGCTCAGCTGGTAGAGTGCTTGCCCACCGTGCATTCGGCCTGAGGCTTGATCCCCACCCAGCACTTTGTAAATCGGCCATAGTGCTGCATGCATGTAGTTTCAGCAGGTAGCACTAGGAGTCAGAAGTTCAGGTTCATCCTTGGCTACATACACGGCAAGTTCAAGGCCAGCCCAATGCATCTGTGGTTTGCTTCTGCCCCTGCCACTGCTCTGATTCCCCCAAGCACCCTGCTGCTTTCAGTGAATTCAAACCTTCACAGTTCTTTCAATGTATGCTCCAAGAGGCCTCAATTTCCTTAAAGAATTCCTCCCGGTTCCACCTCTGGGCTCACACTTCCAATTAGAATTCACCCTGCCTAGTCAAATCTTTTGTTTTTTTGTACTAGCATGTATTTGTTCCTGGTATAGTCTGCCAATTATTTTTCTCACCACCATTACAGAAGTGATACACTAAATGACCGGTAGACTAGGGGCTGTGCCTTGAGTCCGTACTTCCTGCTCTACGTCATGAGTTGCTTCACAGAGTCGTTGCTCAAAACAGTGTTTGATTAACCAGCAGGAGCTGTTGCACCCAATGCAAAAGCAAAATGTTCCAGGCATCCCATGGGTCATGATTAAGCAAGAGCTCTTTGATTACAAGGCATAAAAACTCACCCAAAGAATCTCCACTAAGGTTGGGAATGGAAGGCAGCCCACAGGTTACATGGTTACATATACAGGTTACATGGTTAGATCCCATCGCAAAAAAATTTTTTTGGTTGATACTATAATAAAAACAAATTGCAGGAAACCTAACTGGTTGATAAAAACAAAAACAAATATGAACAACAACAAAAACCAGGCAGCTTAGTTCTTTTTCCTTGTTTCCATGTCCCTTTGCCTGTCTTTGTGGGGCCAGAGGTCTCTATTCTCTGTACATCAGCTTCTCTTGCTCATCTCCTAAGTGCACCTTCACTCTGACCTTTCCAAAAGTCCTAGGGGATAAAAAGAGTCAAGTTTCCTACATCTGTCAGGAATGAGAATAGGATTCTAACATCTCATTTGCTCATGAAGGGAGAAATGCCTCCCCTCCCGGTTTGTCTGGTCGCACAGATATTTAAATGATAATAAGATTCTACAACTAGTTTTAGGCCAAAGCATTATAGAAATTAGGTTTAGAAGTTCCTTAGTGAAGGTATAACGCCTACAAATTTCAAATGATGCTATAAGTACTAAATAAATTAAACTGAAGATTACATTCAGTCTCGGCGAGGTGCCTCAGGTCAGCTTGCCTCCCAACCCAACAGTATGAGAACAACCCGGGAAGCCCAGGACAGACCGAGAGAACCAATTCCCTCGATTCGTCCTCTGACCTCTACACATGTGCCATGGAACGAACGTGCACACACACTCACACACACACACACACACACACACACACACACACACGTACACATCTATGTATGCACACCAAAGAAGGAAGGAAGAAAAGATGAAATTATATTTACATACAGTTCTTCAACAACTACTCTTATAAGTTTAGGAAAAATCCAAATACCACGGTGATTTGCAAAGAGAAAATACTACAAACTAAAAATTACTCTTGCAAAAATTCCAAATTAACTATTGCCTAGTCAGTAAAACCACTAAAATCCGTGGTACTTAATACATCCCCAAAACTGCCTGCAGCTTTTTACACATGTTACTAAACCTGAGAGTAGTTGTATGAATTAGGACTATTGCCTCCATGTTAGCATGCGAGGAGACTGAGGCAGAGGGCCATTCAGTGACTCGACTCGTCACCCCTGTTTTAGAGCAGGCCTAATTCAAAGGCCTGTCCCTGTGACAGCTACATGACAAGCAAAGCAGTTTATGCCTGTGATTCACAATAGTCTAATAATTAAAATTCAATGAGTACTAGCGAGCACATTTGCACATTACAGGGAAAATGACTGAATTTATTCAATAGATGCAAAAGAAATAAAGAAAGCTCAAATTCTGTGTCCATCCACAATAATAACTTTTCTCACATTAAGGATAGAATGAGGCTTCCTTGATCCACTGATAAAGATTATGCACTGATGTTTTGCTGAATGATCATGCCCTTGAAAGCTTTCTCTTTGACATAAGGTCAGATATGTGTGTTAACAATGATCGAGGTTGTTTGTTTGTTTGTTTTTTGAGATAAGGTCTCACTATGCAGATCTGGCTGGCCTAGACCTTGTTATGCTGTCCCTGAACTCATAGATATATATGTTACTCTGCCTCCTGTTATATTGGGATTAAAAGCATGTACAACTACATCTTACAACAGTTATCAGTTTTAATAAAAAAATCTACCAGAAGTACTAGAATTACAGGAGATGAGAAAAATAAAGGAAAAAATAGGATTAGAAAGAGAAGGGGAGAATCCATTATGAATATGGTCCTCTCTTTAGGAAACGAAAAGTAGCTATGAATTTGCAAGAATGAACACAAGAAGCTAAACTTCTGGGTACAAAATCAATCGACGAAATTAAATTCCTTTTCAGTTAGCAACAGTTATAAAACGAAGCTCAAAATCAGCTTTTCCCATGGTGACATTAAAAAAATATGAAGTACCTACAACAAAATATATACAGGACATTAATGGAGCAAAGTATCAAGTTTTACTGAAAGATACTAAAGAAGGCCTAAATAAATGGAGAAAAACACCACTCTGTGGAATGGACAGCTTAACATTGTAAAGATGTCATTTCTCTGCAAATTGATTTATAGACTCAGTAAAATCCCAATTAAAATCCCAATAGGTTTTTTTCTAGAACTTGACCAGCTGTTTTTAAAATTTATATGGCAGTGCCAAGGGCCAAGAGTGGGAACTCTTGGAAAAGACGACTTAGGTGGGAGGAACTTCCTGTACCAGATATAAATACTTATTAGAGAGCTATCACCATTAAGGCCGAGCAGTATTGGCACTGGGCTTGATGAATAGACTCATCCATGGACCAGAGTGGAGGGGCTTGGACAGACCCACTTGTGTACATTTGACGTATGCTCCAGAGATAGTCAGGGAAAGAGACAGACTTGCAATAAATAGCCCTGGGATAGCTGAGTATCTGTAGGGAGGAGAAGAGCAAGAGAACTCCTCCTCACACTGCAAGCAGACATCTATGAAGTCTTGTTAACCAGTTATATGTAAAGAGTAAACGTCTCAAGATTCAGAGGGTGATAGAGGAGAATGTTGTCGTAGTCTTGGGTGTCAGGGAGCATTTCTTCCAGGCACAAAAGCCATTAATAAGTGAAAGACTTAAATGTGATCATGTGACAGTTAAGACTGACCATTCCTGGCTGGAGAGATGGCTCAGCCATTAAAGGCTAGGGTCACAACCAAAAAATGTAAGACTGCCCATTCCATGCACATGCAAAGGACAGGAGGACCAACTGACAGGCCAAGTAAAGCATATAGAGCTGACATAGAACTGAGAGAGTTCATTCAGTTTTTTCAGATTTTTGAAACATGGTCTAACTGTAGACAAGGCTGGCCTCAAACTCATAGAGATCTGCTTGCCTCTGCCTCCCAGGTGCTGAGATTAAGGGGGTGAGCCACCAGGCCTCTCTGGGATACAGAATTTAAAAGACACTTGTGCAAATCCAAAAGAAGATAAAGACGGAAAGAAAAGACTTGAACAGACCTTTTATAACAAAGGAATAGCCAGCAAACCTATAAAATGACACTTAATTTCATCAATGAAATGTAATTTATACCATAGTGAGATATTACTACACATGCATCAAACTGGCCCAAGTGACATGTGACCAGAATCAAACACATTTGTCAGAGAATAGACAAATGAACAAATCATTCACATTAGCCATAGACATGAGTGTGCGCATATGCTGAGTGTGTGCATACACCAGACTCAGAGATTGCACTACAAGGTACATTCCCGGAGAAAACCAGGGGCATAGCCATGGTGTTCTTTACAGCATTGTTTGGAACACCCTTCTTATATTACTTTTTTTGCTACTGTGACTAAATACCCTACAAAGGTAACTTATGGAAAGGGGTGTTTATCTTGGCTAATAGTTTGAGGGGATAGAGCCACCACAGCAGGAAGGCATAGTAGGAGGAGTGTGATGTGGCCAGTCACATTGTGTGCACAGACAGGAAGCAGAGAGACTGGAATGTCCACCCCAGGACACCAGCCAATGGATGATGTCACACCCAAGCTGAGTCTTCTCTGCTCAGTTGACCCTTTCAGGAAATGTCCTCAAGAACACACCGGGAGGTGTGTCTCATGAGTGATTCCAAATCCATTCAAATGGTAAATGAAGGTGAACCATGGCAGCCCCAACTAGAAACAACACATCTGCCTGGTAACAGTGGAGCGAATCAAGTGGGACTAAGCCAGAATGAGGCAGGTAGCTTCAGGCATCAACTGGGGGATTCTCCAAGTGACTTGAGGTGAACCAAGACCTTGTAGACTCCCTTTCTATAAAGCATAAAGCAAAGAAAAGTAAACTGCTGTTTAGGAATACTAAACAGTAGAAAGACTGCTAAGAGAAGCAATGAGTGTTTATGTCAGCTGTCATCATAGTGGAACACCCCACCCCCACCCCCAGTGCCAGCTGGAGGAAGGAGGGTGGCTCACTACAGGTCTGGAGAAAGGAAGACTTCTAAAATCCTGAAGTGTTAAAGTGTTAACCAGCATCCATCCCATAGTCATCTTTATGTAGAAATGGTTTGAAACTTTTGTCTCATGCTTGCTCTATCTGTCTGTCTATCTATCTGTCCATCCATCTATGTATCCTGTATTCAGCTGCTTGCAAACCTTCATGGCCAAGCCTGCCTGCTTTTCTGAGATCTGCCTGGAAAGAGGGGATAGAGCCACCACAGCAGGAAGGCATAGTAGTCTATGTCTTCCTTGGATACCAATCAAAACCAAAGGGCACTGGCCCTGATTCCCTTGGACTTTCTCCCTTGGGAAGTTCTTTGCAGAACCATCCCGCCGCACCCCATCTTTCTCCAAGCAGCTGTTTTCAGACTTCTATTGCTGACTGTAACTTGCACTATGACTTTCTCTTTTCCCTACCCACCTCCTTCTAGCAGCTACCATGATTTGCAGTTGTCTGCCCTGTAATCAAATCAATCAAGGGACTCACCACCACCCAAATCCAGTTATGTTCAAACACAGTCATCCCAAACAGGTTTACAGTTCGAGAGTATTGAAAAATAATATAGGTCCCCATCCAGGTTTCCTCTCTGCAGGATGCACCATGCTTCTTTTTGTTTTTTTGATACAATGGGGCCAAATCACTTAGCAGCCATAGGGCCATTAGGGCTTGAAAGAAGAGCTTGCATCTAATAGAGGACCCCTCTTCAGTTCCCCAGATCCATCTTGGGCAGGTCACAATTAGCTATAACTCCAGTTCTGGGATATCTGGCACTCTCTTCTGGTCTCTCTTGTGGGCACCAACACACACACACACACACACACACACACACACACCACACACAAATAAAAGTAAAACAAATCTTTAAAAACATATCTAGAATGGAGGGGAGAGAAACAGAAAGAATCAAGAAGTCCCAGACTAGAAGCCCTAGTAATGTAAATGCAGGTCCCAGGAAAATGAGTTTTCTTTTGATATTCCATGGTTCCTGCTTGTTTCAAAAAGATCCACACCTCAGGTGCACCCCAGCAGTTGTGAGCCTGGTGAATAGAAGCGGTTATTCATTTATATTGCAGAGATGTGTCAATGCAGACTTCTTCTGGTTCTCTGTGTAAACTATAATTCATGCTATATACAGGCCAGTGTCAGAATTCCAAACTAGAGCCAGATTAAATAACTCCTGAAATAGAAGAACCAGCGATCTGGGACCAATCAGAAGAGCTGGCAGTCTGGGAGCTTTTCATATGCTTAGCTGCTAATAATGAAAATTACAAAAAAATGATAAGTCATCAAATGTGATGTGAGCCCACGAGGCCGACTCAGATTTTGATGGTTGCATTTGGCTAGAGTAGCCTTCTTCTCAGGGCAGCAGGGAGCCATGTTTTTGCAGCCTACAAGAAGGTGCCCCATTAGACACCGCTCCAACAGTGCGCATGTTCACAGAACTCAGGTTGAGGTGCACAGCCATAGAGATTCAGCCACATAGTATCCGATCAATGACTACATATCTTGAAGTTTTAACCTGGCTATGGAATCCACTGTGTGGGTTTCTTAAGTTTTGAGAGGGGTACCTAGGAGGGGCTGCACAGGAAGGCTGTTAGTGGGCATCTGCTTGGCTTAGGAGAGCAACAGCTGAAGACTACTTGGTAAAGATAGCTGAGCTACACCAGGCCAGTTTCCAGATCCACCCTCATTACATGGCTTGTGACCTATAGAGAGGACAGTTGGTGTCAGGGCTTTTGGCCAAGGTTGGTACCAGCCTCCGTGCTGTGGCTGGTGGCCAGGGAACCATGTGTGCCGGACAGAAGCAGTACCAAAGTCCAGAGCAGCCTGGCAGAGCTTCCTCAGTTCCCAGAGAGCAGAGGCCGAGTTATTTGGATGTTCTGCCCACTCCCGTCTCTCCTCTTACTTCCAGAGTGATGCTGTTGCCCATGATAACACTACTCACCCTATCTTTCAACACACACATGCACACACACAAATGCACACATATAACATACACACACATGCACAAACATTATACACATATATACACATGTACACACACCACATATATACAAACAAGTACATACATACACACGCTACACACACATACACACACATACTATACACACATGCCACACATGCACACATATGCATATACACCACACGCAGATATGCACATGCATACATGCACACACACTCACACACACATACATACATACACATACTCACAAAACACATACAGGCACACACATTATACACATATACACACATGTACACATACACACACATGCACACATACACAAACAAGTACACATATACACACGTTACACACACATATACACACATACTATACACACATACATACATGCACACATGCACACACACACATATACTATACATACATACACACACTCACACATGCACACACATGCATACACACTACACACACATACGCACATACATACATATACACACATACTCACACACACACAGGCACAAGTACATGTACATACATGCACAAGTATACACCCGCACACGACACACACACACACACACACACACACTTTTCCCTTTCTTCTCCTCTTCCTTCCTTCTTTCTGAGATAGTCTTGTGTAGCCCAAGCTGGCTTCAAACTTGCTCTGTAGCTGACCTTGAACCCCTCTTCTGGTCCATGCCTCCTAAGCGCTGGGATTGCAGACAAGTGCCAGGGCACCTGGCTTCATGCTGTGCTCAGGATGGAACCCAGAACTTCAGGATGCCAGACAAGCATTCTACCAACCAGCCTCAGCCCCTGTTCCAGTGCTTTCTGTCTTACTTCCTGCTAATTACTGCAGTGGTAAAATACCTGTCGGGAACATCTGTCCTGTTCCTACGGATGCTGACAAACGCAATGCTGTCTCAGCGTTTTCTCCCTCTATGTACCGTCTGGGTCAAAAGCAGTTTTATAATCTGAGTAGATGTCAGGACCAAGGTTGGATTTTATCTTGCTGTTCTTCTTTTATTGTTTTGTTTCTGAAAAAAAAAACGAGATCAGATGATTAAATGAAAATGCCTATTAAATCAGAAAAAGCATTGAAGGCTGAACATGAGCTTAAAAAATAAGGATAGACAAAATAACTTGCTGGGAATCAGGTCCTTTAAAGAAAGCCAAGCCTCAGAGATGGATACCTGTAATTATCGTGCAAACTCATGTCAAAGAACTAGTGAACTAAGAAACTGCAGAATGGAGGGAAACACAGCCATTTGATTTTTTTTTCCTTTTTCCCATCCTATTCCATTCTGATGCAGATAGGCAGTCATTCTGAGATGTTTAATGTACATATAGAAACAGATTCAAATTTTTTATTACATCATTCACCGTGGGGCGTGTGTATCTGTGTGTGTGTATAGTATATATGTATGTATGTATTTATGTATGTATATGTAACTAGAACTAGTATGGAGGTCAGAGGGCAACTTGAAAAATTTTCTCTCCTTCTACCCTGTGGGTCCCAGAAATCAAACTCAGGTTATCATGCTTGACTGTACGATGCTTCACCCACTGGCCATCTCGTAGGCTCCCACACTATGTTTTTTTGTCTCTCCAAGCACAAGTCAATAGCTTCTCATCACTGTGAGGTTCCCATGATTTGTACTGTCCATCCGTCTATCCAGTCCTCCAGTCACGGACACTCAGATTGTCTCCCAGGTCTCAAAGCAATGATTCTACAGACATCCATAGCTTCTCTGCATAGACCTGAATAGGTATTTACATGAGACATCCACCAGATTGCTCCAGTCAGACCATTCAGTCAATATCCCTGTAAGAGGAATGGAGGTGGCTGCCTCTGCATAAACAAGAGTGTGTGTGTGTGTGTGTGTGTGTGTGTGTGTGTGTGCAGCCGCAAAGACAACTCCTGCAGGAGGACCTAACTGAAGACTGCCTGAGAGTCCAAGGATTGCTGCCCAAACAATGCCAACCAATCAAGAACTGCTGTTTGAAAGAGATGCTTTCTTGGGACCAATGGGGCCCCGGCGAGGAGTATTAAAGGAGCTTGCAGCAGCATTCAGATGAGCTTGCTGCCGTTTCTCACCTGCTCCTGGAGCCTGCGCTGTTGATCTCAGGACACCTCATGTCCAACTCCCAGTATGCTACAATCTGCTACACCTCCCCAGCCTCTATTCTTAACATAATCTACGCATACTTTAATGTTTTTGCCGTTCTCTGAGAAGTTTGACGGCAGCTAAGCATGCATGTCAGTGAGTTAAATACTCGCTGCCAAAAATCCATTCTTGCTGGCTGTGGAAATTTCCTCTGTAAACTTCCCAGTCACTCCGTCAGTCCTTTTGGTCTTTGCTTATCTTGTTGCTATTGGAACCCGCAAACCTTCTCTGTCTTTTCTAGCTGGAATCCGGCCACTGGGTTGTATCTGTTACAAGCATTTCCTTTGACCTGTCTGCCTACACAGTTTGACTCCATCAGGAATCTAATTTTGATGAACCCTAATTAAGCAGGTCTTTTTGCTTGCAGTTTTTGCTTCTGAAACTGTGTTTCTTTTGAATGAGGCACCGGCATGTCTAATCAGTTCAACCTCCTTCATCAGTTTCTCTGATGGTTCACAGTTTGAAAAAAAAAAAAAAAGTCCCTTATTAGGGCACAGGGAAATGGAAGCACTACCCACACAAGAAAAAAGACCCCTTTAAAATCCATTTCCTGGCCTCCAATTCTCCTTCCCAACCTCCAATCCCTGCTGCCCCTTGCCTGCAGAGTCAGCTCTCCAAAAGCACATGTGGAAAAGTACCAAGTTATTTGGAAAGCCCTTTCAACTGGCCAAAGAGGCGCATAGCCAGCTTGTGGCCACGAGTCTATTCTTGGTTGCAACACTAAGGGCTTGGCTCTTTGAACTGGAACTCTCTCAGTGACCACATGGTTTCTTGACTTTAATCTCTTGCTCACACTGTCTGGCTCCTTGCCTGAACCCTCCCATCACCAACCACCGCTAGGTTTTCCATCCCTCACAAAGGACAGCACACTTGCTCTGGCCTTAATAACTGCAGAATAAGAATGGCCTGGGTATGCCCTGCCCACTGGGCTTAACCATCTTGCCTCAACTCCATGGTCTTTGGGAAGTTTGAGGGCTGAAAAAACTTTCCTTGCAAAGGTCATCTGGTATGACTGTGCTCTGGTATCTCGTCCAGGATAAATTCCTAGCAGGAGATGAGGTTTCCTGGGCCTTAGTGTCTGCTGTGGAGGCAGGGGAATACGTACTGTACATGCTCAAGTGAAGGACGGATGTTCCGTGTTGCCTGCACCCCTCCCCTTCCTGATTATCCCATTCAGGGCTTGGGATCTAGAAGGACAAGAGGCATTAAGCAGGCAGTCTAGCAAAGGAAGGAGGGAGGAAAAATCTTCCTAGCCATGTAAACCCTGAAGCCTGCTAAGCTCAGAGCTCTGCTGCCCCCTTGTGCCCAGAGAAAGAAAAAACCAAGAAAACTTCAGATCTGGTCCCACTGGTCTGAGAACCATCCTGTAAGAAGAGCACAACTCAGCTTCCCAAGGGCATTGTTTCTGAATAGCTTCTTCTGGAAAGATGTAAACCCATGTCCAGGCACCCCAGAAGGGCATCGGTGGAAGATCGAAATATGATTTCACCAAAATCCAACTTGGTGAGCCCAGTGTGGTTGGGCTTGGGTTGTTTGGTTGGTTGATTTTGTTTGTTTGTTTTTTGTTTTGGCCTTTCCTGCAGAGCACAGGGAGGGGTTACTTACAGAGAGTAGGTGGCTCCAAACAGCTTCATCACCACAAAAATCCCAACTCATCGTGAATGTTGACCTCATGGAGGCTGTGTCATGGAGTCAACCTTTGATCAACCTTTCACTTCTGTATTCTTTAGCATCCCTCCAAGTTCTCTTGGGGATAGGGGAGGGAGTAAGAGCTGAAGTACAGGGGAGCATCTTCTGACCCTCCTTAGAGAGTATCAGTGGTTCCATGATCATTACCAGAGACCTGGCTACCACTGTAGGTTACTGCTCTGGTTGTCATGGCTACAGGGCAAAGTCTAAGCAGCATCCTGTTATGACCAGAAGAAAAAGCACCTTACAGGCCAGTATCCACAATTAGAGATGGATATTCAAGGGGTAACCTGAGGGAAGAAGAGAAGGTTGACAAGTTAAAAGGCAACTTCTCTGTGGGGACCTCAGACTGGTCCATCCTGTGAGCAGCTCCATTCTACTTATAGATCTTGCTCAGAGAAGCATTTTTTCTTTTCTTTTAAAAATGTGTGTGTGCGTGTGTGTGGGCGTGTGCATGTGTGTGTGTTTTCATGAGTTTATTTGCACTGTATGTGTATTTGTAGAGGCCAGAAGATGGTATCAGGTCCTCTAGAACTGGAGTTACAGGCAGTCCTGAGTTGTTTAATATGGATGTCTGAACCCAGGTCATCTGCAAGAACAGAAAGCACTCTGAGCTGCTGAGCCATCCCTCTAGGGCCCCTCCCTGCCCTCTTTAGACTCTCAACCCAGGTTGGTCTGGTATTTGCCATCTAGCCAAGAAGCAGGCTTGAAAATCATTGAAGTCCTCCTGCCTCAGCTTCCTCAATGGTGGGCTTGCAAGTACCAGCCAGACATACCTGTACTCCAGAAGCAATTCCTGTTCTACTAGGAGTTCTACTACAGACTAAGGCTTGTACTCAGCACCAGGTATACAGACCCTGTCCTTCCTGCCGTCTGCCTTTATGGGACCTCAAGTTCTGATGTGTTTCTACCAATTCCCAGTTCACAGCCTTCCCCAGCCTCCGTTATCCCCTGTGGTACCGCTCTGCCTATTCTTTTCGTGGATTCTCACATAAAAGTGTCAGCCTTTGTTTGTTATTATCTGCATATCTTCCCTCCCAACTAGAATGAGGGCAGGGCCTTATGCAGCAGGCACACGCTGTGTTTCTTTGACAAGAGTCCTCCCAGAACAAAGGGAAGGCAAGTGGCATAATAGTATCCACGTGCATGTGTATGACTCTGTCATGTCCCTGTAACATAGATCGCCCAGGCAAATGGGTGTTAAAGGGACTAATATTGGATACAAGACACCACAAGACCAAGTCTCAGCATAAAGAGATTCATTTGCCCCAGAGGGACAAAGGACAGGGAATAAGAAACAGACAGGAGATAGAGGGCAAGGGAGAAGGGGAGGAGAAGTAGGGAGCGGGCAAAGAGTATTTGACCCAGAGGACAAAGGACTATCTCCGGAAGAGAGGACACAGATGTGGCTCATAGGCAAATGGTCATTTATAAAGGTAGAGGGGAACCCCCCCCCCATGATACGATGAGGTGTTTGATTTTGATTGGACAGGTTAATTAGGGCAGCCAAAAGGTGGCTTTCGATTGCTGGACTTCAATACTTTGATAGCTGGACTTTTGTGGTCAGCCTCAGGAGGGGGCAGCAGCCAAATAAATAGACCTTGGTGACGGTGACTAGCTTTAGGAATGGAATCTAAGAGTTTTTTTTTGTTTGTTTGTTTGTTTTTGTTTTTTTGTTTTTTGTTTTTTTTTAGCAAGGCTGAGAGAATAAGGGCAAAGGCTACCAGAGCCATGTTTGCCAAGCTGGGACTGGCCAGAGTCCCTTCATGTTTCCATATAGGGCACTAAAGAAGGATATAGGAGTTATGTCCTGCTGCTTCAGACAGAACTCATCTTCAGATGTGAGTCTGACAAGCCAGTGCTGGCACAAGTTAACACTGCTTCCGGGCAGAAAGCCTCAGGGTCTGGTCTCTCTGTATGAGAACCCTGTGACACTTCCTCATCAAGTCCCCATACGTGTCTTCAATCTGTCTATGCTTCCCCTAAGCCACACTGTGTCTTCTGTCTTCGGTGCCTTGGATCCCAGAGCCCACTTCCACGTCCACCACACTGCCTGCTCATACCCAGTACCTGCTCATAGGCCAAGGGTCTGCTGAAAGTGCTTTTGTGAAAAGCACCCTTAACTCCTCAATGTAGGCCTGTCTGTGCTTGCACTCGAACCTCCTGCAGCATGGCTGCTAAAAGTCCCTGACAGCCCAGAGAGGACAGTGGTGACAGTTACTACTCACTCATTCTCACAATCTTCATGCCTGGCAAATGTCAGAAGCTGAGTAAATATTGACCAATGGACTGTGGTTACTCCGGAGCTCAGCGCTTCCAGCTACCTCCCTCCATGTCCTGCCCTGTTCTGAAATCTGAATCCATGTAACCCCATCTATTTTCGAACTCACTCTGTAGACCAGACTGACCTTGAATATCGAAGATTACCTGCCTCTGCTTCTTGAGTGCTGGAATTAAGGCTGTGCATCATCATACCTGGAAATCCCCCACTCCAGAACTTTTTAAGGCCCTGTTTTTTTGTAACAATCCTTTCAATAGAAATGATGATTTTGAGCTTGGCATGGTGGTGTATGGCTTTAATCCCAGCGATCGAGAGGAAGAGGCAGGCAGATCTCTTGTGAGTTCAAGGCTAGCCTGGTCTACAAAGTGAGTCAAGGACAACCAGGGCCCTGTTACACAGAGAAACCCCATCTTGAAAAAACAAAATGAGAGTGGGCAGGAAGGGGGAGAAGGAGATGGAAGAGGAGATAGAGGAGGAGGAAGAGGAGAAGAAGAAGAGGAAGAGGGGGAGGAAGAAGGAAAGAAGAGGAAGATGAAGAGGAAAAAAAAGAAGGAGAAATTGAAGTTGTCATTTAGGGGTACAAGAACAAATTCTTCCCCTCTGATTGAATACTTACTGAATAAGTTAATTTCTCATCACTTGCCATCCCTGTCAACAGTTGCCTCCACAATCATCTGTCTGACTCAAGCACTGGCCTCTTCAGCTCCACAAGGTACTCGAGTGTGTTAGCAGTGTCTTCTTCCCTATATGTGCTCATGTGTTACTGTAACAAAATGCCTGAGCCAATTAACTCCGAACAAGGAGGAAAAGCTATTGCAGCCACAAAGGGGTTCTAATTCACGATCAGGTGCCTCTATTGAAGGTAATAATAGCAATGGTGCACCATGTGATAGTAACGGCCCAGAGGCAAACCGTTGACCTCAGCAGTCAAGAAGCAAACAGAAAGAAGGACCCAGAGTCCCACGGTCTTCTCCAAGACTCTACTTTTTCCTCAGTCACCTAAAGACCTCCCACAAGGCTCCACCAAAGAAAGGTCCCACCTGGGGGCAACCCTTAAATGCACAGGCATTTGGGAAACATTCAACATAGACCATAGCAGCCCAGCTTCATACCCAAACAGCTTCAGTTTTATCCTGAGAGCTTTAGGCTCAATCTTACAAACACCTACTCCCCCAAGAGCAGCACGGGACCCTACCCTTCCTTTGCTCTGCTTCTCTTTACCTTCCTCAAATTTCGCTTAGAAGAATGCTGCCGCTTCCTGAGATAATTCTTTCCCAGAGGGGTCAGGTGGATCATCTCTGACCAAGAAAGAAAAAGAGCTTTCCTAGCTGCTGTCATTTGAATGTGGAATGTCCTGCTGGGTTCCTGTGGTGTTGTTTGAAACTTTTGTTGGACTTTAAGAGGTGGAGCCTCTTTTGAGACAGATCTTGGGTTTTACAGCCAACCTGGCCCAACTTCCTTCTTGCTCTGCTTCTGGACTGGAACACAGTGAGACCTGCCAGCCTCTTGCTACTACCACTATGGTGTGTGACTTCCCTTCTTGCTGCCTTCCCTGGTCATGAAGGAGGGTCCCTCAAACTAGAAGCCAGAGCAAGCCCTTCTTTCCTTAAACTGTTTCTCATTGGGCATTTTGTCACAGCAGTGAGAAACATAATGGCTACACTAGCTCTCTTCAGGATTCCTGATTCAAACAAATACATAAGGCAGGCCTGATCTTATCACAAATTGTGATGTGTCTACCATCAATGTGTCCTTAGGGGTGTGAGAAAGTCAGTCTTTCCTCAAAACCAGGTTAAAGGCAGTGTGCATGTTTCCTCACTTCCCAAGCTTCATGTAATCCATACTTCCTCTATAGCCCAGCTTTCCAAATTAGCCTAGTATGAGGTTGAACCTCACCCAGTGAGGAACAGCCAAGTAAGACAGAGGCCATCTTGTCCGTGAATGCTTGCTATCCTGGTTTGGATCATGGATCGCCCTTCCTGCAAAAAGAACCTGCTTTGCTGGATTAGGTTCGCTTTCTCTGTGTGCCCAATCTGAGTTCCTTCATTTTTGTAATATCATAGAGGGTTGCTGCCATTGCTGCAATAAAACACTACAACCAAAAGCAACTTGGGAGGAAAGGGTGGATTGATTGATGGATTGATTGATTGATTGATTGATTGATTGATTTTTAAATATATAGTCAGATTTTTAAATATATTTATTTCAATGAGGATGGAGAAAGAGAGGAGAGGGAAGAGAAAGAGACAAAGGGCACATGGAGAGAGAAAAGGAGAAGGAGACCACATGAGAGGGAAAAGGGCTAATTTTACTTATGTTTCCATATCATAGTCCACCACTGGGGGAAATCCACCTGATCCATGGAGGGGCACAGTTTACCAGATTTCTAGTCATGGCTTGCTCAGCCTAACTTCTTATAGCACCCAGGATCACCAGGCCAGGGGTAGCACCATCCTTAGTGAGCTAACCCTCCCAATATACCAATTAACAAAAAATGTCCCACCGGCTTGTCTACAGCTTGATCATATAGAGGTGACTTCTCCATTGAGGCTCCCTCCCCCTGGATGACTATGGCTGACAAAAACTAACCAGCACTGCTGTTGTTTCCATCTTAGGGAAGAGGAAAGTAAGCTTCTGAGATATTGATGTTGAAAGGCCTCAGAGAAGAAAGACCCTCTCTCAGATAGCGGGAGAACATTGGGAGATCATCACCCAATGACCCACCAGACACCGATCTTGTTGCAATCACAAGAGGTTTATTTCAGGGGAAATCAACGCGTTGAGGTCGAGACTCGTAACTCACACAGGGGCAGAGGAGCTTCAACCCCTAGCTTGGGGAGTGTAGGATATTTAAAGGAAAAAACCACAAACCAGGGCAAGTGCTGGGCAATACCGGTGGAAAGTCCCAGCCTATTATTCAGCATGTGACAGGGTTCAAGGAACAATCATGGGGAAGTATAGATTATTTTCTCAAGAACTCAATCTTACTCAACCATATCATCTACTTTGTGGTCAGCCAAGTTCTTGGAGCACAAAGCCCTAGAACTAGCTGACCTGCTCTCTTAGCTCTATTCTATCTGCCAGTCTGCTAGGGGTAGACATTCTCTTAACCCTTCAATGTCACACCAGAGATCACAGAGCCAAGGAGGAAACTAAAGGTGAACCCCACACATCGCTGAGGAGGACTTCTTTGATCTCATGGATGAGTGCATACAGTGCATTATAGAGGAGAGGGTACCAGGAGCAGCTGTGGCTGTGACTGCAAGAGTGAAAGAGTGCTTTCTTCACACTCTATCTCCTCAGACCAAATAGTAGAAAATACATGGAAACAAGGCCAGGAGATAACCCGATAACCTACTCCCTCTACATAGGTCCTGCCTCCCAAAGGGCCAGCAACTTCCTCCAACAGTGCCAGTAGCACTGGAGATCAAATATTCAAACACAAGAACCTAGAGGGAACACTTCCTATTCAAACTACATCAATTTTAAACTCTCAGAACCAATGCTAGGCTTGGAGGAGTACATTTCCCCAAAGGCTCTAGCCCATCTGTGGTGATTTGTATATGCTGGCCCAGGGAATGGCACTATTAGAAGGTGTGGTCTTATTGGAGGAAATGTGTCACTGTGGGTGTGAGCTTTAAGACCCTTATTCTAGCTTCCTGGAAGCCAGTCTTCTCCTAGAGACCTTCAGATAATGATGGAGAACTCTCATTTCCTCCTGCACCATGCCTGCCTGGAGACTGCCATGCTCCTGTAAACCAGCCCCAATTAAATGTTGTCCTTATAAGAGTTGCCTGATCATGGTGTCTGTTCACAGCAATAAAAACCCTAACTAAGACAGAAGTTGGTACCAGGAGTGGGGTATTGCTGTGATAGACCTGACCATGCTTTTGTTTGGAAGAATGTAGATTTTTTGGACTTTGAATTTGGAAAGCCATGGGATACTTTAAGTGGGGCTTAATGGGCCATCCTAGTAGGAATATGGAAGTCAGTGGTGTTGAGGGTGATTTGAACTGTTTAGACCTACTGACCCAAGAGGTTTCAATAGAGAAGAATGTTAGTATGTGGCCTAGAGACTGTTTTTATGATAGTTTGGTGAAGAACATGACTGCTTTTGCCATCATTCAGAGTCTGCCTGGGCTAAGGTGAAAAGATTTAGATTAATTGCTTTGACAAAGGAAGTATGAAAATAGCCTGGTATAGATTCTGTTGTGTGATTACTAAAGTTCAATATTTTTTAAAAGATTTATTTATTTTATGTATATGAATGAGTACACTGTAGTGGTCTTCAACACACCAGAAAGGGCACTGGGTTCCATTACAGATGGTTGTTAGCCACATGTGGTTGCTGGGAGTTGAACTCAGGATCTCTGGAAAAGCAACCGGTGCTCTTAACCACTGAGCCATCTATGAAGAACATTTTAATGCAAAGGAGCAAGCTGAGAAAGAAAAAAATATAAAATGTATGGTATTAAAGGGGCACCAGGAAGTGAAACGGAGCTGAATCCTATGTTCAAGGAGATAAACAGATAAAAGAGAGTGGTGACTTTGGAGCAAGATCCCACCCAACTAAACTTAGATCCAAGCATGGTGGTACCTTTAATCCAGGAGACAGAGGCAAGGAGATCTCTGAGTTCAAGGCCGACCTGGTATAGAGCAAATTCCAGGTAGAGAAAAGTTAAGCATAATCCCAGCATTCAGGAGACAGAGTCATGCACATCTCTGAGTTCAAGGTCAATTTACAGAATAAGTTCCAGGACAGCCAGGCTTAGACAACGAGGGAGTTAGAAACATAAAGATGGTAATAGAATAAGAGGGTCATGTTCCAGCCACAGCAAGCAGCAGAACTTGTCAGCTTTGGCCATGTGGTTCTGACTTTAGAGTCAAGGATAGAAGGGACTACTGGACAATCGATGCTGGTTAGTTGGAGCTAAGAAATTAGTGGTGATTAAGAAGAGACCAGCATCACTAAGGTAAAATCTCTGGGAAGTGTTTTTTGAGATCACAGAGAAGCTGTGTTCCAGAGACAGCCAAGGTTGTACCTCATGCTGCAGCTGGACTTGGTAATGTGTAAGAGTCACCCAGGTGGTACTGGTTTTGAAGATATGAAGGGGTCATGAAGAGCAGCTGAGGCTTGGCACTGTGAGATGCCAGAGAAGGCCATTGGTAGAGGTGCAGCCTCAGTTGTAGTTGGCAGCCCGGGTTTGAAGGGGTCATGCAAAGAAGTTGAGTCTTGGCACCATCAAGAGAGCCTATGAGAGGCTATTGGTGAAGCCTAGTTGCAGCAGAAGACCCCAGCGTATTGGAGATGCCAGTACCATAAAATGACCACCAAGGACAGCAGCAACAGTGGAGTCAGCCAGAGCCTAGAGTGCTACAGAGAGCAGAGCTGAAGAAGTGACCCACCCTTTGGAGGAGCCCAGAGGATGACACGTGGATCCTAGATACTGAAACAAGAAGCTGTAACATTGAAGTTGCCTTGGGACCCCAAAATGTTAGAGATGCCAGAGCCATGGGTTATCTGCTGAGGAAAGCTGCTAATAAGAAATGGAACCAGCCCAGGAGAAAGAAGTTTGTTGCAGTCAACAAAGATGAAAAAGGAGTTGGAGATCTGAAGATGCTTTGACGTCAGACATGGAGATGCAGAGTTTGGAGTTTACCCAGCTGGTTTCCTGTCTTGCTTTGGTGATTGCATGAATCTCAGAAGAGGCTTTGAACTTTTGGACTTTTAACATTGTTGAAACTGTTATAGACTATGGGGCTTTTGAAGTTGGACCAAATATATTATGCTATTGCTAGGTATGGCCTCCATAGACTAATGGGTTTGAACAACCTATGGGGGCCAGGGAGTGGAATGTGGTGGTTTGAATATGCTTAGCCCAGGAAGTGGCACTATTAGGAGGTGTGGCCTTGTTGGAGGAAGTGTGTCACTGTGGCTTTAAGACCCTTGTCCTGGCTGGCTGCTAATCTTCTTCTAGAAACCTTCAGAACAAGATGTAGGACTCTCAGCCCCTCCTGCATCATGCCTTCTTGGATGTTGCCATACTCCTACCTTGAAGATAATGGACTGAACCTCTGAACCTGTAAGCCATCCCCAATTAAATATTGTCCTTATAAGAGTTGTTTGGGTCATGGTGTCTGTTCACAGCAGTAAAATTCTAACTAAGACACCATCTAACCCAGCTTGAGACTGGTTGGAGTTGGCAGCGGAAAGTGAACAACATGGAAATATAAATTCTGGAATGAGGGATTTCATATGGACTCACAGCCCTAGGTATCACTCAGGACTCAATGTGGATGCTGAGGGCAGGGAAACTGTGTGGAAATGGGTACCCTGGAGGAAAGAACAGGCTTGCTCTCATGAGATCACTGGCTCCCTAGCCTCTTCATTCTCCACTGCCAATGGTCCCTTCGAGATCATATAATGCTCCAAAAACCAATCAGTGAACATGCATTAAGTACCAGCTGTATTTCCAGAACCTTCCTTGGCAGAGTGGGGCCCAGATGGAAAGTGTGGGGCCTGCTCAAACAGCACTTTCAGCAATCAGAATTGACATCAAATTGCAGCAGCATTTGGACCCCAGTAAGAGACTTGCAAGATAAAAAGGACATGAGGAGAGAAGACTGCCTGGACCCATGGGTCTTGTTATAATCCTGCCTCTGGCCCAGCCTCTAACCCATTGTTCAGTGGGCAGTGATTCTCTTGCCTGAATCCATCTGCCTACCTGCAGGCTTTTGCCATCTGATGTCTGAGCAATTAACTGCTTCTTAAACGTCTTCAGATGGCAGAGCGCCTGGAAGTCTTGGTCCTTTTTGGAACACACTAGGAACTACTTGTCTCTGTAGTTCTAATAAACAAATTATGAATAGTTTTGCAAGCAGGAAGCATGACTTGGTGCTGCTCAGATGATGTGTGTATCGGAATCAGAGCCGCGTGCCCACAGATCCAGGGAGAAGAATGGGCTATTGAACTTGGCATGCCACTAGTTGCTATTTACATCCTGTTCATTTGTTTCATCGGGGTGGGGGTTTGGAGGGGGAAGGTATTATAATAACATAAATTGATGCAGGCATCAAAGATATTAGAAAATGTGATTGCAGGAAACTTTTCATTGGAGAAGTATACCGGATTTTCGTCTTCTGGGAATTGTGGAAAGACACCTGTCATTTCCGTTTTGTCCTGTGATAAAACACTCCAGCCAAAAGCAATTTAGGGGAGGAAAGAATTTACTTTAACTTACACTCCCAGGTCACAGTCCGTCACCGTGGGAGGACAAGGCAGGGACCACAGAGGACTGCCGCTTGCTGGCTCACTCTCTGACTTGCTGTCTGGCTCATGATTAGCTAGCGTCCTTATATAGCCCAGGGCACATGCCTAGGGATGATGCTTCTCACTGTGAACAAGGCCCTCCCACATTAATTAATAATCAGAAGTTTCCCACAGATATGCCCACAGGTCCATCTGATGAGCAACTCCCCAACCAAGTTGACATTATAAGCCGACTAGGACAATGTCTATTATTTGATTTTAATGCTCTAACCATCCCTCCTCTAGGGACAAATCTGAAAGCCACTCACTATGACACTCTCACTAGTCACAGGGACAACCAGGCAGAACAGTAAAGACCATAAAGACCAGGAGGAGGCTCCCTACACTTCCTGATGCCCTGTAGCTCCCTCTGCTGGGATGAAGAGCAAATGAACCCACTCAGGACCATCTGACTTTAGAAACTTAGAGGCGTTCAGGGTCTCCCACTGCATATGTCAGGGGCAGCAACTATCTTCCTTCAGGGAGATCTACACTCTGAAGGTGACCAGTTCTTGCCAGTAACTTCATAGTGTTATTTTCTGCTACTATAATAAAATGCCCGACAAAAGCAACTTAAGGGAAAGGATTCATTTTCGTTGACAGCTCCATGTTCTAGTCCATCACTGCGGGGGAAATCAAGGTGGCAGGAGCTGGAAGCAGCTAGTCACATCACACCCATAGTCAAGACCAGGGTCAATGAATGAACACATGCACACTAACTAGTTCTCAGCTTGGTTTTTTCCAACACACTCCAGAATCCCCAGCCCATGGGACGGTGCCACAGACAGTGAGCTGGTCTTCCCATACCAATGACATAATTAAGACTATACCTCATGGATGCTCCCAGAGGTCTTTCTCTCAGGTGATTCTAGATTTGTTTGACTTGACGATTAAAACCAACCATCACACCTTTCCAGCCCCACACTCCAGTCTGTGCTGGTTAAAGGGAATGATGATCTAATTTTAAAATGGCATAGTTCTCTACTCTCCCCGCAAACCTCACCTGTGCTGAAAAAGACCAACACTTTTAACAAGCAGTATTTCAAGAAGAAATGAAGGGATCTGCCTGCCAAGGGATTCTGGCCAAGCATAGAATCCAGGCAGATACCTACTGTGAATTCAAAACTCTCCTGCAAGATATCAGATACTGTGTGAGCCACTAGATGGCTTTGCTAAGACCATGGAAAGCAGTGGAGCTTCATAGAAGGACAGTCTGACCCTCAGGAGCCTTCCTGATCAAACTACTCTCAGGAATCCAGCCACAACCCAAGTCCCACCCCTAAACACTTGAGTGAAGGACAAACAGCCCTCATTCTGTAGCTACTTATTTCTGTCACCTCTCCTGTCTAGTCACTTCCAATAGATCCCTGTACTTCCCTCCTATGCCTCCAGGCTTTTCGGTGGCTTTGCTTTTAGGTCAGAGCCCTAATCTCCTCCTCTCCTCTTATTGTTCTTCTATAGAAAGCTTTTGAATCATTTAAGTGGCTTGCCTGGTGTCCAATAAACCCCCTGTCAACACCCAAGGGTATCAGAGAGAAGATGAAGATGCTTTGATTAGGTTTTTGTTTTTATTTTTGAGATGAGGACTCTGTATCTTAGACTAGCTTCAAACTGCTCTGTAGTTTAGAATGTCCCTGTGCCCCCACCTGAGAGCACAGGTGTGCACCACCACATTTGATATTTCTGTGATGCTGGAGGCTGAACTCGGGCCTTGACCTTGCTAAGCAAGCACTCTACCGAGTCCCAAGTTAGGTATTAATATTTAGTACTTACTGAGCCACACCTCCCTACACAATCTGTTGGTTTCTGTCCCAATCCAGTGATAGATACTGATAGGACTGGGGGCACAGGCAGAATAGGTGTCCTTAAAGGGTGTGTGGGGATGAGCAGTGATGAGTTTAGTTCTGAGCATGCTCAACTTGAGGCTGAAGAACCCTAATAGAAATCTGACTCAGGTCTAGGACTCACAGACAGAGCGCTCTGAGCTGGAAACAATGCCATGTAAGGAATACTCACCTGTGGCTGAACTGAATTTGTTCTTCAAGAGCCCATTTAAACAGGTAGAGATGTGAGATCTAATTTAGAGTCACCACCACCACCTCGGCGAGAAGCTTATCTCTCTTTTCTGCTTCCTACTTCCATCCCCGTTATTACAGAATGATATTGCTCCCAAATTTTTTAACTTCTGAAGATCAAACCACATATGTGAGTATTTAGAGACAGAGCCTTTGGTCCTAAGGATAGGACCCTAATCTAATAGGACCAACATCATAGCATCTTTGTAAGAAGGAGAGAGAGACACATGACATGTACACATACAGATGTGGGGAGCAGGAAAGGGAGCAGACAGGGACAGAGAGACAAGGCCATGAGAGGACACAGTCACATGGCAGCCACCCACAAGCCAAGGAGAGATGGCATGGGAGAAACCCAGGCAACCAAGACTCTGATCTTGGACTTACAACTTCCAGACTGTGAGAAAACAAAATGTTCTTGGTAGGGGTGCCAAGTGGGGCCTTTTGTTAAGGTCAGCACCAGACTGCTACACTTACTCAAGGACAAGAGGAGTGATTCTTCCATCCCCTCCTCATGGTGTGCTGAGTTATTGAACAATCACAAAAACATCTCTTTTGCTCTAGCACTAAGTAGAGTCAATCCAGTGGGAAAAGTAGAAGTTTCCTCTGCCCATGCTTCCCTACATTACTGGGAGTACAGGAAACAAAACCATGCAAGGAGATGTCTCAGTAGGTAAGAGCCCATGTTCTGTAAGCAGGAGGACCTGAGCTCATCTCCAACACGCACATAAAATAACCCAGGCATGCCTGTACCTCCAGCACTATTGGACTAGGACCGGCAGATTCTGAGAATTCACAGGCTAGCCAGTCTGACCCAAAAGGCAAGCTATGGTTTAAATAAGGAGGCTGTCTCAAGGCAGTAAACTGGACAGAGGTAGAGGAAGATTCTCAGAGCCCTGCTCTGACTTCTGCATGGGCATGCATGTATTCTTGCACCAGCACACTCTCTCTTTCTCATTCTCTCTCTCTCTCTCTCTCTCTCTCTCTCTCTCTCTCTCTCTCTCTCTCTCCTCCACATACACACACACACATCAAAAACATGTAGTTAATACAAATTTAACAAATTAACACAGGGAGCTTTATAATGTAGAAGCAGAAAAATCTCCTTTCTCTTCAAGCTAGCAATGGAACAGCCATTACACTCAACTGTACAGAAAACCACAGATAGATTCCCAAAAGATCCCCTAAATTAAAAATAATCCAGCATTTCCTCAGACCAAAGCTCTACAAGAATAATATTGATGTCAAAACCAAAAAACAAGGGAATTGGCTACCCAAAATTGTGATAATTTTCACCTGAACACTCAGATCAAAGAGGAAACAAAACTAAACAAACAGGAAATATCCCAGGGGGTGGAAAGGGGGGGACCCAGCATGAATTAAAGAAAGGAAAATTCACAGCCTTAAATACTTAGTAAACAGGAAAAGACATTAACAGATGAGTTAAGCATCCAAATGAAGACGTTACTAAAATAGTAAATAGACTTAAGGAAAGCACAAGGACAGAATTAATCGTGATCAAAAGTGGCAGATGTACATCAGTAAAGCCAGAGAACAGAAGCCAGATTATGGTACCGGAGTGAGCTGAGGTGAGAAGGAGTGTAGACGGGAGTGAAAACAAGCTTGCAAAAAAAAAAAAAAAAACAAGCCTGGCTGTGAAAGACACAGGGTGGTAGCTAAAAGTGGATGAGGTTTTGACAGAGAAACACTAAATATTTTGACAGGAGAGGGAAAAGCAAGGACGGGTGCCAAAACAAGTCAAATGTACGAGGAGACGCAGGAAGCGGCATTCACAGTTGGAAATGGTGTTTTTCCTGAAAGTGGGGATGGAAGGGGCAGGTGTTTAAGATGTGAGCTGAGAACCCCACCCCCACCCCCACCCCGTGGCAAGGGAGGGGCAAGGAGATACAGCTCAGCCCTCTGTATCTAGCTAGACCTGTAGGTGTTAGAGACATTTGCAGCAGAAGGCGTTGGACTGAACCTGTGCAGACCTCTCTCCATGTCAGTACATCCTAGGCGGTAACTACCTGTATAGCATTTGCCTCATCACTGTATGCGCTTTGGAGCGTGTCCCCCCTCTCCCTGGCTCCTATGCTGTCTGTATGTCTAAGACATTCCTGTGGCTGCGCCAGCACATTCCTCCCTCGTGTGTCATTCTCCTTGTGTGCGTCTCTGTGTTTCAGTCTCTTGCTTCTATCTGGAAATCAGTCATACTGGGTTGGACCCACCCTAATGCCCTTGTTTTAACTTAATTGCCCCTGTAAAGGTCACATTCTGAAGCAGGAAGCTAAGACTTAACAAATCATTTTAGAAGGAAGGAACTTAATCTGCAACAGAGGGTTCCTCGTGGTGTTGTGGCGGTTTTGTGAGTGCGCATGCCCGTGTGTGTGTGTGTGTGTGTGTGTGTGTGTGTGTGTGGTGTTTGTCTGTCTGTAGCTGTATATGTGTGCAGTGTATACACAAGTGTGTGCAGTATGACATATATGTACACCCATGAACTCCCATGGAGGCCAGAAGAGAATGTTGGGTGTCTTCTCTCAATCACAACCTTATTCCTCTGAGACAGGTGAATCACCCCTGAATCTGAGCTGTATGTGAATGTTTCAGTAGGCTGGTAGCCAGCACTCCCAAAAGCCTTTGTGTCTCTTCTGCTCTCAGCTGGCATGGGAGTTGGCTTTTTATCTGATTCTAGAAATCTGAGTTCAGATCTTCATGTTTTTTGCATTGTGTGGTTAGTTTTTGTCAACTTAACACAAATTAGGGGTATCCGGGAAGAAGGAACCTTAGGGAATCAACTCCATGAGATTGGCCTTTGGGCTTGATTGATGATGGATGTGGGAGGACCCATCACATTGTGAGCAGTGCCACACGAAAGTGAACCAGTAAACAGCATTCCTCCATGGTCTCTATTTCAGATCCTGCATCGAGTTCCTGCCTTAGCTCCCCTCAATGGACTATGACTTGTGAACCAAGTAAGTCGTTGTTCCCCCAACTTGCTTTTGGTCCCGGTGTTTGAGCCCAGCAACAGAACCCAAACTAAAACACATATTGAATGCTTCTACCTGCTGAGCCATCTCCCCAGACCCTCTGATCAAGTTTGCTTTCTGTTCCTTTGATGAAAATACTGACCCAAACCAGCTTGGAGAAGGAAAGATTATTGCTTCTAATGAGTTAACAGCACAATCCAGACGTCTTATACCATAGCACTGGCATTTCCCAGCCTCCAGGAATAAAACACTAAACATTCAAGAAACAGGGAAGTGCTATCTGTAAAATGACAAGGTCTCCATGGAAATAGACTTTTAGATGCTAAAATTAATGGACCAGGACTTTAAAGCCATTATGAATGTGTTCAAGGAGTTAGAGAAAAGGTGATTTTAATGAGCCACAAAAAGAAAATTTTGACAGAAAAGGGTTTTTTTAATCTTATTTTGAAGAAGTTGTAGAATAGAAATCTAATGTCTGAGATGAAGAGTTTGCAATATGACATTAACAGCAGGCTGAAGGTGTCAAAATAAGAATCCATAAACTTGGAAACAGAAATACAGAGAGTATCCAATCAGGATAAAGAATGAGAAATTTATAGCTATGGAGTTTTTCCTCAGACGTACTGAAGACAGAAATGGTGCCGTTTGCTGAGAAAGAAGGAGAGTGAAGAGCATCATATTCAGCCATGAGCCAGGCTCAAAAAGACAAATACCCTGTTTCCTCTCATACAAGGAATCGTGACTTTAAAAAGCATATACATGATATCGGAGTAGAAAGGGGGATGGAGGAAGTAAACTATAGGGAGGAAGATGGAGCAAGAAAGGGTGATGGGGAAGAGACAAGTATTACATCTTTCACTCATATGAAATCTAGAGTGGCGGGTGTGCGCACGCTTAATCCAGCACTGGAGGCAAGACAGGGGATTTTGAGTTCGAGGCCAGCTGGTCTACAGAGTGAGTTCCAGGACAGCAGGTCATAGAGAAACCTGTCTCAAAAAACCAAAAAAAAAAAAAAAAAAAGAAATTAGAGTTAAATAGCATGCTCAAAAATATTAACTATGTATGGATATAGGTGACGTAAAAGCAGAGAGAGAATCACAGAGGAGGGAGGCAAAGGAGAAAAAAATGGGAGCAAACGTTGTGAGCAAAGTGTGATAGTCACAGTGTGCTGAAAAACAATCAATAAAAAGAGAGATTATGCAACCAGAAGAAAGAGAAAATTACACCAAAACACAATAAACAGAGTGTTAGTAACCTGTGGGAAAATATAAACGTGTGTAGCATACTTAGGGTTAGACTTCCTGTAGTAAAGGGGAAGGGGAGAAAAACCACAAGACACAAGCATTAGAAGCTCCTAAGATTTGGTCGACACATGAAGAACCCCTGGACCCAGGCGGCTCAGCCAGACTCTAGCTGGGGAAGCTCACACCTGAGCACATCAGACTGAAACTTTTGAAAAATGTGAACCCAACCCAAGAGAAAGGGCATGGCTCTGTGGAGGAGACAATGGGAATCGCTGAGTTCCCACCAGACACACCGGGGTTTGGGAGACAAAGGCAGACACCCTAGACAAAATGAAACAAAACTAAAATACATATCAGCTCAGAAGTCTATATCCAATAAGAACACCCTTCAGAGTGAGAAAGAAAAAATGTTCAGGCAAATAAAAGCTGTGCTCCCGTTTGTACCTTTGTGATGAGAACTACTAAAGAATGGTTTTCTAACACTGAGAAAAGGCAGGCAGGAGCTCAGATCTACAGAAAGAAACGAAGAGTGCCAGGGAGAGTCTACACTGTACAGGCCAGTCTTCCTTACCCAGAGTTCACACTTGTGTCCTCCAGACCCTTGATTTTCTCTTCTCTCATGGACAGTGTAACGCACCTATTAGGACATGTTTATGTCCTGAGCCCAAGAGCTCTAAGATAGCACAGGACAAACAGAAAATGTGATCCTGGTGCAACTTGGCCTGCCAAAGTTACTTGCTTGCCTTCTCAATAGTTAATTTAGAACAGGTTCAGGGCAGGTCACAGAATAAGAATCTAACGCATCTGTGATGGTTGACCTTCGCTGTCCACTCAGATGGATTTAGAGTCACCAGGTAAACGTACTTCTGGGTGTGTCTATGAGAATGCTTTCAGAAATGTTTAGCTGAGAAAGGAAGGCCTGTCTTAACTGTAGGCAGTACTGTCCTGTGGCTGGGGTCCCAGACTGAATGAAGCGTGAGCATCATTGCTTCCTAACGCAGATCTCTGCCGCCATAACTTTCCCACCATAATGAATCATGGTCCCTGAAACTATAAGCCAAGCTACACCCTTCCTTCCTTCCTTGAATAGCCTTTGTAGGTATTTTGTAACAGCAACAAGAAACGTTGCTAACACAGAGACATAAAAGTGTGTTCTGGTGTGTTTTGAACCAGTAAAGCAAAACTCTGAGCTTTGTTGAACAGTGGGTCTGGGAGCCACAGTAAATGCTGCATGGAGATTGATCTCTCTCCATAAGCTCCAGAAGATGCAAGACAAAGAGGTAAATGTGTAGACAAATAGGAGGGCTGTAAGATGTCCATCCATCTGGGAGTAGCCAGCCAAAGGACCGAGACAAGAGGAGCAATTAGCTGTCCTGCGAGGTTGCTCTTAATTACCACCTCAGTGACCCTGTATAAGGGAACAAGGCTTCCATGTCTCGCAGAGGCCAGTTGTCCCCCTTCTGCTGTCCCAAAGCTGGGTCACTCAGGTAACTGCAGTCCTTAGGATCTCCCCAGATCTATTCCCACAACCATCCCTAGTGTGAGCTTTCTAAGTCTCACGCCTGCCTTCAGCAAGATCAACAACTCTCTTCAGAAAAAAATGCAAGCCCATGGAATGTGTGGACCTAGTTTGGCCCCTTAATGAAACAAATAGACTTCAAAAAGTTATTTTTGAGACATTATGAAAATCTGAACGATGCTGTGTAAAGCTATTGAGAAAATTTTCCTAATCTTTAAAAAGATTTAGTTATACTTGTTTTATGTGTATGAATGTTTGCCTGCACAGATGTATGTGTACCTTAAGCATGCAGTGCCCACAGAGGCCAGAAGAGAGCATCAGATCTTGGACCTAGAACTGCAGACAGCTGTAAGCTACCATGTGGATGCTAAGATTTAAACCCAGGTCCTCTGCAAGAACAACCAGTGTTCTTATCCATCTCTTCAGCCCCTCATCCTTAATCTTTCAAAGTAACTAAACAGCATGGCCATATTTCTTTCAGGCAGTCTCACTATGTAGCCTTGGTTGTAAAAGATTCCTAGAGGACCAGGCTGGCCTTGAACTCACAGAAATCCATTTGCCTCTACTTCCCCAGTGCTGGGGATTAAGGGTCTGTGTCACCATGTCTAGGTGAAAATTTATTCTAAAATATTAATCTATGGAAGTACATAGAAGAAAAACAACATGGTGGCTGGGATATTAAATATTTATATACTTGAACAGAAACCAAGAATCACGACCCAGAGGAAGACAGAGCAGGGCTGACAAAGTCTTTGTAATCTTGAATCTATATGATGGGCTTCATGACGTGTTCATTATTTTATTCTCTCAGCTTCTGAGTGTCTTTGAAAGTTTTCATTTTAAAGTGCTTCCAATAAAGGCTTAAGACAAGAGAGGGTGATGGGATCGGGATTGGGGGATACAATCAAAGGCTATGATGGTTAAGTCTTCACCCTCGGTTTAATGGCCTTAAGATCACCATGGAAACACACCTCCTGGTACGTGTCTATGGTATGTTTACAACAAATGTTTAACTGAGCAGGGAAGACCCAACTGAACACAGGCAGCACCAACTCATGAGCTGAGGGTCCGGACTGAGTACAAAGAAGAAAGCCAGCTGCAGGCCTTGACCTACCTCTGCTTCCAGACTCTGATGCCATGTGGTCATCTGGCTCACACTCTCAGCACCTCATGAGACTCACCATGATGGACTGTACCCTCAAACCATGAGCCAAAATAAACCATTCCTTCTTTTTGAGTTGCTCGTGTTAGGTGTGTTGGCATAGCAAAAAAAAAAAAACAAAAAAAAACCAGCACAAACCGTAATATGTACATGCAGAACTGTCATAGTAAAAGCCATTGTTTTGTACAGTTATGTGCACATTTTAACATTTATTTATTTATATACTTAGTGTGAGAGGTGGAGTCAGAAGACATCTTGTGGGAGTCCTTTCTCTTCTCTCACCACGGGGGCCCCAAGGGACCAAACTCAGGTCATCAGCCTTGGCGGTAGGTACCTTTGCCTGAGGAACCATTTCTCTGGCCACTATTTTGTACAATAACATAACATATAATACTCTAATGAGAAAACATAGAGACCTAAGATAACACTTGACAAATGATGATATACATAAACCTGCATTGGTGTAATAACAGTTGTGCGGCAACATATTTTGTAAGCAGCATACGTAAAACAAGGCCGCAGGTCATAAACACACACACAAGAGATGGTGTCGATGTGGTACATGGTATGAAAACAAGTTGGATGGATGGTCAGCATAGGTGACTGAGACCTGAATTGCATGTGAGGAGGAAACATACATACGTCTGTGGGCAGACATCTGGCAAAGGGCAGTTGGGGTGCTTCATGTAAAAGCTGCCTGTCTGAAACAGTGGAGCTGGCACCATGAAAAGATGACAGAAGGAAGTGGGTCAGAGAGGTAGAGTGTGGCCACATTACTTAGGACCTTTCCTAGAATCGTGTGCATGGCTTAAGAGAGGCTGTAATCTATTACGGTAAGGAAGACATCTCTATGAAAGCAACAGCTTAAGACTGTAGGGAAGGAGTGGAGAATGTACGACAGTTGGGGTGGAACGTGAAACCCCGAAGCCTTCTCTGAGTGACTTCCTCCAGCAAAGCTCCACCTCCTAAAGGTTCCACAAGTTTCTAAAACAGCACCACCTGCTGGCTGCCCAGTCTTCAAACACATGAGCCTGGGAGGGACATTTCACATTCAAACAGCATTCAAGCCTCAGGAGAGAAAGATGCAGTCCTGTGGTAGGCAGAGGCTAAAACATTCAGCATAACTCACTCATGGAATAACAAGAAACTCAGGCCAAGCCAGTACAGCCTACAGATAATGTGGGGAAACCCAGGATTAGTGTATGTGAGTAGACATTGCCACTGATGTATGAAGTCTCAGAATCTGACAACTTTCCAAGAAAATCCAGATGTTTGGGTTTTCTGAGAAATAAGAGAACTAATAGATCCTCTATCCTATTAAAAAGAAAGACTGGTTTCTATAATTATGGGAATGAACAGGTCAGGGAGAGTGGGGCCCCAGAGAGAAATGCATGAGCCAGGAACTTAACAAGACTGTGGGATTTCAATCACAAGAGGAAGGGTTGACCTTTGACAGAGCATAGATACCCTACCTTATACACCCCATATCCCAGAAGCCCTCAGCATTCAGGAGCCTTCCCTCATTGAGACCCTCTGGGCTTCATGCTACATTGTCCATGTGATTCTTGCTTTTTATTTTCTTTGAGATCAGAGAAATCTAATTTAGATGGCCCTAGGGTTAGGGTTAGAGTGTACCCTCCCTCTGTCACTGTGATTCCCTTCCTTCCCAAGTAGTAGTGGTTGGGCGAGTACTTCGCATCAGCCTGATGCCATGTGTGCATTTCCTTGTTCTGTACACTTGGGTCACTAGAAGCTCACTCTATCCTGAAGACCTCTCACCTCTACCCCAATAGGTATGGAGTTAAAGAACCAAATGTTGCTTTAAAGGAAAGGGGCAGGGGACTAACAGGTGATATGGAGCCCGTGATTTTTCTCTGAGGCTATGTAGAGCTAACCAGAGTCATAGCTAGAAATATGTTGAGAGACATCTTCTAACCCATTCTAATGCAAATGTCTGAAGTGGCCAGAGGTACCAAGAGACGAGGGAAAGAGACATGATAGCCCATGGTCTGAGGACTCAGGTATCCAAGTGAGGGAGAGCCACGGTCTAGAGAGCTGAGGCCAATCCAGCCAGAGATAGGCAAGGGGAGAAGGGGCCGTACAGCACTAGGCTTGCACATTGCCCTGGAGGGACAGTTCTATGTCAAGACAGCAGCCACTTCATTTCATTTCTAGGTTTTCTGAAGCTTCTGGAACAGGAATAGGTTTCCCTACTGTTCCCATACACAGTCTCCTGTCATGTCTTTTAGGTGGCCTGGAGATGGTGCTTGGTTCTACTGGCCTGCCTGGGTCTCTCTTGGTAGAGAAGCTTCGAGGATCTGAAGTTTATGAGTCTGGTCGTTCCTCGTGGATAAGGTGACACTTAAGTATGAATTAGTGTTTGAGGTTGGAGACTGGGATCTAGATCGCCAAGAATGCAACAGGAGAAAAAGTCAAAAGTGAAGATATAGTGGCTCAGGAGGACTTCTGGAAAGATCCTTTTGACCTCCCCTTAGCAAGTTCTGTTTCTCCCCTGGTAGACATGTGACTCAGTCTGCTTACCCATCCTTGCTCAACCAGGACAGTAATACCCCAGTCACTGTCCAGATGCCTGAGAAGTGTATGCACCTTCAGGCTCTATACACTAGGTGGCGACAGAGTCCTACTTATGCTTCCAAGTAGGAGCGCTGGTAATTTCCAGCCACTCAAAGGGCTTCTGGTCTAGGAAGAGACATCTAGGCCTCCAGCTCCCCATACAGGCCATCCCATGCCTGGCGCATCCCCTTATAGCTTACATTGTCATAGCTGTCTTTAGAAAGCTGATCTAAGGGTCTTAGTAGTTGACATAACAAGTGCCTGAGGCTAGATGGGCTAAAAAAATGCTGTTCCATCTCACAGTTGAGAAGAGGGGACCTTGGAAAGTATTAATAAATACACTATCAAAGCCATACAGAGAGAGTATGGCAGAGCTGGCCCAAAACACAGCATCCTTTTGACTATGAATCCCAGGTTCTTGCTAAATCCCAACTGTCCCTTATCCTCAGAGGTGAGCAATGTGACAGCCACTGAACTAGTCTGAATCAAAGTAGAGGCTGGATGCTTGACTCCTGAGGTCTCTTGGAGTCCTTCTGGTCTTCGAATACTGCCGAATCTCATGGCTAGAACCAACCCAGTGTTGCCTCAAGGACTCGAGGGCACCAGAGAAACGGTCAGTGTCTGTGGCAACCGTGAGCCTCCTGAAGCACAGAACGGGAAGAGGCAAGGTACCTGGTTGTCACAGGTACTGTAGCTGACTTGTCCTTGCAGGACTTCCTCAGGTGTGTGAGTCCCCAGGGTAATGAGACCTGACCTAGGCCTGGCCTGGAATGTTCCCTGGTTTCCAGCAAATTCTGGCCAAGTACATGAGTGGGGCAGCAAACATGGACGGATTGTGGGTTTTGACTCAGTACATGGAGAGATTCCTTCCTGGTGTCAAGCGGTGGGTGCTGTGGGGACAGGTGATGGGATAAAAATCTGTCAACCCTGAGTGAGGATGGAGAGGAGGAGGAGGAGGCTCTACCCTTAACAGGAGTCGTGTGTGTGTGTGTGTGTGTGTGTGTGTGTGTGTGTGTGCGCGCGCACGGGCATGTGAGCATGTGGCTGTGACGGCCTGTTTACTCCCCTGTAAAGAGAAGCCAATGGTCAGTACTTCTTCACAAGAGCTGTGGTGCTTAACGGAAGCAGGTTTATTACATGCCCTGTAGATGAAAGGTGTCCCGCCCCCTGCCCCACTCACCCCTCCAGTTGGTGAACTCTGCCTGTTGTCTCTCCCATTGCCCAAGAGTCAGACAGAAGGAACCCAGCATGTCAGGAGTAGGGTGTAGACAAAACCATGTTCTCTCACTATCGTCTGGCCCAGGGAATTCAGTTAGGGTGGTAAGTTTGGGGTCTCAGGGAGCATCCAGAGGTGTGCAGTGAGGAGCAGCTGAAAGCCGCTTGGCTTTGCTATTAATGTAGTCAGTAAATAAATAAAGGAGGGTTTAAGCTTGGTGTACAGCAATCAGTTTGGAACTACAGGGTAATTAGCTCTGCAGGGGGCCGCAGGGCTGCAGAGTCAGGTTTAAATGAGAGTTCACTTTCACCGAGGCACCCCTGGGGTGCAAAGAAAGCAGCCTAGGGGAGTCAGTGGCCAGCACTCTGGGTGAGGAGTAACTGGAGAGGCGTAACTCTGGGTCTGGGAGCACAGAGAGAACTGGGGCCTCCGGTGAGGCAAAGACTTCCGGTCTTCGTGGAAACAGCTCACGCTAGACTGGCCCAGCCAGTAGCCCCCAGCTATAAAATGGCACTGTCCTGAGCCTGCCACGCCTTCTTCCTTTAGGGTGACCTTAGGAATAAATACAAACACAGGAGTAGGGAAACAGGAGCCCACACAGAACCCCCCACCCCGCAGAATGAATACCAGTTCTTGATGTCATGGGGAGATGTCTAGGTGGGCATGTGTGGGGCTTCTCCCTACTTAGCTCACTTCCCTCACCCTTGGCAACTGCATCCTCCGTTTCAAAGAGCTAATTGCCTCTCTTCTTCCCTCTATTTTCCTTCCATGTATTCAGCAAAGATTTATTGGGCACCTGCCAAGCGCGGTGTGAGGCTCTGGGAACACCAAGATATAGAACACATGGTTCCTAACCTCGAGAAACTTGATGTCTGGAGACAGGAGCAGCGGACAGCTTAGATGATGGTAATGCACCATGACAAACGGCGGGATGGAGGGTGTGCATAGCAGGGCACCCGATGCAGTCTCGGGCACGGAGGGAAGGTCTCCTGAGAAAGCTATCATTTGAGATGGAGCAAGGGCTGGAGGAAGCTGAGGGGACCAGGAAGCTTGCTTTGTGTTGTGTTCAGCTGCAGAGCTGCAGAGCACAGGACCCCGAGTCCCTAAGACCATCCTAGAAATCAAATTGACTACAGCAAGGTAGGGGTGGCTCTAAAGGACAGATTGGGGTGTCAAGAAGGGACTGTCATTGAGGTCCCACTGGGGAGCTTGGACCCTATTCTAGGAGTAATGAAGAACCACCAGGGACTCTTCAAAAAACGTGATGTTCTTTGTAAAGGGGCGGGGGATACATTCACTGCAGGCAAAGTACAGGATGGAAGAGGGAAGGGAGGAAGGATTGATGCTGGGGCCAGAGGGACTCTGCTGGAAGCCAGGTGGAAAGCTGTGGTGTAGCTGTGGGTGGAGGGATGGAAGGTGCTGGCGGGATGGAAAGTCCTTAGATTCCTCTTCTTTGTTTGGCCAACCACACTCTTGTGGGTCTTCTTCAGGCTTCTGTTAGCTCTGCTCCCTGGGGGACATTCAGAGCCACTAACAAGACAGCCATCAAGGGTGTACCAGAACCTAGGCAGTAGTGACAGAGAGCACTAGACAGGAAGGGACAGCAGGGGTGTCGTGAGTATGTGTGCGGAGGAGGCTCCAGCCAACCAAGCCCTAGAGCACAAGTGGGATGATCCCTATCCACCCAACCTGGGACTGTATCTTTCCAGTCCAGCTGCCTGTCCCTTTTCTGACCTCAGCCTCGTGCCCCGCCCCACCCCCACCCCTGGCGTGGCCTGCCCTGGAGGCAGTTGCCCATGCTGTGGGCTGGGGCAGAGGGCAGCTGCGGCCCGCTGCCCAGGGAGGGAGGAGGGGCTGCGGCAGGCCTCGGAGGAGCGTTCTCAGGCTGGCCTGGCCGGGGCCCCTTTCTCTCCATGAGATCATATCTGGGTCAAAGAGCATGTAAAGCAGGCAGACCCGGCGGTCACACAAAGCCCATTCAGCCAGCCCCTATTCACTCACCTCCTCTCCCCAAGAGCCCGCGCCGCCAGGACCCCAGTGCAGTGCCTAAGCCCCAGCTTTGATGTCCAAGAACAGAAAACGGCGATTAAATGTTGTTTTAAAGAGGGAGTGCCCACTGCCCTCCCATCTGTCAAGAGAAAGCCGAGGCCTGAGGGAGGGGTGGGGTGCAGAGGGGGAGGGGCGGGGTGCAGAGGGGGAGGGGCTGGCCGAGAGGGGCAAGGGTTGAGGGGAGCAGATCCCAATCCAAATATATACATACATCTTTGGCCAAGAACTGTTGTTTTGGTTTTTTTTTTTTCCAGAAGCTGGAAACATGACATGGGACTGAGGTACAGGGCAAATCTCCCAGAAATGAGGGGAGTAATGGAGGAAAAAAACGGAGGAGGAGTGAGAAAGAGAGAAGCAAACCTGGGTGGAGACAGGAAAAGAGAAAGTAAGGACCAGCAGAGGACCCTAGAGAATGGGAGGCTGCCTGCCCTGGGCTGGGCCTCTTCCTGGGAAGGTTGTTAGGGTTAGTGTGACTTCAGTATCTCTCAGCTCAACAACCCGAAGGGCCAGCAGACCCAGGACCTGGGAGAATAAAACCTGGAAAGACAGGCGTGCACACGCACGGCAGTGGACGTGCAGGGACTCAGGCTGCATTGTTTTAGCGGTGGCCATGAGTTGAGTCTCATCTGGGTCTCAGTAGGAAGAGGATGACGCTGGAGAAGAAAAGGCGGACATGTCGTCAGGCTGTGCATCCAGGATCCTCAGATCCTGCACAACTGGATGCAGAGCAAGATGAGCCAGGTGGTGTTCACCTGCAGCAGGGAACCAGATGGAGCCCCAGGCTTTGTGGGTCAGGCAGGTGCTATACCACTGAGCAAGACCTCCAGCTTTGCCACAGGTCACGGCTGCCACACAACCAAGGACCTCCTGGTGGAAGCTTTGTGTCGAGACAACTCTGAAGCTTGCTTCACTGTGAAGACAGGAGATCAGACCTCAAGCCTGGGAAAAGCAGCCTCCTTTGGCATCTGGTCTGGACGTGGTTAGATCACCGAGTACTGACTGTCACCACACACTTTGAAAACCACGTGACAGCTCTGGGAGTGCTGCTTCCTGAATTCCCAGTGCAGAAACTATCACTCATGCGAGAGTTTTACTGAATGAAAATGTCACTTGGTACATTGTCCCAAGGTCAAGCGACATTCATGTATTTAACACTGCTTCTCAACCCACGCCCCCAAAAGCAAGGCTGTTGGGTTGATGAGATGGCTCAGTGAGAGATGGTGACTGCTGCCAAGCTGGAGGGCCAGAGTTCAATTCCCAGGACTCAAATGTAAACAGAGAATTGCCTCCCAAAGTTGTATTCTGCCATGGAGAGATGGCTCCGTGGTTAAGGGCACTTAATGCTCTTACTGAGGGGACTCAAGCTTGGTTCCCAGCACCTGCCTGATGGCTCACAATCATTTCTAACCCTGGTTCCAGGGCATCTGAAGATGTTGTCTCACCTCAGAGGGCAGGCAGCAGGCACACATACGTGCAGGAAAACCACTCATACCCCGAGTAGCTCAACCTTTTAGAGTTGTCTTCTAACCTCTACACGTGCTTGGTGAGCGCCAGCGCGCGCGCGCGCGCGCGCGCGCGCACACACACACACACACACACAAGAATGATAAAATGTAACAAAAATATTGTAAAACCAAGAATGGGATCTAGTAAAATGGTTCAGTGAGCCAAGACCCTTGCTGCCAGGCCTAAATGACTCGAGTTCAATCCTTGGGTTTGTGACTTTTAAATGTAGCATTAAAGTGTCATGCAAAACATGCTGAATCTGGGGCTGAGATGCCTCAGTGGCAAAGGAACATGCCACCGAGGATTGGAATATGATCCCCAGAACCCCCATGGTGGAAGGAGAGAACTGATTTCTAGAAGTTGGACTCTGACCGCCCGCTGTATGTGCACCAAGGCAGATGTTCTGGTGTGTACTGTGCATCCGTGCACACACAGCACACCAAATCATTAAGAATGTAAAAGAAATCAGGGCTTATGCTAACACATTACCACTTCTCTGCCTTCATCTCCAGGCAGAAATCCCAGTTCCTCCAGTGTGTTCCCACCCAAGACAGGAAAGAAAGGGGTTGAGGCACACTTTTAAAAAGGACACTTGGAGCCAGAGACAACCGAATTAACTTTATTCTCTTCTAACTGCAGATTCAAGGTATACAACTGAACGTCGCTATTTTTCTTATGAGACTTATAAATAAAAATACAAAAAATGTTCACTACAAAAAAATCTACTGTTAGTAGGATGTAAAAAATATTCTCTTTGCTATAGAAGGCACAAACTTCACTTAGTGACACATGGAGAAAAAAACCTGCAGCAGTAAATTCATTTTTTTCCTTTTTTTTTTTTTGTTTTGTTTTGTTTTAAAGTCTTGTCAGAAACACTGAAGTTACAAAGAAACCGTCAATCTACACAGAACGAAGGCAGGTGTGGGTAAGCGGCAACGGGGGCGCATACTTCCAAGTGGACAGGAAGCGATCTGGACTAGAGGAAAGTGAAGGCAAAGGGAGGGGAGAGACGGGGCTAACAGGAGGGCAGGGACCTGAGGGAAGGAGAGGGTGGGTGAAGGGAGAGACAGGAGAAAGGAGGAGTCAAGGGTGGGGAGAGGGAGGAGTCAAGGGCAAGGAGAGTGATTTGTACAACAACCAAAAGAACTAATAAAATTGAAGAAACGAAATTGGGCAACCTCCTGGAATTAGGCTAAGAGGAGGCGCTGAGGTAGACATTAACTAGAACATTGATGAATTAAAAACACTATTCTGTGATACGAAGCAACTGGACTGGCACCTGTGCTATTACATCAAACAAGGAAAAAGAAGAAAGAAAGAAAGAAAGAAAGAAAGAAAGAAAGAAAGAAAGAAAGAAAGAAAGAAAGAAAGAAAGAAAGAAAGAAAAGAAAGAAAGAAACCCAAAAACCGAAACATGACACCCAAACCAAAAGGCTTAGTTTTGCTTGGTCCAGCAAGGCCAGAGGGCCCTCAGTGCTATAACTTACATACATACATATATATATATATATATATATTTATCTTTATATATAGGGCAATGGCATGGTGCATCATGACAGTTCGTCACCTTACGAGGATTCATGCATAACACTATGTGAACAAGTACTATGATACACATGGGGAGGAGGGACCCTGTCTGCAAAGTGGGCCACCCAGGAGCCGAGGACTCAAGAGCTGCTGGCAGGCAGGCTTACTGGGGCTCTCTCTTCCATCTCCTCACTCTTTGCCCTGATTCCATCTATGGTGTTTGTCCCGAACCCTTCTCTTGGGCATCTTTTATCCCCTCCACGTTAGTTCTGCTGTTTGTCCTCCTCCAGGAACCTCCAGGTAAGTGCAGCCACAGTAGCCAGGTCAGAAGTTCCAGGAGAGGACAAGGCTGGATGGAAGGGGGTGAGATTGCAAGCAGGGGGGGTGAAATAAATCAACAGAACCCCAGCTCTTTATGCATCTGTCTCACTTTGGTGACCCCAGTGTCCACCCTAGTCTGGCTGGCTAGGGGATTGGCCAAAAGTCTACCTACTCTACTTTCCCCCCCACCCATGGCCCAAGACCAAAAGTGCTTCCGGTTCCCTCTTCTCTAAGGGACCCTGGTCCACCCGTCCCAGCTGCACCCACTGTGCCTGGCGGCATACCTACACTCCTAAAAATCTGCAGCAGTTTTTTTTTTTTTTTCTCAACATGGAAAAACTGTTCAGGCACAAAGATTTAAATAAGCCCGTGTGGCGTCCCTGGATTATACTGAATCACTGGGTTCTCCCAGCCTTCTGACCCATTCCTTGTACCCCAGATCGGCCTTCCTCTTCATGTAAAGCAACCAAGCAGCAATGACATTTCTCTATCTTATATCTCTCTTGCTATATCTCTTTCTATATATATATATATATATATATTTTTTGTCTATCCTATATACATATAGGATTTTAATGCTTTAAATGAGCAAAGGCGTGAGCAGGGAGGGGAGTACTGAAGCGGGGGTGGGGGTGTCAATGTGGTCAGAAGCATGAAGGGATTCATTCGTAGAAACTGGGCAGGGGGAGGAACCAGTAAGCAGCTTGGATTTGCTAGGTGGGGAGAAGTCACCGGGCTGGATAAGGCAGCAGCAAGTCAGGGGGATTCTGGGGTTCTGTTAAAACACGGCCGAAGGCAGAGGTGTGACAAACCAGAAGTCTCAAGGAGTGGAACAAATATGGTTTAAGCTACCCTGGGAAAGAAAGAGCCTCCACCCTTCCAGCCTCCTCATCTCCGTGCTCCAGAAGGCCCCTGACAGCCTCCTACCTGTCCAGTGGCCATCAAGCCCAGCAGAGAAGGCCCTGGCAATTTCAAAACCATTTCCTCTTTCTGAATGGGAAGCTGGAGGAAAGTCTGGTGGAACATAGGGGCTTCAGGGTGTCTTGGATCCAAGGCAAATAGAAGAAGCATCTAAGAGGTCCCTGCCTCCACTAGGATCCCAGAGCCCTCAGGGACAGACAGGGCAGGCTTAGCGAGTACCAACTAACACTGAGACAGCAGCACAGACAATACCTCGTGACTTCACCTCCAGATGTGCGCGCGCGCACACACACACATACATACATACAGATTTTGCTTTTGATGGCTGTGCTTTTTTTTTTTTTTTTTTTTTTTACTTTTTTTTCCTTTTTAAATCCTCCTCCCCCATTCACATTACAAAAGAAAAGGGCAAGGTCCTACAAACGGAAGAAGGAGCTAACAAATACTACAAAAATATTAGTTTGCAAAGATCAGCTCAGCCCTCTCAAGCTTTTATGATTGGGCATGGTCGGGGGCAGGCTGAGTGCAAAGGGCTAGGAAGCAAGGGACCAGCCAGTTCTGTGGAGAAGTTGAAAGGTTTTCCCTTTGTCATCAACCTTGAATGACATCTTACTATTAAAAATACTGTTTTTTGGGATTCACAGATCCCTGAAGGTGAGCAGTTCCCACTTTATTCCCCTGGTCTGGGAATTAAGCCACAGTGCATAATAACTTTTAAAGACCACTCTTTTCTAGAAGATTCTCTTTCACATTATAAGTATGACAGCTGTTCTGGTCACGTATTTCAAGCTTAAAGTTTTTTTTTCTTCCCAATGCACTAAGTCATCCCTACAGTTCCCAAATAGTCCCCTCTGCATGTTACCATCCCAAGTTCACACCAGGGTCAAGCGCCCCCAACCCATATCCTCTCAGCACAACTTTTTTTCTTTAAGGCCTTCAGATGGGTGAAACTGTAGGGAAAAATGGGCGGGATGGAGGCGTGGCCGAGGAATAGGGGGCGTGGCTACTACAGCAGCGTCCACCCCTCGGACTTTGTTTCTTTTCACAGCCCTTTGCCCCTGCCAACGGCTTTCCTGAACCACTCTTTAAAATCTAAGATCAAAACACAGCCACGACTCTCTGAGAGAAAGAAGAGAGGAAAAAACAACAGTATCTTACACATAAAGCACGAAATGAAGGAAGGGGGGGGCGCGGGGGGAGGCGTCCATCCCAAAGCAAAGGGGATTATTGCAAATGTGTTTTCCAAAATTCAGGACGGGGAGGCTGGAGGAGGCAGAGCTGCAGAAGGAACCAAAGACTGGACAAACAGAAGAGGTAGCTTTTAGAAAAACAACCACCCCACCCAGCACAACAAAACCTGGCTTGTCTGCCCGCCATGAAAATACACCAACTCTGGCAGTGTTAACAGCAGAGGGAGACCACATGGTTGTATAGATCTTAGTAACAGGCCCTCTCAATCCTAAACAGCCCAGAGAAGTCTAAACCAGTGGGACCTTTCTCCAGAGTGTTTTGGGCTGAACTAAAGCTGGACACTGACGGTCTGAGGCCTGGGTGGGGCTAACAGTGACTAGTGACACTATGGAGAGACACTGTGAGAACCCAATCGTCTTTCCCTACCCTCCCACCACCTTCTCAGCCCTATGGCCTCCATTCAGATCCTGAGTGGTCCACTTTTTCCTACAGCTTCCAGCCAGAGAAGGGGAGAGCCTCTACTAGGTCAAGTTCAAAGCCAACTATTAACTTATGCTAGAACAGAAAATTACACCCTCCCCATTCCTCCAATATCCCCCACAACCAGGGGTGGGGAAGGAGATAAGGGATTCAAAAGCTCATGAGGTCACAAAAAATGAAACTGAGGTAATTCAAGTACAATGTGCTAAAAGCAAACATAACAAGAGGCCAAAGCGCAGTCAGCTCCTCCCCCTGCTCCCTGGGGGCAGCCCCACCACCTCCACTCCAAGCCAGGAATTCAGTGGCTCATCTGCACATCTCCAGTTCTCCCTGTGCTCAGAGGATCCTCAGTGACAGCAATGTCCTCCAATGGCCCTCCCACTCTGTCAGGCAGGGGATCCACTCCCTAGTAAAGTCACCTGCTGGAGGGTATCCACTCCTCCGCTGGGGCAGTGGGACCTTTCAAGAGGATGATGGGATTCCTTCCCCTAGGGGCCCGAGCTGGGGTTGCAGGGATGTGTACTTGTTTGGAGGGTGGGATGGAATATATTTAGTTGGTTTTTGTTTGATTTTGTTTCCATTTGCAAGCAGAGAGCAGCTCAGCAGGAATCTTGCTCATGGGGGAGTTTGGCTGGGGTACAACGCCTGCTTTATTTTGTTCTGTGTTCTCTGAAAGCTAAGGGAAAGGAAGGAGGAAGGAGAGGGAAGGGAGGGAGGGAGGGAGGGAGGGAGGGAGGGAGGGAGGGAGGGAGGGAGGGAGGGGGGGTTTTGGAATCCGATACAGCCTTCCCTAGGAGGGACCTACACAGAGGGTGTAAGCCCTTGTGACCAGAGAACAGCCATCAAAAGCAGGTGCAAGAAGTTGAAGGGTGCAGGGAGCCTTGAGACACTCGGAGACCATGAGGGGCACCAGCTGAAGCTGGGCAGAGCAGAAAGCCTTTCCCTTCCCATTCTACCCCCATTATGCCAGAGCTGCTGCTCTGAGCATCAGCCAGGGACCGCCCATCTCTGCCTCCCCTCTCTACTCCCCTCCTCCCCTCTTCAGAGGAGGGGAAAAGAGGCAAGTAAGGGCAGACACTCTGACCAGAGACCCTCATATCTGCTTCCTGGTTTCCATTTCTGGACACAAAGGGAACGTCTAGGTTTTGGAGAGGAGAAAAATATGCCCCTGTGTGAATGCGCAAACCCACCCCACCCACCCAAAAGAACCAAGGAGGGCAGAGACGCCAGGGAAGGGCAGTGGTTTGACAGCCAGATCACCTGGAGCCAGGAAATAACCCAAGGCCAAATAACTACCAGGTTTCCTTCTCTCTTCTCTCTCTTTCTATTTCCCCCTTTTCTTTTCTGTTATTCTTTTCTCCACAGTCTTTCCATTTCGTCTGGTTCTAGCTCGCCTTTGCTGGCTCCTGCGCTGCTCTACCATGTGTTGGGGGGTGTACCCCCATTCACACATAACACAGGTAGAGATACGTCTTCTCTATCCTCCAGTCAGGTGGGATCTCTTCCGGCTTGTGGCCCTTCATGTGTTTCTGCATGGAGGAGAGGCTGGGGCAGTATTCTGTGCAGATGGTACATTGGTAGGGTGAGGCACCATTGTGTGTTCTCAGGTGCTTGATCATGGCAGAGTAGTCTCGGGAGCGCTGGTGGCAGAGTTTGCACTCAAAGGGCTTCTCACCTGTGGAAGAGACAAGACAGGACAGGGGAATGTGAAGACCAGAAGGACCTTGGGCCATCCTTGGGCTTGTTGGAGGGTATCCATCCTTGTAGCCCTGTAGTCTCCAAGAGAACGTTCCAAGACCGAGGGCTGGACCATCCAACATGGCAGCTGTTAGCCACACAGGCGTAGTGGTCTGGTAATTGGGGGTACTTCATTCTTACTTTGTTTTGTGACTACTGTAAATAGGCTAGTGGCTGGTAACAGGAGGACTGTCCATGAAGCTCTGGGCTCTTGTCTTACTATTTTAAGGCAGGGTGCTTCCCTTCTAATTAAGGAAATGTGTGTGCTGTGGAAAGTGATAGCAAGTTCCTGAAGTCCTTCAAGATGCCCTTCCTAACAAAGTTCACCCACAGAGAACAGGAGAATGGATAAAGTCTTCTTAGAGCTACAGTCAGAAAGGAGAGGTGGGGGAAAGTCCAAGAAACCAATCCTTCAAATATATCATATCTAGGGCAGTCTATCCTCTAAGGACCTCTCCTGGACTTTGCCTCCCAGTCTAGGACTGTGCAGAGAGGCAGTACAGAAAACCTACGAGTGTACAACAGTGACACCCTAGTGGGCTATCCAGACCTCCCCTCCACTAGAATCCCCTGGAGCTGAGCAGAGATGTAAGGGAACCTTGTTTCAATACAGTAATTAACTGGTCAGCCATCTCGCTATCGATACTCCTCCGTGCTAAGGCCCAGCAAATAATGAAGTACTGAACAGCCAAAGTGATCTAACTATCGACCAGCTATTTACAATAGTCACTGCCAATGCATTTAATGATCTGCCCACTAGGTCACATCCCACAACAAGGGACTGAGGAAACCCCGGGACTCTGGGATATCCCTTGGGCCACTCATGTGTCAGTAACGAGCACCCTGTCCTGTCCTGTGACTTTAAGCCAGAGGCAAGAAAAACAACTCAGGCAAGGAGACAGCGCTGAGAAACAGCTCAGAGCCTCCTACACCTGCTCGTTACCTCCCTTCCCCTGGCTATTCTCTCTCTTAAGCCAGCTGAGGTCACAATACCCTTGTCTGGACTGGGTGCTGTCTCTACTGGGCATCTTCCTTTGCTCTTAGCCTCACAGAAAGTGCTACCTTCCCTGCAGCTGGCAGACTACAGGGGGTGAGTATTTAACAACCAGCTCTCCAAAGACACATGGCTCCACTGTTATCCGGTCAATACTCCCACGGGGCCCATTTTAAGCAACTGAACTTAAAATGGGGAAGAAATAGGCTTTCCAATTAAGTAGAGGCCAGTCCTAGGGCTCTACTATCTCCAATTCCAAACCCTGTCCTCATGTCTGTCCTCAGACCCCAATGAAGACAGAGATTCATGATTTTTTCTGTCATGGTGGAACATTCTACTATTAAATACATTGGCTCCTTTCATTTCAGAACAATTTCCTGACCCTTATCATAACTTAATGCCCTTTGATTATGCCTCCAACCATGAATGGAGAAACATGAATTCACTCAAAATTCACTTCTCCCTCCTCTGGCCGACTTAACTGTAATTTAGGACTTGGAATAAGCATCATATTGCCGGATAGTCCTGGACAGTTTATAATATGATTGCTTAGGGGGACTGACTGACTGGATCCCTGAGATACTATTGCAACCGATTACTATTATCTGCTACAATTGATTAGTAATGTCTGCCTTGGACTTCAGAGGAAAGGTGATGGTACTTAGACCACCATATTACCTGTTTAAAAAAATATTTTTTTTTTAAAGTCTGATGGTGGTGGTACATGCCTTTAATCCCAGCATGCGGGAGGCAGAGGCAAGTGGAGCTCTGTGAGTTTGAGGCCAGCCTGGTCTCAGACAGAGCAAGTTCCAGGACAGCCAAGGCATACCCAGACCCTGCCTTGAAAAATCAAAAATATAAAATAAAAAAATAAACGTTATTTTTCTTTGCATACGTGTGTGCATGAATGTGGTGCCCTCTGAGGCCAGAAGAGGGCATCAAATCTCCTGGAGCCTTCGTTACAGATGATTATGGGCCATCCAATGTGGGTGCTAGAAACCAAACTGTGATCCAAACAGGAAGCACTCAAGCCACTGTGCCATCTCTCCAGTCCCCATATTATCTCTTAATAGACCCCTTTCTCTCTGGTTGAGCCTTCAGCCATGGTTGCTTGGGCTTCTCAAATTAACCACCTGCTCCCAGTCACCACCCAGGCCCAGAGCCAGCCCAGCCCTCCAGTACCTGTGTGAACCCTGTAGTGCGTCTCCAACTGGTGCTTGAGGCTAAACTTTTTGCCACAGCCATTACACTCGTAGGGTTTCTCCCCTGTGTGGATGCGCTTGTGACTCTTGAGTGTGCTCTCATCCCGGAAGCAGCTGCCACAGAACTCACACTCATATGGGTGGTCACCTGTGAGAACAACGGGCTAGATCAGACCCTGGCTTCCTCCTGCCTCTGTTTCAGGAGACAGCAGGGTACATTTGGTGTCCTGAGTTTGCCCATGTGCACCACCTGACGGATCCCCACACCATGAATAGCCAGTCCCTGTGTTCATACATCCAGACTTACTGTGGCCCCACAGTCATCCAGGAAAAGCAAGCCTGCTTGGCTTAGTCAAGAGCAACAGCCCTCAGGAAGCAGGTCCCTGTGACGGTGGAGCAGAGCCGGGGGGCTTCAAGACACTGTCCTTTTTTGTTTGTTTGTTTTGTTTTTGTTTTTTTTCCAAGACAAGGTTTCTCTGTATAGCCCTGGCTGTCCTGGAACTCACTCTGTAGACCAGGCTGGTCTTGAACTCAGAAATCCTCCTGCCTCTGCCTCCCAAGTACTGGGATTAAAGGCGTGCCCACCACGCCCGGCTCAAGACCCTGTCTTATTCTATGTCTTCTCCGTTTCCTCTGGTTCTGGGACAAGGATCACTCTATAGCCTAGCTTCCCCACCCTCAAAAAAAATCCCTCCAGCTTCGAGAGCTTCTCTCTGATTCCCCAGTGTTAGTCACTATCCTCTCCCTCCCTCCTACTCTACCAGTTAAGCGTATTTCCTATTTCCTTTCCACTCCTTTCCCTAGTGAATCCCAAGGATCTCTCAAATCCTTGTTCATCCATCATGCCCCCTCCCCAATTTGGATGGTCCCCTTTTAGTTCCCCAGGCAGACAAAGCCATATTTTCTTTTTTATCCCAAAGAGAAGAATACCTAACACTTTTGGTCTTTTATTCACAGAAACACAATTTAAAAACAATGGGCCATTTATATGGTCCACGTTTGCTCTATTCTTACTGCTGAGAACATCATGGAGGCCATGTCATGTGGCCATGGAAACCATCTGATGAAAGATATGCTTATCTTACAAATGAGAAAAAAAATGAGTTGCTTCGAGATACTTAACCACTGTCCCAAGGTCACACAGCTAGAGGTAGCTAGGTTGGGACTTCCATTCTGGTCTTGTCCTAGGGTCTGAACACTGGGCACTTACCACAGGGCTAAATGCCACCACTGTATTGTACTGACTGACAGGACCACAAGAAATGCTTCCTGGGTAAGAATGGAGCCTTTCCCACCCTTATGCCCTCAGTGCTTGCCCAGGAATGACTCTTAGAGAATTCTGGGTATTGGCATGGGAAGAACAGCCCTTCCTTGGTCTAGCCTCATGTCCCCCAGTTGACCGTTCTCTTCTGGAACACTCCACTCTTCAATCCCTGTGGGCTGAGGGGGTAGGAATGGGGTTAACCACCTTGCATTTTTGTAACCAAGGTGTCAGAGCTCAGGGAATGAAAGGTGAGGTGCAGCGCTACTTATTTATTACAGGAGTGAAGGCACAGACAATAAAGATAGATTGATCACCCACCCCAGACTTTGTTCATGAATATTTAAATATCGCTGATTCCTCTGTCACTGTAATTACAATTTCTCTGGGCTGCATCTCCAACAACCACAGTTTATGGTAAAGAATGGCCCACTGTATTTCACTTGTCCCTCTGCAGATGTGCGGGGCTGCCAACCGTGTAATGTCCCCTGCATTTCATACATTCTCTTCAGCTGCTGAAGGCTTAAGTCATGCACAATGACCTACGTTTTTTCATTATCCCCGTGTCAAACTGTGCTCGTGCCTGGGCATAAATTGTCCTTCTCCTTATAGACTCGCAGGCCCGTGCCTTCACTTCCTCTTTAAAATGATATTTTACTCTCTCTGCCGTCTCCCCTCTGTGGGCCACTAACCAAAAGTCCCTTTTCCTGAATGCAGGTCCCACACCCACATAAATTCTCACCTCCTCTGGAGGCTCAGAACGTTTTTTTTCTGAGGCTCTGTGGGAAGTGGTTATTGGGATCTGTTCATTGGCACACTCTCTCATGGGGTAAAAGATGTATAGAAAGCACAGGGGACATAGGGGTGAGTGGACTCCATGCTAGAAGCCCAGAGAGAAGTGCCATCCCTCGCCAGTCCTTACCGTCTAAGGGTGCTGTCCTAGCTCAGAGGCCTGGCCAAACCAACCCTGTCTCTCTCACTACTAGAGCAAGGACCCATTCCCATCCCCATCAAAGTCAAGAGGCTAGCCCTCACTGACACAGGTACTAAGTGACTATAGGACTACCATAGTGAGGGGTAGCCTGTGCACGAGACTCTGTCTGCCTCTCTGCTATCTGTTTGCCTGCCTGTCTGTCTATGTCTCTCTGTCTGTCTCTCTGTCTCTGTCTCTCTGCTATGTGCCTGCCTATCTATCTGTCTGTCTATCTGTCTGCTTCTGCTGTCTGTCTGCCTACTTCTCTCCCTCCCTCCTTCTTTCCCTCCCTCCCTCCCTGTCTGTCTCTCTCTGCTGTCTGTCTGCCTGTCTGTCTGTCTCTTTTGTCTGCCTGCCTGTCTCTCCCTCCTTGTCTGTCTGTCTGTCTCTGTCTCTCTCTCCCCCTGTCTGCACACGTGGCCCCGTCTGGTCTGATATCCAGCTCCCCCTCCTTCCTGAATCAGCAACGATTACGACTTTAATCAAAGATTCAGTATCCTCATTAAGATATAAATAAATAAATAAAGCAAGGGCCACGTGAGACTTCAGCTGAAGCCGGTAATTAAAACGTACATCGGCAGTCACCCAGCCCCCCTCTGGGAAGAGGGGGTGGCAGTGAGGGAGGGCCGGCTGCCTGTGTGTGCTTCTTGCTTCCAGAGGGGGGCCCTAAGAGTTTAACAAACAACTGAGGGGTTTGTTTGATCAGATTTTTATGAATTTAATTACGAAGTGGATCACATGTTAAATGAGTTTAAATAGGAACTCTCTGGAGTCTGCCCAGGGAAGAGTAAAAAGCACTCAGAAAACAACAAAACAAAAAGAAGCAAAATTGACAAGTGCACCATGACACATATCCACTCTCACCTACCGAAGTTTTTTACAGCTCAGTGGCTACCAGACCTACAACCTCTCCCTCAGAGTTGAGCGTGTCAAGCTGCCATAATGTACATAGAGCTGAGACAAAGTCAAAATCCACTTTTGGTATGTTGATTAACTCTGTAGGCGCGTAATGAGCTTGCACTTAAGTGCAGGGCAAACGAGACTAATTAGAGCCCTTGGCCTGCCAGGGACATGTGACACTCCTTTTCCCTGGTTTTCATTACCGTGTGGCTTCTTCAGCTTGGTCCTTCCTGCCCAGCCCTGGCTCCTCAGATCCCATCCTCTCGGGCCCCTCCCTTTCTGTGCAGCTGAGAGTTTATAATTGATAGCCATGTGAACCGAGGATCCTCAATGCCAACGCCACGGCTGGACTAACGTACCAAACACAGCTGCTGATGCTAAACACGGCCAGCAGCAAATGGGCCAAGAACACAACAGAATATTAATAAGGCATTGTGTCGGGGGTGTACAGAGCCTGTGCTGAGCTGGTGTGAAATCAAATGAGGCTTGCATGTGTGTGCACAAGGGGCACACTGTCCGTGTTTCTAGAATGGAGCAGCGGTTTCTCCCAAACTCTGTCCTCGCTGGAGATCTGAAGCTCGGCTTACCAAGATAGAGCTGATGACATGGTGGAACCTGAGAAGGGGGCAGGCAAAGTAAGCTGCACCTGGGTGGACTTTGTCAGTTGAGTCATTATGTCATGTGGACATCAAGTGACTTGACCGGTGCCATACCTGGAGGTGGCTAAAGGAGCTGGGCTAAGACTGAATTAGGGATCCGTTGAGGAATCATGATGGGACGATATCGCATCTGTATCTCTTCTCTATCTCCTATATAGTTAGATTATATATATCTTTCGGGGAGTAGCTCCCTTTAGACATGCAGGACACACTTAGATAGTGTATATATCTTCTTGTGTTCCTCTACTGGATGGACCTACCTGAGCCAGGCTCTCCTTTGTGAAATCGGACAACTGGCTGGACAGGCAACTCAGCCCCTTGAATAATGGCATTTTAACATCGAGTGTTACCGCTGGATGGGATCACATACCCAGCACATGCAGGCTCTTTGAGAAGCGACGAAGTGCTACAGAAATCCAGCCTGAAAGTGAGGCCCTTCTAACAGAGAGCATGTTATCGTGTGTATGCCTCCTGATTACACTGCCATAAACTTGAGAAGATTTTAATCCTGCTCTGCATCAAAACAAGTCAGGTATGCACGTCACACACACAACACACACACACCAGCTCTCCCACAAAACCAGATCAGGAACACAGAGGGGTTGGGGGAGGGAGGAAGGGAGAGATACAGACAGACAGAGAGAAAGAAAGACAGAAAGTCATACAATTCAGAAAGTGGCGTTCTTTCACTCAGGGACAGTAAGACATGATCTCATTCTGCTTTAGAGCAAAGAAAGGACTTAAGTCATCTATTCCTCAGTTAGGAAAAGACCCACAGTGCCTTCAAGGCCCTCCGACTGGGTAGCCTATCCCCTAAAGCAAGAGGGTGGTGGCAAGGATAGACAAGGACTGGGCAACTAGCCCTGCCTTCTTGATTCACACATACCCCGTCTTTCACTCCATCGTGTGAACTGGCTGAGCAGGGCTATCTCATGGCTCTTGCTCAAACACTCTCATTGTCTTCCCTAGACAACATTACAGCCACAGTAGAGGCCTCCTGTGTCTGTCATGAAGGTGGGGCAAGTTCCTCAGTGTACCCTCTGGAGCCCTGAGCTGACCTGAGTGCTCTCCTAGAATGGATTGAACAAATAGTGCGATTGTAATAGGCCAGTTTTTCTCCAAGTGCAATTTGCAACCCCCACCTCCGGTATCAGAATCCCTTGGAAATACTTATTAATGGTGTTGAGATCTAGAGCCCACCCTGAACCACCGAACCAAAGTTTCTGGAGGGTAGACCTCAAGAGAATGATTTTCTTTTAATGAATATTTTTCTATGCCGTGTGTGGAAAGATTGGGAACAGACTGTCTACAGGTGGAAGGGTGGGTGGTGGATTGGGAGAACTGTCAACATTTAAATGTTCTATGGGAGCCCTTCTGTGTCTAACTTCAAGCAGAGAATGGCTGAGAATTCCTCAACCTGAAACACCCTCCCCGCACACATACACACCACAGATCTTTGGAGGTGAAGCCCAGATAGAAGGTCCAGAGATGTTCCCCACCCATCCCCTGGACCAGCCTACCTGTATGTGAGCGAAGGTGGCGTTTGAGAGCCGTGTGGCTGGGAAAGGTGCGGTTGCACTCACTGCAGATATAGCTGCGCACGCCTGCGTGGACCTCCATGTGCTGCTGGAGTGCACTTTGTGCTTGGAAGCGCTTCCCACACAGCAGACAGAAGACGGCCATGTCCGTGCCTGTGGGAGACAGCAGTGGGAGAGCCTCAGCAACTTAGAGACCCAAGATTTTCAGCCCTGAAGACTAGGGTAAGACCCAGCACTGCCCCTAGAAATCCTCAAGTCCACACTCTAAGTCAACACCTGAGGGGGCAGCCCAGGCCACTCGAGGTTCACTGAACACCCCAAATGTAGCTATGGAGGGAAAGTGGCAACAGGTGCCCTGCCTCCATGAGAACTAAAGGTTCGTGGAGAAAGATACGAAACCACATGGATGGTAAAGAAGACGCATCTCTGTAAGGGGTTTGAGAGCAATGCAGGAGAAGCCAGGTAATGAAGGTCACGATCACGGGGACTTCACAGCGACTGAGGCAGCAGTGGGGACACAGGGTAGACTCTGTGTGAACCAACAATAACCTGGATCATATGGGCAGGCCACTGTTGTGCTATAACTCACTTAAAATCACAAACCTCATATGAGGACAAAGAAGCATAGGGAGATTAACTCACACTAATTTCCATAGGATCCCCAATTGGGAGCAGCAAAGGGACCTCAGTTATTCATTTATTCCCTAGGGTTAGCTGTAGACCACAGTCTCCTCCAACCCCGAGATGGGATTTCTCCGTGTAGTCCTGGCTGTCCTGGAACCCTATCTGTAGACCAGGGCTGGCCTTGAACTCAAAGATCTGCCTGCTTCTGCCTCCTGAGTGCTGAGCAAAGTGCTCACTACCACCGCTGCCACCACCAACACCACCACCGGTGACCACCTTCTTATAACCACTTCCCCGTTTAGGAAATCAGACGTCTTGAGAGCCACTTCATAAATAGCCCTGTGATACTTCCTACAAGGAAGACTCTCTCTGGGGTTCTGGGGATGAAATGATGGAAAAGTACACTAGTGCCTGCTCTAATCTCAGTATCACCCAGCACACAGTGCATCAGGATTGGAATGGAGTCTGCGAACACTCAGGGAGAGCCACACCAGGTTGAGTCCTAGCTTTAGAAGCAGGAAGACCATGAAAAGAGCTGGGAACCAGATCATGGGGGTCCTGAACAGTCATACTACAAGCCCTGGGATTCATCCTAAGACCAACGGGAAGTTGTCAAAGGATTTCAAACTAGTGAGTCACGTGAGATATTCATTCAGTTCTACCTGGTCACTTGCTTAGCTGCCCTACTGAAGCCCACAAAGGCAAGCTATTATTTTCCATTCCTCAACACCTTCCTGACACAGCCTTCCAGCTGAGTCTTAGCTCATAGCTTCTTACCTGCCATTTTGGATTCCAAGTCTCTAAGAACATTAGCTCCCAACACAAGCCCATCTGCTTTTCTCTCTGCCCATATTTGGATGGCATGGCCTGCCCTCAGTCCCATAGTGCTAGCTCTTGTGTGAGGGAAACACCAACAGAGAAAATGGTCAGGTTAGGTCTGCCAGTCTAGTACAAAGAGGAAGGAGCACCAGAGCATCTGGGCTACTGAAAGTCTTGGGCTGCTCAGTGTGGCATGAGGAGGCTCTTGGGGGCAGGTGAGAGAGGAAGGAAAGGGACAGGAAGAGCTGTGCTGCCTCCCTGACTAGCAATGGCAACAGCAAATGGGAGGTCTGGGTCTTGCCTCCTCAGGACCACGTGTGGCTTGGTCTGGAATAAAAGGTAAGGACCCCATCACCACCACACAATTACCCGTTGGCTCCTCTAAAGACACTGAAGTCTAGCTACCTGCAGCCATGCTTCATCTGCCAACAGCTAGCAGTGTTACATGGGGGAAGAACCCCCGATTTCCTCCAAAGGTCTGAGAGCAGAAGGGAGGGGACACTAAAGATCGCCATTTCAGCTAGGTGCTTTATCTCTGCTGTCCTCTCACTTAAAGCATGCATCCCCACCGGGCAGGCATTCTTGTCACCTTCTTCCAAAAAGAAAATAGAGATTAAATAACTTGCCTAAGGTCACACAGTGAGAAAGAGGCAGAGCCAGGAATCTAGAAAATGCCTTGGTCCACTTGATTCTAGAGACCACCAATTGCATCTCATTTATTTTTAGTTTTTAGTCTGTGTAGTCATGTACCTTTGTGGGATGTACATGTGTCATGGGGTGTTTGGAGGCCAGAGGTTAACATCAGGATGGCTCTCCATCTGTTTTTATTAAGTCAGGATCTTTCACTGAATCTTGAAGTTTTGAGTAGACTAGCAGGCCAGGGAGCCATGGGACTGTCCTGTCCTTGATAACTGCAGGGGAATGACAGGTTCATGAAGCCATACCTGGCTGTTAATGTGGGTCCTAGGCACCCAAACACAAATCCTCACGCTTGCCCACCAATCAGTTACTCAATTGAGCCACCTCCCTAGCTTCTGAGCCCCATTTTGAAACATCTGTTTGTCTGGGCTTCCCCCAGAAGAGATGGAGTCTAGACTGTAAGGAGCAAGCACCAAAGCATTCTGGGATGGCTCCAGAAATGGCCCAGCAAGCATAGACAGAGGCCAGTCATTGGGCACAGGTATCTGAAGCATTCCAAACCCAAGCCCCACAGGAAGGAGTCAGTAAGGTCTCTGAGAGAGATCTCAGAGACTCAGCTCCATCCAATGCAGGACGACATACTGAAAGAGACAATCCATTAGGCAGAAGCAGCTGCAAGCACTGACTGAGTCCTTCAGTGTTCAGTCCAGCCCAGTAAGCAAGAGCAGACCCACAAGTTCTAATACACAGCACAGCAGCCCCAACTTCTTCAAGCTCAGCACCTGCATACCCATTTTACCCTAAACTCTACCCCACAGAAAGTCCCAACTAGGCCAGGGGTTCAAACAGCTGCCTTAAATCAGGCCACGGGAGCACGCTACCTGAACAGACACGCCTTTATCAGTTGAGACTTCTTATTCTGAGATCCCCAGTATGGACAAGGAGGGTGAATAAATGTCACTCTGGGAGGATATCCTGAAATGTGCCACCTAGCAGAGTACACTGAGTGGCATTCTGCCCCCTTGCTGTTCCCAAGGTGCTTAGAAGCTGCTCTCTCCTGAGCCACCTCCATCTCACAGAATGGCCTGAACTTGCTTTGTGTCCATTGACCTGTCTTGCTCCATTACCAAGTGACTAGGAAAAGGCTGAGATGGAGAAGAGCATCTGGATAGCCTGGGTGGGTGGGGCACTGGTCAAGAAATACCATCCAGAGGATATGACAAAGGTGACTCCAACAGGACCTCAGAGGACATTTTGAGTTCAGCTCTGAGAAACGGGAGTGTATGTGAGAAGCCAAGGTAAAAGAAAAGGATGCACTGCAAATGGATTTCGGAGTGGGTAGCACAGAGGATATAGACAAGCCAGGCAAACTGAGACGGTCTGATTACAGAGGACAGACAGCACCCTACAGGCAAAGCAGGGCTACAGGGCTGGAGTACTGTAAAGGTCTAGATGTCCCCTTCCCCATTGCAAAAGTGAGTATGTTAAAATCATTACCCTCAAGAGGATGGTAATAGCAGGTGGGCACTTTACAAAGTCTTTTATTACAAGGGTGGAGCCCTCCTCAACAAGATTAAAAGATCCCTTTTTCATGGTCAGAACACAGGACACAGTCAGAAATCTGCAGTCTACAGCTAGGAAGAAGGGCATCCCAGGAAGTCAGCCATGCTGAAATCCCCATCTCAGACTGCCCACCCTTCAGGACTGTGAGACACTCATTTCTAGATATGAATCATCCAGTCTATGGGCCATGTATGGCAACTCAAACTGACTGAAGACAGGTAGGTGCCAAGTGTCCAACAGCCTAGTGGACAGTGTCTCTGTACACAGCCAAGATATGGATGGGACCACGTGGCTGGAAACAGAGAGAGAGAATGGCTTTTGTGCTACTACAAGAGGAAAAGTGGGGACAAGATGAGGCCAGAGGTTTTGTGCACAGGATGACAGCAGCTTGACAGGAGCTAGGCTCTAGAAGGGAAAAGTGGACATCCCCAAACAAGGTACCTTGTTGACTGGCTTAAGGTTCCACAATTATCAGTTAAAAAGAAGTATTATGACCTCAGTACTCTCTGTCCTTCCTGGAATCTCACTTAAAGGTCCCTCCTTGGCCACTTACCCACCACCTAAGACTCAGGGTGGTAGGGCTGAGGGGTGAGAACGGTGTTTAAAGGTTCTGGATCTACTTTCTCCACTCTTTAGCTTGAAAACTGACAGTCACTGTGAAAGAAAAGGACTTAGGAAAAAAAAAAAGAAAGAAAAAGAAAATCAGGAAAAGGGTTGAGGAGGAAATGAGACACAAGAAAAACTATTGGTGCGTGCAAGTTAAAAATCTAAAGACTAGATGCGAGTTATTAAACAATTTGCTGTCGTTTCTGCCTAGCTGATTGTTTGCATGTATGATGAGTCAGGGCCGACTCTATTACACTGGGAGATTAAGCAAATAAATGCTAGCTTTTGGAAACACATTAAAATCTGGGGCTATGGAAATAAAATTATCTAGAAAATTGTATTAGCAATTCATTAGCTGCGGCGAGATGTGTGGAGGGGCAAGGAACCCACTGGGCTAGCATACTCTGCTCCCTGCAATGCCTCGGTTCTATCTTCCACTGAGGAGACAGCCATGGGAAGCAGACCTAGTCCCTCCCATCAGGAAGGAGGGGGACTGTATGAAGATGGCCCTCAATAATCATGGTCGGTGAGGTGGAGAGGGAAAAGGGAGCGGAGATTCTGGTTCTGCCATTTCAAATGCCTTGGGATCTCATGTAAACACTTTAGCTTCCCTGGATTGGAGTGTGTCCATCCTCTTCCATATTTCTGTGGTTGCTAAGAACAACAAATGAGATTCCCCACTTGAAAAATCTTTACAAAGTGGTTAGCTGTAGAGCTAATGCCAGCCCAAAGGATGCCTTTCTCTAAACTAGAAAAGCCCTTTTCCTTCCTCCAAGTAGACAACAGATCCTCACTGTTGGCTAATGAGAGGGCTTCATTTTAATCTCCACCTCTCCCTCAGCAGGACGCCCTTGTACAGTGACCAACCTGGACGGTGACTCTTAGAAGCCCTGCACAGTGACCAAGCACATGCTGCTTTATAGACTCTGGGTTGCCTCTTCCAGGAAGCTGACCCTAGCAATGGCATCTTGGATAACTTGTACTACTTAGGACTTGGTGCCAAGGACACCATCTTCTTCTGAGCACTCACTGTTAAAACACATAAAATCCTTTATTGCATTTACTTTTGACTTTCAGTTCTGCCTACGAGACTTAGCTGCCAAAGCAGGAACAAGAGCCGTCTTACCTCCCCCAGCGCAACGCACAGGGGCTAATGCAAGCAGGCCTTTGATAACTGGACGCGGTGATGACAATACAGAGGGTCTCTGGGATGATAACGAAAGTCTGTGTACCCAGGGGCGGGCAGTGGTCAGTAGGTCATGGTACAGAGAGAGATAGGTCTGGTGAGAGCTGAGAACTTAGTCTATAAAGCAAGGCCACTACCAAGAGCTTCCCACACAATCCTATCCTATCTCCATGGCAATCATTAATGCCATGTGACACACATGACAAACTCACTGGCTCCCCGCGCTGGAGAGTTTTATGTTCACTTGACACAAAATAAGAGTCGTTAGAGAAGAGGGGACCTGGACTGAGAAAATGCCTCCAGATGAAAGGACTGTAGGCAAGACCATAGAGCATTTTCTTAACTAGTGACTGATGAGGATGGGCCCACCCCTGGCCTGGAGGGCTTGGGTTCTATAAGAAAACAGGCTGACCAAGCCAGGAAGGCAGGTCAGTAAACAGCACTCCTCTGGAGCCTCTGCATGAGCTCCTGACTCCAGGTTCCTGCCCTACTTGAGTTCCTGCCCTCAGTGCTTTTGCTAATGAACTATTAGACAGAAGTACGAGTGAAAGAAACTGTTTCCTTCCAAGTAGCTCTTGGTCGCCATGTTTCATAAAAGCAATAGTAACACTCCTACCATGTCAGACTACACCACTGTCTGAGCTATGTTGCTTAGAAGCACTAACTCGGACCACTGAACCAGTCACTCCATACCATAAAGTAAAACAGTGCAAAAACCTCACTTCTGGCCCAGTATCGCTGTTCTTAGCCTTACGATCCTGGGGCAGGCAACTACTGTCCTCACTGTAGCTGTAGACTGGGTTAGAAACGTCCTCCTGTGACATCCTCTTACTGTGCAACCTCTTGCTGTCAAGAAGTGGCAGAAACTTTAAGATGGACACTAGGAAAGAGGTCTTCAAATTACTACAGAGGTCTTCAAATTATTACAGAGTGGTGGAACTTCCACCTGTTGTCTCTCTCACTGCCTGGCCAGGAGGTGAGGTGAGAGGTGAGAGGTGAGAGGTGAGAGGTGAGAGGTGAGAGGTGAGAGGTGAGAGGTGAGAGGTGAGAGGATTTGGTGCTTCTCAAAATCCTTGTCAGGAATGCAGCAGCATCACAGGCCTACAGGCAACAAGGGCTGTAAAGCAAACCCAACCTTTCCCATCCACAGGTTCATACTCTCTGTTGTTTGTTACAGTAACAGGAAGCTGACCATCACCATCCCTGATCTGAGCCTCTGTACTGGAGTCACAGAACTCCTAACCAACCTGATGCATCAAACATTCGCTTCCCCGAGTTGCCAGAGGTGACTCACTACACTGCTGAGTATATAAAAGCCATCAATGTCGTCTTCCAATCTGGAGAGTCCATTATGAACCCCATACAAAACTCAGCCACTGAGGGGGCATGGGAAGAAACAGGAGTCTCCGACTCATGGATCTCAACTCATGGATCTTGTCAGACTTGCTGACTGGGGACTGGAAAGACGGTTAACAGCACTTGTTCGCCTTGCAGAGGACCCAGATTGGTTCTCTGCACCCACGTTCGTTTACAACCATCTGTAACTCCAGTTCCAGAACATCCTTCTCTGCCTCCACAGGCACTAACACACACCTGACAAACTGACACACACGCAAACATACACATAAACATTTTTAAAGCAAGAACTGCAGCCCCATCTTGCTGTAAATGTTGCCCTACATGCTAATTCCTTTTACGCGACACGTTTCAAATAAGAACCATGGTTACGTGTATATGACCAGCTATGCCCTTTCTTCTTTCCCAACTGCAAACTAGCAATTCTCTAGGAGTCTCTCAAGCAAGATTAGAAACTCCATTTTCAGGGAAAGACATGTCTAAGCTCCCCTGTGAAGCCTCTGTGACCCATGGTTTCACCTGATCAGATTGTAATCCTTCCCAGTGCACCTAAGAAGTCACCCTACAATCTCATTTGTGGGGCACTACCATATGAACCCTTTGAGGCACAACCTCAAAAGATACCAAAATCTCATACACCATTAAAACATCTAAGCTCAATTTCCTTTTGAGATGCTCACATCCCCCACTTGGGTGGGTAGGCCCCGTTTGCTAAGCATTTCTTTCTATTAACCCTCACACTTGAATACGTGCAAAAACCCAAGTAACCCCAGCTCTGCTTCATATGGACTTGTCCTGAAATTCTTTTCTACGGTACAGCTGAAACTCTTGGCTCTGAGAAGAACTGAGGATACCTCAGGCAGCAGCGTGGCGCTGTGCCAAGTCACTATCACAGGAGAAAGTGAGTCACACCAAAGGAGCACAGCCAGTCTGGGGTGTAACACAGGTACAACCTACAGGTTCCTGATTTAAAAAACAAGTTTAATTTTAGCAAAAATTGGGAGAAAGCCAGGCCAGGGTAGAACAGGAGGCAGGAGGGATGACGTGAATCTTAGGCCTTTATCTTGTCCAGGTGATGATGGGGTCGAAAGTGTAAGGCACAAAAGCTGCCGCGTGTTTACACCTGTGCAGTTTCCATGCCAATTAGCACTTGAATGGAAAGGAAGGAACATGATCCGAGGGGCACTTTTGCAGCTGGTGGAGGCGCTCAGGTGGTACACTTTCTTGGAGTAAGGCTCTTATTATCTCCCTCGACAGGCAGTTCCTTAATCAAAGCAGAGAAAGCTAAATATACTTCGGCTTCTTTGAGTAAGCAGACTGGGACTGCTCTGAGTGGGATATGCATAGAGTGTGTGTGTGTGTGTGTGTGTGTGTGTGTGTGTGTGTGTGTGTGTACACAGATGGGTTTCTGCTGTCCAGTCCCACTCAGCAAGGAAGAGCCATCTCTCCTACTACCCTGAGCAGCTGTTTCGCCGATAGGAACAAATATCAAATTGGGGCTAAGTAAAAACCCTCAATTTCAACTGGAAACACATCCACCTACATTCCCTTCCTCTGATCCTGCAAGCAGGTCTCCACGCTGCTGCTGACCCCTGGGGATTATCTTTCCTAAGATACCTCTACTCTTCCTCCCTTAGCTTTCTCTACCACGTATGTGCCTCCAGGTTGTTGTTGAAGAGGGTACAGAGATGCATCCCCCACTGTGCCAGAGACAGATAGAGGCAAGCACAGCTGACTCACAGTAAAGGCAGAAAGCTCTGTCTGCATCTTAAGAGGCTGAGAAAGCCTGGGGGTGTGGATGCATGCAATAGGCAGCGGAACAGAGGCGAATTCCCAGACCCTCACATCTGCAAAACTACCCTTTGCCTTCCTTCCCCTGAAGCATCACTGAAGACTCGGAAACACAATGGAGGAAGACCCACACGATGCCCACTTACATCTCTGGTTTCTCTTTGGGTGTTGAGTGGCAGGATCCCTTGCCACAACAATCCAATGCACCCAGCTGACGTATATCTCAGACCACTTGACCCTTCAATAACTTCAGCTGCCAGCAAGGCAGAGCTCTGTCCCCACTTAACCACTTTCTGCCTGTCATGCTCATTCAACAGCCTGTGAAAACAACTCCAAAGCCTTGCCACTGCCAAGTTAGTGTCAAGCTCCTGCCCAGGTGTTTGTCTCCGACACGGTCACTTACTGCTGGTCACCTATCCCCAAACCCACCCAGGAAACCCAAACCTTAGCCTCTAGTCTTCTTCCTGTCCGTTTCGACCTTGTGAATCTCCAGGCTCTTCCAGTCCTTCCTCCTTCTTTCTCTTTTTATCTTTTTAGAACCTCAGGAGCTATGTACACATTTCTCTAGTCCTCCGTTATTTCGAAGGAAGAATCTTAGGATTTGGTATTGTCGAAGGAACAGGAATTCCTCAATGGATAACATACATAAGGAGCAGGCAGCCGATTGAAATTTGTTTTAAAACTGAGTGGCTCCTTTTTTTCAAAACACAAGCACACACCCCAGTCTCAGCCTCTTGGGGAATGCGGCTGCTTCCTCAGGCTGTGGCAGCTAGCAGAGCCTGCTGCCTCCCGGAAACCGTGTTATTTGTTTAGCAGTGAGCCCAGACACAAGCACATTTCATTACCCGACACCTCCAGCTACAGTAAACAAATTTGTCAGCTCACTAGCTCATTAAGGTGCGCCCCGGACACTCGGGATTTATTGAGACCTGCACAATAAAAGTAACATGAATGGATTTACTAATTTTGTCAATCATTCCAACAAACCAGCCCAAGACAGGGAGAAAATGCGGAAGGAGTGGAAAAGCAAAGGAGGGATGTCAAGGAAAGGTGTGTGGAGTGTTGGTTTACAAGAGAGAATAAATGGACGGCAGTGGGAGCAGACCTGCCCTTTGCTATCTGCCACTACGGACAGCCCATTTCATAGATGCCAGGTCTCCTTTCCTAGAGTTCACGGACGTGACAGAGATGCTGGGGGTTACTGTGAATCTCCCAACTGCACATAAGTCTCAGAACTCATGAACTTGGAGGATGAGAACGCACTTCCACAGAAGCCGCAGCCTCAGCAACCTTGCGAGGGGTCGCATCACCTGCTCTAGCAGCCCCAGTCCTCTTGATTTCCTAGGCTTGCTGGACCCTTGACAGACATTCCAAACTGAACTTAAAACCTCTGACAGTCAGGGCAGGGGGAGCTAAAAGGGGAAATGGGGAGGGGGTGTGGAAAGGGGGGGTCAGAATGGAAAGTAAATCCGGAGAGGTATGCAGCCCTCTGGTCTGTAACTTTCAAAATGACAGCAGGACGGGGCAAAGGTCAGGGAGTCTGAGGCCTTAAGCACCTCAGCCAGCTGTGGCAGGGAAGCCTGGAGCCCGCGGGACGCCTGCCCGTATAAATCAACAGTAAGCAGGGCCTGCTGGAGATCAGGGACAATGGGCCCACAAGGGGGTGGGAAGCAGGACAATAGAGCCTGGTCAGTGCGCAGGCCCGGAACAAATGTGCCCAGGCACCACAGGGGCCCCCATTTGTGAAACTAATTGGCCCACGATTGAAAAATTGGACCAACTTCAACAGCCCTGGGAGGAAAAACAGGCAGCCCACAAGAGCTCACCTAGCCTGACTCTGGCCGGTTCTGTAGGTGTGAAGCAAGGGCTTCTAGGGGGCTCCATTCTGTCAGGGATGACCTCGTCAGTCTGGAGGAAGGATGGTGTGAAGCCTGGTACTGGTGGATGTCATGCCAACTTTCTGTTTCCCTATTGGGCTTCTTCTACTGGGGTAAAGCCTCAAGGTGAGACATACTGTCAACTCTCTGGGTTTTCAGAACCTCAGAGCTTATACAGCCTTCCTCTACAGTTCTTCCCTAAGTGCATCTCCCTTGCTGATCTTCAGGTCTGCAACCTCTATGGAGAGGGAGTGACCTGTTGCTCTCTGTAAGGCCGCCCTTAGAGAGAATTGGTCTCCTGGAGCCCAATCCATCTGGTTTGGGAACAGAGGCTCCAGAAGTGTGTGACAGAGAGTCAGGATGACATGAGACAGGCCAAGCCAGGCTAGGCTATTCACCTAGCCTTTGTCTCTTGCCCTATCCCTCATGTGACCTTCATAGTAGACTCCCCAATGAAGAGGCTACAGGACAGAAAGCCATGGCAACTTCAGCAAGAAGGCCTGCCTGGCTCCTCATGGGGACCTTGAAGGGAAAATGAAAGACCCTTGAAGAATCTGTCCATCTCTAATAGCCAATGTTCTAGGCCCATGGAGGACAGTGCCAAGGGCCTTCAAGCAATTCCGTACATTTCAATGGGAGCTGCTGTCACAGGCTGACAGTCATGGGCAAAGAGATGGATCTGACATTGACTAGGTGTAACTAGGTGCCAACCCATGTCTTAGGCACCCCCCAAGGACCCTGTGAGATTCGAGTTTTTAGCAAGAGGAGGGAAGGACTTGGGGGACCACTCCCAGAGACCTAGTGAGTAATTCCTCAGACTGGCCATGCATGTGTTGAGTAGCTCTTGAGTGTCTGGGGATAAGGACCCCTGAGCCCTATGTGAGTCAGGCAAGCCTCTTCTGATAGGTGAGAACACAACAAAGTAGAGCAGAAAGTTCTACATCCTAGCGTCAGGATGATAGCTATCAAAGTGCATGGCGGGCACACAGGAGCAGGGTGAATGGGTCCCTCTGGATCCCGTGGCCTCATGTCTTAGCTAGATCCCAAAGCACAGTAGGACTCTACTTTCTTAGTTCAGCACCCAGGGCTTGGCAGAGAGCATGAAGCTTCTAGCTAAACATGGGACCAGTTTCCATACCAGCGTGGAAAGTGATTCCCAGGTAGTTCTTTAAGTACATGAGACATTTTCCACAAAGGCCATTTCTCTAGTCTCCATAATGTCATCAGATGCCCCTAGAAAGGGTTATGGGGCCCAGAAGTGGAATCTTTGGGGGGCAGGTAGGGTAACTGATTTTCCCCAGGCAAAAAAAACCCTAAGCATAGTAAAGGAGTACAGGGAAGAGACAGGACAAAACAGCCCCAGAGAGATAGCATAGAGTGGCGAGGGAGGAGGGAAGACAGAACTATAAGTAAGAGAAATACTGATTGGTCAAGAGCATTTGTAATATCTGAGAAACACTGGCAGTGAAGAGAAAAAAAATCCCCTGTAAATAAACAAACCAAAACCGAAAAAAAAAAAAAAATTCAAGAGAAAGAGAAGATGTATTCATTTTACTGACATTTTAATGGTTCCTCTCTTTCTACCCCAGAAGATGATTACAAATTAAGCAGCATTTAAATGCTTTTTACTGTCAACAATTAAAAAGAGGACTGTAGGCCCTAGAGCACGGCAGGCCATTCATTCCCACGGTAACCAGGCTATCAGAGACACCGCAAGGCTTCTTGTACTGTACAGTACACAATGGCCCAAAAGGGAAATGTGTACACATGAATGTTGCAGGACATTCAAAAGCAAATGAACACATAAAAAGCTTCAGACACAGAGACAGACACCAAGAGTGAGACATGATGGACCCAGGACCAAAAGTCTCAGAAATGGCAGAGTTTAAGTGTGGTCTGATTACACCTCACTCGATATGCCGGCATTTATTATCTGTGGTGTGTGTGCACCTGCCTTTGTGTGTGTGTGTGTGTGTGTATGGAAGATCCAGAGATGGACACTGATTTGCTATCCTAAAACCAGGAAGAAACAAGCAAGCTTCAGAACTGTCAGAGCACTTGGATAGACAGACGCTAGAACCAGACAGACAGTGGGAGGGTAGAACCTGTAACACACCCATGCCACTGCTAACTGCAACGTGTCCTGATCAGCTGGACCACAGGTATTACACGGCTGGTGATCTTTTATCTCACTTGCTTCAGAGTGAAGGATATCTGCCATTGCAGCATGTACCACAATAACCCATTCGCATTTTTAGAAAATCTCTTCCATTGCTGGTGAACCCACAGTGACCAAATGCACGGCTGGACTCTGCCCACGCCAGCTTACTGTTACCAAACCGGACATCACTCTGATGCAGAGTCCTGATAGAAATCTTTCAGGTAAATCAGTACGAATCTACATCATCTCAAGGATCTTTGAAAATAATGGACAAAAAAAAAAAAAAAAAAAAAAGAAGAAAACTCAACGCTAGTATAAAGGGGGGATAGAAAGGTACTAGAGAGGAAATCAGATAGAGGGGTACAGACTCCAGTTCCAGTGTTTTCCCCTCTCTTCAGACACGAGTAGGGTTGCTGGGTGGAGACTGAGAGGCCACATCTAGAAGCTGCTGGGTCTATTTCTGTGCTGTAAAAGTTTAATATGCAGGGGAGGGGACAACGGTGAAATAAAAGAGACACGTCCCCTTTAAAAGGAAATATAATTTACAGTGTGCAGCCAGGCGGCCCATAGTTTCAATCTCGTTTACTATAGAGAAAACTCTGCTAGCTGCGCTCTATCCCACAAATCCGATTTAATCAGACAAGCCAGCCAGCGTGGCTTGGAGTAAAAACGGATAATTAGTAAACAGAGAGCTACTCCAGTGCTTCATTGGCATTCGAGTTGGGCTACTGTGTCGCATTTAAAATGCAGTCTGATGAAGTTTACAAAATCAAACCATTTGTTACTCCTATTGAAGAGGCTTCAGGCCACTTGCAATTAAATTGGAATTAGTGCTCGGAATGAGACACAGCAAATTCATACTAAAAAGGATCTGACTTTGAGACATTTGACTTACTTCAACTGTTTTCTGTGTGGGCGTGGGTGTGGGTGCCACAGAGACACTTCTCACTCACCCTGACTCCAAAGGGCTCTCTGATTCTGCGGGCTTGTCCCCCCAACAACTTGCTTCTTCCCTAGGCTCCTGTGGGGAGGGGGCCAGTTGGGAGGAGGACAGACAGCTGACTCTGGGGCACTAGGTCCCACATTCACACCAGGAAGATACTGTACCAGGGAAAATGTGTCCACAAAGGGCCATATGGCTCCCTTCTGCATGAGGCCTTTGGACAAGGGGGTTGGAGGGGCGGAGAAGCTGCCAGAAGGAGGCACACTTCTTGAAGGGCACTGGCCCCACCCCTCTCAGACAGCAGGCTGGCGGCCTCCTGGGGAGAATGGGGAACTTTTCCTGTTGGCTGGGCTCCTGTGATGTTGGGCAGGAGGAAGGTTCGCCACATCCTGCTCATCCGAATCCCCCACCTTCTGTTCTGCCCCTGCAGGCAGGGCAGACCCATGCCGCAGCAAGCCTTCTTAAACAGAGGCCTGTGAAACTCCCCAGCTGCCAGGGCAAGGATTCAGCATGTTGGTGAACTTGGACAGGGAAAATACAACATCTTGATTCTCACTGCGAAATTCTGCACTTCTTTGAACTGGGGGTGTTAACAGCAAAGCAGCCTAGAGCACCTTTGTCATGGAGAGCTATTCTCATGCCACACTGGGGATGCCATTTATGAAAGCCACACCTACAAAAATATGACAGTTATTCAACCATGTCTTGATAGGTTATAGAATAACAATGAATCACAAACACTGTGTTAAACACATGTTATTTGTTTTTTTTCAGACAATGGCTTGCTATATGGTCCAGGCTTGCCTCCAACTCACTATGTAGCCCAGGCTAGCCTCCAAATTCATTACATATAGTCCAGGGTGGCCTTGGACTAGCAATCCAACTTTAGCCTACTGTATGCAGAGATTATTGATAATTGCTACTGCACTCAGGCTACAAATGGTTTTTAAAAAATTATTTGACACATATTTTAGGTCTCTATTAAAGTCTTATCTGTTTTACTTTATACGTTCACAGACAGTGTTCTTTCCCTTTCTTGTTTTTAGTACTCAGGACTGAGCCTTGTGTGTGCTAGGCCAGCTCTGCCACATCCCCCTGTCTCACAGACCTCACTCTGAGCATGTGTGCAGAGGGGTCACCTTTCTGAGGAATCCTGGGATAGGGGGAAATATCATTGCTCAGGAGGCTGGAGAGAGTGGGTGTGGCTTATAATACATACGGTCTCAGTTCCACATGATGACGGAGTCCTGAATATGGGTGTTGGTTATGACTAAGAAAGGATGAAGATTCCTTAAAGTATACTTTAAAAACTGCTTCAAGCATTACCGAACTATCCAAATTAAAACAACCATAATTAAAATCCATGGTCTCGGCGGGTTCACAGTCCCCCATTCTCTTCAAATGCTCTACTACCCAAAAGCATTCAAACCAAAATCGGAGTTCGTTTCTTTGAACTTTCCCACCTGCCACCAAGAACAGAAGAGATATTCAGACTACCTACCAGGAGAGCTACAGCCTGAGGCTCCTTCAATGACACTAGGTGAGGGCTAAAGTCTGCTTCTCAGCCTGGACACCATGAGTCCTTCGAGTTTATGGTTTCAGAATGATTGCTCCTTGAGAGTGGGGTCCACTTCTCTTATACACTGGTACATCACTCGCTCCCAACGAATGATTAATGAAATGTTACTGGATGCTGTGCAAAAGACTAGCCCAGTTAATTTTCACACACCCAGGATGCTGTAGAGAAAGTTCCGGAGGTGAATCTAGCCTCAGATCCTAACACCAAAAAAGAATTACAATCACCGGGCACTATGTGCTCAGCACACCTGGAATCCCAGCAGTCAGAGACTCCACAGAAGTGAGACTGGCCAGTGAGTGCTATCCCAGCCTGGGTTACATAGTAAGACCCGATGAGAAACAAAACACAAACAAACAAAGACAGTGCAAGCATCAAGCTCTTGGACCAATGGCAATAAAACAACCCATGTCCCTAAGAAGCCTGAGGGCTGAGATGAACAGAGCAAGGGCCAGCCTATGCTCTCCAGGCAGACCAATCCCAGCCTCAGCTTCCACCGATGCCATCCATTTCCTAGCATTGCAACCATATGTAGTGACTTGACCTCTCTGAACTTCAGCTTCTTCTTTTGTTTAGTGTTGGTCATAATACCCACCAGACAAGGTTGCTTCGCTAGATCACATCTGGGAGTGTCTACTGCGATGACATATGGTAACGGGTGAGAAATCGTAGCTGTTTAGACCACAGATCCTGCAGGTTGCATGAGGGTGCTATGTTGTAATCTGAATGTGCCTTCCCCTCTCCAACTGGCAGTGTTGTGTTAGGAGGTGGGGCCTAAAGGATGAGTCGAGTTCCTTTTCGAGTCTGTCCTGCTCCTACTTCCTCCACACCACTTGCAATCCTTACTGCCTTCCTTTCATCCTCTGGTCTTGTGCCATGGGATAACCCAGTGGAAGGCTATCAACAGATGTTGGCACTTCAGTGTGGGCTTGCCCAGACTCCCAAACCATGAGGAAAGAAGTTTGTGCTCTTTATCGAACACTGCTAGAGATACACAAGAGACTGAGTCTATTCCACTGAATCAGTCAGGGTGCCCCAGGAGGTATTTAAAGGGACAGCCCAGGCTTTGCATCATGAAAAGGGCAGCTTCTCCTTTGTTCAATTCTGGTCTACTGACACACCTTTCAAGTTCTCCAGTCTATTTCCTCCCACCAGAATGGCTCTCTGACCTTCCAATATCTCTCCTTTGTTTCCTTGTTTCTTGCCTGGTCCATGTGGTCTGGTCACTCTCTGGCTGCTGGCCAATCCTTCGGCTTCCCTGTCCACTCCTCCTGCTGTGGTCACCTCGCTACCTTGACTTCTATCAGTTTAACTTCCTGTATTCTAGAGCCACCACACATGCTGACTCCACCTCCCAAGTGCCCACGCACCCCTTGGTCCACCGCCACTACATTCCTACTGCCATCATTTTGCCAACACCAAAACCTCTCACTTCTGCTAACCAGTAGTCACCATGCCATGAAATCCAACAGGCATTTTTTATCTTCCTCGTAGGAGACATCTCAACAATATTTAAAACTCGAGACCTCTTCATTACCTTCAATAGCACCTCTTACAGTGAGTATTTCTACTCTCTGTGTCCCATTCCAACTCCTCCTCAACCCATCTTGCTTGCCTTGGAGGGGTGATATGTAGGGTCCCATAGTGTAAACATTTCTACTTCCAGGGCTCTGGACAATCATTTACATGCTGATGAGTCCAGAATAGCCACCCCAGTCTTTTGCCAACTCCACCCCACCTTTAAGTGACTCAAATCTTGGTCTTATAATAACAAAATCTCTTCATCATCTTAGTGACAAATCCCTTATACCCCATACTTCAACTCCCAACTCCTCCATTATTCAATGATGCAAAAAAATAAAAATAAAACCAGGCATTGTCTTAGGTTGTCTCTCACCTCTCATGGAGTATTAGCCAAATGTCTTCGGCTCTCTAGTGTCACCTAGTCCATCCTGTCTATCCCTGCTGCAACTGTATGAATTTAAGCCTTTCTTTTTCTAAGACAGAGTTTCTCTGTAACATTCCTGGCTGTCCTGTTCTCTGTAGAGATTCACCTGACTCTGCCTCCTGAGTGCTGGGACTCAATGCCACCATGTCTGGCTCTCCTTTTATCTCTAGACAATGGCAATCTCATCCCACAGAATCTCTTCATACACAGCAAGAGCCCTCCAATCTACTCACACACGGCCATAATTTAATGTCTTATTCTTGACTATGATTCATAATAGCTCCCTACTGTCCCGAGGAAGCAGATCAGCACATTTACAGCCATTTGCAGGAAGTTTTTACCATGAAGTCTCAGTTTTCCTCTCTATTTGTGAATCTCAGCTTTCTTCCCCATAGCCATTTTCAGCTCATGACCTCGCTCCAGCTCTCCCACCCTTGGACACTTGGACATTTGTCCATGTTGGCTCTCAGCCTGCCATCTTCCTTTTTTCCCACTACCCAACTGCTCTAACTAAACACCTCTGATTCTTTTGATAAGATCACACCCAGAAGACCCCCTCCCCCAAAGCCCTATCCATAAGTAGGGCACAAGGGGAGGAGGCACTAGCATATTCTTTGACATTCAACATCACAACGTGAGAACATTTACATAGTTTGCCTAACTGCTTATCTGTTTTCATAGAAGACATAAGACTCATGAAGACAGGGACTCTTGATTTTCATGTCACTAAATTCCCGGAAACTAATAAACTATTCACTACATCTTGGGTACTCAATATTTACTGAGTGAATTAACAGACAAATGAATGCATGAACCAATGAACTAGTATTGCCTCTCTGTAAGCATGAGCCAGAGTTGATAGTTATGAATTCCAGAGGCCAAACCATTAATGTCTGACTCTTACTATCCCTCAAGAAATGTGCCTCCTTACCCTCTCCAACTACCCACCAGATTCCCTCTAAGTTACAAGTTTCTGGACCCGTATATTCTAAGTGTACCTCCCTTACACATTTGATTTGTATCATCTTTCTATTGCAAGACATTATAGCATAGGCTCATCCAAGCCTAGGTGGGGATCCTCAATGGTTTTCCGAGTCCTCACATCCATGGGAAAAATCAAGGATGAAGGCACATGTCATTTCAAAGATGCCTGCATGAAAAAGCTCTCCACACAGCTCTCACCCAGGCTGCTCTAGCTCATGAAGTATATTTATGAAAGAAATGACAGAGTTGTAGTGGGCAACCTTCATTGTCATCTTGATTGTATTTAGAGTCACCAGGGAGACTGGTCAGGCTCACTCTGGGTGTTTTCAGCAAAGATTAACACAGTGGGGGAAAAGAATCCACTCTGATAGGTGTCACAATGAACTGAGGACATTGACAGAATAAAACAGGGGAAGGAGGAAGCAGGTGAGAGTGCTGGCTCACACTTCTCTCTGTTCCCATCCATCTAGAAGTGAAGATTAGCCTCCACCGAACACTGTCACCTCCATGATGCTCTGTCCCAACACACGGGGCAAAAGTGGCCAAAGGCTGAACCTTTACAACCAGGAGCCCAATAAATCTCTCCTCTCCTTAAATTGTTCAATCAGGTATTTGGTCACAAAGACACAAAGTGTTTAGCACAAGAATCAAACTGTGAGTCACGGCCACTACTCCCTGGCACTCCACTTATCACTCCTTGGCACTTCCACTTCCGAACATTCCTGGGATATATAACGTACCCAGCTCTGTCTCCTTTCATTCTGCAGCCTCTGTGCTATTCAGTCGCAGTTGCTAACTGCACAATGGCCTGCTGAGAGCAAACCGGAGTTCTCTGGTAAATCCAGCAGTCAGAGAATGTTAATGACCATCAAGCCTTCTCTGAGAGGCCTGGTGAAGAAAGCATTCATGAGACATCCCCGAGGATTCCCCAAGGCCTTAGAAGTGAATGGGAGAGAAACAGCATCCCACTAGACTAGACATGATGACAACCTACGTCTGGGGTCTTCTGAAATACCCAAGGCTGGTGAAAACCAGAATGGAGTGGAAGAAGGTGAGAGATGAAGGTGTGGGAGGGCTGGGTATGCCCCTGGGATATGGGTAAAATCTACCTCAATTGCAAGTCAACCAGATATGTCTTCATCTACTCCTCCCACTGTGCACTTAGCTATATACTTTAGGACAAAGCCAATTACTTAACCTCTCAACAGGCAGGAGCTGTCTTGACTCTCCAAAGAAGCTTCATTCCAATGGACGAAGACTCCCAAGAATAAAGCTTACACAGAGCAGAATTCTCAGCTGTACACATTCTATACGGAAAGGATGCCTTAGAATGTAAGGATAGTACATTTATATTAATTAACAGCTTCATGGGAAGACAAGCCTCTCGAGGGAGAATCCGTGTGATCACTGGTATTTACTCAGTGCTCTCACTGCTTAGCCGTAACCTATCCTCACTCCTAAGAAGCCTTCATGGACTCTTGCAAAGGAAAAGAAACGCCACAGCCTTTGGAGGCAAACAGGGGAGACAGATGGCCTACCTCTTTGCCTCTTGCTTTCTGTGCTAGCAACGCCATCACATGGCATTATAAGGCCCACTCTCAGCTTTTGTCCTGCATATGCCTGCAAGCCTCCAAGCCGGGGGCATCGTGATGGCTACTGGGACACGTGCATGACAATGACAATGACATTATGTGATGGCTAGGATGAGAGTTCGTATTCTACCTTCCCCAGTCCTCAACGGTAGGCCTTAAGGTAGAGGCCGGAAGAGAAATAGCACATAATTATTACCCATTTTATTCACTTGTGTCCATGTGGATTGGTGGAGGAGGGACAGACAGACACCTGTGCAGAAGCTTTGCCCATGTTCACTCCTCTGGCACCTCCTGTCACCTGTCCCAGTACTGTGTGGGATCTGGGGACATGCTGATATGGGAGCCCAGTGCAGGCCCTGCCTTCACAGGGTTCTCTTTCCTCTGACTGAGACAAAGGAAACAAACAGCTACTTATAAAGCTCTCAGGATTGGGCCCCTCCCTATGGCCCTCACCCCATAAACACCCACACTTGCCTGTGAGAATCAGAGGCTGTGAGCATGTTTATACGCACCATATGCATGCACGTGCAAACACACACACATCCTCTTTCTGACACCCTCAGCAGAGAAATGAATGGCTGCCATTCAGGGCCAGGGGCCTGGGTTGTGTCACTCTGCAATGGCAGGCAAACCTTTGCCCAACTTCCTCGTACTGGAAATCTGCTTCTGCCTGGTGATTATTCCAAGGACCATTGGGCCCAAGAACAATGTATCTGTGACCTCGAGTTTGTCATACCCTCTTTACTCCACCTCTCTGTCCCTCAATCTTCACACTTTCCTTCATTCTCTTTGAGGAGGCCAAAGCCCACTGCTTCCCGCAGTCTCCCTGGAAAGAAGCTCTCATCATGGACAAGCCCTAGCCTCATGCAGAATGGGAGTCAGACCAGCAAATGACCTCATGTCCCCAACTCACGCTGCCATCCCCACAGTCCTGTTCGACAAACGTGGGGCGTAAACCATCTTCCCAACAAATGTTCACTCCAAACACACTAGCCTTCCAAATCCGGAGCCAGATGGACTGTGGAATTAGCTGAAGGCAACACCAGGCTCTGAGGGAAGCCACCACAGGCTCCTGGCAGTACTGCATACAGCGTGGATAAAACTCACTTAATCTTATGACCATACCTCTAACTGCTTCTACCTATTCGATGGAGAACATTATCTTAATTGAAAATTAGTTTTATATATTTATATGTATGTGTGTAGTGTTACTACGCACATATGTGTGTTTATGGAGGTCAGAGGTGTTGGATTCCTCGAGACTGATATAGGTAGATTATGAACTACAGGATATGGGTGCTGGGAACTGATTCCAGTTCTCTGCAAATGAAGTAGACTCTTAACCACTCTCCGGGCCCCACATCATCTCATAGTGTGTATACATTGTATGTGGGGATATGAATCTAACATCAGATATACTCATATATAATGATTAGTATTGTTCTATTCGAGATGAGAAACAACCTACTTTCAATCTCCCTTATAATATGTATATAATACATGTATAATATGCTATACTTATATATGTATTAATAATGTATAGTAATATGTATATATGTAATATAAGACATATATAATATACATGTATATTAATACACACACTATCATATATATTAAAGCTAGTTCCCTAGACAGGGATGAGAATAACATACTTTTAATTCCCTATATTCACCCAGAATCCCCAAATCAATTTGCAAGTAATGAAGAATGACTTCGACACAGATACTCAATTTTTTGTCTGGGAGAGCCACAAGATGCAGTTCTCAATTGCATGCACACACACATGAATACACACATACAGAAACACACACATGCAGACATACATACATGGCTATGCATACCCACACATAATACATGCAAATACAAAACCGCATGCAAACATATGCATACACACATACACACAAAGCTCTCCCTTTATGTCTCGCCGACGGAATTGATGGTGATGAGCAAAGGAGACTGGAAAAAACTGGAGCAGACGATTAGCTGGGCTGGGTTTATGGCAACAGGCAACCAACTCATTCGTTTCATGTTTTGCAGAATATAAAAGCTTTGCAACATTTTAATTTTAAATTCTTATCATTGAATTTACTGCTTTTTCTCTCGCAATGATTTGTGTTGCTTTTTAATTTTTACAGTCTCTACAGAAGCCAGATGCTACCGCCTAAGGACAAAATAATAAAAACCTACTGCAGTCATGAGTTACAGAACAAAAAAGAAGTAAGCAGTTGACAGAAGTTAATATCTCAATTTAACAGTGCTGCTTTGCTAATGATCCTTTGATATGTGTTTATTTAGAAAGGTCTGATCTTGACCTTGAAGGCAAACTCAACCACAAAGTCTTTATGAGAAAAGAAAAAGACTTTATTTATAGATTGGCTTTGTGTCAATCACGCTGGCAGCTGGTCCCCAAGTGCCACACCACTGAGGGAAGGGTCTAGAGAGGAGGCAGGACACACATCCCAAATGAAGTGTTCATGTCGGAATCTGGTGTGGGAAGTAGGGACCTCAGAATATAAGGACTATATGAGGAAGGGCCCAGGGACCCCGTTTCGCTGCTTCCTTTGGAAGGAACCCGAGTTTTAACCGCTCCCACCAACAATGAGATGGAACCAAGCATAGCACATCTGAGAACAGAGGCACACGTGTAGAGGGATGAGGCAGGAGCCAGCGTGAGGCATCTCACTTCACTGGACTAGACTGTCCAGGAAGGCAAGAACAATAGGGTAGGTCCTTCTCCGATAACTTGCCAATGACAGCATGAAGGACAGAGCATCCTATCTCTGGGTGTCAGAAGAATGGACTTGCAATCCCTAGAGGCCCCAGGGGTTCTGTAGCTCAGCTTTCCAGCCTCTGCTCTCCAGTATGGCCGGGTAGATACCCAGGCCTTTAGAAGCCCAGGAGCTGAGCCAGCAGAGGGCCTCCTCACTCTGAGAGCCCATCTCTGCAGGACCCTCCAGGCAGAAAACCCTGTTCACCTCCCTGAAGCCCAAGGCATTGCATCTCTGCTGAGCACTGCCCTTCCATCCAACGTTCATGCACACTGGATTGGCTCTTTGATCTTCAAGTCTCATCCCCACATCTGTCTCAGGAGAACTGAACTCTTATGGTCTCAGTGAATACCAGGAAGCTAGCAACCATACTTTTCCAGAGAGCAAAAGCCACAAATCCAAGTGCTCCATCATCCCTACTCAATCTAGTCAAAGTGCTCCATGGGTGCTCCATCATCTGTACTCAATCTAGTCAAAGTGCTCCATGGGTGCTCCATCATCTGTACTCAATCTAGTCAAAGTACTCCATGAATGCTCCGTCATCTGTACTCAACCTATTCATGGTTGAGATCTCCGCCTTTGTCTCTTGAGTATCACCTGGGCTGCCAGCGCTCACAGCCTCTCTGTCACTTGCACCAGACACTGTGCTGACACCTCTGTGTTTTCCTACGCTCCTCATGCAGTCATTCAGTACTTCTCTGTCTCTTTTTCCTCACTCCCTACAGACACCAGCCAATCCATCCCAAGCCACTTGCATCCCTCTCCAGGATCAATCAGCCCACAGCATCCCAGACTCCTCAGCACAGTGCAGAGGGAGCTGGGGTAAAGAACACATCATAAGGAATGGCTAGAATCTGGTCTGTCCCTGTCCCCTACATGTGGTCTCAGCAACAGTTTTCAAATATACATGATTCCATGTGGTCTGCCTCTCACTCCCTTGATCTCAGCCAATTCCTGCTGTTTCTTTATAACTTTGTGGTCTCTCCTTTTCAGCTAACCTTACCTGTTCCTTGGGTATCTGCACCCTTCCTCTGCCCCCCACAGACTTCTATGTATCTGTCTCCCTCAGGGCATTTGCTATGAATGTGATCTTTTATGTGTCACCCGCCACAGCCCAGAGCTCTTTATCAGGACATCAGGTGGAGTCACCAGTGCTGTGCTCACTCCACGGAAGTTTAGAACAGATAAGAAATGGTAGGCCCAGGTCTTCAAAAAATGTTAGGAAGCAGGGGCTCATTCATGCTGACTCACTGAAGTGTGTGTGTGTGTGTGTGTGTGTGTGTGGAGAGAGAGAGAGAGAGAGAGAGAGAGAGAGAGAGAGAGAGAGAGAGAGAGAGAGAAACTGAGACTGACTTGACTGACTGTGTGGTGGGGGCTAGCTTCTCATTTCCCATGGTCTCTAGCCTTGCAACATTCTAGAGAACTGTGTACAAGGCTCGGGCTGCCTCCCCACCTCCCCTATGGGTGTTCTGCGCTCATGGCCAGAAGTCTTGACAGATGATTTCTTCAGGACCCTAACTAGTAGTGTGAGCAAAGGTTATCAGACTCCACATGCCAAGATTCAGCAGCAATCCTCCCACTCCTTGTCACCCAGTTTCATTCTAACCCCAACAGCAGTTCAATGCCCAGGAAGGAAGGCGAAAGGGCAAAGCAAACCCAGCAGGCAGGCCAGTCATAACAGCAGAGACAAGGCTTAGTCCACTCCACAGCTATGTCAGGACATCAAAAGCATCTGGTGCTGTGGTGGTTTGAATAAAAATGTCCCCCATGTGTTTGAATGCTTGGTCCATGGGGAGTGGCCTCATGAGGAGGTGTGGCTTGTTGGAGGAGGAGTGGCTTGTTAGAGGAAGTGTGTCACTGTGGAGGTAGGGCTTTGAGGTCACCTCTAATCCCCTTCTGCTGCCTGGTGATCAAGATGTAGAACTCTCAGCTCCTCCAGCATTGTCTGTCTGCTGCCATGCTTCCCACCGTGATGATAATGGACTAGACCTCTGAACTGTAAGCCAGTCCCAATTAAACGTTGTCCTTTGTAAGAGCTGCCCTGATCAAGGTGTCTCTTCACAGCAATGGAAACACCTAAGACAGGTAGGTGCATTTGCCCTACCCAGCAACCTTCATAGGACCTTTTGTGTATAAGGGACAGTGAGCGCCAAGAAGAAAGGGGCTGGAGCTCTTTCACAGTTCAACAGTCTGGGGAAGAGGTTCACGCAGAACACAGGACATATTCTCAAAGTGGAGAAAGGAGACAAATAGTGACCACAGCTTTATCTTCTCCCTTCACCAACACTCCCAGACAGCAAACCTGGACACTCTCTATCCAAAGCCTATCTGCTTCCAGGTCAGCACAATGGACCCAGAGGATCCAAGGCCCTGACTCTGGTTATATAATACACAAGTAGCCATTCCTTCTTAAATAGCACTCATGGACAAGGCTGGAATTCTAGAGCCAACATATCCTATTTTTAAAGACTTGTGATCAGGGGTCTAGAGAGACAGCTGAATGCTTAAAAGCTCAGAGGACCAGATTCAGTTCCCACCACCCACACTAAACATTTACAGCCACCCGTAGCCCCAGTTCAGGGGGATTGAATCCCCTCTGTTTGCCTTCTGAGGCTCTGGGTTCATATGCACAAATCCACACGCTTACACACATAACTTAAAAAATAAAATTTATATAAATAATTCAAACTGAACTTTCAAAGCAGACAGACTCGCAGGCATACATGTGCCCAGACATAACACAAGCACAGCCATCTTTGCCACTCTGTAAATTCTCACCGATCTCTCACTAAGCTGCTGCTCCCATTCTCTCTCTTTCCCCCTCGCTCTTTCCTTTCATTGTTAGACAAAGATAAAAGGAGCCATTCTCTCCATTTCTATTCTCTTGCTCAGCATAACAGACAACCTATATGTAGAATCAATACCATCCACTAAACGTCTGAGAATCTGCTGTATTTTTCCCTTTCAAACCCCTCCTAGTAAGAACCAATTCTGAGCCTTGGTCATACTGTGTTGTCAGGCCAAGAAGAGATCAAGATTCCCGCACCTCAGAATTATTTATTTATGTATATGAGTACACTATAGCTGTCCTCAAACACACCAGAAGAGGGCATCTGATCCCATTACAGATGGTTGTGAGCTACCATGTGGTTGCTGGGACTTGAACTCAGGGCCTCTGGAAGAACAGTCAGTGCTCTTAACTGCTGAGCCATCTCTTCAGCCCCCTGGATCTTTCTTCATTTCCCCAACATGCTCAATCTTCATTGTTAACTTGACTAGGTTTGCAACCACCTAGGAGACACAGCTGATCTTGTTTTGGAGAGTGTTTCAGGGGAGACTTAACTGCGGAGGAAAGACTCACCCTGAAAGTGGGTGGCGCCATCCACAGGAAAGGAAGAGAGAAGAAAGCAGGAGGGACTCAGGTGAGCACCAAGACTGACCTCTCCGCTTCATGATTGCTGGCATGTCTTCCTCACGGTGATAGACTATGTTCCTTCCTAAAGCTTGAACCAAAAGAACTCTTCTTCCTTCTTTAAATTAATTATTTTATTGCATTCATTAGAGTAATACCACTACTCTGCCAAAATGAAGAACCGCAGACTTATGATCCAGCAGAGAGAGCAGTATGTGGAGTTCACATTTCCTTCAGGTTCAGTGCCATGGGGACTCCTAACACAGGTCATTTGGTTGTAGGCAGCCAGCACAGGGCCAGACTGAGTTATGTGTTCTTTGTGCTGAACGAGTACTAGTTATCAGGTAAGTCATAAAGGATCGTTCATAAAATTAGATTCACCTCTTATTTTTATAGCACTCATTAAGGGTCATAAAAGACTATTCTTTTTAGCATTCGGGGTCTGAATTATCATTTCAATCAACTGGGCACCGTTTAACATCATAGATCCAGAAATCCTTATATCAAAGAGGCGACTCCCAGCTAGGAGCATGAAAGGGCAGCTCATGCACCCAAGTGCACCCTCTGCAACGACAGCGGCCCTGCAGCCCTCACTGACTTCTGCATTTGTCCCACTGCTCCTGCTTTCTGTCATTCCAGGAAAAGGAAAGGTTGTTGTAAAAAAAAAATATATATATATATACTTTTCATAGTTTTAGTGTTTTGTTTCGATTGTTGTTTATTCTCTCTGTGCGAGCGTGCGTGCGTGCATGCGTGCGTGTAGCTGTGCAGGTTCCATGCATCTAAAGAACAACTTATAGGAGTCTTGTCTGTCCTTCTCCCACATGGGTCTCGGGCTCGGTGAACGCCTTTACCTGCTGAGCCATTCCCGTAGCCTACTTTTATTTTTCTTAATAGAAAAATAACTTTTTGATAAGCCCAAAGGCTTTGAGTCCTTTAGTAAGAGTCAGCCTCAGTTTACCTTGAAGATATCAAGACTCATAGGGATACTGGAAGAGCCTCTAGGACGTGGTGAACATACAGTAAGAGGTAGAAAGTCATCAACAGTATTGTCACGAAACAGTGAGTTCAGGCCCCAAATTAAATCTTTCTTAGTCATTTAATTAGCATTTATTTAATGTTGTCAGCTCTGAGATGGTCCAGAGATGTGGCATAAATAAGACATTTCTCTTGGGCTCAGTGAGTCATGTCACAAACCCTGGAGACCTGCCTTCGATCCCTGGAACCTACATGCTGGGTAAGAAAGTTAACTATGGCAGATTGTCTTCTGATCTTCTCATGTGCACACACACACACACACTCAGAGAGAGAGAGAGAGAGAGAGAGAGAGAGAGAGAGAGAGAGAGAGAGAGAGAGAATGAGAATATGAATATAGAGGAGTGTGATGGGAAAATTACTAGAAAAGACGATATTGTCCTCTTACTATAAGATCCCAGAGAGAAGCCTGAATACCTAGTCTTCTTACAAATTCCTCTCCATACACCACCCAGGTTGGCGTCTGATTACACAATGACCTTTTGCTGGTCTCTGGCTGATTTATATATGTCTCTGTAGAGTGTTTCCCAGTAACGAATGTCAGGAGAGTGAGAAAAAAAAAAAAAAAAAAAACACAGCTAAACTGGGCCCTGGCGGCAGAAGGCTCTGGGTTCTGGTCTTGTTTGTGTCACTCCCTGTGAATCAGATCCACACCCCTGTTCTAACCCTTGCTGTTGCTGTGTGGCCAGGAGGAAGTTGCGTGACTCCTCTGTGTCTCATCTTTGAGAAAACTGCAGCAACAGTAACTGCCTTACAGGGAATCTAAGCAGCTTCATGAAGAGGGAAGTGTTTGTTACTGCGTAGCTTAAAGCAAATTTCCATATTAGCTGTGCTGGTCATTAGACATAATGCCAGGGAAGTCTACTTCTGTTTGGTCTGAGTTTTTTGTCTTTCAGACACAAGAATGTTCACCTCACATAGCTGATGTGAAACTACGAAAGTAATCCAAGCCAAGCCTTCCCAGGGCATGGAGCACAGGGCACTGGGTGACACTGGTGAGGATGTGGGGCTGCCATGATGGTCTTTGCCTGAGCAGAAGCCAGCACCTCAGCCTCCACCCAGTGTGTCCCATCAACCCAAATTAGCATTCACTAATTTAACTTGAATGGGAATGAAGGAAATAGAAAGGAATTGGGAGTTTTTCTAAAGCCATTCTGTAGACAACGATTCTTTGTTGTGGAGGATGGTGCGTGGGGAGGATGGGGAGGACAAACCCCTGCGATACGGGGACATGGAGCTTTACAGCCAACACATAGCTAACTCTACACACATGATCCCCTGCTCAGCTTTGCATGGTCATTCAGGAAACTGAGCCTGGCAGACAGAACAGTCCCACAGACGGGAGCCTGGGTGGGTCTCCAAAACGGACACCCTCTTCACAGATCAAAAGACCACGGTGGGACAGCACTCTATGTAGTTAGTGTTCAGGCCTGTCACAGCTCTAGAAAGTCCCCTAAGGGTGTATGGACAAACAGTGTCCGTTCCTGAACTCTGGCAGAAGGAAACTCTGTCAACGAAGTGTTTAGATTTCTCTGCTGACTCTGGGCTGAGGAGGGGACTAGTTCCTCCTACACAGTTGGGACACCAAGCCCTGCTCTCTCCAAGTACTTTAGAAAGGGGAGATCCTCTGAGCCCCGGGCACGCACTGTTGGCCCAGAGGCCATAGCTTCCCTAGAGACCCCACCACCACCACCCTTTCACACAATGGACAAGAGAGTGGTTTCCAGAATCGAGATACCGGAGTGGCACTGATGTAGCATATATCTCCAGGCATCCCAAGCTCTGAGTGCTGAAAAAGCCCTGGGAAAGGGGACCAGGAGGGGACCCCAAGGTCCAACTGCTGCCTCTAGGTGACTACGTTCACATACCTAGCCTGGGGCCTCCATCCCAAACATGAAAAAGACATACAGCCAAAAAACACTAACTTAACCCTGTCTGGCAATAAATCCAGTCTCTCTTTCCTTCCTTCCATACACAGCAAGTGAAAGTGAGGGAGAACAAAATCTCTTACTTAGTTTTTTTACTTTTTTTTTGGTCACTCAGCTTCTCTGAGCACAATAGTATCTGTTAAGGTAAGTTAAACCTTCTAAGATGAATTTTCCTGCTACTTTTAATTAAATGTTCTTTAGAATTAAAAGAGCACTATTCAGAAAGGTTGAAAACATTTTTTCATTGACACTGCCCCGGCCCTCCTCCCCCTTTTCCCAAGGAAAAGAAAAAGCTGTTTTGTGCCCAGTGCACCCCGGCCCACACTGTACAAAAGGGGGCGGGATGGCGGCAAGACACACGAGATGACCCTGTGACCCCAGACCGCTGACAAGTCCTCAATGGCATAAATACCAGATAATCAATCACATGCCAGGAGGGCGAGTCCCCCTGCCCTCACCCTGGCTTTTGGGTTTATGAGACATACACTGTAAATAGATACTGGCTTCTTGAGAGAGGCCCCCTCAGCATTCCAGGGCTGGCCTTAATCCTGAGCCAGGGCCGGCCAGACCCTTGACCATCTTGCTTTGCAGCTTTCATCAAGAGCTTATAAAGAAAGTGCCTTTACCTCTCAATCCTGCCAGGCAAGTTGGACTTCCTGGACTGAAAGAAAGTCAAACTTTAAACTCCATCCAAAGGCTAGGCAGTCTGTAAACAGCCAGAAAAAAGGCACAGGAAAGCAGAAGCAGGAAGCAAGAAGTTCAGGCAGAAAACCCCAGTGTGGCCCTGAGTATCCGAAGAGGAGCCGATGGGGACCAAGGAGGTGATGAAGAAGCTGTGGCTAGGATGCTGACAACAAAGACAACACTGACCATGGCAGATAATATTCACTAACCCCTGACAACTGTCCTATGATTATCCAACCTCAGACATAGTCCAAAGGGACTGACTCCAAGATGGACAGAAGGATGGATAGATAAAGACGCTGGATACCAGCCCTTAAGATCAACTCAAGATTTGAGCTCAATGACAGTTGAGCATACAGAATTGTTGAAAACTGGGGAAATACAGTTCTAAAAGCCAATAGAACACACATGAGTACAGATCCCCGCTCTGTCCTTTAGTCCACATTCGACTATCTCCAGAGCCAGGGCTGTGAACGAAAGACCCAGAATATCTCCAAGGCAACCGTGGCCTCTGAAACCTTTGCTCAGACTCTCAAGTTTACCAAGATCCTAGCAAAGCCCCTGCAAACAGGGAAGTGGGGGCAGAGAGGGGAAGACGGACTCTCTCAGTAACTAATTTTGATAATGCCTTTGTCTCAGGGTCAGAGGTTAAATATGGCCACACTAATCCAGTTCTTTCAGAATGAAAGCACAAGGGAGAGATATTTCTGTAGTTAACAAGCCATTTTGTTTTTCTTTCCTGGACAGGACTACCTGGTGGCCAGAAGCACACTTGAGTTTATGTGGGCTAACTGGTTTCCTGGCTAGCCATGAGGTTGGAATTACTAAGACCAAGGTTTTGAAAAGCATACAAAGTGGTGCTCAAAGTTTTAAAGGACTCTCTTTCCCACCCCACCTGTTTTTCTAATAATGCTTTTAAAATGGCCTAGACAGAGACAGGAGGAATAAAAAGCTTGGGAACCTCATCCTGCCAGGAAGAATACTACAAAATACTAGCCACGGCTATCAGGGAAACCATCAGTAACCCACACGTGTACCTGTCGAGCCTTCTGCAGCGTGTCAAGCGCTCCCTGACATAAACCTCTATGTGCACTGCACAGTAGGCCCATTAGGCAAGTAGCTTATTCTACCCTCTTCTGCCAAAGAGCAAACTAACCCTCTGAAAGGACAAGTGACATCTGAAGTCTTACTCCTCACAAACAGCAGCAACAGGGCTAGGAAGCTCTTTGTTCCGGTGACTACAGAGGACAGGCACAGAGAGATCCTTCATGAAGAAATGGAGGGCTCCTCACGTAAGTCAGACTCTCAAAAGAAACGCTCCTCCCGAGCCAATTTTCTGGTAGCATCACATACTATTGGGACCCACGTGGCTGCACAGCGGACTCACACTTCTGCACTGGTAGACTACAGAAGGAGGCTCCCTCAGACAACTTAGATGTCTGGGGGACCTGAAATGGGGGGTGTGTCTTCCCTTCTTTTGCTCTCTGATGGAGACCTAATTTCCCTCTTGCTTAGCTTCAGTTGCTTTCCTGGTTGGGAAAAGTCACCACCCCAAGGCAGGGGATGGGGGAGGGGAGAGGAGGGAGGAGAGGGAGAGGGAGAGGAAGGAGAGGGAGACAGAGAGACAGATAGACAGACAGAGACAGAGAGACAGAGAGAGCACAGAGAGAAAGAGCAGAGATAGGGAGGGAAGGAGAAAGAGGAGGTCTGTGCTTTGCAAGAAATGATTGTCCATGTGTCAACAACCTGCTGCTTCCCAGAGCCTCGGGGTCAGAGGCCAGAAGGGAGCACAATGGCTTTTCGGAGCTGAAGGGTCTGGGGAGAGGGGCCTCTGGGGATCTCCGGAATGTGGGAGGCTGAATCCAGGCACCAAGGTCTCCTGCTTACCCTTTTATACCCTTCCTCCCTCCACAAATCCCAGACGCTCCTAACCTCAAAAACCAAGGAAGGGGATTAGTGAAAGCCTGATCACACACAGGCACACACACAAAGGTCCACACCCCAAGTGATGGCCAGTAAAATATGTTTATCCTAAGCAGGGGGTGTGGGTAAGGGGGAAAATTCAGTGTGAACATAGCCTATTATCAGCCCTGCCTGCCTGAGCCATCAGGGTTAGGTGTCCACTCTTCCTGCATTTACCTTGGGCAGTCACCCAGTCAGCATCTCTGGTCCAGCCTTTCTGGATATTTGCCAGCTCTTGGAAGGCCAGCCAGGTGCCATGTTTGGCAGTCAAACTATATCTGATAGAAAAAGGCTAGCAGATGTGAGTGATCTCTTTTTTTCTAAAACTAAACCTGCCAGAGGATGTGCGGTCTGTGTCATGCGCCCGCCCGTTCAGATGACAAAGGGTCACAATCCTAGGACTCCTGTCCTCCTAACTTCTGTCCACCGCCTGACACTGGGTTCTTCAGTCCTGAATGGCTCAGCCTACTTCTCTCATTATTTTCTCCACCATTCAGAACATAATAGTGGTTGGATTTGCCTTTGTGCTGCATTCCTCTTACGTGCAGGGGCAGAGTGTGGCAGGTGCAGGAAGTGAGCCACAGGGGGAACAAAAAGACCAGAGGGTTGGGATGGGAGGACACAAAGACAGCAGTAACCTCACAGAGCACTCAAGCCAAAGTCTCTGTGGATCCTGTGATCTCCACTTCACACCTGAGCTGTGTTTTGTCACTTACAGACAGTATACTTGGTACTAGGGTAATTTTGCTCCTCCCACCTCTCTCTTTGAAGTTTCTTGTATGTGTGTAATTGTGTGTGTGTGTGTGTGTGTGTGTGTGTGTGTGTATGCTACTCATATGTGCTACTGTAGGGACATACACATGTGTACATGCATGGGGAGGTCAGCAGTCAATATGGATATCTTCCTTAATTGCTCTCCACCTTACATTTTGAGATAGAGTCCCACAGAACTCATCCATTCAGCTAGAGAAGCTGTTCATCAAACCCAAAGAATTTTCCCACCTCCCCAGTACGTTGCTGGAGTTTCTCGGGTGCCAAGAATCCCATTCAGGTCCTCAGACTTGCACAGCAAGCATTTTCCTGACTGGCCAGTCTCCCCTGACTTTTGTGTCCCAATTTCTCAGTTAAAGATCCTGAGATCTGGGAAGATCGGGTGACTTATCCAAGGCCTTGCGGCAGGTAAGAAGGAAGCAGAAATCTGAATCCAGACAGAAGAGCCTTCTAAGGAGGAAACATGACTCACTGCCTTTGGTTAACCACACAGCAAATCACTATTGAGTGACTACCTGCAATAAGATAGCAGAAGGGCTATATCACCCTCAACTCACAGGGTAGAAACAGGAGAAAGTATTCTGTATAGGTGCACTACACGATGGTAACCACTAGGTCCAGGAATAAAGGGGGTTGGGAACACTTTCCAGGCCACACAATGAAGTCTGATCCTATCCCTCTCAGGAGTTCTGAACTCCAGTGACACATACGAATCATCTCAGGATCTCTGAAGATCAGCAACATTTGGGCTCCAAGTGAAGATCCTGATTTCACTGGAGAGATGTGGAAGTCCTTACTTGTTCCATTTTCTCATAAAGTTCCCTCACAAGACTCTTTTTATCCTGACCACTGATGGTAGCAGCAACCATCAGCGTATTTACAATGCATGTGTGAGTACATGTGCCCTCTACCTCACAAGATTCTAACAGGTACTAGGGATAAGACCCAGGGGAGGCTTTGAAGGACAGAAGTCATTCAAAGATGCAAGAGGAAGCATACACCATGGATGGCAACATTCGTCATATCCAGAACTCAGCCTGTGATGCCACATACACATCAACTTCACTTCTGCCCCTCCGCTGCCAATAACCTCTAACAGAAATGGAGCAGGCATTCAGAGGTCACTGTGCAAGCTAGTGTACCGGATGGAATGTATGCAGTTAACCTTCTAACCTGGGTTCGTTCCTTTAATCTTCAGACCAACAAATGATAGAGCATGTACCAGGGAAGTAACATGGGGAATGCTGCATGTAAGAGTTATGGGTTTCTGGCCATAGCAAGAAGGACTGCAGGGAAACCAAGGGAACACTGAAAGTATCATCCTCAATCCCTAGGGCATGCGCCACATCCAATCAATGTACTCTTGGAGTACTGTTTCAGACATATGCATGTACTTTTCTCCCTAGCAATGGTTAGCTTTCTGAGGGTGGGGTTGTCTGCAGCTGGAGACTGCCTTTCCCATTTTGAAAAAATGCAAAATACTTAGAATGATTTCAAATGGGCAGAGAAGGTTTCACGGAGCTGCACGGTGTGTCGATACCAAGCTTTGGGTTCCTGCGGGCCCACAAGGCTCTGTGAGAAAACTTCATTCTCCAAAAGCACTTTGGAAGATGCTTTAGTAAGAGTTTCTACTGCTGTCATAAAACGTCACAATTAGAAACAGCTTGGGGAAGAAAGGGTCTACACTTCCACATCACGGTGCATCATCAAAGGAAGTCAAGGCAAAAGCCTGGGTAGGACCTGATACAGAGACCATGGAGGAATACTCTACCTCATGGCTTGTTCCACTTGCCTTCTTAAGACAACTCTGGACCATCAGTCCACAGGCTGGCTTCACCCACAATGAGCTGAGTCCTCAGACATCAATCATTTAACCAAGAAAATACCCCTCAGGCCTGCCCACATGCCAATCTGATGGAAGACATTTTCTCAATGGAGGCACCCTCATCTCAAATGACTCAACTTGTGACAGGTTAACAAAAAACTAACCGAAGACAGACAGCCCCCAGGACAGAATTTCATGCCCTGGACATGTGAGGAGAAAAGACAGTTTTTTGTTTGTTTGTAGTTGTACAAAGTTGTAGATATACTAAGAGACAGTAGGAGTGCTCTAAGACCAGGATTTCTGTCCTAAGTACTGAGTGTGTCTGTGTGACATGCTGTGGGATCATGGAAAAAAATCACAGAACATCTCTGAGGCTCAGGGGCACGTTCTCTAAGATTCCATGCTCCCATTCTATGATTTAGGCATATATAGATTTTAAGCTCCTAGGACCTCTGACATCTCTCAATTGAGTACATCCTTAAAGTTGGGACATTCTAATTTCAGGTATATATACAGTCTAACTTCAGGTATATACACATGTTAATTTCAGGCATGCAGCACCATGATGCCCTTGAATGAGACATGTCATCTTTCTGAGGAACAGTCAAGCCCCTCTCGGGACGTCCAGGAGCACTCCAGAACAAGAAATGCAAGCTAGGGAGTCAGACACAGTCAGTGCCCAGCCCTCACCTTTAAGACCAACTCTCTGGAGGCTGGAGGCAGGAACCCTCTGAGTCATCTCAAATTCAAAAAAACTTGGTGCCTACTCATTTGTCAAAAACATTTCACTGTGCTCCCCAGAGAAAAGTCACAGGGACTCGGGGGCCCAAGGGGCAACTTACAGACGCAAGGTCTCCCCCTTTTCAGTACCTGTAACTAAAATGAATATGGAAAAGATAATTACCTTTAAAACATACTTAATACCCGAACACATTCCCTCTACCTGCGGAAGAAGAATGTTATCTGATAGAATCTTCCCCATAAGCTTAATCAAATTGCTATCTCTTAAAACTCTCTGGAGTCCCGTGAAACAGTAATAGAAAATCGAGGCAAAGGCTGGAAGCATTTTATATTTGTTTGGCTGAAGGGAAGGCATAGCCCATCTGACAACGGGCTCTTAGAGACAAAGTCATTTCCAATCTGTAATGGATCTTCTCCTGGTAGGGGCAGGAAACATTTCATCTGACCCAAACCCACAATCCCTTTGTGAGGTAACTTTTTCTAATGCTCACAAGAAAACATTCTAAAACAAAAGCCTTTGGAGACCCCCATCCCCTCTGAAATTTTCCCTAGTTGGTCTCAAGTTCTGTATGGAGATGCTTAACTTTGCTATTTAACTACAGATTTTAGCCTGGCAAAAATAAATTGATGCTTGGATTTTTTCCTTCCATTTGCCCAACCTTGAGGCAGGGTCATTTGTTAAGGGAAGAGAAGACATAAATTATTTGCCTAAATCCTGCCCAGGGCCAGTGGCCACTCGCAAGGCTGAAGAAAACCAACAGAAACAGCTTCAAGGAAGATTGAAGGTGGGGAGGAGATGCATTCCCAGCATCCCGAGCCGGCCTGAAATGGCCTGTGCTGCCGCCGCAGCACTGTCCTGCTTGTGAGCTTTGTCTTGTTGACAGCAGCAGAGATAGGTAAGAGTAAGAGGTAATAGGCAGGGTTTGCTGCCTACTGCTTCCACTGTTCCAGAAACAGCATTAAAGGGGAAATCTGGCCCCTCACTACCCTTGTAAGGCGTACTGAACTTACAGAAGAAAATGAATGGGCAGGGTGAATGAAGGGAAGCCATTAAAATGGCCATCAAGCCACAGGTTGGTTAGGTTACAAAACAGCATGCTTGCCTCTCACCACCCTACTGGTACTTAAGGATGCAAAGAAGCAGGCAAAACTCAGGGCATACTCCTTTGTATTCGGTGTGTTTTATAATTTCTCCCACACTAAACACATATCATCGGCGGGATTCATTCTCTGTATAAAACTGTTGGGCCAATACTGTCATGTTCTGTCTTTTGCAAATGATTCCTCCAAGGCCAGATGCGGGCTAGCTTTTCTGCTCCAGATCTGCCTAGCACACAACTGCCTGGTCTCCTCACTTTGTGGATGTTGTACCAGTACAAAGGCACATCTTTCGCCGGGCAGTGGTGGCGCACACTTTTAATCCCAGCACTTTTTTGTAGGAGTGCATACTTTTCAATTCTCTTTGGTTGAAATTGCTTTTTGAGAATAAATTCTTTGAGATAGGAGGGATGGCTCAGCAGTTAGGAGTACTTATTGTTCTTCTGAAGGCCCGGAGTCTGGTCACAGTCTCTGTGTTAGAACTAGCTCACAGCTGCCTGTAACCCCTAGGTCCAGCAGTTCCAGTGACCTCTTTGGGGTTCCATAGGAACACAGCACACACTTGGCACTCACACACAAACAACGCAAATCTTAGAAAATAAACTCTTGTTATTATTCCATCGTTGGCTTCCCTTCCATATTAGAAATGAACAGCATTATGTATTAAAGACACAGTTTGAAGAACAGAAATTAGCTCCCAGCATACTTGGGTTCCTGGCTAGTGACAGTTGGCTATGTTCTACCCAGTTCCAGGCTCTCTTTTATCTCATCCTTGCTGCCTTCCATTCCGGCCTCCACACAACCCTCACCTCAACCCGCTGGCCTCAGCAGCCTGTTCCATCGTTTAGGCAAGAATCTACACTGCAACCTATGAAATATTCAAGTTGTTTTTCTAAATATATGCATTATTTAGCTGACAGCCTATAAGATATTTATATTGTTTATCCTCTTACCCCCAATACCCGCATTATCTACAATACAGTTGGGGAAATACTAAGCTGGGGAGGAGGATGGGGCAGTGATTTTTTTGTTTTTATTTTTTTAAACTTGTGTTTTCCCCAATTCTTCTGTGTCAGCTGGGTACACGTAAGCTGGGAATGGCGGGGCTGCTCCTATCCTAGTCGCAGTGTATACTCGGGGGATGCAGGACATGATCGTCTAACCAAAGCCAGACAGACCTACAGTCCCATTCTCCCTGCCCCAGGACCTTCTCAGACCGGGATGTGTGTACCGCTTATTTCTGAGGGGCACGTCTATATTCCCAGCTCACCAGCCTACTATTGTTACTGTGCTTGTTCCCATAACCCCTGACCGCCAGAGACTAGCACAGGCTCATGCCAGGTTGCTGGGTTCCCCATTTGGCATCCGCTTGTCTTCACAGTGGGAGGAACTGAGGCACCTGTCAAGGTGACTGGGCTGTGAATACCCTTGGATAGCTCTCTCTCTCTCTTTTTTTTTTTCTTCTTAGAAATCTCCCTCCATGGGAGGAACGAGATGTAACCATGAAGGTTTCCTAATTTATAAAGTGACATTTGGGTTTTAGCATCATCTAAGTGGCAAATGTTTAATCACAATAATTACTAAAACATAGAAAAACAGAAAGTAAAGTACCCTCTAATCCTGTTTCTAAAAATAGCTTGCTGTTAATATCAATAGAGCATTACAGGGTGCTTTCTGCTTACACTAACCCAGGTTGTTATGTGAGTGTTTAGAATCCCCAAACTCAGGCTCTCTGACACTTCCACAGCATGCACGTTACACAATGAGACACCCCCCAGCCCTCTGTAAAACAAAGTCCTCAAAACATCACAGACATCATTCCAGGTCAGGTCTCTCAGTAAACAGATTCATTCTATGGCCATTTTAATTCATTCATAATGCTTTTTATAGTTACAAGTAATCTCATATTCAGATTTCCTGGACAAAGACGGGGACAGAGCACCAGAAATTTCTGAGCATTTGACACCTTGTCCCAGAGGTTGGCAAACAGAAGCCTGACTACCTTGATAGCTAGTGTGGTTAGGAAGGCAACCTGAAAGAACAAAACCATAGTCCTAGCTCTGCAGTACACACCCCTGTAACTCAGACATCTTGGATGACAAAGCATTCCATGCAATCAATTCTCTCATCTCCAGTTATCTAACTCCAAAGAGGTTCCCCCACCTCCCATCCTCCACCACCTCTACCCCTTTGGGTACCTCTACTTACCCTGCCTCTGTTTTGAATCTCTAAAATAATGTGACAAGTTAATGATTGTACAATTATCTAAATGTTTAACAGACATGTTATCTAAGTGAGTCGGATTGAGATTCCATCTCGCTGACAATAAACCTCAATGGCGGAGCAGCAAGCGATAGGCAAATTATAGCGAACCCTGCAATTTCGATGCTATTAAATTTGGAGGAATAACAGCCTTGAGGCCTGTAAACTCTGAATAAAATAGGCCCTTGTGTTTGTCCAACTATTAAATCAAAATGCTACCAACATTCTAGAAAAAAAACAAGGCGATTTATGGCTTTTCAGATTTCAGTTACACATAGGTTTTTACTACTCCTTTCCGACAGCAGGCAGCAGGGGCGGCACTGGAGAGGGGAGAGGGTATTGGAAAGGAAAGAACAAGAGCAGAAAGTGGAATGGGAAGGGACAGAGGAGACCTGTGGAGCACTAAAGCTGGCCACAGGGGTGCTGACGGTGGGGCAATCTGAACAGAAACTCTGGGCAAGAAGGACATAGAGTCTCAAATACAATTCTATCCACAGTTGAGATCCACGTGGTCAGTCATATTGTTTAAACTTCTCGGGACCTGTAATTGCTCCACCTCATCAGTCATGCACATGTGCTGAAGGCAATCTAAAACCCCACAGAGTGGCAAACGGTTCGCTTCCCCTTTAGCTCCTAGAACAGACACAGTATGTATGGAATGCAAAGCGATGAAGCAAGCTTTGAATAAAGCGAAAGAAACACTGTCTACAGGTGAGCGAAAGACGCTGCATACCTCAAAATAGAAGCAGTCACCACCACCAAGACACACGCTGTTCTCTAGCAGTCCTGACCTAGGCATTCTCCAGATTCTGTTGTTTGTTTACAACAGGTGTGTGTGTAGCTATGTGCGCATGCACTCACATATGCATGTACGTACGTGTGGGTGGATGGATGGATGTAAAAACACTTGACCTAAGACAGATTAGAGAAGACTCAAGCTTCTTGACTCATCATCTTGAACATCCAGACATTTTGCTGAGGCCCTGGGGTAGGAGCGCAGCAGTGGGCAGGACCCATATGGGCCTCGTTGGCCTTCACCTCCTACCATGACAAGAATGATGTTGATACTATTGTTGGCATAGGGGGAGGCAGCGTGGTACATAAGAGACAAGTTTAGTTCCCAGCACCCACATCTGCCTTGTATTTCAGTTCTAGGGGAGCTGACACATACTCTGGCTTCCTCAGACAATTGCACTTCATAAAAATAATATATATATATATGGATATATGGATATGCCTATGTAGCCCAGGCTGGTCCTAAATACCATATCACTGAAGGTGACCTTGAACTTCTGATCTTTCGGCCTCCACTAGCTGAGTGCTGAGATTACCAGATATGTACTATCATGCACAATTTTATGCAACACTGGGAATTGGACCAGAGGCTTTGTACATGCCAGACACTCTACAAACTGGGCTACACCCCTCCCTGCTGCCTCCGTATTTCTAAACGTAGTTGTCGGATGTGAAGATAGGCGGGGAGGAATTCACACTGTCAATACAAGATCAGATCTTAGACTCTTCCCTGGGTCACACAGTCTCTAAACAGCATTTTTTTCTTGTCCGGTTCTCACCCTTAGCATGTGAGAGTCAAAGAAACGAAGCCATTTTTTTTCCTGTGTCATAAACCACGCTTGTGGAGGAAGTGGGGTAAAAGCCTCGTTCTCCTGTGTTATTGACCCTCCCATGTACCACACTGGCCACCCGCCCCCACCATAACAGTGTCCAACATCATTCTTGCCACGGGTAGGAGGTGAAGGCCAATGAGAGCCCTGTGGGTCCTGGCCACAGCCCCTCCCCTACCCCAGAGCCTCGGCAGAATGTCTGTCATGAAGAGGGCGCTCCAGGAGATGGGTCGTCTCTAACCTGTCTTGGGTTAAGGTTTTTTTTAAACCAATCCCCAGACAATCAAACACCACCGATTTGCCCGAACACTGCCCAAGGCAGTAATGCTTCACGTGACCAGTGTGGGGACCCAAGTGTGGAGCTGTAAACCTGCAATGTTAATACTTGGGAGGTGCAAGCAGGAGGGAGCAGAAGTTGAAGGTCAGTCTCAGCTAACATAGGGAGTTTGAGACCAGTGTGGGCTAAATGAGGGAGGGAACAAAGGGATGGAGAGAAAGGAAGGGAGAAAAGGGAAGGAGAAAAAGGAAAAGGTTATCAGGTACAAGTAATTGGTGCACAGGCCTGACCATCTGAGTCCCCAGTACCAGGATCTGGGGATGCAGTTCAGGGATAGAGCACTTGAGACCAATGCATAAGGCTGTAGGTTCAACCTCCAGAGTCACACATACAAAAGCCAATCTTATACAATCAAAAGCAGGGTGGGGTGGGTGGGAAGAAAAAGTGTTGGGTGTGGAGCTAGAGAGCTGTCAAAGAGCTGTCAAAGCAGGTAAGAACACGTGTTGCTCCCATAGCCGACCCAAACTCAGTTCCCAGCACCCACATCTGCCTTTTACATATGTCTGAGGAAGCCAGAATACGAGTGAGATCCCCCAGAATACCACACTCACATAATCCAAAATAAGTCACTTTTAAAGGGATTGGGGAGATGAAAAGGGAGACAAAAGCACTTTTAGGGCAGCCAAACTGCTCCGTATGGTGGACCTGTGTCATTATAAGTGCTCTAAGCCTACGACACGACCCACACCAAGACTGACACGTGTGTAGTCCATGCGGGTCCACAGAGGTAACAAATGAGCCATGGCGGTGTAGGACGCTGACAGCAGTGGAGACTGCATGAAAGAGAACATGGGTGCCCTCAGAAGTCTCTATCCTTTCAGGCAATTTTGCTTCAAGCCTAAAAACTGCTCTAAAAATGACCAGTTTAAAAAAAAAAAAATCACCATTGAGGGGCACCTCCAGAAGTTGGCTGGAGGGACCTTGGGGGCAGGCAGGGGAGAAGGCGGTTTGTATAGACCAGCAAGTGACAGCTGGGTCGCCCCTCCCCGCTCTACAGCAGGCAGCTTCAGCAGAGCCAGAGATCTGTGCTTGGAAAATAAAGTCTATATTAGGCATCAAGCATGCCTTTATAGTAACAGCATGAAATTAGGTCAAGAGTAATCTATGCTGGGCACTGACTGTACAAGCGGCAGCACATGACCCTCCCTCCCAAAGTGCCTATGACGTTCTGTGGCCATTCTGGGATTTGAGCTTCCTCGTGTTAGATTCCTTGGCACACCGTGTGAAACGCTATACGAATCACCTCTGATATTTATAAAAGTCAAATGCTATTATGCTTTCAATGATGAGAACCTGCCAACCAGAATGGAGTCTGTCTGTCCGTCTGATGACTCACTGTCCTGCCCTCCCCCCCACAACTCCCCACCTTCCACCTTGGGCAGGAGCCTGAGACTTGGTCCTTCCTTTTCTGTTTCATGTAAAGTATCAGGGAGAGCAAGGTTATTTCTAATTATCTGCATGCTCTTCTCTCTCCTGTCTCCTCTGGTGTTGGGCTCTGGGAGGCAGGAGACAGTGCTTGAGGCCTGGATTCCATCCACTTGACATTGCTTCTAGGTGTTCAGCATGCCCTTCTAGCTAGGTCTAGGTCAGCAGATGGACAAGGCTGCCTGGCAATGATCCTGAGGGAAGACACGATGGTGTTTACCCTTTAAACCTTTGACTCTACCTGCCACTTACTCCTGCGTTCTTCCCAGAGCCAGCCTCCATGAGGAGCCCTTCAAACAAGGACTTCCTTTTCCACCTGAAGATCAGAGTCAAGGGCATGTCCCACTCTATATTTTTAACTGGCACTGACATATCAAAGGTGAGACATGGGCCAGGAGAGGCAGGATGCCAACATCAGAGTGGAAACACAGTTTGCCTCCCCCTATGCCAGGAGCCAAACAGCTGCTGGGCATGTCTATACCCCTGGGATGGTTAATCTCAATTGTCAACTTGAATGGCCTTGAGACAACTCAGGAGACACACCTCTGGGTATGTCTTTGATGGCGTTTCTAAAGAGAACCAACTCAAGAAGGAAGATCCACTCTGAAAGTGGGTGACATAGTGATACCCTCTGGGCAGGAGTTTCAAATTGGAAAAGGGGGAGGGAAGGGTGAAAAACAGGTGAATACTTCTTTCCCATATTTCTGTGCTTTTTTTCACTAAGATGTCAGGAATCGAGGAGTCCCAGTTGCACATTCCTGCCGCCTCAAAGCTATCTGCTGCCTTGCATTCTCTACTGTCTATCTCCAAACTGTGAGCCAGAATCAGCCTTTCCTGTCATGGAGATCCTTCTTGTTAGGGATTCTTTTGGTCACAACAATGAGAAAAGTGATAGAACCTTCCAGTATGCTTTGCCCTAAAGCAGGAAGGGTCCTTTAAAAACGTGTCCACTCCCTGGTGAAAGGTAAAGGCAGAGTCCACGGTAGAGTCTACTGCAAAGCCCCCACTGCCGCTGTGTCCATGGCTTCTGCTTGAAGTCAGTTTTAAGTCCATGAAAAGCAGCATCGAAACATTTGAGTTTGGTTCCCTGTCACACGGCCATATGGAAACTAAACATTTTTTTTTTCTAGGCCAGTCAAAGAAAGTCTGTATTTTGTAGTCAGAGGGGAGAGAAATTTGGGCTGAAAATGAAATCATATGAGTCCTAATTCTAGTCTGGATTTTTTTCCAGGGGGGCTCTTTACTGATTACCTTTTCCAAGCATGGGCCTGTTTTTTTTTTTTTTTTAAAGTTTTTTTTGAGACAGGGTTTTCTGTGTAGCCCTGGCTGTCCTGGAACTCACTCTGTAGACCAGGCTGGCCTTGAACTCAGAAATCCACCTGCCTCTGCCTCCCAAGTGCTGGGATTAAAGGCATGCGCCACCACTGCTTGGCCCAAGCATGGGCTTTAAACTTCTGGTCTACATATCAGAGTCAACGCCCAGGCCCTACAGGAAGAGGACATTGCTTGAAGAAGAGATTCTGGGTCACAGAACCGTAAGATACCCATTATAGTTCTGTCCTGGACTGGTGTTCCCTAGCCCCTAGGTCTCAGTGTTCTCCACCAAAGATGAGAGAGAAATTATATCTACCTTAGTCATGAAAAGTTAACACAGCTAGAGCTGCCAAGTTCCCTGAAGGCCATCTCTTCAAATGTCCATACCTAAGGCCATGCTCAGCTTGCTTGCTCATGTCTTTTAAGCACTATGGTGTTGAGGAAGGTAGGAACCAAGTTTTAGTCACCATTATGAGTTATATCCACAAAGCACCTGGTATTCCCTGGGTATGATGCTCCAAAACTCAGAGAGTAAGTGAACAAAGGAATGATGGGACAATCAGCTGGACAACCTCTTCTGATGGACAGAAAATGAGACCATCAACTTGGAGATGACCTTATCATCGTTTGTCTGTCTGTTTCTCTCTTTCATTTCAGGGAAGGGGTAGGATGAGGTAGGATGTCCTACGAGGATGATAAGAGTTTCAGAACATCTAGAGATCTAATGGCGGTGGACATAAGATCTCACTAGAAAACTCTTGTCCCCCTGAGTACTCAAAGGCATTACCCTGGCCTCCCCTAGATGTTGGAGGAGGCATGACTGGTGTTGCTTTGAGGCTGGGACACCTGCTTAATCCTGGCCCTGGTTCTGCACTGCTTCAGTCTTGTTTAGCTTGTCAGCTTTGATATTCCAGTCTCTGGGTTCTATATATCTATCAAATCTGCCACATGGATTTGTTCAAAGTTTAGAAGCTGTGTACCCTTAATCCCTGAGTACACTTGAAGAGTGGGCACTGGAGACACTGGCTCAAAGGATGTTTCCTGTTTTAGGGCAAAGGAGACTAGAAGGTTCTACCATTACTTTCCCCATAGCAGACACACTGGAGAAGATCTCTTGACTGGAGGACATAGGTACAATCTTAGAAGTCCTTACACCTCCAACCTGGAAAAGCAGCTGGATCCAGCTAGTTCCCCCATCACTATCACTAGGACACAGTTCTTCCTCTCACCACCTCCAAGTTAAGGGGATCAGGCTCTCATTTCTGTATAAGACTTGGATGTGTACTAACATTGACCACCACTACCATTTCCTGAAGTCCTGCTCCATGCAAGGCCTATGCTGAGCACGTCCATGGATGATCAGGTCAAATCCTTACAGTACCCCACACAAACCAAGCACCCCATGGTCCTGACACTGTGCTGAGCAAACTCTGATTTAAAAGATGAACAATCCAATCAAGACGATAACATGTATAAATGACAAAGCTAAGATTGCGTGACACTAGATGCCCTGTCCTGGACCACCATGCACGGTATTCCACAAGCTTCACTTAAGACTTAAGGCTGCATGTACACCTTTCCTCTATAGTGTGCAACATAAACCTAAGCCACTCCTTCAGGACCAATACTTGCCAAGAAGGGAGTTATTTTTTTTTTTCCAGATGTCATTCCACCCATTTGTCTGCCATAATGGTTATGCACACGTATGCCCATGTCTGTTCCTTCTGCTCCTTGGCTCTCTGTCTCTCAGCCTGGCTCCCACACAGACCAGCCTTGACCCTAACTCCCTCATATTCACACCACAGTAGGCTGATGGCCAGATTTCTATACGGACGCCCAGAATTTAAGGTTCTTACACGGGAATCTTCACATCCTCCTTCCAGATAGTGCCTGCCTTATCCCTGGGACATGATAAATACTGCCCCAGCCACTCCCCTTGAACTTAGAAGTCAAGACAGCTCTTGCTCTCTCATTAGCACCATCCAGTACAGTCTGTTGCTCCTAGCCTGTTCAAGTCTCCTGAGGGAAGGTACAGTGACTTGAACAACATTATGATTTGTAAAAAAAAAAAAAACCCACTCCTAATTAGTTTGACTTTGAATAAAGAGGGTAATTATTTTTAAATTTATTAACTGCTGCCTGGCCAGAGAAGTTTCCAGATCAAATGACAAGGAGAGGCTATTTCTGCTCAGTGATGTAGCAATTTATATTACTGATGGGTCATTAAAACCTCGGGCACAAGACCACTTGTGTTTCCTGAGCCAAGATAGTGTCCGAGTGTCAAATTTCAAACCCAGAGTATAAATTAAGCCATTAATGGTATTTATCAGTTTATCTGGACTTAAAGAACTACTTACTAAATTAAGACATCCTGCTACTGAACCCAGGAGACGTCTTGGTTGTGCATATGACTGTGCACACACATGCATGCGTCTTCTCACTCTGGTTTGACTGAACAGAGTAAAAAAAGAAAAAAGAAAAAAAAAAAAAAACTTCTGATGTGTAAATGAAGTATGAGCCTCCTGGGAGCTGCCGCGGCTAATTCCTCTCTGCCGCTCTGCAACCCAAACATTTTGGAAGCAGCAGTGTTTTGCAGTATGTATCTGTCATAATATAAAAGGTGTAAAATGATCTCTGTTTATCTCCTCAAAGGCTTTGCTGTACCCAAACAGAAAACCAGGATATAACAACAAAGCCTCAGCCCAGCCCCCCCACCATAAGGATGGCCTCCGTGAAGCACCAGCCTGAGCCCAGGGAGATCTGGGGGGAGAGGGGTGTATGCACACCAGGGTAGAAGAAATCCAGGCTAAGTGAAGTCAGAAGGGGGAGAGGTGATGGTACCATCTGCTTAGCTTGCAATGAACTACAGCTAGCTTCTACTCTGTTGAGAGGCTCAATAACAATCTTCCAGACACTGTATCTCCCATCCTGTGTAGTATCCTGTGTTGGCTGCTCCTCCCCACGTGGAGACCTTGGTTAGGGAATGACCAGGCCGATCTGATTCAGGGAAATTATATCCTACCCCGACATGAAGCTGTGGGCATCAGAGCTTGGGAATTCTTAGCTAAGTGGGTCATGAGGATGGCCAGGACAGGCCATGAGTAAAACAGCAGCACAGGCTCTCCCTGACCTGCTTAGGCCACAGGCTCACAGACATAGTGGCATGGCACAGCGCAGGCGTTGAGGAGCTATGGAAGGGCACAGCTTGGAGCTGGGTCAGGTTTCAGCTCTGCACTTCCTACTGGGCCTCCATTTTCTTATCTGTAAAACTGGTCTGATGAGGCAAATTTGTCAAGTTAGTAGAGTCTTCTCTTCCCAGAGTCTCTGTTCCTTCTCCTCTTCAGAGACTCTTCTATTCTCCTGTCAGTTCTCTGGTGTCACCTGCCACCTCACTTGGCTTGCTGCTTCCTATAGCTTTAGTGTCTCTCTCTCTCTCTTTCTCTCTCTTCTTCCTTCTTTCTTCCTTCCTTCCTTCCTTTTCCTTCCTTCCTTCCTTCCTTCCCTCTCTCCTCTCCCTTCCTCCATCCCTCCCCCTCCCATCTCTCTCTTTTGAGTCAGGTTTCCTCTGTGTCCTGAAACTTACTGTGTAGACCAGGCTGTCCTTGAACTCACAAGAGATCCACCTGCATCTGTCTCCCAAGTGATGGAATTAAAAGTGTGCACCACCACACTGGTCAGTATTATTTTCAATATTACCTTGGAACTGTCTCCTGGTAAATGGGCCCCTCCCATGTGTGTGTGTGAATATGGGGGGAGGCCTCATGTACCCAAGTTCCTTCAAATTAATATATAGCTGAAAACGATTCTGACCTTCTGATCCATCTGCTTACATCTCCAAAGATGCTAGGATTACAGACAAGCACCAGCATGCCCTGAGTGTGCAGTGTTGGGTGGGCATGAACCCAGGAATTCATGCTGCCAGTAAGCACTCTGCCAACTGAGCCCGAACTCTGGCTCCTGAGACCTCTTTTCTAAAACAGAGATGTTGAATGGGGTTCACATGTTTTTTTCATTGACAGTTAAGGGCAGCTTTGGGGATACTACGGCGATCAGCAGGAAGTACCTGCCATTCGTGATAAAGGAGCCCTCTATGCACCAGGGAGAGGCTCTGAGTGCCACAGGCTCCTCCCCGAGTGCCTGCTCTGTACTAGTAGGTCGCTGATGCTCTTAGCTTTGCACACAGCCTATACTCAGCTTCTACCTTGGCTCTCGATCTACCTTCTCCACCTTTACCCTTTTTTTCTCAATCTTTAATGAGAAAGTCACATGAGGTCTACTAAGCATCCATCACTTTATCTCCACATAAGCTGACTTAGCTCAGAGGGAGTGTCTCTACTGGCAGAAAGCCACAAGGTATCTGAGAGAAAGTAAAGTTCCCAGACATTTTGCCCTGTACTCATGTTACATGGCCATACTGTTACCACCTCCTAGACATGTGCCAAAGACATGAGAGATGAGCAGAGAGTCCCTGGGCCTGGCTGAGAGTAACTACCCTGATGCTTCCTGTCAGGAGTGCTTCTCCAACCTCTGGATTAGAAGGAAGCCTGCTTCCTGCTGCTGTGAACTTAGTTCAGATGGACAGAGCAAAGGTACATGACAAAGTAGGCTCAAAATTCCTCTGCGCTGACAGGCCAAGCTGGAGGAGTTCTAAGGATGATGTGTGGGCAGAGAAGTCACTGTGATACACACCCCAGGACACTGTTCAGAAGGTGCCAACCCCAGCTATCGCCCAATGGCAGGCACAAGAGAGTCCACGTGAAAACCACCCAGTTGAGTCCAATCAATCTCAGAACACTTGGTTTTTCTAAGGGGCTGCCGGAGTGGACTCGCACACAGCAACTAGTACCCGGAACATTCTCTCTGATCAACTCCCAATCACAAGGTCTACAGCGCTCTTCCACACACATAAATCAAGTCACACTGACACTCAAAATTCTCCAGTGTAGCTTTGAGATGCAGCTCGGTGGTGGGCTGCATACATAGCGAGCATGAGGCCCTAGATTTAATCTCCTGATTCTCCTCAAGATCCCCCATTGGACTACCTTCTCTATTCAAGCTTGTGTGTATATATCTACCTATACTTATGTATGTGTTGTGTGTGTGTGTGTGTGTGTGTAACACACACACATATGAGAGGAAATATATGAGGTATGTGGACCACTAGTTAAATGTTCCTGACAATGACAGATTACATACGCACACACATACACATTCACCCAACTTTAAAAGCTACAATAACACATCGGTATGCATCATATCTATACTTGAAAAGGATACAGTTCAATTGATTATATTGCACAATTATCACCATAGTCAATTCTAGAAAATGTTTGTCTTACAAAAGAAACTGTGTACCCCTCAGCAGTCAACCCTTATTTATTCCTGACATCTGCAGTCTCTGGCACCTACTAATGTACTACAGGTCTGTACACATTTGCCCATTCTGGACATTACATATGAATGAAGGCCGTGTAACACATGGGCTTTTATGTCAGGCTTCTTTCAGGAGATGTTTTTAAGGTTTAGCCACGCTGTAGCACGTATCAATACTGCAATCCATTTTACAATGAAACCAGATTCATTGACCGTGTATATCTCACAGTCTGCTTACCTGTTAATTGATTGACACTGGGTTACTTCTACTTCATTGCAGCTATGGTCATTCACATTCAAGTTTCTGCATGGACACACATTTTTCATCTCTTTGGATAGGCAGGAAGGAGCAAAACTGCTGTGTAATCTATGTGGTGATTCTATGTTTAAACCTCTTAAGAGCTTCCAGGTGGTTCTCCAAAGTGACTAGACCCTCCCTCTCCCTCCCACTGGTAACATAGGAGGGTTCTGTTTTCTCCATATCCTCAGCATCACGTGCCACTATCTCTGTCCTTTTGGAGAGCCACATCCTGACAGACTGAGAGGCATCTTACTGTGGCTTGATCTGCATCTCCCTGGTGGCTAATGACACAGAGCATCTTTCTATGTGTCCTTCCGGCTATGTCTACCTTGGAAGTTACGTGACATTTCCTTTACCCATTTTCTTCTTCAGTTTTTTTTGTATTGGGTTTTCAGCTTGTAAGATCTCTTTTGTATTTCCTAGCTATAAACTTCACTGTGATTTGCAAATATTTTCCCTCTCCTTGTGACAGTTAATCTTCAGTGTGAACATGACTGGATTTGCAATCACCTGGGAGACACACCGTTGGGCCTGTCTGAGAAGCTGTTTCCAAGAAGGTTTAACTGAGGAGGGACATGACAGACTTGTAACCTCAGACAGTGAGCCAAAATAAACCCTCTATCCTTATGCTGCTTTTCTCAAGTACATTGTCACAGTGCTAAAATGAGACGAGTAACTAACACAGTCCTCAGAAGAACTCCTAAAGCCAAGGCTCCAGGGATGAGAGGCTCACCCCATTTCCCAGCTCACTGGCCACTCTACTCTTGTGTATGAGCCCTGCCTAGCTTCGAGACCTTTCCAAGTGCAGGTCCCTCTGTTCCCACGGGTTCTAAGCAGCTCACACCTCACTTCAAGCTTCTGCTCCAATGGTACCTCCTCACAGAAGCCTTCTACCCTGACCATTTTATCCACAACACCACTTTTCTCCCTCTCATTTTCTCCCACAGGTCTGCTTTATTTTTTCTTGCACACAGCCACTTTAACTTAACATTGTATTATATGCTTGTCCTTCGTACTACATCCCAGCTGCAACCTCGGTTCCATGAGAGTCACGATTGTCTGTCTCCTATGCTACCATATCTTAACTTCTACTAGCAGTCTGGACACACTGCGGGAATGCAGAAAGTATTTGTTAAATTGTAGCAATCAACTACTCTCCACTAAATACCTACTAGGAGCCAAACACTTGCGAAGCACTGCAGGTAAAATAATTGTATTGAATCCCCACAAAGCACTATCTGACAGACCCATAGCGTCATGCCCCCACCTTCCTAACTGATGAAGAAACCCAAATGAGAAGAGACTAATAATGAATCCTCCATTCCATTTAGGATGAAACCCCAATCAAGACGAAACCTGGGTACCCCAACCTCTGAACGATCACACTTACTCCAGTTCCTGCCAGCAGCAAGCCCCTGCCCTCTTTTAAGAGTCCCTTGATTCAGTTTTGACCTAACAGTAGCCTCGCTATTAGTTTACATGGTTCCTGAGAGATTAGCCAAGAGGAATCATGGAAAGAAAAGAGAACAGTGCCTGGCACGGCATGAACCACCAACCAGCGTGAGCTTTGGCTACGACGGCAACAGAGCTGTCAATCACGGTGACGAGATGATGCTGACACTGTGCCATCAGCACTGTGGAATCCGACAGAGCTCTCTCTCTGCCGGTAAACACTGTTCAAATACATCCCTGTGTGTTGACGGACATGTTAGAGACGATGGCACAACCTGTTACAGAGGGAGCATCAGCCGCCGAGGCTAAACCAGGGCTTCTGAATTTCACCAGAGAGTGTGAAGAGGTTTCCAACCATTAGCGAGGGACTTTAGGCAACACTGCAGAATCCTTAGAGCCTCGGAAAGATGGAGCAAGTCACCTTGGGAAGAGGGAAGCTCATTGCCTTCTTACAGACAGAATCTTGGCGTAACTCAGAACAGCTGGTCTCAGAGCTGTCCTATCTGTAATGCTTGCTCAGCCCTACGACAGGAGTCTACACAAGCCCATTGCCATTCACAGAGACCCTGGACATGATGATTCCGTGTCTGGCAGTAAAAGGATGTCACCAAATACCCTGACCTCCTTCGTGCTGTAATACTCCGTGGTCTGGGCAATGGAGTCAGGGATACTCACCAGTATGGGTCTGTCTGTGTGTCTCCAGGGCATCCTCCTTTGAGAACTGGGCACCGCACTGATCACACACAAAGGCTTTGGCACCCGCTGAAAGAAAGAAATGGTTAATATTAGAACCATAGTCCAGAGGGTGGGAAATGTTCTGGGTACCAGGGGAACATCTGGGATACCTGTGAAGGTTCAGACTCAGAGATAATCCATAGCCCCAGTGGCTAGCTAACACAGACTACCTTGGACAGGTGACACCCACCTAGATCTCCCAGAAGAAGAGAAATAAAACCAGCATGCCAAAGACAAACTAAGGCAGAGTCTAGCTAAGATGCCCCATGACGATCAACGTCAGTTCTGCTGGATGGGAACAAAAGACACCAACAAGAGGGACATGCACTGTTGCCTTGTAATTCATGAGAGAGTATCCATTATGTCTATCTCCACACCCTCTGACTCAGTACGCTGTAAATTTAACTCATCGGTGACCCACTAACACTTGCACTTGGCACTTAACACCCTGCAGAAATTTTCCATATTTTGAGAATTATGTCCAAACTTCTCCCTAGATGCACCCAGCTCTTGCTGCATACTCGTCCATGCTTCATCCCCCACCTCAGCTGAGTGACTACCTGAAGGGTCTGCTTTCTTCCACACTAGTGCCCGGTTCTCCCATGCCTCCTCTGCCTCCCTGCATTCCTTTATCGTTAAACCTCCAGTCATCACTGAAGCCTCTGCTTTGGGTCCTGTGCCTTCAGGGCTGGGCACAGTGACTCATCTTCCTGTGAACCTGACTCTCTGAGAAGCCATTATCATCTTGTCTACAGATGTATCTGCCTGACTCATGGTGGGAGCCTATGAAACCTAAAGTCCATCAACGTTCTTAGAGCCAAACAAGAGCCATATTTACAGAGCTCAAACAACGGTGTCACCACCAAGTCAGCATGAAACATGACACCACTGGCTCAGTCATTTTCTGCATGTCACCTAAGGGTCACCAGTGTTAAGCCTTGGTGCTTTTTCTTGAAAATGTCTTCAATACGCATCGCTCACACTGTGTGGGGAATCACTCTCACATATCCTGACCTTTGCAGTATCATGACTGAAACTACTGGAAGACTCAAGGGTGGGTTTACATGGTCTGATCCTCCATTAAAAGTCATATAATTCCTCACACTTCTTTTTTTTTTCTTTTTTATTGGATATTTTATTTACTTACACTTTCAGATATCATCCCCTTTCTCCATTTCCCTTCCCTAGAACCCCCATCCCATCCCCCTCCTCCTTTTTGCTTTTATACCATTTTAATTACATGCAAGTATTAAGGTCAGTTCTAGGCTGAGGGACTAGCAATACAATAGATGCAAATAGTCAAGGGGCAAGCAAGATGATAAACACAAATAGTCAAAGAACAAGCAAGGCAATAAACAAAATTCCGTGAACATTCCTGTGATCACTGTTTCTAAGGGCTTATCAGGATGACCAAAGTATCTGGGCCAACTTCCCTGTCCCAGCCCAAAGCCATTTTCATGTCTGAAGCCTACCTCACACTTCTTTCTATAAGAAACTTCCCATTTGTACTGGTTCTCAATTCCTTCATTTTTAACCTCAGGGTCTTCCATAACCTGATCCAGTGAGCCAAACAACTCCTCAGCCAGACTGTCCCTTAGCACCTTCTTTAGACGATTCCTGACTCCGCTTGTGTCTCTGTTCTAGTGTCACTACTGTTTATTCAATGCCATTTCACGTTCAAGACCATGCATCAAGGCACGCCCTCCAACCATTGCTGTTCCGCTCCAAGTGTCCGAGCTCTTCCTTATGTGTGTTCAAGGGTCTTAGTAAGTGTCCATGTATGCCTTGTACGAGGTGGACAACATTGCTTGCACGTGGGCAGCCCCCACTACTCTCTCAATCCATCTTGGATTGGCCTTGGATTGACTATATACCTGGCATGATGCCGAATGCTGACTACGCATGACCACATCAAGTCCTAACAACAGCGTCTGGAGTCTACATCATTACTGTGCCCTACTCAGCAGATGAATAACCACGACTCAGAGAGGTTAGAGATGTATGTGCCAGCTGTAACAAAGAACGGGGGAGGACACAGATGTACATCTCTACAGCCTGACTTCTGAACTCTTAATCCTCCTTATCATCATCAGCCTCTTCGGGCTTCCATCTGCAAAGAAGCCTTATGGATAAGTAACTAGGCAGGACCCTCACCCCCCTTCCAACAACTCAACAAAACCATATCCCGTTACCCATTTTATGTATCAGGGTTTCATGTCAAACTGTACTTGGAAAAATCGTTCCAGTAGTGGTTTAAAAAAAAATTCAAGGATGGAACATAATTGTACATGCATGATTTGTAAGGTTATCACTCAGGACAACGAAGCAGAAGGCATCTTAAGTTTCAAGATCAGCCTGGGCTACATGGTGCGTTCCAGGTCATCCTCGGCTACAAAGAAAAAAAAAATTGTCTCAAAAGAATAAATTAAAACCTGTGCCTTTAAGGAATAAGAATCAAAATACAGAGACTTAAACACCAAGGAACAGTTCCTGTCAATGATGAGTACAGGCCTGTAGAGCAAGGAGGATCTCAGCCTCACTGACCCCTGTATTCCCAAGTGAAAAACAGGCTCCACGTACCCTAGAATGTGCTCAGCACAAGAGCTCCCCAGGGCAGATTCGTGTTCCTGAGGAGACTTCAGAGTAATTAAAGTCACGTGTCTCAGGTGCTGGGGCTGAGTTTTACCTGGAGGCAGGAGGAAGCCCGAGACAACAACCTCAGGGTGTCCCTGAAAGCCACAGGATATCCTCAGGCCAAGCACCTGGCCCCTGGCTTACAGAGCTTTGAAAATGAAGCCAAGAAAACGTCTATGAGGACAGTGGCAAAGCGGTGTCTGTGTGTTTGGAGGTGACAGCCAAGACCACTTTCATCCATGTTCCGGGGAGGGAGTACATAGGAAACACTTCAAAAAGCAGAGAGAGTCAGGATGCGGAAGCCAGGGCTGGATGGAGTTCCAGCTCCCTCACAATGAGCAGCTTCCCCTGATCCTGAATCATTAGCCATCAATGATTTTCTGTGGATTTGCGAGGGATCTGATTCTCTTTGGTTCTATCCGTTCTCACCGCTCCCCGAAGAAAGATTGGGAGGGGTGGGCACCTCACGGGCTCTGCCATCGCTTGGAGCCCCGTAGTCATAATCCTAATCGAGTTAGGAACCCAATAGTGTTGCGGGCTTCAAAGGGATGTGGCGTAGAGAGGTTCTGAGAAACAGCTATCAATGGGGCTGTAGGGAGTGTCTCACTTTCATGCTGACGCTTAGAGAACAGAAGGGGGGAGGGAGGAATTGAAGGGCAATATACAGTATCAGATGAAGATAAAAAACAGACAAGCACACAGCATCTACTACTTCCTCAGTCCCAGCCTGACCATATCGGGTGGCCTTCAATGTCCCCCTCAATCCACACTCCCCAAGGGACTCTGAGTCAGCCTCCAAGTTCCACTGTTCCACTTGGGACCACAGACGATGGCTCCCACTGCTGGCTCCCCTCTTGGAGAGCTTGTACCCCAGGCTCTCCAGGGTGAGGATCGAGACCAGGCAGATGCATCAGATGAAATCCCCTCTCCCAAGTAGGCTGTACGTTAAATTGTCTCTGTAATGGCTGGCTCAGAGGCAGAAATATTTGGCAGCCCTGAAATTAAAAGTGATAAATTTCCTCACCAAGTCTAGATCGATAATAGAGGCCTCATCTGTTAATCAATAAGACAGTCTCTGCCTGTTTACTGTGCATATGTTGTTCACTGCTGCCTTCGGTATGATGTCAGGTTTGCATTCCAAGCAACTCAGATGTGGATAAACCACACGGCCATTCCTAAAATGCACTACAGTGACATCATCCAGCCTCTGATGCATTTAGACAGCATCAATGGGGAGGGGGGAGGATGGGTGTCAAAATTGGCCACGCCAGTTGAACGAGGGTGGGTGCATATGGGCCTAGCAACATTAACCCATACAAAATGTCTCGGGGCTCAGCCCAGACGCAAAAGAACTCCAGGGGCACAGCTCCGAAATGCTCATGACTGTAACATCATTCCTACAGGAGGTTGTTTCATGGGTACCCGTCAATAAAGCCAGGAGGTGGGTGATAGTGTCCTCATGGGGCTTATAATTAAGATCCAAAAGCAGTTGTAAAAAACAAAAGAAAAAGAAAAAGTAAAGAAAACAAGCCAGGTAGTAGTGTGGAATACAGAGGCAAGCTGAGCGAGGAGGGACAAAGGGTAGGGTAGAGCAGCAGCCTCAGGTGAGCTGGCATCTTTGCCAGGAAAGTAGAGGAGAGGAAACAGGAAGAAACAAGGCCACTTGTCTCTTGGCAAGGAAAGAGCAAGGAGATCAGGCTGGATAGAGGTAGGGGTCTGTGAGAGGAGTGGCAGGCAGAGGTGAGAAAGGGACACTTGGAGAGGGGCAGTAACAGGAAGGAGGGGGAGCTGGATGCATCCAATCCATTCTGTCAATCACAGGGAACCAAGGAGAACAGGGGACCAGGCCGGAGTCAGACACCTGATGCTGTGGACATCACTCACGTCTTCTCACCTTAATGAACCTATGGCTCCCCAGCTTTAAAACGGGTTTGACGGCATGCCATCTCGCTGACCCGCTGTTTTCTGAGGCAGATGCCAAATATTAATAAAAACAAAATTCCTTGTTGCTTAGAGACCACTGGTGTTATTAATACCTCCTAAGGTGACTGTGTTATGGTAAAGGCTTGGTAGCTGGGTCTGATGGAGTAGTTCCAATTTGGCAGAGGAACTCAGAAGCCTTGATACTCAGGGAGCTAACCGTGAGCATGGCATGCCATCTGTAGAATGGGATCAGGAAGAGTAGGTCCCTCAGAGAGCTCACAAGTGAGTCAAGTGGATTGTGGGTAGAGACAGAGGACCTGTACACAGCAGCTACCCATCAGCACCACCCGGCATTCCTTCTAAGCACTGCCTTTGTTGTAATTTTAGTATGGCCGATTTTTTTTTTTTTTTGGTTTTTCAAGACAGGGTTTCTCTGTGAAGTCCTGGCTGTCCTGGAACTCACTCTGTAGACCAGGCTGGCCTCGAACTCAGAAATCCGCCTGCCTCTGCCTCCCAAGTGCTGGGATTAAAGGTGTGCGCCACCACCGCCCGGCTAGTATGGCCGATTTTACTGAGATTCTATGCAATGGTTTTTGAGGGCCATTTATTTTGTATAAGGTGAGTCTCACGTTTGTAAACACATGTCAAAATTTTCTTTCTTCTCTCTTTCTCTCTCACTCTCTCTCTCTCTCACACACACACACCCCCCCACACACACTTGTCTTGTTGATTTAAAAGAGAGTGACTGTTTTGTTGAGAGGAACAGAAGAAACTGTCATAGGACCAATATGTCAGCATCAACAGCAATTCTGTTATTCAACTCTTAACTCTTCCAGGGATGAGCCCCTGTAGCCTCCCACGATGGGTCTGCTTCTGGTTTCTCCCCTGCCTTCCCCAGCACACTGGAGCTCTATAGGGAGTAGACTGTGGTATACAACTGGCCTAGGAAGGAGGCTGTGGGCATTGAGAACCCTGCCAGGCTGTTGCCTAGATGGGGAGGGGGTTGGCAAAGTCCTGACTCTACCTTCTGGGTTCTCTACAGATCCTTGGTAGAAACTCTAGGACATGTTTGTTTCTGGCTGGGACTCAGAAAGCTCAAAGGAAAAGAAGTAAAGATTAGAAAAATGGGGCTCCCATTTCCTCTTGGCCCACTGTATACCTCACAGCAGCAAACCCCTTCCCTTCAGTACACTCTCATCCCCAGGTAGACTTCCCTCAGCAGACCAGGATGGACACTTACTGGCTGGCAGTGAGTTGCTTTGGGGGATGCCCTCACCTCTACTTTACTTGGGGTTTAATAAGCTTAATTGTTAGAGACAAACAGACATCTTTGCTCCTGCCAGATTCCCAGGGAAACCCCCACAACCAAATACTAAAGGCCAAGGAAGCTCTCAGTATCACAGTGAGCTAGAGAGGTGTCTGAATAGCCAGGGTTTTCCAGTCACTTTTCCCTTCTGTGCCCTGACTTCCTGGTATCACGTAGGTTAGACAGAGGCCACAGGTGGATGTAAAATCAGGTCAAGGTTTGGTAAGAAGATGTACACACTACAGCCTGACTGAGGTTGGAGCTAGACTAAGATTTCAGGAAAGAGGGACAGTCCTGAACTCCCACCTACCCCCATATTCCTGGATCACAGGAATCAAATCAAGACCAGTCAGAGGCACTAGTAAAAACATAAAGCTTTATCTAAATGCCAGTATTCCAGTGGCAGCAGAGGTGAGGTCCAGCAGAAGCCATGACTCTCCCTATAATGGCCTTCTCCTTTGGCCTAGTCTTTTTGGCAAAATATAGAACCTCTCCTCATCTTCCTAACCAGAAATGGCTCTGGGAGTAGGGGTTAGAATCCTGGGTATCTAGAAATCAGTAAAAGATACTATACACATTCAGTTGCAGAGGGATGTCTCTCTAGGGAAGCAAGGTTGAAGCCAAAAGAAGAGAAAAAAATTCAAAAGTCCTTCCCTCTTCAAAGCCTCCCCAACCCCCAAGCTAATAATAATCTTTGAAAAAGGAACTGCTGAGGGGGTGGGGGTGGGGACACCTAGTGCCTTGCCAGCATCTGATGTTGAGTAGTGTGTCCTTTTTTTTTTTTTTTTTTTAATTCCTCTCAATTTTAAAATAAACATCTTGAATGTTCTGATGAGATATGCATGCCTGCTTACATAAGGAAGTACAGAGAGTACCAAAACAGCAGACCCAAAAAAAGCCTAAGCCGTCAGAACAATGCGTACAGACTCAGGCATTTTACAACAGGCCACGGTGTACAGTTTTATTTACAGTACCTCTTATCAGACAGAGAACAGCACACTGGCTGCCAGTTCCAAAGGCCAGCACTGTGTGTTCCTTCCCTCAAGGAGCTGTGTACTCCCGGAGAGAGAGCTGCCTGCAGCCTCACACCAGCTTTGGCTCTCCCTAGCTCTCGCTTTCTCCTTTATCAACAAAGTAAAACACTGGGAAGGATCAGCTTTTGTCAGGGACATGGGACACAAAGGGGAGGACCGGTGGACAGATGCCACTGAGTGGAAACCCACCGGGCCCGGGGTACACAGGAGTGGGGACACAGGAGGTAGAGAGGCCAGGGATGCACGGTCTCAAATCAAAGTGAGGGTGCAGAAAGCAGAATGCGTGTCTGGGTGTGGCAGGTGTCCTGTGAATTAAGGGTGGCACGTGTAGATCCAACTGTTGCGTTGTGAAAATGCCAGTACTTTGGACACAGCCCAGGGTCCACTCTGCTCAAGGTAGAACCTTGGGATGGGTTGGGGACAACACCAAGGCTCTGCTAGATCTGAAAGAACAATACCCAACTACTATACTACTTACTAGAGGAGCAGCATGGTGTCCAGTGTCCTCAGATTTTGCAGGAATCGTATAGTCTCTGTCTCAGGTCCCACAAGAAGAACAACACCTTGTTCCATAGTCTTCCCACTTGAACAGAAAGATTTTTAAAGAACTTCTGTCATAGTTCTTAGTATCACAGTCTAGCCTGATGGTGCACGGCGCATGCACATACATACACTCATGCATGCACATACACGAACACACACATTCGCACACAGACACCCACAGTAGAAAGCTAAATAGTAACGTTATTAAAAACATGCATTCTAGAATCAAAGAAAGCTAGGTTCAAGTTCTTAACTCTACAGTTCCTAGCTATTCCCATGAATGAATGTATTGCTTCCTGTGTGTACCAGGGACAAACTGTTAACCATTAGGAGACATTTTTCACCCCAGGAAAGTGAAAAGAAAAAGAAAAGAGAGAAGTCGTACGCTCTGATAATTCTTCATTCACCAAAAGTGTCACTAAGTGCTGTGCTTCCTACGGGACCCAGGGCAAAGCAACAGTTACAAGGACAGACAGGGTCTGGGAAGTCAAAGACAAGAAGCCTCTCCAGTCTGTTCCCATCATGGGCAATTTTAATATCATCATTGGCTTCTAGTCACCCAGAAGGTAACACACAAGTCCACTGACTGTTGAATTATTTCAAAGAAAATCCAAATCTGATGGTAAATCAATCAATCAATCAATCAATCAATCAATCTCACTTTTATACTTCTTCCACTTCTTCCTCCTTCTTCTCCTCCTCCTCCTTTTTCCTCCTCAAGTCTAAGAGTGTGGATTTGGAGCGTCTTACCTGACTATAGTCTCCGACCCACTTCCTCCAAGCAACTCCCATGACTGGATAATCAAAGCCCACGAGTGCCTCCTACTCTAAGGGCTGTGAAGGTAGGATAGCCTTCCACATACATTACACTGGTGGGGACCAAGGCTAATAGGTCAAGCCCAGGGAAGTCCTACAGTGTTGTGATGTTGGGTTCCTTGTATTGTCAGTGGCACAGTATAAACTCTGGAGCCTTTCATCTTTCTTTTAAAGGGGATTTTTCCCCTTCAAACAACCATTTAAATAAGAAACTGTGAAGAACCGGGTGCAGAGTCGTTGTCCAAGTCAACGTCACTAGAGTGGTGACTGACTAGTCTCACGTCCTCAAGGCCATAAATAACAGCCCCTAGGATTGTGCCTCCCCTTTTATCCTCAAATCCTGAGGGGAAGGCCCATTCCGGAAAGTGAATGGCTTGGGTAGATGAGACCCTACCTCAATGCTCACGTATACACATCCCACTGCTTGGGAAGGAAGATAAGCCTGCACTTTCAGGCAGTATGGTAAAATTACCACTCAAGAACAACTAAGATGACCCCAAAACCAATGAAGAAAGAACTTCTGCCATAGTTCATTCCGAATCTCTGTCACTGCCTAGCCTGTTAGAGCATGGGGGAACCTTGCCTCTCCCTCAGCAAGTTCTAAAGTTTACCAGAGAAACACTGAAAGGAGTGGGGTAGGAAGAGATACACCCAGGAAGGTCACAGCAAAGAAAGCTTGATATGTATACAAAAGGGAATGTGACGGCTCACAGCCTCGACACTGGGAAGGCTTAACTGGCTGAATTCAGTGAGGGCTGGGATCAGGAATTCTCCTGGTGTTAATATCTGATCTGTCAGGTGGACTGGATGGAGCAGAGGGACCAGAGTCCGGTGTTGGAGCAATCATTAGCCAGGACCCAGGATGCACCAAAAAAGCCACACTGAAGGCCGAGTCCTGAGCATCAGGGACACAGGACTTTCAGGTGTTGGGAGCAGCTTTATCTAAGGGAGTTGGCATTGCCATCTTGGCTAGGTTCTTTTTTAAAACCAGGAAACCAACAACGGGAATTTCAACCATTTTATGCGATACAAAAACCCCGCAAACCGTACATATCTTCCTTGATGAGCTGACTTTGGGACATTCAAGAAAGAAATTCAGAAAAGTGAGAGGGATTTCTCCTGGCGCCAAGCATCCCCAGAGCTGTCTGTCACCTGAGCCTGTGACATCCTCTTATCATCCTTAAATACCACACTCCTTCTGTCAAACCCTTAGGCTGCTTGGTCCCAGGCTGATATCCTAGATGCATGCACGTGAGCACACAAACACACCTGCGTGCATGGACCATGCTTCTTGGGGTCAAATTCACAAGGCTTCTGGGACAGTAGAAAAAAAAAAAAAACAGCCAGGTATGGGCACTCAGAGGGAGAGGCAGGGTGTGAGTTTGAGGGCAGCCTGGTCTATATAGTGAAACTCTGCCTCAAAAGGGGGGGGCGGGGAGGGAGGAGGGGAGGGGAGGGGAGAGGAGGAAAAAAAGGGAGGAAGAAAGGGACAGAGGGAGGGAGGGAGGGAGGGAGGGAGGGAGGGAGGGAGGGAGGGAGGGAGGGAGAGGGAGGGAGGGGGGAGAAACCAGGGCTCCTCAAAGATGCCAAGCCAGGATTAGGGCCCTGCCTATCCTATAAAACTTCAAGCTTGTATGTGCCATTGCCAAGGTCCCAGCATTCCCTGACACTCCCACTGAGTTTGGACTTCTGTTCCAGAAGTGGGACGCCTTCCTCCTGCAGGAGCACTCTGAACCTCCCTTCCTCCAGGTGGTTCCTTCTTTTCTCACTAAGGAGGATGCCGTATCTTCTCACAACGTGTAGACAGATCTCTTTGAGATCTCTATACAGACAATTTTTTTATCCTCTCTTTTTCTAGAAGCTTCCATTCTCTCTCCCTACTCCTTTCATCTCTCTCCAACGCCACTTGCCACGTTGTGGTGTGTGTGTGTGTGTGTGTGGTGTAGTGTATGTGTGTGTGTGTGTGTTTGTGTGTTAAATTTCCCTTAAGTGGTAATTGTATTTCAACACTTGGCATGGCACAGTCTTTCTGAGGACTTCAGACACTACCTCCACTGTGACCACCACAGCACTGTAAGAGAAATCAGTCGGCAGGGACTCAGGCAGGCCCATCCTGCACTACTGCCTTGACTGTGAGCTCTACAAACCCCAAAGATGGCCCTTCTCTTCTAGAATACCACCAGGAAGCAACACCCAGATCTCCCCAGCATCCCGGCTAGGCTGTCACCTCTGAATTCTTCTTCTGGCATCTATGGCAGCAAAATGCCCTGTCAAGAAACAGTAATGCTCCCTAACATAGAGAAATGACACAACTCTCAAAACACTAAAGCAGACATAGTTGTCTTGGTTGACCTTCAGTTACCAAAAATGTTGTTTTGTTTCAGTCCTGGGCATCCCTGGTACATCGAGGCTCTGGTCAAAGAATCCTCCCTCTCGGCTCTCAGGGTTCCCCAACCCCACCTTCTCTGATAACACTCAGGAGCACTTACACATTGCCTCAGTTGAACCCTTTACCTAGAACAGAAGATGTCGACAGAGTAAGGGCTAAAAAGGTTAAACTTAGGCTTAGCAATCCATTCTAAAATTTGGATCTGCCAATCATTTAGAATTAATATCTTCATTTACTCTCCCCATCCCCTCTCACCTGGAAGATTCTTCAAATGAAGAGAGAAGCAACCATGCCACCTTTGCTGTTGTGACACCACTTTAAACAGCAACTACAAGAAGCCCCTCCACCTGATCTCCTCGCCTCTACTCCCACCACCCCCTCAGACCTTGCACCCCAAGGGCCTGCAGCACTCCCTCTCCCTTTTTCCGACCCCCTCAGAGGCACCTTGAGGCTGCCAGCCTTTCCAGGCCTGCTATGGCTTTCAGAAAACAGAGCGGCCTATTTTTAGCCCTTCTCAGCCTAAAAACTCCCCAACACCCATTCAACTTAATCGCTTTATTGAGGACAAGAAGTGAGCTCTCTAGCCGGGTGCTTCTGATGTTAGGGAGTAGTAAAAAGTTCAAACCGGTTAGAAATGACACTCATTGGCTTGCCTTTGGTGTTTCTGAGACCGTAATTGTGGTTCCAGCCATGGATCTAAGGAACCTTGTAGGTTGCAGAGTCTGGCTCCCTGGCCCCCTACACCATAATTGAGGTGTTACATTACAACCCCGGCACTGCCGGCTTCAGGCTCGAAATTCAGAGGGCTCAAGGCGTCACACTTCTCAAAACAAAAATATTGCCTGTCACAATTAATGTCCATCTCCCCAACTGGGGGACAACACGACTGGCAGTTTCTGGTTCACACTACACAAAAAGGTTCAAGGGGTGTGGGGGTGGGGGAGGGAGGTATGTCCAGGGTGAGGCCCATAGCGTTATTAAAGTGCTCCTGACAACTAAAATGACATCGAATTGCTGCTTGAAAACAGAGCGGTTTGTTTGGTGTAATTAGAGGACCTGCGAATTTGGTGCGTGCAGAAAATAGACTGTTGGCAGCACTTCCGCACGCACCTCTGAGACTGTGACTTCCAGAGCATGAGGGTCAGCATTTGCAAGTGGGCAAGCGGTACCACGTGAACTTGGAGCTGCAGAAGTGGGGTAGCCCTGAAGGCTGAGACAAGAGAGGAGCATGGCTGCATCCATAAAATGGACACAAAACAGGACTGGAGAGAGGTCTTACCAGCGTCTGGTGAGCCGAAAGGTCCTTTCCTCTCCTTCTCTATTTGTTGTTAAGATGATCCTGGCAAGCCTGATACTCATTACGCAGTCTAAGCTAGCTTGAAACTCATGATAATCCTTCTGTCTCAACTTCTAAGCGCTGAGATTCTAAGCATGTGGCACCTTGCTGGGCTGGACCCCACCCCCACCCCTTTTCCTTCTTAGGCAGGGTACCTGAAGAAGCACCTTCCTAAGATTTCTGCTCTTTGAAAGGCAGAGGCAGAAATGCTCCATTAACTTTCCTAGCTAATTTTACAATTTAACCAAACACCACATTTCTGCCTCCATTCAGTCAGACTCTGACTGTGACAAACTTATAATTGCGGAGACGGTGGGAACAATTCAGTCCAGGCGGAGACTCAAGGCGGAGGCTTGAGAACAGCACTGCTCTATTAAAAACTAAAAGAAACCCCAGTTTTACAGAGGTCCCCGGAGCAGAATTCATGGCTGTGCAGACTGAGAAGTGAAGGAAGGAAGAGAGCCAGGCCAGCCATGTGGTGTCAGAAGATGGAGTGCCTGAGTGACAATGACTTCCTGTCACCTTGCAGGGCAGGGGCTATATTGGGAAGCCTAGTTACATGCTGTTCTCCTAGGGGCATGATTCAATGCTGATGGGTGGCAGGCCAGAGGCCAGACAGGGCCACCCAGAGGACAGGATCATGGCCATGCCCTAGGGCTCCTTCCAAAACATATTCAAGGTCCAGTTCATAGCTCCTGACTCTAAATAGAGACCGGGTTCAATGAAAAGATGTATTGACAGACAAAGTATCACCATGAGTAAGCCTACAGTATAGAATCCTTCAGGCATCGTTAAGTGCCTAGTTGGTCTTAGTCTTTTAGATTGACACCTTACCCACCTACGCTGGACTGATGTTCAAACAGACACAAAGTAACCATCTACCTTATTATCTGTGTCCAGCCCTGTCCTCCATGACTGTGGAAGACACTGCCCTGGGAGTCTTCTGTGTTCCTAACTCAGCCTCTTCACTGCTGGGTCATCTATTCCAAGTGGAGAATGCTTCTCCTCTGCATCTTCCACTGAACAACGTGTGACTCCAGACCCCAAATCTCAATCAAGACCAAAGTAGCTCACAGCAGGGCTCTACCAGACAAACTGGGCTGTTTCCATGGAAGAACTCAGGCTAGGGAGAGCCGTCACCCAAGACAACGGCTTACCCCAAAAGTCTCATATCCAGGGTTTGTCAGTCCCAGGCTCATCTAAGGAAAGCAACTGACGAAGACTGTGGGAAATCAAAACTTTCGGGGCATTCTGCTCTCTTTACCTGGAGTTACCTTGTTACTGAAATGACTGTGGCCTTGAATAATTACGCCAGCAGAACTCAGTGCCAGCTAGCTCTAGGTGCTCAATTAGTTTCTAATAGCCAGCAAGAGAGCTACGAGGTTTAATCCGCCTACCCCAGAAGGCTTTTTATCCCAACTACCTAATGAAAAGTTTAGAACTTGGATTTTTTTTTCTTTTTCTCTGGCAAGTGAAAGAATTCTGTTCCAAATGGGCTTGGCTAGGGGAAAGAGAAAGGAGTGTGCCAGCTACTGGGGGCCGGGATAAGGGGGCTGAGGCACGTGTGCTGTACTGAATCCCGGACCCAGCCAAGTCCCTGCTGCAGCCCTTGGTCCTGCCTTCATCCCTAGGGAGCCAGTCCAGTCTTACTGAAGCACACATAAGAATATTTGCCATGTGACCTAAGGAGATGGTCTGGGGTTTGGGGTGATGTTCACCTGGGAGAAGCCTTCACAGATCCTCCATTTGTCCTCAGGGTGACCCAGTAGCTTAGTTCACCCAGGGAAATGTATAAGCACTGTATTCACAGGTTGAAGCTTGCAGAATGATCTCTCTCCCTCCCTCTCTCTGTCTCTCTCCCCCCCCTCATATCTACCTATCTCTTCCTCTCTTGGTTTGCTTGAGATTGCCCATAGCCCCTTGTGCATGCTGGGTAAGTACTCTTACTACTGAGCAAACTCTCAGCCCTTAGTCTTCTAATCTAAAAGCTGGCCTGTAATTCTCAATCCTCTTGCCTCTGCCTCCCAAGTGCTGAGATGCTGGGTGCCAGGTCCCCACCGGTCCACGCCAGGCAGTCTTCATTTTCATGGGACTGCTTCACGACTGGTCACTAAGGAGGACCACTATACCTTCGGGTACCTGAGGACCCTCGGGTGGATTATAAACGTTTGATATTCACTGTGGACATCAGAGGCAGAAGCACAGAGGTGGCTGGCTGGCTGGTTCTAGCTCAACGATGTTCTTGCTCCCTTCACCAAGGAGAAGTAAGACAAACCTCTCTGCCCTCATGGCTGAGCTCCTCCTGGACACTACAGCCAGAGGATCCCTTCCTCCCATTTAAATGCCGCCTTCTCTCTTCTAAACTACTTTCCTACACACACACCCATCCCAGGGACAGTGTCATAGCTCCAAACTCCTATGGTGGCCATTTGTTTCCCTTTGAGGACAGTAAACACCCTTCCCTTCCAGGCTCATACCATCTTTCCAGCCAACTCACTAGCAGAAGGCAGGTAAGGATAGTAGCACAAACTCTCATCCACCCTGCCTGGGTTTGGACACCACTGGCCCTCCGTCCAGCTGCTAAGGGCTTAGTTCATACATGTGATATCTGCTCTCCTCCCTCTAAAACAGAGCCACATGTGGGTAGGATCCAGAATAGCACCTCAAGCGAGTTCCTCTGCTGGCCAACCCTCACAATCTGGCTACCTCCTAGGTACGATTTCACCCTCTAGAGAAGGTTCTAGCACCCCCAACGTGTGCTTGCTGACGACGAGGTTGTTCTACAGTAGACAGAACAGTCTCATGTCAAAGGGCACAGCTCCACTGGACAAGGTCTGAAAGGCCAGGGAGACCACACCTTCATGATAAGTCACACTCCACGTGCTGGGTGTCTATGGGGTTAGCAATATCCCACACGCTCCCTCTTTTCAGAGTGGAAGCACGTGGTAACTATGCCTTTTACTCCTGACCCCAGGGTGCCTTCCCCAAGAGAAGATATGAGACCACAGGTAGCTGTCTCTTTCTCTCCCTCCTCTCCAGCAGGGCATGGTGATGGAGAGGAGAAAGGGCATGCCACTGCCAAGCTCTCCGTGAAGGTGAAGCTGCATGCTGAGTGACCTATGAACTATACAGTAATGTTCACAGAACCATCTTCCTCCAGCCTTCCAAAGCAATGCAAAAGAGTGAGCAGGTCAGGCAATCACCGGAACACATTATGCCCTGGCCCAGCAGGAAAGGTTAATAAGCCACACCTGCTCCTGGCGGCTGGCCAAATGGAGCAGCATCCAATAAGGTACTTCCTACCTCAGAGCCTCAAAAGACTAGGCCTTCCTCATCTTTGCTCTCAAGTCTCACCTCCCCAATCTCTAAGGTACCAGTAGCCTAACAAACAGAGAAGCAAGAATTTTGACAGTCAGCTGTGTGGAGCCGGGGTCAGGCACGGGGAAAAGAGATCTAGGTGGGAGTCAACTCTGCCACCCCCCACCCTGGCTTTCTGATCTTAGACAGGCTCAGCAATGCTTTAAGCCTCAGTGTCCTAGGCTATGTAGTAGCACCGAGTGGTCAGAATGCCAGCGCTCCGTGATGCCTGCAACAACACAGCAGGCACAAGTAAATGTGCCTTTCTCTGGACCTCAATCCAATATCAGGCACCCAAAACCATTCATTTATTCAGTAGATATTTACTGACTGCCTACTGTGTGTAAGGAGGCAAGCAAACAGTTTACTGATAAGGTCTCTGCCTCCCTCTTCTGGTCTAGACAGCTGATCCCAGGGATGGAGGCAGCAAAGGAGAGCCTCCATTACATTTCCTGCCCCACTCCCACCTATTTACACAAAAGGCCAGGGTCTACCCACCATTCGAGTTCCTAGGCTAGGTGGCATGGGCGAACACAGGAATACATGAATTCCATGTTCCTAAGAAGCCTAGGTCTTAGTACATGAAAGGGGCGAGTGGGAAAAAAACAAAACAAAACAAACAAACCAAAAAAAAAAAAAACCCTCCTGAACCAAGAAGGTGACAGGTTACAGGAGGGGAGAGCAGATGGCTGAGGACAATCAGATGGAGGAGGCCTCCTGCGCTGCCCAGGCGCACCCCAAGGCTGAGCAGGACGACTTTTAAAAGATAGGAAAGAAGGGAGCAGGTCTCTGGTCCTGGCTCTGTTCCTACCATGGAAAACAGGCAGGACTTTATTTAAAGACAACTACAGGCAGGTCAGGGCCTCTTCTGGCAATTGCTAAAACTTCCTGGACAGAACGAGTCTCATCATAATTTGTGGGGGGGGGGGCAGGTGAATCACCAAACAGCTACCCCTGTGACAGAGGAACCTTGCCCAGTGAAAGGGAGGGTCTTGTCCTGTGGAAGGAGGGGCTGAGGGAGAGAAGGGGGTTGAGGAAATATGGATGAGGGTGGGACCAAACCAGCCCAGGGAATTTATGCTTTGGAGTTGTTTACTACCTAATTAATTCAATCATCTCCAAAACAATTTTATTTATGTTCTGTTTACCACATCAAAAGTAGGTGTGGGAGCAGAGATCCTAAGACACTAAAATAATACCTCGAGGCATCTATTTTCATCAGTTAAAAAAAATTAAAGGGGGTAAGGGGGAGAGGTAAAAAGAAACTGTATCTGTATTTTTTAATACAATCTCTCTCAGTCATGAGAGAGAGAGAGAGAGAGAGAGAGAGAGAGAGAGAGAGAGAGAGAGAGAGAGAGAAAACAGCCGAGCCCTCTCTGAGAGCCTTCCTGGCTGCTGAAAACCGAGCTTGTCAAAAAAAACAAATCCATAATGGCCCGAGGCTCCTCTCCAATCTATTTTCTGCTCAGCTGGTTTTAAATGAAGTTATTATGAGTCATTAAAACACCCGCAAGCCAGTGGAAGTCAGCCAATTACAATTTTAAATTTAGCCTGTTCTCTGCCCCATTCTGTTGTTTTCTTCCTTTGCCCACAGAATGCTGCTGCTGTTATTCTGCCCTCCCTTCCTTTATCCAAAGTGGAAGAGACAGTTATGAAAAAAAATGCATACTACTGCACACCGTGCGGAACCATTCATAGGAAACCCAAATTATTAAATCAAAAAACAAAAATCAAACTTCCGCCGCCTCCCGCTCCCCCCCCACCAAAGTCAACACAGGAGTCTCAGCCTCTGCTCTCTGGACTCCTCAGAGAAACTCTGCTCCATTGGCCTGAAAGGTCAGAGGCTACTTTGAAAATGAAAAGGTTCTTCACTGGGGTCTTGTTGAGAAACGCTCCTGTCCATCCATCCTTTAACTTGTTCCTGTAGGAATCCAAGGTGAGTGTGTGTGTGTGTGTGTGTGTGTGTGTGTGTGTGTGTGTGGTGTTGCCACCAACATCCAAAATTAACAACCAACAATGAAGCCGAAATTCAGAGGTAAAGTGGGCTTTGCAACCAAGCATGAATGTCGGCTGCAGTCACTAGATATCATGAGCTCATTCTGATTTTAAATCTTCAAGGTAATGGCCTGTGAGGCCCATTACAGGAAAGGACCAATTTTCAGTACTTCATGTAAATGCTTCGTCTCCGTCTCCTTTTCCCCTACACTTGTATGCCCACAAACACGTGTGTGTGAGTTATCTGGTGAAGATCCTGTCTTTCGTTTTTTCGGCTGTTTCTCCAGACTTTCCAACAAGGAGCTACCTTCTTAACTAAACACCTAGCCAAGGTTACCCCTACCTAGCCGGAACCCGATGAATCTGTTGAGTTCCACAGAGCAAAACCGTAGAGCTCTACAGACACTGCATCACCTCCAGGTTCCCTCTCCCAGGCACAGAGACATTCAACACATACTCTGCATCAGGTCGGGTCTCCTTCCGCCTTCACATGGGTTCGGGGAGTGAGCTCAGGCCAGCAGGCTTGGAGACGGTGCCTTTACCCACTGAGACACCTTACTTTAGTTACAGGATAGTCACTGATTCAAATAGACTAATCCAAGCCTTCTGTGTGCCAAGCACTTTCCCAGATCGCAAGTACAGGAGCATTACCAAGGGGTTGGCTAGAGGCTTCCATGTTCTGGTAGGTACACAGTGCACACCTGTGTCAGCATGGGGTCTGGCAATGGGATTCTGGGTAGTGTCCAATAATGACCTCGTAAACCTAAGCCTGTTCTGTCTACCAACTCCACTTAAAAATAGTGTATAAGAGGACCTAGGCATGGCTGAACAAACCCACTCTTGTCATTTCAAGGCGAGGGACAGGCATAGGTAAGCTTTCGTGTGCATCAAGCTCTCTCCAGTCATGTGCATAGGCGTCCTCACCAGGCCTCTGGCCCAGAACACGCTAAGTTTCCCACTCTGACTGGTGTCCAACTTCCAAGCTCAGGAACACTGAGGGTAGTAAGAAAGGAGACAGACAGACCAACAGACAGATGAGAGAAGGCAGGCTAAGACAGACAGTGACAGAGACAGATGAAGACACAGGAAGGGAGACAGAAAACACACAGCAGTGTCAAGCAGCGGCTGCGGCTGACACAGACACAGGACGGTGCCAAAGAGATGAAGTGAGATGGAAGGAGATTGGGGGAAAAGCGGAAGCAGAGAGACACAAAATAAACACCTGCAGAGGGAGAGAGGGAGGGAGGGAGGCAGAGACCCGACTCCTGCAAGGAGCACAGGGAGGAGCAACAGAATGGCAGGTCAGGCACAGACCTGGACTCCAAACACCAGCCCTGCCTGGCCCAAGGACTAGGGAACAGAGGCTAGAGGAAAAGACAGCCATGGGAGTTCACCCAGAAACATACTTCTGTCGGGGCTCCTCTGCAGGAAGCCCAACAAAGGTATGAGGACGGCGAGAATCCGCAAACCTCACTGCTTCAGGCTCATCTCATGGAAAACAGCCCTACCCTGCAGCTCCTCCTGAGATTCTACTCATTCTTAGACAAAATCAAGGGCTAGTTAAAGGCACCTGGAACCTAGGCAGGATGGAAGAAGCAAAGAAAGACTCAAGTGAAGAACAATCGGACAGATGTCCCACCCTTTCTTTCCTCATTCATTCCAAATAGGACCGTCACCACCTAGCTGTGCAAAGTCATGCTGATATGGGAAAGGGATGTGCCACCTTCTTTGGGGACAGAGAGATGACTGAGAGAGAGTGAGAGTGAGAGACAGAAAGAGGGAGAGAGGACGGAGATATTACATAATTCCCACTTTCTTTCTTCCACCCTTGAAGTCATGTTCTATCTGACAGGCTCCTCTCTGGGGGGGGGGGTGATGACAAATCCGATCCAAAATTCAACAGCCTGTGTTCTGTTCAGAGAGCACACAGTGTACTGTACAGCCCATAAAACTCCAAACAGCCTCCAGACACTGCTGCAATCGTCCTCCATCAAAACACTTTGTCTTGCATACAAAAATAAGATACAGCGCTGAACAGAATACAAAATCAGCCCATTACAGTACAGAGAGACTGCTACTTAGCAACGAGGGGGCTCTAAAGCCTCAATGCTCTACAGGAAGCAAAATCTGTCGAGCCTGTTGGGCAAATGATAAACATTAGCAGTATTAAAAAACACAAAAGCCATGTAAGTGGATAGACATAATGTAGAAACGAATTTATAGAATAAATTGGGATGGGGGGGGACTTGTAGGGTGTGGGATGAAGCTGGGTGGAGTCCAGAAGAGTCGACGGAATGAGTCCTCCAGTCCTGCCGCTACCCTGACATATGTAGAGATGTGTGTACTGGGGGTGTGTGGAACTCCTTCCTCATACAGGTTAGAGGTGAAGGACCGGAAGAGAACAGACGGAAAAATACTGTTTAATACAATGACCTGCAAAGAATGTCCCCGACTTTCTCAGTTCAGTTAGCCTGAGGCAACATCTTGAAGGCTTTGCAACCTCAGAGTATATACTCACAGCCACTCTAAGGTGGGCAGATGTGTGTCTGTGTGTGGGGACCTATCCTCCAGGGAAGATCATGACGCCCTGCACCATCACAAGTGACACCACTTGCTGTAAACAAAACCCCAGGCCAAAAAAAAAAAAAAAAAAAAAAGACACCTACCCACCCAAACAACAAAACTCAAAACAGCCCGTGTAGGCTGGAAAAAAATCAGTGTATTTCATCAGGTAAAGGCGAAAAATACTCCGGCTAGGAATCAGCAGCAGGGTTTCGGATCCCAGCCAAAACAGGAGCTAAAAAGCAAAACCATATTCGCCTGTGCTCAGCTGAGGCTCTAGAGGCAGAAATGGAGAAGGGGAGGGGTCGGGGGGAGGGATGATGAGGGGGCTACAGGGAAGGGGCCAGCGTGGAAGGGGGCAGGAAAGAAATGTATTTTTCATCAGTCAGTCTATAATTTATAAACAGCATTAAACAGTTTTTGTTTTCTTTCTCCTCTCTCCCGTGTAGGGGCTTGGACCGCAGTCAAGCCTGCATTAATTTCTGCTTTGGGTACAGTGTGTTCTTGGAGACGCATCTGCAAGCGATCATAAACTCTCTGGAATGCTGGCAGAACATCCAGACCTGCCGGCAGGCCAGTGACGACACCACTCTGGGAAAAAGTTCAGGAAGCTGGCCAAATTGAGAGGAGAGAGAGGAAGAGCTAAGAGTGTATTCAAGAGGGAGGGGGAGGGGGTGCGCTTTCCCAGCTCCGTCCTCTCTGCCACCCCAGTGTGTGGACCTCTGAAACATCCCTTTGCCAACAGGAATGCTCAGTGGGTGAGCACCTCTCAAGACCCAGGAGGGAGTTAAAGAACCCTGAGAGAGGGTATTTCCAGGGGTCTCCCGTATTACCCTGATAGAAAAAAAAAAAAAAAGGAAAGAAAGAAAAAGCAAGCTGGTATCCTCCAGAGAGGAAACAGGGTAAATGGAGCGCCTACAGACTCCTATGTGCCTGGCCAACTCAAGCTGCAGGTCCTGAGAAGCCATCTTTGAAGTCTTAAGGCAGCCTTTCTGATGATCACTGTGGGGACCCCTCATTTAGAGTCACAGGGACTTGCCAGCTGCCCTCCTTTCCTTCCTCCTCTGTCTCTAAGAACCCTGAAGCCAAAAGCTAAGTGCTGGGAGGAGGGGAGGGAGGGAAGGGAGGAAGGGAGGGAGGGGGAGGGAGGAGGGAGGGAGGGAGGGAGGGAGGGAGGGAGGGAACCAACCAGGTCAACTCACTGATCTTTGCCCACTTGTATCCCTGACCCCACCCCATCCCAGCAGCCTAAGAAAGTGAATCTTACTTCTGGCCCCAACTTCTCTAGCACTTTCACCTGCTTCCTGACTGACTCAGGCCTAAGCTCAGGCTACCCCAAGCTCCCACTGAAACTGTAAAACCCATCAGCCCAAGCCTTCATCCGAGTTCGGAGACAAGCCTGGTCACAGGGGTGGGCTCTCAACCAGCATGGCTGACAACACCAGGTCAAGGGAAAGAGTGTGTTATTCTAGTGTGGGAAGTTTAGGATACTCCACACTGCAGCCATGTCCAACGTGGACTACCTGTTGGGACTATGGAAGGGTCTTCCATATCATACAGTCCAGGCCAATCGATAGCCAAAGCCCAGCAGCCCTTCTGAAGAAAAACCACTGTCTGTTACGCCTGTCTCCATATGCAGTTTTCCAGTGATGGGGAGTTACAAATCATTTTACCCTCCCCCTGCCTCATCCCTCTGTCCTGGGCCCTGCACACCTTCCCTGTACTCTACACACACATCCTGCCCACAGACCCCACTCCCCATGAATGGTGCCATTCATCCTCACAGTCCGGCTTTCTGTGACCCCTCCCGAGTACTGCCCCCACGTCTGTGCAGGGTCCGCATCGTCTGAAGCCGCATCGTCTGAAGCTCTCCTCCTCTTCCTTCTTGACACTTGGTACTACTCTTTCAACACTGTTTTATAATTAACCTGATGCCTCCTGCTAGACCAAGTTCCTCGAGGGGAAGGATGCTGTGACATCTATCACTGCTCAATGCACACAGCCTCACCCATTAGTGCATATTAAACATGCACTCTGTCCAAAAGTGAAGGATACCCCAGGATGAGGCCTGACCACCGAGACACCCAGACCCTTCCAACTAAACAGCTGTATTCAAAACAGAGCAAACAGTGGCTGTGTGTTTATAAGCCGGCAGCATATCAAGCCAAGGTGTGGCAAGTTCATATAAGCCAAACAGTAAGGTTTATACTGGGTAAGTTCAAAACCCACTGAGTCACGGCCTGTGGTCTGTGGCCTGTCTAGCCCCACATCCCAGCTGGAAATCACCTCTTTTTAAAAAGCAAATGCAGCGAACTGGGGACCTGTAAATGCTTCCTGGCTGATTGCCATGGGAACAGGGCAGTGAATGAGGTTTTAGAGTCATCTCTGGACATGGATGGTGGGCTGGGGGAGACTCCTTACCACAGCCCTATACCTACCTTTGGCAAAAACGCGAATGGAAGTCATTGCTCTTCCCTCTACGAGCCACACCCCAATCCTCAAGCCCTTCTGATCCCCAAAACCATCTCTAAAAGGCAGAACTGGACCAGATCAGTCATTAGTTAATGAGTTATGCTGGTGGTAGTTAATTTAAACTTACGGTTATCATCAGGTATATCTCATAAACACTTAGGTAGTTAAAGCATTCAAATTTGGATAAAGATTTCGATTAAACTGAATACTCACTGCCACCATTTAGGGTCTTAAAAACCAGCACAACAGAAAAGGAGAAATTAAGAGAGAGGGGAAGGGAGAGATGGAGATCGCAGCCTCTCAGAAGGGCCTCCTACAGGGCAAACTTCTAATTAAACAAATTGTCAATTTCAACACAATGAAAACTGATTTAAGAGAGTAAATTTAGTATTCTAGTCACTGCAAATAAGAGCTTGCCTTGTTGATCTCCAACAGGCTGATTTCATCTGATAGGGAAGTGAGGAGGAGAGGAAGAGGACAGGAGGGAGAAGAAAGCCACAGAAGAGGTAAGGCAAGCAGACCGGAGTCCTTCCTTACAGAAATAACATCCTGGAATTCAGTGCATTCTCTCCTCGGGCATCGCAGAAACTCCTGTTTTTTCACCCCGCCCCTTCCAGATCAGCAAAAAATAAAAAAATAAAAAAAATAAAATAATCGCGTACGATGACAAACTTGGCTGAGCACTCACTGTACATACTGTACCCACAAGTCTGGCTCGCAGCCAGTCCTGGCTCAGTGCCAGGTCTACAATAACAAACACAGGCTGTGCTAGCCAAGAGGGGGTGGGGCGGCCAGCACCAGCTAGCAAGGGAGGAAGGGAGAGGCATGCGGTGTGGTGGAGCAGAAGGAACAACCGGGATGAGCCTAGCAAAGACAGCTGCTGAAACACTGAGGGAGCAACCAGGACCCCTGCCCAGAATGGAGCTCACTTCCCCAGAGCCTGTCCTTAAAAATAAAGGAGAAGGACAAAAACAGGTTCCCCAAGCCCTGGGCATGTTCCCAGCTCCAATACTTTGCCCTCTATAAAATGTGTCTGTCCTACAGATCCTGAGGTGGGCCTCATTGTCAGTTCCTAACACAAAGCCTTCAAACCAGAGAAGCAAAAAATAAAAAAATTAAAAAAATAAATCTATGCTGTCTATGGTATGTTCCAGATAGTCAGGGTATCTCGATCGACAGACAGAGACAGAAAGACAGACAGACAAAAGTTACCTTTTGTTTTTTAAGACAGGGTGTCATGTAACCAGGCTGGCCTTGAATTTGCTATGTATCTGCAGCTGGCCTTGAATTCCTGAGCCCTTTGCTTCTAGTTTGCAAGTGCTGGGATTCTATCCTCTAATCCATCAGAGTTCTCTTATCTGCAATGGGGGTAGTGGATGCTAGAAGACCAGGAACCCCTCAGACCCAGGCCCTAACCTGCAGCAGGTTAGGTCTCTACAGGGGCAAAGGTCAGAAAGCGGTCTAGCCTCCCTGGCTTTTAGTGTTACTTGGACATCAAGTATCGGCGTATAGGAGCTGTATAGAAGTGAGGGGTCTGAGGGCAATGGGTCAAAAAAAGCAGACTGGAAAAGTCTCAGACTCTGCGAGCTACGAGCTGTGTGGCTGTGTGCTAGGGTGAATTAAGACAAAATGGTAACTCATCACCAAACCCTCCTTCACAAGGGCAATGGCAGATGGGTTTCAGAGGGACCAACCATATAAAACTGAAGGGAAATATGTAAGGGAAAATTAAGAAAACACAGCCCACTTCCTGAAGCTTACAAAGCATCAAGACCATGAGACCCTCAAGTGGTGACTTAGATGGGACCAAAGTCCCCTCAGGGAATTGGTAGCTTGCAGCAAAGCGATGTGAAGTCACCATCTTGTCAGAACTGGGGACACCAAACCCGCCTAAAAGTAAGGGCTCAGTAGCTCCTGGCATCTCTCAGCCACACACCCCAATACTGTAGACACCAATTCATAGCAGAGCTGGTGGCCAAGTCACACCCACTTCCACTGCCTGGAAGAGGGCCAGGAAGTCTAGCATGTCCCCATTCCATGAAGCCCCTCAGCCATGAAAGGATTTCTGCTGCAGGTAAGGCCAGACAGGACCTTAGAGTCCTCAAGTTGCTCATCAAACGCCTAGGCTGTACTCATTAGCTCATGTAAGCATTTGCGGATGCCAGGTAATGTGTTAGCCATAACATCAGCCTGCTCCTGTGTCCTAGCAGTTTACTGTCTGTTAAGGAGAAAAAAGGGAGAATATACTTACCAAGCAACTGCCACACCGTGGGCATAGGGGCAAAAAGGTTTGTGAGCCTTGTAAGTTACGGTTCGAATTAAGTCTCAGGGTTCGAGCTAAATGTTCCTGCTTCACAGACAAGGATGCTGAGGCTCAGAAAGGCCAAGCTGCCTCATCAGGAAGTAGGTACCCAAGTTTCTTCTACTGCGTTCCCCTGCCTCTCTAGAGGGAGATAAGGCAAGCCCAGAAATAACAGTACCACACGGAAGAAGGACTGTGCTCAAAGTATCAGCTACAGCAATGGGTGCCAGAGGAAAACATGACTACCTCTGACTGAAAGTGGGGAGTGGCTGAGGTGGTCTTGTTTTTGAAAAGGGTCTGGGAAAACCTGGAAAGGTAGAGAAGAAGGGTTCTGCCACACAGGCAGGAGACAAACAGAACCAAGTGCACTCGTTAAGCACTGAGTGAAACCTCTCGAGCTACAAAGCTACGATGAGAACTTACCCCATCATCCATACAACAAATCGGAGGAAGATAGTACACAGACAGCCCACCAGGCTGGAAGCATCTGAGGTGAGATGAGGAGGCATGCCCCCGAGGTGACAGCTTCAGAGGTAGGGAACAGGGAAGTCTAGGTAGAAGTCATCCACTGATATCTGTGAATCACCAACTCAGGCCAGGGAACTTTCTATGGAGATGTGTAGTATTATTTCATCTTATTCTCAAAGCAGAAAAATCACCTCTATGTGGAGGAAACACCTCACCTGCACTGACAGATACAGAGACTGGTTGAATTTGTCCATTGTCACACAGTTAGTGTCAAGTCAGTGTCAATCGAGGGGACTTGAATCAGATGTTAAAATCCCAGAGGACATATAGCTTCAGACAATATGGCCAAAGCAGTTATCAGTCATCACCTACATAAAGAGAGCAAGACAGACTGCCTCTCCCCTAAAATACAAGTGCAAAGTTTAAAGACAAAGCTACTAGTAGGAGAAGTAGCGTTCATCTGTTAGGAAAGTGACAGAAAGTCACTGGTGCCACAGAAGTCAGGCTGCATCCTCGGCTTAAAGTCTGCAGCATCAGTCAGGTCTGCAGAATCCTCTCCTGTATCCAGAACACCAGCTCAAGGGGTGTCAGGGGCTTCTCCCTCTTTACACAGCTCTGGGACAGAACAGCTTTGCCCAAACATGAGCAAAATTACTGGCAGCCATATACTCAACCCCACTAGAATTGGATAAAATTAACTTGCAAAAGACAGCACGCTATAACTAGCTTTGAGTTCCAACCTTTCTATATCTATTTAATTAAAGGCTCTTGTATAATGTGAACCCAATAGTCAGATTCATTAGACAGCGAGAACCTAATTCCACAACTGTTTCTGCTAATGAAACTGCAGTCTACTTTAGGAGGTAGATCGCACAGGGCATGGGTCCCACTGATGGCCTGGGAACCCCAGGGGAGAGCGTACAGCTAGGTTCCTCTGATGGGCACACGCTCAGGTGGCTTTTCTGCTCCATGGAACTGGAAGGAGGATCCAAGGGACACGGTGGACCAAAGCCCTGGTTGGTAGTGAAGACAACCAGACTCAGGGCCAGCTCTGAGTGAGAGTGGACATGGTAGGAGGTGGTTGTCTGTGCCAACATGGGACCGCTGAAGGAGACCTTGCCTACCTGAATGAGCCAGTAAATGCATTCTCAGCCGCAAACTGTCCAGAAACCGTTTTCCGCAGAGTTCACACCCGTATGTCTTCATCCCACTGTGCAGCTTCCTGGAGGGGAAAGGAGAAGAGAGGTTGCCAGTGCTCTGACTAGACAGAAGGCAGCCCCCCACCCCAGCCCTCCCACACCTATAAGGCTTGCAGAGCAATTCCCAGGGGGAACAGGAAGAGGTGGTGAGGGTTGGTACTGGTAAGCGTCTCATCCCATTCCTGATTCAGGACAGTCCCCATGTGCCCCGTGTCCATGGATTGCTATATTCATTCCTAAGCTTGTTCCTAGACATGCAGGGCGCTCCTTATTGCTTTAACACTGGTACTCAGACTCAGAAATAAGATCTGAGTTCAGAAGAAGAAAGGTTTCAGCATCTGGGGCGGTACACAAAGACAGAGGGCTCACTGTCAAACTAGTGCATGTCATGAATGAAGCCCTTCTGGCCTTTGTTTACCTCCAGGCAGCACTAACTCATACCCTCTCCCACCCCTCACTGGGCTGTGACAGAGTCAAGCTCCTGCCATCTGCAGCCTCATCTCCTGCCATCAGATGGCTGCACTGATGTCATCTTTCTCCCCATCTCCAAGGCCCAGGGATGGGTCTTTCCAAACGAGCCTAAGAAGGAACAGGTTCTATGGACAAGTATGCTTCTTCTCTCTCTCTCTCTCTCTCTCTCTCTCCTCTCTCTCTCTCTCCTCTCCTCTCTCTCTCTCAGTAGCTAGATGCTCTTAAGAGTAGCCATGAGTCACCTTCAACCCCCAACATACTGAAGAACTGCAAAAACATCAAACAACTTCAGTCTAGAACAAGGTCCTTTACCCTGCCAAGGTTCCTCCATACGTGTCATCTCGTTACCACCGTTAAGATTCTATGAAGTGGCATGTCATTACCATGGCAACAACTGGTCAAAAGCTCTGAGACAATGCTACCTCTTATCCTAAGTCCCTGCTGGGCTGTTTCTGCTTAGACCCTTTGCCATGGAGCTGGTCATTTTCAAGGAACCCAGTGGCCCATCAAGTAAGGAGCTGAGCACTAGGAGGGGCTCTGAGCTACTTATGTGAGCTGACCCCAAAAGCTGGCTCTCCGTCCAACCACACTCCTATCCTCATGTCCCAGTGCCCACTACCTGATCCAGGATCCAGTGGCCAACCTGTTTCTTCCCTGTCACTAAGGACCAGAGCAGAGAGTGGCAGACAGAGACAGAATCTGAGGGCACAGGGAAGGTGAGAAACATGGGTTCTCTCAGAGACTAGACTACTGCATGGTGGGCTGCAGAACTGGTACTGGCTATGCAGAGAAAACCTGGTGATAGTATGTACTCGGGCTGGCAGTGCTAATATCACAAATGACACCCAAACACACACTGCTACCAACTTACAGACCCCAGCACTATGCCAAAACCATCCAGTGCCCCCACCCCCAGGGGAGCTATGGGCCACCGCAGCATGAGGACGGTACCCCAACACCATGTGTGCAGCCTCCAGATAGGGATCAAGGCAGTTCTTTGCAGAACTCTTTCTCAATCACATTGTTCTGTTTGCTGCCTTCCTCTTCCCCCTTGCCAAAGACAAATGATTTCTCAAGCACAAACACATAAACACACACGGTCTCCCACAACACTCTAGGGCGCCCCACCCATCCCCCATGCGTTATCTCACTCTTGGCTGTGGCTGATCTATCCACATTGAGAAAGAGTACAGAACATTTTAACTGAACATTCTTTACTCTGATTATATTTCACAATGTCAGGGCACTGGAGCATGTCCGGATAGTGTTTGGGGCAAAGTGTGTTTTTAAATAGGTACCAAGGCATCCCCACCACCACCACAACACACACACACACACACACACACACAACACACACACACACACACACACACAGGGGTAGGGGGACAGTGGAACACTCCTGACCCTTGCCTGGGCATGATAAATATTAAGAGATATCTACACAAGGCAAAGACTCTTCAAGGGCGGTTCTTCAAGGGTGGTTTCCAAGGTGCTTTCTTGACAGTTGATTAGGAATGGGGTCCAGCTGATTTTTACCTTTTAATCATTTATGATTTGTTAGCTTCCAGGGGTGTCCATGCCTTCGAGCCTAGGAGGAAGACCCCATATGGTTTTGTTTTTCCAAAGGACTGTGGATTGTCAGTCTTTAGATCTGGGGAGCACCCCAACAGCCTACACTCAATTCCTCCTCCCGAGTTCCAGATCAATCTCTCACCCGGATGAACACTCTTAAGTAACAACATTGCCTTTTCCCTGGATATGAGAACATTTGCTCAGCAATTGCTGAAAGTGTCTTTTCTTCCAGTTGCCAACCAGACTGGCTCTGTGTGAAAGGTGATGGATTCCATCCTGTTTCCTGTAAAGGTATTGCAGGGCACAAGAGGATGGCCAAACCGGCAGGTGTGAGATAGACTCTCACCCTGACCCAGCCCTGGCTGGTTTAAAGACCTTGAACAAGTCATGTTGTCATACTACTTGATTTAACTTTTGGAGACGGGCTCTTTATGAGGTCTGATGGGTCTGAAACTTGATCTGTAGACCAGGCTGGCCTTGAGCTCTCAAAGATCTGCCTGTCTTTGCTTCTCAAGTGCTGGGATCAAAAGTGTGCACTATCATGGCCAGCTATCAAATTCTTTCTCACTTGTAAAATGATAAAGTTTAGTAACTAAAATTGTAGGTGGAGATATGTTTAATTATTTCAAAAGTGTCAGCCATATCCTTTTGGACTTAGACTCCAAGGAGTTCCTGAAAAGGACACTTATTTTCCTGGGCCATGACCTGCTTGTCGCTGCCTATTGTAATGTTCTGTGACACGCAGGTCATAGGCTATGATATAGCAAACAAAACTCCAGACCCAACCCAGCAATCTGTTCACTGTAAAATCTTCTAATCTAAAGGGCCTTTATTTTGTCTTTCTCTCAGCAAAAAATGCTTCTAGAGTCTAAAGTCATAGAAGTCTTTCCTCAGAACTGTTTTAGTCACCATGAGTTCTCTAGTCTTAATCTAAAGGGCCTTTATTTTGTCTTTCTCTCAGCAAAAAATGCTTCTAGAGTCTAAAGTCATAGAAGTCTTTCCTCAGAACTGTTTTAGTCACCATGAGTTCTCTAGTCTTCAGTGACACTTGTGTCTGTCTTGCCCAATTCTCAGGGGGAACACACTGTCCTGAAACTGACCTACTAACTCAGTGCCCCACACAGGTTCCCAGAGACCCAGCATGGCATCCATGTGAGTCCACATGTAGCAAGAACAAAGGTCATGCTTCGTTGGCAGGGAGAGCCAGACAAAGCATACAAAGTTCAAGACAGAAAGAGAGGCAATCTCACAGGCTGGCCTGGGACATCAATGGCACTCTCTATGAGTTTGCTCATTTTTTTTTTTAAAAAATTACTGTTTACACAGCAAGGAAGAAGATCTGAAGAGAAGGCTTCTCTCAATTCCAAGAAAACCTAAGTGGTAGAGAAGAAATGAGCACATTCTACAGAACAAGCAACCAGCAGACTCTGGCACAGTCTTCAGAGGAGCCCCTGAAGAGACACAATCCCACCTAAAGCAAAGTAACACTTTTGTACTAGGCCATCTCTCTTTACCCACTGTCACCATATTCTCCAGAGATTTACACCAAAATGCCCATCTTACCTTCCTCCTGGCCATGTTCCACACATCTACCCAGTTCTGTCCTGTCTTTTCTCAAAACCCTGCCTCTGTTGATGATGAAATTCCCATACGTTCTCCAGGAGGAAGCCAGACTAATGGCCACCATTTTGAAAGTCATCTGGTTCTAGAGTGGTTCCATCTATCTCAGACAACATGTGACCTAAAGTAACTCACTGTGCAGGAAGCAAAAGTTCACTTAATATTCAAGAAGATAAAAAAATAATTCCTGAACATCTCTACCTCTTTCCTCAAGAAAGAGAATCACTGAGAAATTAGATCTACACAAATCTGAACCTTTTAGGAACACAAGAGAAGGACTCATTTTTTTCACATTATTCTCTCCAATGTAGCTCTCACTAATAAAAACCACTCTGGCCAGGTTGTCACTGGGACCATGTCTGTGCTCACTGAGTCTGCAATTCATGGAGATTCTGTCTGGTTTGGACCACCAGCTGTTCAATGACAGATGTTATATCTCTCTTGCCTTCGCTTCCTAAGACCCATTTGAAAGATACTGTTTAAGGCCAAAGAAACCCCTCTAGGAAAAGCAGGTATAGGTATATATTCTGTTTATTCTAGAAATAATCCGAATACAACAGCTACATAGGCAGTCTCCATTCCAGAACCAGAACTTATCTTGTGTCTCCTGACATCCATACAAGGAAGGCATATGGTAACTTTCTGGAATGATAAACCTGAGCTTTAGACCAACCTCACATGTCCAGAAAGGCCTCCATCAACCCAGATCAAAAGGGACAGCACAAGAACATGTGTTATCAAGGAGTGACCCTTCCTGTCTTCTCTACCTCAGTCCCCAGAGACAGCTGGCCCTAACCTTAAGAGAGCCCTGCATGCTTGCCCTCCACAGAAGTAGTCCACTTCCATCCACTCAGTAAAGGACGAAGGAGGCAAGGTGAGGAGGGGCCTCACAGTATCACCAAGATGAAAAGACTAGAAGTTCTGGCTTCTAGATTGGGGGGGGGTGATGAGGAGCTCAAGGCCCAGTACTGGCCACGCCTCATTTCTTCTCATGTTTTATATAGGGATAAATAGCAAAGATGGGACTTATCCATAAGCAAGAATGGTTAAGAGAAAAAGCTCTCAGTTCTACTAGCCCAAGGGCTGTACTCCCTCCCTCTGCTAAGAGGAAGCTGAAATATTGTGACCTGTGAGTTTGGGGTGGGGGGAGCAGGGAACCAGGCCATTACCTGGGAACTAGGACAAGCCACTGGAAGAGAATGCATAGCCAGATACTGGACACTGTTTTACTCACCCTTGGTTAACTGATGTATCTTCTGAACTAATATGCTCAGACCAGGCCAATCAGGCCAACGGTCCTTCCAGCTCACTCAGGGCCTGATCAGAGGCTGAACTGCTCATGGCAGCCCCCTGACACTGGCAATTTTGCTTCTTGTTTGTTTTTTTGGTGGTACTGAGAACTAAAAACCCTGGGCATGCACCCCCTTTAGGTTTTCTTCACTGTGACCAGCGTCTCCATAGGTTACCAGGCTGCCTTCAGCTCCCCTGTCCTGCTAGGGTCTCAGACTCCAGAGCAGATGGGGTGACAGATCTGCACCTCAAACCCTAGCTGGGACTTCTGCCTTCTAATCTCACAACCATGTGTTCTAGTTCCATTTCTATTACTGTGATAAAATACTTTGGCAAAAAGAAAAGCCTATTATCGAGAGAACGTAGTTTATTTCTGCTTACAATTCCAGGTTAAAGTTCATCAAAGCAGAGACGTCACAGCATGCAGAGCTGGGCGCATCTACAGTTGAGAGCAGGGAGAAATGAACCCTGCAGGCTCACCTGCCTGTGCTCAGCTCCGTCTCTCTACTCTTAGCTCAGGATGCCCCAGCCTAGGGAATGGTACCACTCACACAGGGAAGTTCATCCTTATGTAATAGAAGATAGCCAATCACAGACACCAGCCAACCCATGGGGACAATCCCTCATTGAGACTTTTTTCCCCAGGGGATTCTGAGTTATGTCAAGTTGACAGGATTTGACCCATTTGGTCATTCTAAGGCAGCCTCAAGAAGTATATATGAATAACATCAAGACCAGGGTCTAAATGCATTCTCAAAAGCCTGAAGCTATGTGAGCAACAACCTTCTTAAAGGTCCTCTACTTACAGGGGAAGCTAGCCCAAGCAAACCTCCTGGGCCTCTCTGTCAACAAACACTGACTTCCAGCCAATCTCTCCCTGTGGGGACATCATGAACTAGGCCAAAGCTTCCAGCACCAAAAGAAATAGACTCCCAACACAGCTGTAAAACCTTCTGGCTGGGCTCACACACCTTTCTGAATAGCAGCTAAACTGAGAGAGGTAAGAGACTTCAATCTTGGGCTTTCTCACCTTCCCCAAGACTGTGGTGGGTTTAAAAAAAAAAAAAAGTCCTAAGTCTGAGGCTCAGACCCTTATTTCACATGACAGGTCAAAGGTCAACCAGCCAATGGTATTCAGAGGAAGTACTGGTACAAAGATGAGCCTATTGGAGATTTCCTCTCCAAAGCCAACTTCCAGGAAAATGGAGACTATTTATACTATCCAGCTGGCTCCTGCATTTTCTGCAGGTTTAGTGCCTGTCTACTTCCTTGGTTTGTTTTTGTTTTTGACACAAGGTTTGGATCTACCTATGTAACCTGACTCACCTTGACTCCATTTGTAGCTAAGCTGGCTTCATGCTAATGATTCCCTGCCTTACACACTTCAAATGCCGGGATTATGGCTGTACCAACACATGCTCAGCCTTCTACATGGAGCTCTGATGGAAAGAAGCCTTCAACATAAGTGCTATCACAGACTCACCTAAAGCAAAGCAAGCTCTCACAGGGCCTGGGAAAATTTGAACTTTCCACTAAGGTGCATTAGATCTTCCAGAGAAGTTTCTTAATGTCACCTGAGAGTGTATTCCAGCGGTCATTAGTCATTCCGATGTCATGTGCTAATTACTACTCAAGACTAAGCTGTTTCCATTGTCTCATTAGACATTCCAAGATGTCAAGACTAGGAACACCACGGTTAACTTCTGCCTTCAATGCTAGAATCAGAAGACAAAGACATGGAATTTCTGAGGTGTCTCTCGTTGCTAAAACAGAGGGACACACTGGTCTAAGCTGTGCTCTAGTAGCTCACTGTGCCCTGCCTGATGCTACGCATCTTGAGTCCCGTGAAAGGGAAGAGGACGATTCCAGCCTCAGCAAGACATGGGTCCCTTTCATTTTCTTAAGACAAAAGGGTCATATTTCTTTACACGCACATTCTTTTAAAAATGTGGAGATTAATAGTGAATTGACAAGCTTACTTTGCGTGGCTGTATTAGCTAATTATCCCTCTAGCAATATATTCCATGGCCTGACTAGTCAATTTAATAACATTACAAGCTTTAACAACACCAATTTTTTTTAATACAGATCTTTATGTATGCCATAAAGTAAATATACTAATAAAAGCCAAGGATTTCAAAGAAGCGATTTTAAAAACAACTGAGAACTAACAGTATTGGTTAACATGTTCCCTGCTGGAGGTTTGCTAGGGACGCAGGCCCGCAGAGGATGAGAGACAAGGGGCCATTTTGGTTGATTTGGAGTCTCTGTAAGGGAAGGAGAAGGAACACCAAGGAGTCATGTTTTCTCAAGAATCATCTAGATAGAAGGTATGTGTTGACCAGGTATATGTATCTACTGGGCTGGGAGCAGGACATGTGGTTTTCACTCCAGGTATCCTAGCAGACAGCAGACATCCTTGGTCAAACCTCTTGTCTCTCCAGCCTTTGCCTTTATATCTCTGCAACCAGGCAAAACTAGTTCAACATGATCTCTTAGGTTCTTGCTAGTCAGCTTCACAAACTGCAAACGGACACAAGCTATACTGCTGTACTCTATCCCCTTCACATGCAAAGGGTTTCATGTACTGTATCATGCATCTCATTAAATGATGGAAACAAACCAAAAAGGGGATTTGAAGAGAAAATGTGGGAGACGGAGACGCTTACCTTCCCTCTATACACATACCCACCCACTTCAGTACAAGGAAAACTGTGCCTGAAGATGAAGCCTCTTCTCCATCTCTATTATGGGCGCTCAGAATGGAAGCCGTTCATACATCACTGACCTCTATCTGGCTGACTAATGAGGGGACTGGATAGTCCTATGCTTCAAAAAGCATCCCAGGCCTGGAGAGATGGTTCTGTGGTAAAATGCAAGCACAAGGACCCCCGAGATCAGACCTCCAGCTCCTACATGAAAGGGGGGTTATGGTCTTACATATCTGTGAGCCGAGTACTGGGAAGGTGGGAAAGATGGGCCAATTCCTAGAGATGACTGGCTAGCTGATCTAAGCAGCTAATGAGCCCTGGATTCAGTGAGACCCTGTTTTAACAGATAAGGTGGAAGGCAGGTCAGGTGGTAGCCCTCGTCTTTAATCTCAGTATTTGGGAGACAGAGGCAGGTGGCTCTCTGTGAGTTCAAGGACAACCTGCTGATGACACAGGAAGTTCCAGTCAGTCAAGACTGTATATAATGAGAGCCTTTCTCAAGAAAAGAAAACTGAAGGAAAAGAGGGGAAGTTGGAAGGAAGGGCAGTATAGGAAATGAGAATGTACCATGCTGATCTATCTCCCCGAGGAAGTACTTTAAGATGGACCCTCAGGGCCTCTGAGCATTGGGTGGCCTGGGCTCCTGGCTGTTACATAACCTACCCCTTGTTTTAAAATATTGAGTTGTCCCAAGGCATTTATTTGAAATATCTCTATCAACAAATTTCACCAAGAACAAACGTTTTTCATTTGGGCTCTGGGCTGCGGGCTGATGGTATCTCGCACAATCACATACAGTCTCTTTCAACAAGGTCTTAGCATGCTTATCTGTGAAGTTGCTGGTAGCCAAATATGACTGAAATGTTCTATTTATGCTCACTGGATTAAGGAGATGTTGCAACACTGCACAAAACCCTGGCAGATGTGAGCAAGGTATTACAGCCAAGGCAGTTAAGATCTGAAGGCAGGAATCAATACACACGTTTGTAGTTTTTCTTTTAACAAAGAAGAAAAGTTGTGTGTGTGTGTTTAAAAAAAAACAAGAAAAGAAAAAGAAAATGAGAGAAGAGAAAAATAGTAAAAAGCTTCAAGATTTATAGCGTGCCTGAGCTTCTTCCAAACCCAAAACAGGGTACCGTGGTGCATACTAGATGCTGTCAGCCCAGGGGAAACAAAAATAAATCCACAACATTCTCTCCGGTTCCTCAGGGCCCTATAAGGGAATCGGGCTGCGGTTATGGATGAGCGGGGCCTGATTTTTAAAATCTTTCTCCCTGTCTCCCATACAAGGTTTTTCTCCGGCACAAAAAGGCAGTTTCTACGAAAACAGCTTTCAAAACTCCACAGACACTTTGGTGATCTCCCAGTGTTGCCTGGGTATGGGAGATGTCTTTGCCTCTTGGTTATCAGGAATTGTTTCTTGGGTTTCCATTTTAGCCAGGGGACCAGGATGCTGCCTATAAATCCCAGAGAGCTATCTGCAAATTTGGACCATTGTGGAGAATAACGGGCCCTCTTAAAGCCCCCCGCAAGCCCATGCCTTAGGAATTAAACCCCTCTGAAAACCCTTTTAACATATATTGCCTCATTCTTCCCGCTTACTACACTGAAAATTAAATTACTTTTCTATGAGGATTCTGAGCTGGAAAGCCAGGCTCTCTACATCAGCTGTGAACACCAGAGATGAGATGAGCAGATTATCTCTATGGACATCAAATCACATTCAAATCACAGTGGGGAAATTATTGTTATTTTAATGAAGGGGGGGATGCAGAATTGTTTTTAACTTTTTTTTTTTTTAAAGTTTTTGAGATGATAGAGATTTTTCAGTTTTGAGACAAATTGTTACTTAAATCCAAACAAAAACAAAACCTACTGGGCCCCCCAAATCCCACTTTCTTCTAGAACAACAAGTGAAAAAAAAAAAAAAAAAAAACAACAAGAGGCAGAGGATCTCTTGACTTTGAGGCCAGGTTGGTCTACATAGAGAGTTATAGGTCAGCCAGGGCTGTGCACAGTGAGACTGAGTCTCCAGACAGACAGACAGAGACAGACAGACAGACAGACACACGCGCGCGGAGGAGGGAATGGAGGAGGAGGAGAAGGGAGGGAAGGAGAGGGAAAGGGGGGAAGAGAGGGGAAGAGAGAGAGAGAGAGAGAGAGAGAGAGAGAGAGAAGAGACAGACAGACAAGAGAGAGAGAGAGAGAGAGAGAGAGAAGAGAGAGAGAGAGAGAGAGAGAGAGAAAACCACCAGCCAGAAAAGACACACTGGACTAGACTCCCCCACCTGAGCTACAGAGAAGCACAGAGAGATCCCAAGGCAAAGAGGGGAACAGTGGCTTCCACACTCCTCCACTTACAGGATCACCTCACACAGGCTTCAGGACAGCGTACCAGAGGGAGGACATGTTGACTCTTTCCCTACCAACGTCCACGCTGTGTCTATCACTCTCCTGCGTGCCAGCTCCCATGCAAGCTGGACTGTGCCAGAGCCACAGTCTGCTGGGGTAGCATCTATACCAAAAGTGCTCTGTAACTACGCTTTCTTAGTCTCCCTTCCAGGGTCTAACATCCCCTGCAGGTGCACAATGGGCATTTGCTATTCTTTATCTCACCTAGACTGTAAGCTTTGTCAAGGCAGAAGCTATCTGGTACGCTGTCAGAACCTGGCAGGGAGCCTGGGACACAGTCAGTGGGTATTTCTAAACAGAGCTTTATTGAGATATCATCCACATACCCTACAATTTACCCTTTTGAAGTGTACTGTTGAACGGGTTTGCTTTTAGTACACTCACAGAAGTATGTACCCATCTCCGCTACCTGATTCTAGAATATTTTCCTCACTGTTAAGTGACTGCCCTTCCCTTTTCAAGCCCAGCCTCTAGCTAACCTACCCTCCTCTGTGAATTCATCTATCTTGAACATGTCACAAATGTGGAAATCATACAAGATGGACCCCTTTAGATCTCACTTCTCTCACAGAACACACCCGTTTAAGTTCCATCCATAGCAGATACACGTAGGCTCCCTCCTTCTTCCCTATGGTAGAATAATACGCCGTGTATGTCTATACCACACCCTGTGTACCCATTCACCAGATGATGGACACGCAGCCTTGTGGAAATCACTAACACTGCATAACACTACATGTCACATGAGCATCAGCGTGCAAGTCTGAACCTGTGACCGACCAACCATTTTCGCTTCTGGTGGGTATGTACCTATGGATGGACTGGCGGTGGTCATGATGCATGGATTCTCTATGCTCAGCACATTGAGGAACCAGTCTACATAGCCATCAGCAATGCCTACGGCTTCCAACTGTATAACCCAGCTGTAGACTAAATGAATAGAGTCCTTCTGCTGTGTAGGCAGTAGTAAAGGGACAAAGCCCCATGCTCCCCTGGTGTGCTAGTTCATTACCTGCACAGAGGACAGGACACACTCTGGCTCAACAGGAACCCCAAAGAGTCACTTTAATTGTTTAAACATTTTTAAGATTTTTGTTTATGTGTATGGACATTTTACATATATGTGTGTGCATGATATATGTGCCTTATGCCCACAGAGGTCACAAAAGAGTGGTTGAACCTCCTGAAACTGGAGTTATAAATGGTTGGGAACTGCCATGTGGGTGCTGGGAACTGAACCTAGGTCCTCTCCAAGATCAACAAGTACTCTTTATAGTTGGACCATCTCTCCAGCCTCTCAAAGAGACCTTTTAAAGAGCATCCAATAGAAACACAAATGAAGACAAGGAAAGAAAAGTCCAGACGGCCCAAATTGAGGAGCACTCTCACATATATTATTTCAAACCCCTCCCCACATCTGAAGTCCAGACTCAATAATCGAACAAAGCCATTCCTTAACCTGATTTAGCTGAAAACTCGGAAAGGGATCCTGGTTCAAGTGTGACCAACTTTGATTCGGTCAACAGTGGGTTGTGTGATTTCACAGCCCTGCTGTCTCAGCTGGGAGGTCTGAAAGTAGACTGAATGTTTGAAAATGAAAATGTTTGGAGTTAAGGGAGGAACTCCGCAGCAGGACATTTGCTTAGCACATGTAAGGCCCTGCATTCAACCCTTGCATCATGACTTACTCACATGCACAGATAGATCAAAAACATAAAAATGAAACAAACAAAATACCTGGCAAATTCTAAGAGAGGGGACCACAGAGTTGGCAGCTGGGCAAGCCACAAGTAAAATTTGCCCTCTCTGCCTGACCTTGCCTGAGGGGGCAGAACATCCTGAAGTAGGGAGCTCAGAGAAGCTCTGTGCACAGGTCCTAAATTTCTTGTCCCCTTCTTCTCTGTGCATGGAAGAAGGCAGCAGGTTCCCTCTCTGCAGAGACTCCTTGCAAAGAACAAACAAACAAAGGCAGGGACGGAGCAAGGCCCTTTGCAAGCTGCAGGTAATTAAAACAGCCTGTAAATGCCCCAACAGAAAGCACTTCAAAGAGCCAGTAATTCCAGCAATGGCCGGTCAAGACTGTGTGGTGTAAAAATTATGAGTTTTCCCAACGGGGAGCTTTGTGTGAAAAGGACGGGAGTTGGTGGCAAAGGGGTGGGGGGTGAGCTACATGGAGGGGGGTTTACAATTGGTGTCCATATTCAGGGTACACAAGACTGTATATATGTGAGGCACACACGAGCCAGAGAATGAAGACTGTGTGTGTGTGTGTAAAACCGAGAGAGTGAAAGAGAGAGAGTGTGCACATTTATCAACGTTGAGACGGTCCAAGCATGTGGGCAGAGATAAAAGGAAAAATAAAATAAAGGCAACAAATACGCATCCTCTTCCCCGCTGGGCCTCGTTTTCATGAGAAGTACCAGGCAGCTCCCATGCTCCTCTGTCTCCTGACAAGCTCATAGGACATGCATAATACCCAGACAGAGCTAGGGCCCAAGGAGCAGCTGTGACCCAAGGCACAGAGCCCTGCTGCAGCTCCCTGGATCTGCCCACCAGTGACTGCAGGTTGTTATCTTGAAACTGGAGATGAAGAAGGGAGAGAGATTTTTAACCTTGACTGACACCATTCACGAAGTCACCCTGTCCTGCCTGCCCTGGTAATCTGTGCTGAGATACTGTGGTGACAGGGTTCAGGGCTTTGCTTTTTATAACATATGACAGATCTGAGGATGTGGCTCAGTAGCAGAACAAGGCCCCAGGTTCAATTCGTAGCACTGCAATAATAATGATGATGATGATGATAATGTTAGTTATTATTAATATATGAGTATTATTATGACCCAATACAGAAAACTCAGTTATCATATGTCAGTATTCACCTGTATGGCAACAGTGTATCTATCATACATTAACAAAGTAGAGAGCCTCCGGGCATGGTGGCACATGACTAATCCTAGCACTTGGGAAGTAAAGGTGGATAGCATTCTGTGAGTTCAAAGCCATCCTTGTTTGCACGTTAAGTTCCAGGCCAGCCAGCGACATATAGTGAGACCCTGTCTCAACAAACAAACAAAGTCCTATCATGGTAGTGTAATTGTCAAGATCTCATGTCTCCTCAGGAGGGACCCCATGCTCTCAACGGGCCATATGGGCTAGTATATCCTAGTGCCTCCCTGCCTAAACTGCATCGCTTGCCTTGGCCTATGAGAGGCGTTGGTGAGCCTCCACTTGCTTTCTTTCTTCTCTGTCTCTCCTTCTAGATGGGCAACCAGGAGACAGTTTTGCCTTATTTATCTGAATTCTCAAGTCTAACAAAGGGCATAGGAATAATAGCTACTGAGAAGACACATTGTTGAGCGGATGGCTGAGTGATGGGTGGGTATTGATCACACGGTGGATAATAAATCAGTCAGGACCTGGTTGGGGTACAAGGCCCACCAATGCTCCTTAACTGCTATCAGTTGCCAATTAAATATTCACCCAGGCCACAGGAACCTCAAGCTTGAAGAGGGCATTTGGGAGAAAAGGCTAACACTCACCAACCTAGCAAAGAACCCAGCCCCAGCTGGTGCCTTTATTTCCCCATAAACAAAATCCCTGCCTGCCTCCCTCCAAGCCCCGCTCACTAACTCCTCACTGACACCGCTGGCTTTAAGCCCACCCATAAAAATGTCCTCTACTATTTTTATTTAATGAGCTTTCATTTTTCTCCCCCCCCCTTTTTGTAAATGAGAAAGGAAAGCCTACCTCCTAATGGAGATGGGAGAGGACGCAAAGTAGAATCTCTTAAATGGACCATAACTTCACAAAACGCTTCCCTTCACCATCGGCCCACATCTGCCCCTCCCCCTCCCATGTCTCTGCATCCCCTCTACCCCCACCGCCCCTGCATCCTCTCTCTCCTCTCCATTCCAAACAAGATGCATGGATTTTGGACATTTGATTACTTTTAAGTATATATTTTTCCCTCAAATAGACTGAATACAATGGTTAGGAAATGTGACAGAAAACTATTCTGAGCCATTTATTGCCTTAATACCCACCTTTGTCCAACAGGCAGTTTTGACAACAGCGATAAATTCCAAATTTATGTCAACAGAGCATATGTTGAACACCTCATTTCTGAGCTAAAGCGGCATGCTGCCCTATAAATCACCGTTCTGTTTGAAATGAAAGTAGATTACAGGCCTGTGTTATTGAGCAGTTAGAGCTATGGTCATATAAATCAGAACTTTTAACTCTAGGCAATCCGTTGTGCAATTAACTAAAGGGTACTTTGTCATTTCAAGGCTTGTGCACAGACTTGGCGGGGCACAGAGCTACCGGGAAGGGGGTGGGAAGGGAAAAGTTTGCCGGCAACAAGAGGGCTAGAGGGCTAGAGACTGCAGCCTCTACCCAACCCTGCCATGTTTTAGCCCAGCCACTGCCACATGCTGCTGACCCTGCTGAGGCTGGACACCAGACACCAGCAAAGACAAGCCTGAGATCTGCTGCAATGACAACGTCACATTCGAGTTTGTCTCCCAGGCACCTCTAGGAGACCCAGCACCTTTGTGCTCATTCATGAAGCATTTTCTGGACACAAGCCAGGTACACAACTCTGTCTTGGGTGCTAAGGTGACCCAAGAAGAATGCTGGTGGAGCTCTGCAGAGGACTTGCCTACCATGTGCAGACCTGGATTGTCCCATCCATAGCCTGACAAAGAGGCCAGAGACACACAAGAGGTGATTTAAAAAAAAAAAAAAAGAATACAGATAATAATATTTAGATGACATCAGTAAGGAAGAACTAATAGAAGCTTGTATAATGCACAGCTAAGCTATTACAATGGCCCTACTCTGTGTGTTTTCATGTCTCTACACATTCTGTTTTCAGAACAATCGTATGAAACATTGATTATTTTTATTTCTGTTTTGCAGAGGAAAAAACTGAAACACAGAACAACAACAACAACAAAAAAAAACCAAACCAAAACAACAACAAAAACAGCTGGCCCACAGCAGTACAGATAGTCAGGTTAGAAAGCCTGGTATAATTAAGACAGTCCAATAAGCTAAGAAGCCAGAGTCTGGTGCTACGCCGTCCTCCCACACTGAAATCCCAGGTCTACAGTGGATTGGGAGTCTCAGTTTGCTCACCTATCAGAAGGGCAGAAATGGCAGCATTACTTCACTAGGCTGTTGAAGGACTGCATGTGGGCAAGCACAGCGATAAGAACACCGAGTAAAAGTGGGCTGAAGGACAGGGAGACCACTTTGCTCCCTGACCAGTCTGTAGTCCCAGTAATGTAGTCCCAAGACCCAGACCTGGGAAAAAAGAAACTGACTCAAGAGAAAACGACAGAAGGGATCCAAAAAGGAGGAAGTGCTGATGTGTCAATACGCCAAAAATCATCCAAATATGTCCAACATGCTATGCGGGTACAAAAGAGGAACGGAGAAACTGTGGGCTCTGAAGCTGACCATGGCATTGAGGAGGGCGCAGAGCAGAGCTTGTTCTCAGAGGTTCTACACAGAATAGCTCTGTCTGCCCAGGGACCATCATCAAGAATGGAAACCCCTTGCATGTCGAAGACTTGAGCCAAGCTAGAAGAGTATTCAGGAGACTGGCCTGACTCATCGCAAGTGGTCTCATGGTAACGTAGGCTGGATTAGGCAGGATCCTGACAAGCAGGACGGGAACTTTGCTCGCACTGCTATGCCACTGAAGAGCCACCAAAACCTTTCTCAGAACAACAGAGTTAGCTGGGAGCAGAAGGTTTGGTGTAGGCAGGGACCACGGAAGCGGAGAAAGGAATGATGTGCCCAAATTCTAAGTTGGGAATGACGGTATTTCCAAAGATAGTCATTAGGTCAGCCTTGAACAAAATGGAAATCCAAGGTTCTCCTAAGATGGTGAAAGAAGATGCTTCTATTTCTAAAGGTCCCTGGCTCCACAGATTATAAATGACCGTGACAGAAAACTCAAAAGAGCCCGAAGAGCCTTGGCTTCTGTTTGTTACCCCAGTTGCTTTGTTTGTTATTCGGTTCAGAGTGGTACCACGGCCACACAGCAGAGATGTCAGCGAGAGTGTGCAACAGGCCGTGCCATCTTACTTTGTCACTCCTTTTAGCAGGTGAACACACCACCAATCCAATATGATGGGAAGCAAGATCACTCGAGTCCCCTTCTCTCAAGAACCTACAAAGTCTGAGACAGGCTTCCAGGGATCACTCGCTGAACATGGTTAAGACGTTGTCTCAAAATATGAGGTGAAGAGTGACCAAGGAAGACTTCTGATGCTAACTTCAGGCCTACACACACACACACACACACACACACACACACACACACACACACACACCATGGGGAGGGATAAACAAAGGGAGGGAAAGAGGAGAAAACAGCCTGAGAGGAGAAATGAAGACACCACTGAAAACAAGAGACACACGATTTCAGATGCTGTGTCCGAATGACCACAAAACTCAGGCTGAGTAAGAAAAAAAAAAAAAATCAGCAGAGGTCTCCTTTGAGGTGGGCTCAAGACTGACTGGGCTGAGCAGATACCAAGGATGCTGCAGGCACTGTCCAGTAGCACAGCATCAGTTCTGGCTAAGGTCAGCACCCTGGACACAAGCCAACTCCAGCAGATCTGAGCACTGTAGAGTGGTATGAAGGGTTCCAACCACAGAGGCGGGCCAGGAAAGCGGGGTTGGGGGGGGTGAGGGGAAGAGCTATGGCAGGACTATGGTATTAAGAGTATGGGCCTGGCATACTCTGTAAGCTTCAGGGCTAGCCTTCCTATCATGACATATGGCACTACAGAACATCTGGCCTTGGAGACAAGCCAGGCATTTGCTTCTCCAACCTCCTCCACAGCCTCCCATTCATGGAAAACTGGATTTCTTTCGAGAATATTGAAGTGACAGGCCCTTCCTGCCAGTTACTGTGCTTGGCCACTTGCCAACATGCTCAGTCTTGTTCTGTGGCTGGAACCCAGTAAGTAAAATATATATATATATATTTCAGGAATGGGCATCGTCCCTAGAACCCTCACCACACACATGTGGATAAGTGAGCACCTACCTCCACACACCACCTCTTACCATCTGCATGAGCAAACTGCCTGTCCTGGGCAGGGAGGGCAGGGAGAGGAAACCTCTAGAAGACAATTGTTTAATATCTGAAATGTGGAGGAGCACATGAAGAAGGCACGTTCCATTTCGAGAATCATTAGGAAGTATTATAGTAAAATTGGGCTTTCCCACTTCCAAAGAAAATGCAAACAAGCACCTGAACAAACCAGCCATATTCACAAAGTAGCAGGCAGGAAGGAAGCACAGTAACAATAACCAGTAGGAAAGAGGAAACCAAGAAATGCCAGGGAATTGGACGCTAGTTCTTCTTCTTCTTTAGAACTGGGGAGTTACCTTCACTAGTCAGTAGCAGAAGACTATGAATGACAGAAGACTATGAATGAAAGATGGGTCAACGGTTAAGAGTGCTTATTGCTCTTCTAGAGGTCTGGGTTTCGTTCCCAGCACCTTCATTAGGCAACCAACAACAACCTGTGACTCCAATTCCAGAGGACTCTGACGCCCCCTTCTGGCTTCTTCAGGTACCTGCATATGTGTGTGAGAGCAAACAAAAACACACACACACACACACACACACACACACACACGGACATGAACACGGACATGAACACGGACACACACAGACACACACTTTTCTTTTTTAAGTGTAGGTCTCAAAGCTGCTTCACTGGTGTTAGAGTATGGTCTTCCATGTTGTAGCAACTGCCCCATTTATACACATCCACCAAGGTCTCTTGATGCACACATTAGAAATCCTTACAGAATCACTTTGAGAAGTGGAAGAGGCTGGTGTCTGCCTCTTTTTGAGATTGAAACTGGCCCGGGACAGGTAAGAAACAGTCAGTATACATGAGTAGCTCCCCTGAGAAGAAAGCAATGAGCAATGGTTTTTCTGGTCATTCAAGCTGTCTAATAATGCAAGGCATGTGGCCAGTCACAGGGAAGGGCTTTTAAAGGAACATGTCATACTGGCTATGTCTGCCAAGAGTCTATAATCAAGTAGGGAACACAAGACATTATATACCCAACAGGAACAAGGGAGAGGTGACAAGAAGAGGGAGTTCCGAGGCTTAAGGCTGCACGAAGAATACCAGAAGTTTTGCGTGGAAGCTCCAAGCAACCTATGCAAAAAATAGCCTGTTTTCTATATGTAAGATTATTGCCATCTGGGGTCACACCCACCTCCAAACCTCTATCCCTCCTTCTTTCAGCTCTTACATCCTTCCTTGGCCTCTGCTGCAAAATTCTAAAGTCTACCAAGACTGAAATAGCAAATCCTACCCACCCTTAGTCATGCAGTCTGTCCCCACCCCCCTAGTTAAAATCCATACCTGGCCCAAGAGCCACCTCCTGCCCTCCCACACCACCGGTTTAGGGGCACAGGCCTGAAGACTGATGCCAGCCAACAGCTGCCATGCATCCTCTTATCCTGGTCCCTTCAGGTTTCTCTTTTTGTGTTCAACATACTATACCTTCTTCATGAATCAACCTGAAGAACTGTGTTTGCCTCAGTGGTCCTCGCCAGTGCAGAGAGGACATTGTCTATACTTTATCACCAGAACAAGATGATGTGATCAGACTGGCAAGCAGCATTTCACCCCTGATTCTTGCCTGTTCTCTTGGGCCAGGAGGGAAACCCCAGCAAGACTCAGAACACTGTCCTCCAATGCCATTGCCTACTGTCTGCTCCCCAGGACCCACCCTGTTCTCTCTGACCAGAAGAGGGACATAGCCAAACTCCCTGAAACAAAGTAACAAAGTAGCAGGCAAGTGCATCTCCCTCCCAAGAGATACAGTCTAACTCACATGCACTGGCCTTGTTAGAAGTCTCCAACCTCTCTCCACAAGCAAGCTGTGAAGATTTAGAAGCCTGAAAATCCTCCTGTCTCAATCATATAAATACTTAATTGCCATCTGACATCCTCTTTGTATTCCTTCTGTGTACCAACCAATGCATCCACCAAGTTCCTGCCCAGGGAGACTGAGCAGTGCAGAGGAGGTCCTGCAGTGTCTTCATCTCTCTATCATACTCTCTGCTTCCTTGTCTTTCCCAAGGCACTTCCATCCGGAGGGCTCTTCCTCATAAAAGCCCGGGAAGAAGGAGGCCAGAGGCAAAATGGCATCTTTAGTGGCTACTGCAGTGACCTTAATCAGGACAATATATTAGACTGAGTTCTCTTTCGTGGACAGATGATAGTAACTGACTTCAAACGGTAAACCATAGCAGTCTCTAGAACAATGTCCCCAAAGGTCAATGCTGCATACAAGAAACAAGAGAAGACGTATCCTTCCAAATCTGAGACAGCTCAGAAAGCCTGGAGGTACCCAGGCTTTATATCCAGTTATGGCAGGTGGATCTCTGAGTTCCAGACCAGCCTGGTCTAGAGAGTGAGTTCCAAGACAGCCAGGTCTACACAGAGAAACCCTGGCTTCCAACCTCCCCACCTCAAGGAAAAAAAAAGATAATTTTAAAAAGGCCAATAATAAGGAAGATTCACTACATTTGAGTAGTCTTTACATTTTGTTGTTTTTGTTCTGTTTGTTGAGACAGAAACTATGTAGCCCAGGCTGGCCTCTCTATGTACCCAAGGATTATCTTGAACTTCTGACCTTCCTGCCTCTACTTCTCAAGTGTTGGGATTACAGGTATGGGCCACAATGCCTGGTTTAAACCCAGACTTTGTGTGTGATATACCCCACCAAATTGAGCTATATTCCCAGTCTAGATTTTCAATTCATTAAGCCAGACATCTATCATGTTCATCTAGCTGGTTAGTTACATGGACCCTGGATGTCAACCTGCTAAATACTCTTGTCTCTGAGGTTAGCCCCAGGCATAAAATGCTGTGCCAGATCCTAGTAAGAATAATAAACACGGTTTTGTGGGGTGCTACCCCTCCTTGACCTTCACAACATTAGGGGAAACAAGCCTCTAGGCCCATAGTTCCAGAACCTTCTATTCCTCACCATGCCTTTGGCTACTGCCGAGTCTGAAGACCAAGAGGGTGGGAGAGGCACAGAGCCACTATGAGGAGATACAGCTCTGTTTCACAGTGTTGTAATCACGAATGGTATGCAAAATAATATCTGATCAAAGCCAAGGCGAACACCACCTGTAACTGCGGCTCCAGAGTGCTCCGATGCATAATCAAAAATGAAATACATCTTTAAGAGTTGTATGTCTTAGGCTGGACCAAGAAAAAGCATGTTTTACCCCTGAACGTATCAGAAGCCATGCTTTATATTTGGGAGTCTGGGGGTGCTGGTAAAAATGAGGCCACTTAGTTCACCTTCACAGGAGACAACTGCTATTTGTGTCCCGCTCTGAGAAGTCACACTGGACTAGTTCCCCTAGGTAGAGTGTGCTCTTGGACACGGTGACCTGGCCTACCACCTGGTCTGAGGCAACTGTAGTCATACCAGATGTCTAAGGACTATGAGTCCAAGCCAGATGAGCACGTGCTCCTGGAAGGATCTACTGAGGCCAGCAAAGAGCTGCCAGGAGATCTGTTCTCTACACTGAGCCCCCATCAAGCAAGCCACAGCTGATACCTCAAAGGCCCCACTTTCCTGCATTACATACAGGTCACTGAAGGGAACAGAAAAAAGGCCTGGGAAGGGTATCTCACACACCTTTACCTGTGAAAGAAGCCTCTTGAGGCCTGCTAGACTTTCATCTACTGCTGTAGGGTGTTGTGCTGTGCTTTGTTTTGTTCAGACAGTCTGAAAGTTGAGATCTTCTGCCTTCAGCCTCCCAACTGCTAAAATTGTAGAGGGACACCACCAGCTCCAGATTAACCTAGTGATCTTTATGTGCCAAGATCAGAGTGGACTCTGGTGATTCTAAAACATCTCTTTCTGAGCAGAGAAGACTGGCTGGAAGTGCTGACAGGTACCTAGAAGTGGTCTGTGTTCCACATGGAAGCCAACCTGGCACTGACCAGCATCCCCAGGCCAGAAGGACCAGATAGAATTAAGGGGTAAACCACTCCTCCCCTCCAGCTTAGGATATTTATTAGGACTGTAAGCTGCACCCCACATGTTTTACAAACGGGGCCATTCACCAAGAGAACCCAACACTTCAGTGAAGTGGGGCTCTAGTGAATTCTGAAAAGGAAGTAGAGGGACGGATGGACAGGCAGTGATTTTGATTTTGGCAAGATCTGGAAGGTTCCCATCCCGTGAGTAGCTACACTATAAAAAGACTCAGACACTAAGTATTTCCTTTCCCATAAAATATTCATGGCCGCATGGAAGAGCCAAGAAGCCGAAACCTCAAGCATTTCTAACTTGGTACTGCAGTAACAACAGCGTTTTATAAGAACCTTCTGACTGTACTTGTACCTAGCTATAAATACTCTTCCATCAAGAGAAAGGATGGGAGACACACCCACCCAGGGTCTATAGCATACCAAGGGAGACCCTAGGTACAACTCCGATTCTATTAAGCATTGTCAGCTACCTAGCAACATGTCAGGTGACCCCAGAGAAGTGTTGAGGACAGAAATGGGTGAAGAGAACCTCTTATGCCTCTGCGGAACAATGCTTAGGATATACGCAAAACCCCACAAAACAATCAAGCACCATCCAGAGCGCCCGATACATGCACAGTTCTGGGGAAGTTACAATACTTTCCTACTCTTTCATCAAGAAAGCAAACCTGCAGAGGCTCTAGAGAGCATGCTGTGATCCCAATAAGGTCTGATCAGTGCGAGTGAGAAATCTGCAGAAGGTCACACAGCCAGAAGGCGGAAGATCCACTCCAGAGCCTCACCCAGACGCCACCAACAGCCCTCTCTCCCCATTGCTCCTGCTGGCAGACACCAAAGGCAAGATGAGAAAATAGAGCTTGGGAGATGAACTTACTTCCATAGCGTAGCACTGCCCTTTCAAAGAAAACTGATCTTCAGGGGGAAGGGAGCATTTTCTTTCACTTTTCAGTGTGTATGAAACAATGGGGCCTTGTCAGAGGTCGCCATGACAGGTGGCTGGCACACTCAATCAAAACCATGACACTCCATCTCTCAACTATCTTACCTGTGTTTGCCAGAAGCACAGACAGACACACCAACTTCATTTAACTTTTCTTTTCCAGCATGTGAGAGGGCAGAGGTGAAGGTTAGTAAACCGATATGCAATGATTCTACAACATTCAATGCTGAAGCTTCGTTTGCAATTAGCTCTCCCGTTACTCCAATAAAGGAGATCCTTCCTATTCCCTAACCCCTGCCTCACCTGATGAGATCCTGCCTAAATAAACTGATCATATGACAATCATTGGCTTCCAATAACATTTTTCAACAACCAAAACACACAAAACCTCTGCCTTGGCTATCACACACACCTGTCTCACCAAGCCCAAAGCATTCTGCCAAGGACTCACATGGGGCCAGCCAAGAAGCAATGCCTAGTCTACGTACACTGAAGACATTTTACACCCATGGCCAAACTGTCTCTGATGCACAATCAGTCCCGTGGGCCTGGCAGGCGTCTCTGGAAAGTTCTATCAGAAGTTTCTGTACCATGTCCCCTCATGAGACCATGGGCTCTCAAAGTCCAACTCTAGGCTCATGTGATCTTTGCAGCTTTGACTGGTCATACATGAGTCAATGGATTTGGGCTTTCACTGAGTGGACCATCTGGGACAGGCCTGCTGATGTGTACACTGGCCGGCTTCCATGTTTGTTCCCTGGAACGATATATGCCAGTGAATGAGAAACTTCGATTACATCAGATCATTTCCAACACCTGACTCAAGGAAATCTAGGCCTATGGTGGGGGGAGGGTGAGTTTTACATTTAAGATTCAATGCAAACTTTTGAGCAAAACCAACAACAAAAACTATTCAAAGCCCTGTCTTGGGGCAAGGATGTTCCATCCCAGTGCGGCTGTCATTTTAGAGCAAGTACATGTTTATAGTGGGTGGGGGAAAGAAGTAGAAACCGAGTTGAGAAATATTCCTAGCCCTACCCAGTATATACCAGTAACAACTCTCCTACATACACTGTGGCAACCAAAACTGTCTCCAGACTTTACTAAATGCACCCTTGAGCATAAAGCTGTCCCTGGCTGGAAACTACTGACTATATTAATCCAAGCCAGCTTCTATGCTTTCTGAGGACATTATAACTGGGAACCAAGATAGTAGTTCCCAAGCACGAGATCGTGAGATATCAAATCGCTCAATGACTTCTCCTCCTGGTACTTACCAGAGCAGGAGATACACACTATGCCATGCTTCAAGGTATCAGCAGAGCTCATAACCAGAAAGGTTTTCTAGTTGGGTCTTTGTAGTTAGCTGGGAAATGCAATGAATGGCCACAGCCGTTTCAACCACCTTATTCTCTTTACAGAAGCACATGGGATTATGTGAAGCTATGCTCATTTAATCTCATCAACTACCAGCTGAACTATGCTGAGAGCAACATCTATATAGAAGTAGTTGAGAGAAGGCACTAGGAAGATGGTGACAGAGGAGGGAAAAGTAAAGCTTTACTCATGTCTTGACACTGTTCTTTTGGTTGTCCGTAGCTTACTAACAAACGCTACTGTAAGGCAGGAGACCATGTCACATTTTCACAGCCTGTAAACCCTGCCACACACAGGCCTGTATGTGCTTGTAGCTGAAAGAGCACATTCCAATACACACCCCAGACATCAATGTTGACACATCATGAATTATACACATCCCTTTAGGGCAGAGCATCAGTCCTAAATTCACAAGTGCCACATCTCAACTAGGCTGAGAAAGCAAAGCAGAAATGACCAAGGGAGGATGCAAAGACACATCTCCCCAACCCAGACCCTCCGAACTGCTAGGTGCACATGGCCTTCGATCTCTACGCTGATGGTTTCCCAGGTCTCTCTAGCAACAAAGCAGCTGCAAGCACTGAGATCATATTCTCCCAAAGTCTGGGCCATGGAGCATAGAGATGAATATTTCTCTCTCTTTGGTCAGACTATATGCTCAAAGAGTGAACCCGGAGAGCATGAGAGCCTCTCTCCTGAGCTAACAAGCACAAAGTTTTCCTAGGTGAAAAGAAAACAAAGCCCGTCCCTCTCTGGGCATTCCAACCACTTTCTGGGACTGTCATTACAAGACGCTTGGCTTCCACAGACACACACACCTTGCTGGTTCAAGGAAATCAATATGAAAATCAATTCATGCACTGATATATTTTATCAAGATCCATGTGGCAATGCCACATTTCATTTACAGTGCGGCGCTCAAGGAAGCCAAGGTCACTGGATAGAAAGCGAGATGCAGGAGCCAGGGAGGGGGAGCCGCCCGTATTCTGCACTGGCTGCAAATAGAAAAATGAATGAAGTAGGAACAGAGATAGAAAGGGGGAGCCTAGGGATGCAACAATTACGGTATGTAAGGAGGCACGGCACCACTCCAGCTCGCCAGCTTGTTTAAATGTGAAATAGCTAGGAGATTTAAAATTCTAAGTATTCTCCTTCTTGACCGTGGCAAACCAAAAATGGTTTCCACTACCGTGCTGGGTAGTAGGATAGAAAACATTTCTGAGCAGGAGATGAAAATGAGGAGGGGTGGAGAGTGTGGGGGACAGTGCACGGCACGGAGGGCAATAGAGACCAGGCAGTGTGTGGGCATGAAGGCCAAGAAAAAGAATGAAATAGAGCAGGCGGGTGAGCCAGCATCAGGCGGCAGGAAGCAAACAGAGATTTCAAGAAGGCTTGGGAGGAAAATTATGATATCTACATGGCTGCAGAGGGGCATATTTTTAGTAAATTTGAAAGTGATTTGCCACACATGGTACCACCCTACGCGGGAGGGTTCTCCCCCGGCTCCGGTGGCTGTGCCATGGATCAAATGTACGCAGTAATTGTAGATTCACTGCTACCCTCTCACCTCTAAACAGAGTAGATTAAAATAGCATGAACAGCTATAATAATGGGTTTAGGATTCAGCTTTTTACAGCCAGGAAAAAAAAAATGCTTATGGAAATAAGGATTTTGCTGATTATTTTCCAAATGAAGAAAATGAAAGGAAAACAGCTCCAGGAAGTAAAAGACAAACCATACTGGGGGCTGAGGGGGTCCTGGGCCACTGAGTGCTGTCTACCTAGACCACAGCTACAATCAAGGCATGTCCTGTGCCGCCAAGATTCCAGACACCTAAACACCTGCAGAGACCTGACCTGCTCCCACGTTGAGGCCAGCTTCCCGCTGTCACTTCTTGACTCTAAACTGTAGACACTGTTTGTTCTCTCTTTGCAGTCTGCTCTCTACCTCCACACTACAGCTTCTCCAGTGCCCCAGGAAGAGAGTCTATGAACAGCTAATGGCAAATGGAAAGGTGAGCTTGTTACAGGCACACAACCACTTCAGAGAAAAGTAAGCTGACTAGACTGCCTCGCACCCATTCTAAACTAGCCTAGACTCTCAAACTAGCCTAGGCTCTCCCTAGCCAGAATCAAGGCTCAACACAGCTTTGTTTTTGAGAACAGGAACTTCATTTACAAAGATTGCAATGGGGCTAGGGAGATGGCTCAGTGGTTAAGAGCACTTGCTGATCTTGTAGAGGATCAGGGTTGATTTTCCAGCACCCACATGATGGCTTGTTCTAGATGATCTGACCTTCTTCTGACCTCTGCAGGCATGAGGCGCACACACACGTGCACATACGTAAACCCAGCCTGGGCTGCAGAGCAGGAATCACCCCTCTGTACCACTATGCCCACATGGATGGCGCCTGCTCTACAGAATCATGGCCCAATCCCTTCAGCTTTCTCATGGTCACTGTAGGAGTGACTTGGTGGCAGTCACTGGTAAAGCTATCCATAGGCCAAGTGACACCCATCCCTCTGCCTCAGACTGGGAAAGGGTCTCCTAAGCGGTGCTTCCAGATGCTGAGGCAGGAGGGGAAGGGGTACAGGAAAAGCTAATGCTTATCTCTCAGGGCCTGCCCCTCCCCATCGCCCCATCTAGAGATCTCAAGCTCTCTAAGGCAGTTCTCGTTCATGGTTTCTCATGCCTCACTGGAGCAGTCTGTTGGGACGATGACAAAAGGAGACTTGAATTCCAAGAAAATGATTTCTCAATTACCTAACTGAGCAAGAAAGACTGAGACCCAGGTAAACTTAACCTCCAGCTGAGAACCCCCACTCCCGCTGACAACCAAGTCCCACACCGGTGGGAGGAGGGGCTGAGCGGAGGGAGGAAGACTTCCCTCCCTCGTTGCTACAACAAATGACCTAACAAAAGCCAACTTAAGAAAGGGTTATTTCGGCTCACAATGTGAGGGTGCAGTCCATCATGGCAGGGAAAGCCACGGAAGCATCCACGAATTGCAACCACAGTCAGGAAGCAGCACGCTGGTGCTTCGCTCATTTTTTCCTTTTTGCTCAGACCACAACCCATGTACGGGGCTGCCTTCAGTTAGGGTGGGTCTTCCACCTCAATGAACCTAGAAACTCCCTGACAGACGAGCACAGAGGTTTCTCTGTGGTGATCTAGAGCCTGTCGTGTTGGGAATCAAGAGTAACTGCATACTCGCCTTGCTGGAGCACTACAGCGGTCTGCAACGCTACTCTAAGTCACCAATGCTTACCCACATTCTCTCAGACACAACAGTAACACCATAACTTCCCCCAAAGCCCCATTTCTTCACTGTGAAAGGACACACAGCTCCTGAAGGGAAAGTCAGAGGTCTGTGGGCTGGCCAAGTCGGTGGAGGCTTCAGGCCTCATCAGTGTCAGATCCCACCCTTGAGCCCTCTGCCACCCAAGCAGCCCTATAAAAACCCTATTCTGAGACCCTCTTCCAACCTTTTCTCCTCTGGGTCTTGGCATTTCTAGTCAGGATCCCAGTGCCCTGTACCACCTTTCGCTTACCTACAAACACCTGGACAGCAAAGTATCCTAGATAACAAAAGGTGCGTGCATGCATGCGGGTTTCTTTGGTACTCGGGACTGAACATCAGTGCCTCATATACGCTAGGCAACTGTTCTTCTACCGAGCTACATCTTCTGTGGAAAAGCATATTTCATAGGTGTGTGTTTTGTGGGAGTATTCAGGGATCAAACGGAGACAAAAAATGGCCCTCTAACTTCATGTTACAGTTAACCTAGGAAGCTTTTTTAATACAAGTATGCTTCCAACCCCAGGGATTTGGATTACAGTCCATCAAATCAGGCTGAGAGTTTTACACATGTACCCCCATGGGATTCTGATGCCAGTGGCTCAGCAGGTCACCCTGGTTTTCGTTTGTGAGCTGCTGTAAAGGGGGTGGGGGGAGTGTAAACAAAGCTTCCCCTAAGAGAAGCCACACAGAACAGTGAGCTCATACAGGGATTTGAACATTCATCTGCCACTCCTGCCTTCATCCTGAAAAGGAGATACACCACTGGCATCAGGCGCTGCGACTCAAGGGAGCAGACCTAGTCCTCTGCCGGTGGAGGAGCTGGAGGAGGCTGACCCTGGGTCACAGTCACAAAACAGGGTTGAGGAGCCACTTTTCCCTGGCTTCTACTTGAGGAAGGAAAAAAAGACAAGGTTCCTGGCCGTAAGAGACTCCTGTCTGCTGGGAAAGACCAGGTGAGGCTGATGCATCTCGAACCTCTTAGAGAAGGACAGCGTTGTTACCGGAAGCTGAGACTGGAAAGGCAGACAACTCTTTTGTCTGCTCACCGGGTCTTCAGACCACAAATGTCAGTCACCTAACTTGGGCTCCTAACTGCACTTAAGGACCAAAGGGCCCCCCTTTCAGAATGTCCCTCTAAGGTGTCATGTCTGACCACTCTGCCAGGCTCTCAGCTAGCCACTATCACAGCATCTTGGGTGCCTGATCCCACTCCCAGATGAAGACCAGGCCACTCCCCACAGCCACACTAAGCTCCCTCCCAGAGGCTTCCGTGGCCCCACTGCGTTCCACTTCACAGTCAGCTCAGCCCTTTACCACCACACTTCCTGGAATTAATCCATGGACAATGAAACCCAGAGAAGGGGGTTCGCAAACTCCTGTTTTGTGGCTGCCTCCCCCCCCCATACCCCAACCCCATTCAGCATAAATGTTTATTGAGGAGGGGGTGGGGCCATAAGTTGTTCTTGGCAGCAACTTCCTTATAGCTGCCAACCACGTTGCTTATTTCCTTCTGCTTCCTCTTGGCATGGATGTGTGTGCCCATCCTCTTCTAGATGAACTTGAGCACATGCTTGTCCTTGGACACCTTGAGTAGCTCCTTGGTACACCACTTATCAGCACTTCCCGGATCATGTTCCCTGTGAACTTGATGTGCTATGGTAAGGCAGCTGCTGTACCTGTTGGGTCTCGGCTTACTGAAGTTCTTCCTCTTTGGCTGCTTCTCTCTGACGGCAGGAGCAACAGGAAACTATTTTTGGTGTTTTGTATTAAGACAGGGTTTGTAGCCCTGGCTGTTCTCAAACTTACTCTGCAGACCAGGCAAGTCTTCAACTCAAAGATCCAGCCTGCCTCAGCCTCCCAGTACCGGGATTAAAGGCCTGCAGCACCACATTCCGATTTGTGGTTCCTTCTGAAGATGTTTCAATACGGAGCACTAGATTCACCTCATTTTAAGACCAGATCAGGTGGAAGGACTTTAGATAAAAGCTGGAGCTATTCCTAGGTAAAGCCACTAGACTGTACCGAGAGTTTCAGAGCTGGCAGGACCCTCAACATGGCAGTCTCCATGTGTACATTGCTCTAAGCCATCCATCTAGGAGCACCTACTTAGCAGGTGAACGACAGAGGCCAGGATTCCCAGGGCTCTCAGGTCCCCCCTTTGTAAAAGAACAATGTATCTGTTACAAGAGTCAGCGTACCAAATCCCAGTATCTCTGGAAGCTTGTGGGTGGTTCCTCCATCTCTCCTCAGGAAGGCCTGCTTGGCCTCTCTGGTTTCCTCTTCTATATGTGGGGTGATTTTCTCTCTGGAGTCATGTCTGAACCCAGTTCTCCAAAGCAACAAATCTGAACCATGGAGATCACCCTTACAATCAGCACGCCTTTGGCTCTCCTGATAGCCCAGGCTTGCCCCAAAGAGAAGCTACAAGCTCCCTAACATGTACGGTGGAAATGTACAACACAGCCTCCCTCCTACTTGAGAGGGCTGTCTTGTGGCCCTGTGCTCACCAAGTCAGTGAGCACACTGGCTCAGTACTACCATGTTTCAAATGGCAGAGGAAATGTAGGGGCACACTGGATATTTTCTTCCTGAAACTCTTCTGTGATTCTGAAACAATTTCATAAAAATGAAATGGATCGGGATGGAGAAAGACAGGGGAGATCGTTAACTCTCTAAGCATGTTAATTCTCTAAGCACGTGTTTGTATTGCTTCTCAAAATGGATGCTACCACTGTCATCCTTTGAAATCTGTTGAAAAACAGGTAGATAGGGAAAATGAAGGGTCTGGGGCTCGCCCAGAAGAAAAGGCAAACCCAGTTAGGTATCCACCCTTGGCCCTCTTCCTTCAGAGAGCAAGCGGAGCCCACATCGGCTCTCCAGCTGCAATGCAGCTCTGAGGTTCCAGAAAGTCTCCTGCCACCGAGGACCCTCCTATGGGCTGCCTTGTGTAGCAAGCACTGTGTACTTGGTTATGAAGAGTGGCTGAGAGGCTGGAACAGGTGCTCGCTGCACAGTCATTATGAACAAGGAGATTGTCATTAGCTGAGCTTGGCTTAGCTGTCTCCTGGTTGGTGAAGCTCAGGTTTCAAGGCCTCTTAGGAGAGACACTGATTTGTCTGCCCCGGAATGGTGAAGGCTCTGCCAGTTATGGGAAGCCAAGAGGTTAACTGGGGAGTTTTCCTCTTCCTCCATCTCCTTCCTAAAAAACTTGCTTTAATCCTAGAGTTTAGCAAGGGTGGAATTCCAGAATACCTCAGTTCAGGACCTTGTTTGGCAAAGAAGTGGGGGAAGAGATGCAGAGTGAGGCAAAAGGAAAGAACAAGTAAGAGATGTGTGATGCATCTAAAAACACCATTTCAAGCCACCGCCATTTCAGTTACCACAGCCACCTATATTCTTCTATGGATACCTAGTGACACGACCATGTTAAAAAAATAAAGATGGCTCCTTGTTTCCAAGTGTTGCTCTGACCCCAAGGCATCACAGTTGTAGTGTAACCTTGCATCACGCACACAGAGACTGGCTAATTGAGCTAACACCACACCATGTCCTGCATGTCACAAGAAGAATGGGCAGGACTTGGCTCCTCATCACCCCAACCATCTCCCCGGCAAAGCGACCTCAAGGACAGACTGCATCTGCTGATTCCCTGTTGAGATTATTCATATGTTTTGATTCCTAATTCAGAAATAATAAGTGGTTCATGGCTTCCAAGTTTAAAAATATATTCATCATCTGGTCTCTGTCACAGCACGTAACCCACTGGCACGGAGTGTAAGCCACAGGAGACTCCCTGCAATGGCCTGGTGTCCATATCCTCACTTAGCTAGTGGTGACAGGAGTCTGGGGTCCCTAGCTCCTGCCCCCCTCCACCTCTCTCATTTCATTAAAAACCTTATCTTAAGGCCATTGTCAGGAATCTTCTGTCACACAGCATTTACGACTGCAGAATTGCAAATTCAGGTGTTGCTCAACAAGAATGATGCTCGGGTGGGGTGCGGGCTGTGACAGGGAAAAACATCGTACTTTACTCAATTTCAAACTTTATGGGAAAACAAACAAGTCGGCTGCTTTCAGTACGGAACAGGGGCTGGAAAGGCATCTGTAAACAGTCTTTTTCTAAACAGCCATACATTTCTGTAAATATATGTCCAAATAGATATATAGACATGTGCACATACGTGTATGTGGGTACATGTTTGATGTATATGTACACATATGTATGTGTATATGTGCAGACATACAACATAGCTAGTAGATACAAATACAGTGCAATCGAGGAGGTTGAAGCCAGGCACGGAGACACATAACTATAATCCTAGCACTTAGCAGGCTGAGGCAGGAGGTTTGTTGCAAGTGCAAACCTAGCTGCAGTACACAGTGACTACAGGCTAGTGAGACTACAAGTATCTAAAGGAAGGGAAGAAGCAAGGAAGGAAGGAGAGAGAGAGGGAGAGAGGGAGGGAGGGAGGGAGGATAGTTGAGACTCCAATCTGGCATCCAGTATTTTCTTGTAGCACATTCATCCTTTCTATTTGTGGCAGACTCCTTTTAGGGGACACTGTAAACCCCCTCCAATCCACAAAAGGCAACGGAGGATCCTAGTGGCCATTTTAAACTATAGAACTGCTATGAACTACGCGGTGTATCCTTAAAATTAGCATATTGAAAGCCTAACCTGAAATACCACCGGATTCGACTTACCTGAAAGGAAGCAATTAGGCTAAACAAAGGTCATAAGGGTAGACCCAGTCCTATAACATTAGTGTCCGTGTAAAAAGAGACATTTCCCCACCCCTAACAGCCGCCACCCCCGCCCGCCCGCCACCCGCCCCCCACCCCCGCCTGGTATTGTGGTATGATGACCATTGACTATAATCTTAGTCTCCGGCAAACTGGGGACTACATAGAGAAATCATGCCTCAAAAAGAGGAGGAGGAGAGGAGGAGACCTCAAGAGACCAAGAGAATCCTCGCTTAACATTTTCCCCACCAGGTGAGGGACACAGAGACAACAAGCCAGAAAGAACATCCTCTGTAGGAATCCTTCAGCACGCTGACCTCAGAAATCCAACCACTAAGACAGGTGAGAAGTACACTTCTCTTGGCTAAGTCATGCCATGCAGCTCTGTTGTGTGAGTCTGAGCAGACCACACCCATGGTCCCCACTACAAAGCCTTGCTGAGCGACGGGCCCGGGGTGGACACTTAGCCCAGCTGCAGAATCGAGAATGTTTTCTACAGTCTGGGATTCTAGAAACATGGACCACGGCGCCTAATCTTGTCACCTGTCCACCTGAAAGTCCTGGGGAGGCCATACTTAGATTCACTCTACAAAAAAACAATGAAAATTAAGCTGGATGCATAAACTGAGCAGGGCTAGAAGACCGTTTCCAACAGCTACACAGTAATTTCTCTTCTCTCACCTTTCAAGAGAGGACTGTTTGCTTGCCCCTGGGTTCCAAGAAACTCTTGTTTTATGACAACAAATTCTCTTATTTGGCTTCAGCTAGACATATGTATGCATATAATTCAACCTACGGCCTACATCCAGAGAGCATGGACTAGCACACACTATGGTAGACTGCGATCTTTAGCTACCGTGCCCTCCGAATTTATTAACCACCTCATGATGAATGTCTACATTTTGCAGAAACTGAAGTGACAGACATTCGCTGAATTGGAACCAACGGGAACGCCTGCCAAAGAAAAGTTCCACCACCAAGCACAGCCCAGCTTAAGCTGCAGACAGAAACCAGCCCTAAGCAACAGATCCTTTTGTGCTGGGCCCTATATGTTACACAGGCTAAAAGGATGCCATGTTTCTCCTTCTGTTTGCCTCATATACAGGGCACACGTTCAGGAAATGAAGAATAAAAGGCCGTTTCCATTTTTGATCCCACCCTTCTTGCCAACCATACCAGGCACACATCTGCTAGAATAAATGGTTGCTATAGAAATCACCATTTTTGGAACAGGCAAACCCAGTGTCTATGAAGAAAGCAGCCATTTCAGTCTCCGTGAAATCTGTGGACTTGGGGCTTAGGAATCATCCTAGAGGAGAGTCTGAACCCCATAGCCAAACTTGCCCTAAATGGGAGTCAGGACACTTCACACCTCAAAGAATCCATTCTGACAGTCTGAAATGAAGAGCTGCCAACACGAGCAAAGGTCACGCCAGAAGTACCTGTCTTGGGAGGAAGGCTGAAATGTGTACAAAGTCTGTGTAATGCCATAATTGAATGCACTGGGAATGGCGTGGGATGTGAAATCAGCCATTGTTGACTTCAAAGCTTCACTATGACATCAAGACTGTACAGCTGTGAAAGAATGGCTTCTCCAGCCTGTGCCTCAGTTTCCTCATCTATAAAATAGAAACAGAACACTCCTAATCTCTAGGATTATGCCTATGATTAGTAAATCAAACAACGGACAGATATAACCAACCAATGTCAGCAATGAGCAGTGTTTTTTGTTGAATTCCATAGTGTCACCAAATTAAGGATCAGACAAGAGAAAAAGCAAAGGCAAAGACAATAGGTACAGGTGTGGATTCTGTATTTTGGTTCGGAGGAGAAGTGACCTCCCCCAGGTAACTCCCTATCTTCCTGGTAGGCCACCATGGGCTGGACCTCCACTTTGATGCCCAACCAGGGTTGTCAGGGCTTTGATGATGGCACTCAGAGGCTCCAACCTACATAAGTAGACACACAGACTCTAGACTGTCTTAGTGAGCCCACAATCGGCAGCGTAAAATTAGCTATATCAAGAGCACCCTGGCACTCAGCAGACCCTACAAGTCAAGAGTGTGCACTGCTCTGGAAAATCAGTTGATAAATGTCTCCTAAGAAGGTATCTGCTGAAGAACTCCCTTCCCAGAACAATGAAATATGGAGAGCATTTGGTACTCAAAGATTCTATGCAGTTCTATGGTTTCTCTCAACACAAGTCATGAGTATTTCACAGGACTGTAACTGGGCATCCCAGACAGGTGCTCCTGTTTTCTTTCAAAGCATCAACTATGGAGCTTGGTTTCCCAACTAGGCCTGCCAACAGAGGCAATATCCATGGAAAGAGTAATGCTATGTGGCTTCTTCCTACGAGAGGGACAGAAGAGTCCTAAGGTACACAGATTTAAAGAGAAGGCTGCAAAGAACACAGAGACCTTTTACAACACTTCTCCTGTTCCACTTAAAGCACATCACCTGAGACAGAACCACCACAGACTACAATGCTTTCCAAAAGCCCTTCAGAGCCTCAAGGGGTCCTGATCCAATTCTGAATATGACACTGATGCCCTATAGCTTGATCAGGTTTAAAAGAAAGCATGCAAAGAAATGAAGAGAAGGCACGGAGAAGAACCAAAAAGCCGGCACCATGGGGAGAAACCCGAAGTAGAGGATGGGTTAGAAGCAACACTCTCCTGTATCAGAGGCTGCCATGGAGGGTTACTAAGTAAGAAGCTAAGACCTCCAAGGATGCGATATACAATGTGGTGAAGTCAAGTTAATGAATGGCTTTACAGTGTGGGAGAAAGCAGTGGGGAGCCAGGAAAAGGGTGGGGAAGAGCTGGACAAAGGGATCTAAGTTGGTCTTGAACCCTATTGGCTCCAGGCCCATCTGGACCACTGGCTCTGCCTTAGGGGACTGTATACACTCTAGAGGGAGGCCTGGTGTGGCTCTAATAGCCTCCGGAACCTTAGAGGAAAGTACCAGCAGGTGCTCAATGGCCCCGGGCAACCACTATTACAAGATCAGATGGAATGGTTCACTTCTCCCCTTACAGAATTCTCTGCTGGGCTGGTCCTGAGAGACCACCTAGCACACGGTCCTCCAGGCTCAGCCCTCCTCAGTAGACTCAGTCCTTCCTGCTGTTGTTAGAAAACTGCAATCTGCTTCTGAGAAATCCTCCTACAAAGAAAGGTCTCCCTGCAGTGACATAGCCTAGCTGTGATAACCGCCCTCACTCCAAGATGCCAGAAGAGCCCCATCAGAATCCAGACCTGAGCCCCACCGCTTCCTAGCTTGTGACACCAAGAACGACACATAACCATCCTGAGCTTTCATCTAGCGCTTGTATTTGGATTCGGTTGAAATCTGGCTTTGAAAGTCCTTGTACAGGGTCTGTCATATATGGCGCCCAAGAGCGGCTACTCAACCTCCCTGCACTGCAAACCACCTAAAATAGACGTTTTCCACTGGTCAAGGAGGACCAGGAGTCTGTCACCAAGGTTTCCAACTCTACACTTCAGGATCCCACACTGCACAAAGCATCTGCCTGTCAGCTCTCTTTCTAGTGTTGAAAGGACGGGGCTCCTACAGCACATGCCAACTTAGAGGAGACCCAGGAAGAGGTCCTTGGTGAGAAATCCAACAGGTAATTCTAGAGTTACCACAGGGGGATGCTGGTGGTAGAGGGTAACCCCTGCAAGCATAAAAGCATGCCCTGCTATGCAAACGCCCCTAAGTGTTATGTTAAAAAGGCCAACCTGAGCTATCCATCCAAGCCCCAAGTTACCCTCAGAACAGCATGTACAGCCCTTATTCTTGTTATTCCAGCGCAGAGCTCACCATTTTGAAATAGTGGGAAAGCCAGAGAACGTGGTCTCATCACAGAACCACAGCCTGTCCTTGCATCAGGAGCAATACTCTCCTCAGAATCCCCAGCTCCACTCACTCTTCCACCTCGTCTCCCAGCAAAGGGAGAGGGAAAAGCATAGGACGCCAAGGCCCAGGTCCCAGCCATCTTGTTTCCCTGGGTCCACAGTTTCCTCAGGTAAGCGATTAGAGCTAACTGCTCAATCTACTCTGGCCAAGATCACACGATGTACATTTGACTTACTAGGCAGGGACATGGTAATAAAAACAACCTTCTAGCGCTCCTCCCTGTTTTTCCAGATCCAGTGGATTCCAAAAGGCAATCAAATATGCAGTAGATCCCACTACTAATTCCTGACACACACACCTGGGGTCCTGTGATAAAGTCGGTTTGCGTGCACACAGCGAGAATTAAAATTTCATAGAGCCGTGATTTCATCAGTCACTAACTACAAAGGATTAATTAGGATCGAGGGAAGAGCTCATGGCTCAGGAGTCTGGACCTCAGGAAAACATCTATCTCCGCTCCCCAGATGTCAGCAATCCATGAATAAAGGCTTTGATGAAAACACTTCTCATGATTCAAGCAACTCCAAAGGACCGTTTTCTGCTGTGGAATTAAGATACTTCTGATTCGTATTCACTTGAAAATATCATCTGAAGTCAGTGAATACAACTGAATTTGTAGGCTGACGTCTTCTTCTTGTCAAAATATCTTTCCTGAGGCGGGGGAAGACAGCTCGGTTGGTAAAGTGTTTGCTGTGTAAGCTTGGGGACTGAATTCAGACTCCCAGTCCCTATGTAAAAAGTCAGGTGTGGGTCACATTCCTGTCACCCAGGAGTGTCAGAGGCTGAGAAAGCCCAGACAGTTGGGCTGGACTGGTGAGCTTCAGATTCAGTGAGAGAACAGGCTGAAGAGCCATTGATAAAGTAGTGCATGCACACACACCACACACACACACACACACACACACGAGAGAGAGAGAGAGAGAGAGAGAGAGAGAGAGGCAGACACACACACATCCCACAGAGACACACACACAGAGGCAGATAGATATACACACCACACAGAGATGGGGGGGCAGACACACACACACAGACATAAAAGAGAGAGAGAGAGAGGCAGACAGACACACACACACCCACTAACAGATACACACCATTCAGACACACACCACCCACATACAAATAGACACAAAACACACAAACACACACAGAGACATACCACACATACAGAGACAAACACACACGCCACACAGATACAACACAAACACACCACACACACACAACCCTCTCCCTCAAGACCCGTTTTAAATATACAGGCCTCCATGTAAGATTTTTTTCTAAGACTTCCTTAAATACCATATCCCAAATCAAAACCCAGTGTCTTCCTACCCAGAGCATCCACATTCTTCCTGCAGACTTACGAGCTAACAGCTCGCAGTCTCTCTGCCCACTCTCTAGGAGCCCTCTGCACCAACCAAGCCTCTGACCCGTCCTCCATCTTCCTTCTCATCTCCTTTGCCACTGCCATCATACGGCTCAGCCAAACCTCCACTGGCTCCCTGGCAATGTCCCTATGGCACCACGTACTTATACTCAATTCAGCTCTCAGAGCGGTCTCCATTAGGACACTTTCTCCTATTTTGCTTCCTTGACTAAACCCTTTGAACACCTTCTCAAAACATACCAAGTAAAGTGTAGCCCTCTCTGCTGGGCAAGGAAGAAAGACCTTCAGGCAAGCTCGGCCTCACCTCCAGCCACTATCTTCTGCCTCACTCCACCTCCCAAGCCACACTGAAGACACAAGATCTTAATTCTCTGTCCCCTTCAGGCCCTTCGCACATGCTGTCTCTTCTAGAATGTCTTCCCTCCTGGGTAATCAGTTTCTCCCATCTGTCCTTGAGAACCGTACTTAAATATCATTCCAGTACATTCGTCCACAGCACCTCCCCAAGCAGACAATACCGTTTCCATTCTGACTCCACCACACATCTTTCTTCCTTCATTTCTCCCTGGATTATACCACTCTGTGTTTCTTCTACACTTCCATGGCTACTCTCTCTGCTATATAATTAAATTCTTGGAGACAAGGACCAAGTTTTTAAATTTTCTTCTCTACTGGTACACGGGAATGCTCACTGAGCACTTTAGCCAGATGGAAAGGGTAATACCCTTCTTGCAGCCCCCACTGACTTTCCTAAATTGCGTCTTTTATGGTGGCTAATTGTGTAATGGTTCTAGCCCCCAAAGAGCTAAGAAACAAAGTATATCTCACCTGCAGTCTCCTAACAAAGTCAAATGTATCTAGTGGGTATGTGGTAACTATCTGTTGAGTTCAACAAAACGAGTACAGAGCTACTCACTTTCAGAGACCTTAAAAAGGAGGATGAGGAGAAGGAGGAGGAAGCAGCAGTGTCCTACCACCTACTCGAGAGGCTCTGGGAGATAATCAAATGTACATATAGCCATATCCAGGACCAAGAATTACAGAAGGTCAGATGCTTCCATGCATGTGAATCACTCTGTAAAGTAGAAAAAGGAAGACTGTACATTTCAAATCAGTAGCTCCTAAGTCCCACTGTTCCCATCGCCCCTCCCCGACCCTGATCGTCTGTTACACACACGCACACACGCATGCTCGCACGCATGCACGCATCTATATGGTCATCCCAATCTCAGCACATCTTGAAACTTGGAATCAGAGGTAAGCACTTCCTTCCAAGAAGGCATAGCCGGCCCATCTATTGTGCATGGAGTATTAGATTTGGAGTGATTCCTTCCTGTGTGAGCCGTGGGGCAAGGGATGTGGCTGCCCACTGCTTTGATGTAAGGTATACATGATATACGTGCAAGGCTGGAGTGCAGATCCCTCAAATCAATTTGTGAACCCACATGTGCATGCCAGGAATTGGCATGGGGATCCTTTTCTGTGAGTAGGACCCCTGTGTGCTTCTCTGTCCCTCTCCCCTCCCCTCCTCTGGGAAAGATAAATTATCGGGCTGTCAGCAGAGGACAGCCAAAGTAGTTGTGTTTCTGTAGAAGGGCCATGGAAGTGTCTTTGATTAATGAAATCTTAATACAAGGTTGCTAGACAGCCTCCCTTCAGCTGCGGAGCAGCTTAAGAAAGATCCCTTTGGACCAGCCTGGAGAGGAAGAAGGAACCCAGTGCCACCTACTATCCAGACCTACCAGGAACAGAGGTCTTCTGCAAGTACACCCAGGGAGGGGCCCAGCAATGGGAGCTTTGCTCTTGGGGTAAGAATGTGGTGGGATCCATCTCTTTGCCCCAAGAATGTGGAACTCTCCGCCTGCTCACTAAAACCAACACCTGCCGATGTGCTAAGAGTCCTCTTGAAGTTCCAACAATAGACATCAAAGCTGACATTTGGGAGTTGTGATAACAAGGAAAGGGAGTTTTAAGGAGGGGGGGCTGCCGTCAACAAAAAGTCCGTCTCACCTTTGACCTCTAGAGAGGCAACAGACCCCAAACACTTTAACTGTTTGAGGACCTACACAGGGTCCCTACTTCCCTCTCCCCTCTCTTCTGTGTATAAAAGTAATGGTTCTATTCACTAGAGGCGTTTTCCCAGGGATGGAAATAAAGGCTTCAGAGTTCAGGTGGTGGGGGGAGAGGAATCAAAGGGGTGTGAAAAGCGGGAGCGACACAAAATTTCCTCCCACACAACCTGCTTTCCTACCTCCACCAAACAAAAGAAAGGGGATGAGAAAGGAAATTGCTACCCCTGAAAGCTGTGTATCTGGGCACTGAGACCCAGTTCAGTCTGCACACAGACATCTACAGAAAGAGAGCTCTGGTCTGGAACATTCCAGGGAAACATTGACTTCCACTCCAACCTCTGCCCCGTGTGCTGGAAAGTGTTTGTCCCTGGAAATGATTCTGATAAGAACCGAAACAAACTCACAAACACTGTGGCTGCCATCAGCACCGGCTTCCACAAAGCCACAGCCAACGCCATAGCCAACGCCACTGCCAAGGCACAGACCCACCACCTAAGTGAATTACAAGAAATTTAAAAAATACCCAGACAACCAACAGGTCTAGAAAACAAGCTCAAACTCAAACTAAGTATGGTGTCTCAGGTCTGGAATCCCAGCACTTGGACAGCCGAGGCAGATGAGCCCTGAGTCTGAAGTCAGGCTGGGCTAAGAATGAAGTCATATCTATAGATAAATAGACAAACAGCTAACTTTTTAATTTAAAAATCAAGGACAATTATCTCTGTACACAGAAGCTCCCTGTCTCTAGCCACCCAGATTATTCTCCCTCCCATGCACTGTATTCCAAAATAACATCTCTACCTCTTGTGGTTTTGGTTAGAGTCAGGTCTTACAAGTAGTCAAGGCTGGCTTAGAACTCACTTAGTAGCCCACACTAGCTTTGAACTTGTCATTCTCCTGGCTGGGAATATACAACTTGCAGTCTTCATCCACTATGCTGTCTTTCAAAAAAGCACTCATGCATGGCCTGTTACCTTGTGATAAAAAGGTATCAGAGACACTCTATTGCAAGAACCCAGGTAATTTTAAATTTACCTACTTGTAAAAAGAATAAAATTTGACTTATTTTCTGAACATATACCATACTATAGAGACAGAAATAGTATTAGCTAGCTGGACATGGTGGCACACGCCTCTGTAATCCCAGCTCTTGGGAGGTAGAAGAAGAAATTAAGAACTTAAGGCTAGCCTTGGATATATAGTGTGGCCATCCTGGACTATACAAAACTCTGTCTGAAAAGCAAAGAGGAACAGGCAGATGCCTCAGTGGATAAAAGTGTTTGTCACCAAAACCTGATGACCTGATTCAACCCCCAGAACTATGGTAGACTTCCACAGGCTGCCCTCCGACTGCTGCCTGGCTACTACAGCATCCACGTGTGTGACGGTCCATGTGCTTCCACGCTCATACGCACACGATATACATGCACACCATACATGTGATTATTAATGATGCATAAAAATAAAACATAAAAGAAGAAAAGGAACAAGTCTATCATCTGGAAGTGAAATGGCAACACACAGAATGATTTTTAGAGCGGTTTCATCCCTAACGCTGTTACCACCATTAATTAATAATTCAGTTTTCTAACAAGGAAGAAAAAAAAGAGTCTACTATTCCCATATGTATAAAACATGTTTAATCTGGCTACTTAATTGTTAATTTTTGTTAATGACATGAGTGAATGGATGGACTTTCACGTTAACAGAAGAATAAAGTGAGGTTTCAGCTCGAGACAAATCAGGTATCTATCTAGCCAACATGGCTACCTTAAGATCTGCCATAGACTCAACTCTGGAATTAACTGTGCCAAGATCAGAAGAAGGATGAAATGGGCAGGCAAAATTGAATGACAAGATAACCCGGAAGGACCATTTTTGCAGAATCTCTGTATTTTATTTTATCTTTGTTCCTGAACAAGATCCAAAGCAAGCAAGCAATAGCCTCACAGGAGTGAAGACTGACGCGCTTGTCCTCATAGCGGAACTCTAGGCAAAATGCATGGCAGATATGGAAGACAGACTGCTGAGCTCACCTCTGTAAAATGATCGTTCGTAATGGGGCGGGGGGTCAGGCACAGGGGCTGAGCGCAACACTCACCACCCTAGCATCCTCTCTCACGTGACACTCAACCCTTCATCACGTCCTCCTTCCCACAGCTCCAGCTGGTTTCCAAGCCAATATCTAAATCTAACGCAGGGCCCAATGCCTACAGTGTTGGCTTTCGGAAGAAGAGAGAACAAGAGAAAGGATCCATGAGTTGATCTTCCTGGTGTCTTAGTGACTTCTAGTCTAGCTGACAGAGATGGTGGAGAACCAACTGGGTAAGACATATGGCTGACAGAGATGGTGGAGAAACCAAAGACAAGAGATGGAAAGTAGCCTGCAAAGGAGGAGAGTTAGACTTGAAGATGTATCTTTGGCATAAGGTAGAAGGTAACCCTCAGAAGCATTAGTAAAGAGTGGGCCAAGTGATGACTTCAGAGACGCTGCAGCCCATCAAGGCCTCAAGGCTGCGAGAGAGTGGCCTTCTAGACAGGCAGCTCCAGAACGGGTCTCAGAATACTGAAACCCAAGTGCTTCAGATGCAAGCTAAACTCTGGTCAGGGATCCTCAAGAAAGAACAGCCTTATGGGAGTAAACAATACTTCTGACATCATATCACCAGATTCAAATAATTCTCATTCTCTCTCTCTCTCTCTCTTCTTCTCTCTCTTCTCTCTCTCTCTCTCTCATGCACACATAGCACACATAATCTCCCCTCTCCTGTTTTCATCCCTTTCTTCCTCCCACCCAAATAATCTTCTCAGATTCTAAATCTAAATTGTGATCATTATGGGCTATATATTATCCAATCTACAAACCTCACTGTGACACTTTTTGCGTTAGATGAGTAAGATTCTTATATAAAATGACCCAGAATCAAAACTGTAAAGTAACAGGCCAAGAAAATCCTTTCCTATGCATTGGGCAGGTGACAGACTAATATCTATTTCTGCAAAGAAACAGCAGCCATGGAGGCTCAAGTATGCAATCCTGGCACTCTGAAAACTTACACAGAAGGATTTCTGTGGATTCAGGGTCAGCCTAGACTACAGGGCAATTCCTTTAAAAACACACGTGCACACACACACACACACACAGAACGTAACGGAAGGAAGGAAGGAAGGAAGGAAGGAAGGAAGGAAGGAAGGAAGGAAGGAAGGAAGGAAGGCAGGCAGGCAAACAAATCCATAAGGAAAAGGCAAAAACATAGTTCATGCAAAACATTTCAATTTTGGTGTGGTCAATTTTACCCATTTTCCCTCTGTATTCCTTAAGTTTTATATATGGCTTTTAAAATATTTTCATCTCTTCCCCTAAAAAAACACACATCTGATAGATGAAAACAAAGGATTCTTTCTTGAAGAGGGTCTAGGGCACTGGGGGAGGAGGGAGGAGGGAAGAATGTGTCTCTGCAGTAGCCAACAAAAACACTCAAGATAAATAAATTCAGCATTCTGGCATCTGCAGACCCAGAAAAGGTAGACTACAGATTACATTAATTAGGAAAACCGCCAACAGCACCAAGAGAAGACAGGAGAAAGACCGCTGTAAGGAGGTGAAGGGAGGGTGAAACAGGGACGTGCTGTCCAAACGGGGTGTCAGAACGGCATGTGTCAAATAACCCCCAGAGGATCTGAGGCAGGGCCTGCCCTCCCTAGGACACATTCATAAAGTTTGTTTTGGCCAAGGTTCTCAACCACAGGAACATCTGTCGAGAAGGAAGCAACTGAGGTCAGGGGACAGTGCACATCTCAAGATATTTAGAGTGCTTTCCTGCAAGAACAGTCAGATGAGCTGTCCCCAATGGAGGACCATGCCATGACTGACTGGCAGGGTCTCTCTCTTCCCACTGGTGTAGGAATGAGGAAGGATGGGAAGGGAGTTGAGAGACAGGGAGACAGAGATAAAGAATTTAGGGAGCTCAGCCAATTATAGAGGTTGGCTTTCATTTTGAAACTGGTGCTTAAATACCAATGATGTTGCCTTTAGCTCTCTAAAGCTACAGTGTAATTAGGTTCAGTCAACTTAACTTAAAACATGCCCAGTCATTAAAATTTTTCTTGATCTAGCCAAGTGTTCTCGTTCTCATTTCCCCCCTCCTCCTCCCTCTCTCTCTTCTCTCTCTTCTCTCTACTCTCTCTCTCTGCCAAAAGTACATGATGTCTCCAAAAAATAGCAAAACATACGTCACTGCTTTTCAAAACCTGGCCTAGTGTCTGGTGACCTTCCTTACAGATAAATTCTCACAATTAATTAATTTATGAATAGTTCCCCCCCCCAAACATGCACAACAGGTTCCATGCAAATTCTTGAGCTTTTAAATTATACTGTTAATGAAAGCAAATAAAGGCAGTTAAAAGGCAATTTGCTCAATTGGTGTTAATATTTAAGCACAGCATGTGTAAAAACAAGATCACAGAATTCAGTTTTTACCAAGAAAACTCGCATCTAACTTCATTTCCAAAAGATCAAACACGTTACCAAGAATCTTTATCCCTGTACCCTTCAGCACCAGGTAATGAGGCTTTTTATTAAGTAAATATTTCACATTAACCTCATCCGTTTCTATCACTTAGAAATTCAATCTATAAAATCAAATCAGCTTAATCATGTTTAGATTAGATGCTGCATCCTCGAGGCAATTGGAATTGTTTACATGTCCCCTCTCCCTGGCACACTGGAGCATCAAGATCTGAAGGTATCAGGAGAGACGAAGGCTGCTGTCCCTTCCCGTGTCCATGGCCTCTCCCTGATGGCCATCTCTTTGCTTAGAATCTGTGTCAACACAGAAGCCTTGGCATCTCCACACATTCTTTTAAGTGAGACCTGACAAAAACCCTACAAGATTGCTGTCCTGGACTCTGCAAACTCCAGAGTATTCAGAGTCCCTAGGAGAGAGAATTGCTTCCAGGTGGAAGGAAAACCATGGAAGCCCTCGTGTTTTGGGGTGTGCATGCAGGTTGTCACGTATGACCACTTTATATACCATCTTGTAAACTCAGAATCACTGAGGAAACCTAAGCCCTTCCCGGAGGAAAAGAAAAAAAGGAAGAAAGCCAGCCAGAAAGAGAGTGTCTAGCCAGGCAGTGGTGGCTCACGCCTTTAATACCAGCACTCGGAGACAGAGCAGGCGAATTTCTGAGTTCGAGGCAGCCTAGTCTACAGAGTGAGTTCCAGGACAGCCAGGGCTATACAAGAGAAACTCTGTCTCGAAAAACAAAACAAAAACAAAAACAAAAAAAAGAGAGAGAGAGAATCTGGTTTCCCATGGCATTGGGGGTCCCCAAAGTACCTCCACAACGCTCCCACATCATGTCCACAATTCCCCATACTCACTATGCCCCTGTTTTCTAAGAGTCTATCTCCCCGCAAATGATCATCTTTTAAAAAGTGTTTATTGAGGAAATGAAGCTGAGGAACTTGAAGTCCCTGAATATGTGCTTTCCAGAAGTATTTGTGTATGGCCCGTATGCACACACACTCCCCCCGACACCACACACACACACACACACACACACCACACCCCTCTCTCTCTCACTCACACACACAACACACAGGCTTTTTAAAAGACACATCAGTTCCCCTAAAGATTCTAATCACTCAGCCAACTAAACCAGGATTTCCATATTTTACCCCAACACATCTCACTGCCTGAGTGCCACTCCCGGGGAGTCAGTCCAACGCACGCTGCACCATCTCTGTGAAGCCTATTTTCTGCTGAAAGCAGTGGAAGACACAGGCCCTGGACTGCTGTGTCTCAGAAGCCAGTGCTTGGGCCTTCCTCCTCCCCCTACTCTGCCCTTCCTCTCTCCCCACTCCTAAACCCTTCTCTCAAACAATCCCATGGTATTCCAATGTGAAACAATCGGGATGTTTATCTTAGGCTCACTTCAAGGCTATAACCCATCCTGAGGAAATACATTCCCAATCAGGGCAATGGAAAAACTATGCAAACATCTGGGTGTCCCTGTGCTCCCCAATCCTGGCCTCAAGCAATTCCATCACCCTCAAGCCCCAAGTCTCTCCAAATGAGGGTCACGAGTTATGAGGGACGGGCTAGGTCAGAGAGTCTGAAATGCCAGAGAAAGGGACAGACCTATCTTACCTACCCAAAGAACTGGCTAAGTCAATGTTGTTACACCTCAAGGCACAACAGCCTGACCCCACTGCAATCCAGCCATGACTTCTAGAAAGCCATTTTCCACAAGGCAAAAGAAATCTGTGAGCCAAAGATAGAGGTTCCTTGGAGAGTTGTCACTCTTAGATGGGGAGTTACAGACAGGACCAAGGAACTCTACTGAAGTAGAAAAGAGACAAGTTGGCTGGGCAGTGGTGGCACATGCCTTTAATCCTAGCACTTGGGAGGCAGAGGCAGATGGATTTCTGAGTTCGAGGCCAGCCTGGTCTACAGAGTGAGTTCCAGGACAGCCAGGGCTACACAGAGAAACTCTGTCTCCAAAAAAAAAAAAAAAAAAAAAAAAAGCAAAACAAAAAAATGAACAAACAAAACAACAACAACAACAACAACCAAAAAAAAAAGAAAGAAAAATGAAAAGAGACATATCAAAGATGAGGGAACACTCAATCTCTTCTCCCTCCTTCACCTGAGCCACTTTATAAAGTGCTGAGTTTGACTAAGTTAAGCTGGCTGTGGGTTAGCATAATATGTCTGTCCTCTGCCCACACCAGTAGTGGGACAGGCCCACCGATAAGGAAAGTGAAATGGGGTACAAAGAGAGGGAGAAAGGGGGCATGGGAAAGGCAAGAAGCCTCATCCCCCACAGTCTGGTTTAAAACTCTTTCTAGCTAGGAGTCAAGGATTCGAGCACAATTGACACAGTTTGCTTGAAGGTTGCCTACCTAAAATCTTTTCATTATACTTAGGGATATACTTATTTACTTTTATGTGCATATAGACACACAGACTGTTGTGCCTGTGTATCCTTACGTATATGCACCATGAGCACATCTAGAGCCCATGAAAGCCAGAAGATGTCAGATTCTCCAGAATTGGGGTTTCAGACAGTTGTGAGCCATTGTGTGGATGCTGGGAACTGAACTTGGGATCTCTTCAAGAGCAGCAAGTGCTATTAACCACTGAGCCATCTCTCTAGACTCTTACTAATTTATGTGTATGTGGTAGGGGCTCTCCCCCGACCCCCATCCCTGTGTGTGTGTGCCAGATGCAGACCCCTTGGAGATAGAGTTAGAGGCCACTGTGAGTAGGTGCTGACACCTGAACTGCTGTCACCTGCAAGAACAGCAAGTGTTCTCAACTCCTGGGCCATCTCTCCAGCTCCCAGTAGTATTTTTATATAGTGATATTCCAAACACAAATTTCGAAACAGTAATAAACATACTCAGGCCCAGTGATCAAGTATGGTCTTTATCTACGCCCAGCTGTAAGCTATCCTTCTCTGGGACTCCTGGCAAATAAGACTAGGAACTTCACTCACTGTAAAAGGCGTGTCTTAGCGCCGTCACACAGCTCTGTACCTATGGTTTTACCCTCACAGCTATATAATCTTAACCAACATACCTCAGAGACCCTCCTACAGTCTCATTCACAAAAGGCAGGGGAGTGGTCCTTAAAAACAACCTCAGAAGAGGGTCAAACTGCATGCAGAGCTACTGCTAACTCTTGAGAAGTTGGGTATGTCTTATTAGTGCCCCCAGTTCCTCTTTCTATTTCTCTCCATGCTAAAGTCGGTCTTAAAATGCATTCTTAATAAACTCCAACTCTGTTTCATTCTGACCTATTCTGAAAGTGAAAAATCCGGATTAACAGAGATCTCGAAAAAAGGATGCCTGAGGCTGCTACTTAGTGGCAGCAAGCTGTATCTAGTCTGCACCCCACTGCCACCAACACCGGGAAAAGAACCACCACAATCTGATGATAAAGGTGGCCCTGCCCTGGACTCTAGTCTGCCCATCTCAATACCAAGAGATAATACAAGCATGCATTACACAGATAGACTAAGCAATCAAAAAACCCCAAGTGTCAATTCTAGCTACTAGCTTCAAAGCATAGGCTAAATATCTAACCACTTTGAACTTCTCATCAGTAGAAATGAAGTTTCTCACCTGTCACAAAGGATGCTGACGCATATCCTAGAGGATGAATGAAGCCACATGTCTGATCCCTTACTGCGGAGGCTGTATGTAGCCGCCTCTCCAGATCTAAGGAAGAAAGGAGCTACCTCTGCCATGAACCTTCATCAAGCCCCGCTCGCAATTCCCTAATGGCTTCTGTATCTCAGGAGGAGTGCCAAGTTTCACCACAATATTAAACTCCCTCCAAAATCAAGAGGCAGAGAGCAATACACAGACCTGTAGGGTCATCAATTCTATAAAATTCAGATGCTGTGGCCACCACAGCAGTCAGAGACGTTAGCTCACATAGGCACACTGGGCTTTGTTTGTTTGTTTAAAGGAAAAGGACAAGAAGAAAGAACCCTAAGAGGCTGTAGATGGTGGGTATTCTAAGTCCCAAGCCACAAAACTCAAGAATAGCTTTCTAATGGCAGAAGGTTTTATACATTCAGTTGCTCTGTGTCTCCTCTGCCAGAACCTGGGGTCCTAGAGCTGAAGTTGGCACCAAAAGCCCATTCCGGGGTTGCTGTCTTATACACCCAGGTTTACATAGCTCAATGAATAAACCTGAGAACTGGTGAATGATCAAGCCACAGGGTTCTTAGCAACCTCTCGGCTCACAGACAACAAGCACAATTCTCCCCTTTTCTACAGTGACCATTTGCTAAGGACAAAGCAGCAATCGCTGTAAAAACCAAAGGTGAGAGGAGATGGGAATCTCATTCTGCTAGGGGAACCCGTGACTCCCGAACCTCTCACCGAATTCACACCAGGTTAATCTGAAAACCTGCTCGCCACAAACGGTGGACAGCAGCAACATAAAAAACGTGTTACAAGGGTAGGCTGTGGCTAGCCACCCACACACCCAACCATAGTCCTGATCCCCATCAGAAACATTTGTTCTGGGTCTTTTTTGCCATCATGACACAAAATCCAAAGCACAGGATTGTTCCAACGCATCTGTATCACCTAGCGCAGGGAAAGTGTTGTTGGCCAGATACCTACAACCCAGAAAAAGAAAAGAATCGTTTAGTAACATCTACTAGCTGCTCAATTGTTCTTCTTGCACAAATACAGCATGGAGACCACACTGGCTGGCTGGAAAATGCCATGCTCTTTAGAGAAAAGACACCATAGAAGAAAAGGGCTCTTTGCAAAGTGTATCCTGCTCCCAGCAAACACTGCATTTCCCCTCCCAGAGGGACAGAAGATGGCAAGAGTCACAACAGCCCTGGACACACAAGGGTTTCACAGTGTGTCTTTAGGTTTAAAACATTGTTTTCTCAGCATCATCAGAAACAAAAGAGCAGCTGCTGTAGGCAAGTGAAATGCTGAGTCTTGGGTCCCTGTGAGCCCTGGGTGCTCCAGCTAGCTCTTACCTAATAGGAGGTAAACTCTTACCCTCATGGGTCATGGGATCCCTCCTGAACTCTGGATGTTGGGGAGCATGACTCTGTCCAAGTCACTGACCTTCCAGGGACTCCATTTTAAGAAAGGATCCTCAGCACCTGGGATCGTGCAAGGAGACCAAGGATCCACTCCCTCTGCACCCCGCTCCTTCCCAAGTCCAGCTGCAAGATGCAACCCTGAGTGAGGTCGAAGGGAGGGGGGCTGGCTGGGCTCCATGTAAGAACGGATGAGGTAGGCCTGGTGGCACCCTCCTGTGATCTGAGCACTGAGGGGCTGGTGGTACATTCGGGAAAGGAAGGTTTGCAGGCTCTTGTCTATAATGGTTCCCAGCTAGCCTGGATCTAGAGTAAGATCTTGCCTTAAAAGGAGGCAGAGAGAAGAAAAGGAAGACAAGGAGGGAAGAGAAGGAGGAGGAAGGGAAGGAGGAAGAGAATGAGATTGCGGACGGGACTAGCAGGACAAGGACCAAATGATAATGAAAAATGTTGGTTTTTTTTTTTTTTTTTTTTTAATGCCAAGGGCTTTAGACGTTCACAACATTTTCTGAAGTGATAAGGGAGGAAGGAGAGATAAGAAAGAGCCCAATCTCTTTTCCATCAGGAAAGAGGAGGAGACCTAACCAAGCTGAGGCGGCTCCACAGGTGAAGGCGCCTGCCACCAAGCCTGACAACCTGAGTTTTTTGATCCTTGGACCCTCGTGATGACAAATGTCATGTGCACCTACCCATATGCATGCACACAAAATAATAAAAAATGTAGTTATCTTTTTCTTTTAATGAAGATAGAGTGGAATCAGAGATACCTCACATCTGTCGATTTACAACAGGCTTCTAATTATACAGCCTAAGAGAACCAGAGGGAAGTTGGAGTTTTCTTTTTCTTTTTTTTTTTTTTAGTTTTCCACATAGGCATTCAGAACAGTGATGTTTCTTAAAAGGCAGGAGGAAGAGTAGGGGCCACAGTGACACCCAAAGATAACCAACTCTGATGTGGAAGGAGTCATGGGAAGAGAGACACAAAATACACACACACACACACACCTCACACACTCACAGAAGTGACCGCACTTCAGAAAGATGCCACCACCAATGTGGCACTGCTGTGAGCGCTTCCCTGGAAGAAGGGAAGGTGGGGAGACACCAAGAGGAACAGCATTTTCTTCTAACAATCCTGCACTGTCCTGCACTGCTAAAGGTTAATACAGGCAGGCGGGGTGGAGGGCGGCGTGGGGAGGCGTGTTAGAGAACATTATGCAATATTAGAATGCTACTTTTATTTTAAAAGCTATCATGTGTAAAGCATTAGTGGTTTTGAAATTGCATTCTTGAGTTAATTAAATGGACAATCTTTTATACATAAAAGTGAAAGAAAGCAATTAAAAGCTAAATGAAGAAAAACCGTCTTCCCCCCTGGTGATGGGGCTATCCCCAATCCCTTTGTGTTAACTCTGAGCAAAGACAAGAATCCCGGCAGAACCTCTGTCCAAATGCCTCTTTTACTGCACCCTCGGTGACAGTTGGAGAAGTATTTGTCTTCCTTCTAAGTTTACCTATGAGACTGTTAGGATAAGAGGAGGAAGAGAGAGGAAGGGAGGGGAAGTGGAAAAAAACCTCACCTAAGCACAGTTTATAAACAAACAAGAAACCCAGAGACAAGCCAGATCTAGGCCTTAATTGAAACCTACATAGATAGCCCACACCTCTTTTTTTTTTAAAAAACCACCTCCACCCAAAGTACAGCCCCACCCAAGGTTTCAACCCAGAGAATTAACTCAAGAGTTTTGGGCTGACTGGCCAGCCTTAGCTCACATGTTTGTAAGAGCCTAAAATACATTCAGATAACAAGATTAAACTAAGGTTGATTAACCCAAGTAGCTTTCTACCTACACCGCTGTGTTCGACTTACGGATGCCAAATTCACCAAGAGGTCTAACATTTTTGCAAATGTTTCTTCTCCATGTGGCTAAGATCTGGGTTAGAATGCTGACCTGCTCTGCAAATAGACTATGGATGGGAAGTACAGCTTCAGAGCGGTAACCAGCCTTGACATCAAGGGAACCTGCAATAAGAAACTCTCTGGTGTCTAGATGGACTTCATCTTGTCATTTCGTGTGCTAGGATTGGTCTGAAGTACAGATGATAAGAGACATGACTTTCTCTGTGGCTTCAGACGTAACTAAGAAGCACTCTGGCCAGTGGTCAAAGCATGGAAGGAGCCCTGTGCCAAGAGCCAGCAGCTCTGAACCACTTTCCTTTCTCAGGGAGTGGCAAGCAAGGTAGACATGGCCTGGCCTCGAACCAGTAAGAGCTGCTCAAATCCAGGGGGTCAGACGTGAGGGTTGACATGTTTCCCCAGGTATCTGGGTCCCTCCCAGCCTAGCAGCCCGTGTGTGCAGGCTCACACATGCTTGTTGTGTACTTGTAAAACTGTTAGACCACTCCCTGTTCTGATTCTGTCTTTTCAGACTCCTGAGTAGGAACTTTTATGAGATTGGAAACAGAATGTAGTTTGGAGAGTTTTCTACACAGGCTCAGCCTGGGAAGAAACAAACAAACAAACCAAATCTAAACCTCTATGCAAACCAAATGCAGCTCTTTGGAAGAGTGACAGCACACTATCCTAAATGGATTCCTACCCCTTCCTCCTGCTTCTCCAAAGACAAGCACAAACCGGACCCCTTAGTCCTGATGCTAGTCTAAGAAGAAGCAAGGGAGTGAGAAAAATAAAGAAACCAGAGTGGTTAACCCACAAATTCAATTATTCAGCCCCCACACAGGAAAGAATGGCTTGTCAATTCCTCTTTGATTTGCTGAGCTGGAAACCCACGGGCGGGGCTGGGGGAAGGAGGTAAAGGTACTGCTTGAGCAGACAACCCCAAAGCCAGCCCCCTACACCTCCTTCGGAGACAGAGGGCCCAATCTGGTTTGCTCCGGTCAAAAACCTCCCTCTGCTCAGTGGTTAAGTTGGTCTGGGGCCTCAGCTCGTGAAAGGAATTCAGGATGAGTTAATCGTTACCTCTATCTCTGCCACGCATCTCCCGTGCCATCTGATAAGAGGCCGAGAAAACATCCTGTTTGCACAGAGGGATAGATACCGATGCCGGTGGGGTGGGGGAGGACCAACTACCCCAGAGCCTCGAGGAGTTAATCCCCCAAGAGATAGGGGCCCTCGCTCTCTGGAAGGTTCAGAGAAAGCAAAAAGAAGAAAGGCTACCCCAGCTGTTACATGTGGTCGCTAAAACTCTCTTGCAGGTTGAGCCTCTTTGGCCCAAGTGAAAAAAGCAGCCACCCAAACGTCTTTAATCCCCCCAGAAGGTATACGCTAAAATAGAAGTGTTCGTCCTTTTTTTTCTTTTCTTTTTTTTTTAAGAGAAAGTGAGTCGGCAGACTGTTCGGGCAATGGCTAAGTCTGGAACTATCTACTCCCTGGGCATTTCTCATTCCTCCTCTTCCTATCACGTAAGCTGTTCGTAGCTGAGCCTGGACTCCACACCGTCTCCACTCTCATCCCTGCTTCCTAAAATATGGGAGAAGCCTTTCAGTGATTTCAAGGTTCTCTTAGGCCCAGCCTCTAACCATCAATAACCACAGTGCTGGGCTTCGGAGTGAAAATACTGATCAATACAGTGACTTGCCATCTGGTGACTCCAGCCATGGAGAAAAGCAAGACCTAACGGCGGGCAGGCAGAATGCTTACTTTGGGTGGGACTGATCAACAAGGAAGGAGCTGTAGGTGGGTCACTCCTGTGCCAGGATACCTGGCACGCTGGCATGAGTTGAACGCATCAGACCTGAGCTGGAGAGATGGTGGAGGGTAGGGGCTGTAAGTGTACCTGCTGCTCCTGCAGAAGACCAGAGTTTAGTTCCCAGAACTCATATTAGACAGCTTCCGCCTGTAACTTCAGCTCCAGGGGATCTAACCCTCTTTTCTGGTTTCTGCAGGTGCCCATACAGATGTACACATACAGAAATATACAAAAAAAGAAATTTTTAAAGATGAATCCTTTTTTTTTTTTTTTTGAAGTGTCAATCTCAAACAGGGAGCCACACAAGAAGCTCCAGACTTGGCCCCCTTTTCTTCAATTGCCCTAAGCTTTCCCCGCCTATAAAATCCTCCAGGCACCCAATAAATAATTAAATGGCTGTTTACCTCTTACTCATCCACACCGCGGGATGACAAGACCAACTAGGGCTATCAGAAAAACACTTCCCTCTGCCTACACACACCAGAATGATCCCCTAAGCCCAGGCCCATGCACTCTGCCATAAGCTAAGTGGGAGGCCGGGAGAGTGGAGCTGGGGGGGGGGGGTTGGCGGGACAGAGCTGTACCTGAAAGGAAAACTGCACACAACCTTTTCCCTCACCTACCCACCAGCGTAGGCAGTGCCTCCCCGTCTGCTGTGATGGATGAGGAGGGTGATGACGGATGACAAACCTTTCTCCTGAAAACCCGGGAGTGAGAAATTTGCCCAGGAGCTGGAGGACAGTCCATGCATAAAAAGCCAAGTATACACTAGGAATAGCAGCTCCCCTGACTCCTAAGACCACAACCCAACGCTGCCAGCAACTCTCCAGTCCCTTCCAGCCGAAGGAGGAAATGCCTCCTCTAAGTATGTTTTGAGGATTTGTTTTTCCCTTTGAAAAGAAAAGGCACTGAGAGTCTGCAGGGCAGGGCAGCTGCAGCTTGTCTCCGAGGTCTGTGAGTGGTCCTGTCTTAGCCTTTGCTTTGAATTCACTACCAACGCTAAAACCCAGAGGACCAATCCCAGCAGAAAGAGGTCTTGGATGCTGAGGCTGTGGACAGGGAAAATGGGTCAGCCCAACAGACTTCTCGTTGGTAGAGCATCACTGGGTTCCCAAAGAAAAGGCTTTGCACTGGGGAACCCTTACCACGTTCCTCCCTCCAAGGGGCAACAGCAATTCCTCCTTCATCACATACATACATACATATCTCCTGGAAACAAGTAAACATATACATCTCCATTTATGCCACAGCATGAAAAATACAAAGAAATAAATTCAGATTTTTCTCCTGTCAAGATCAGATTTGGAAAACTAACATTTACCTTGTACTACAGTAACAGCGAGGAATATAAACACACGCGCATTTTTTTGACATTTGTTCACTTTCGTGTTTGTATGTGTGCTCCCAGCACACACTCACACGCCCTTGCATGAGTTTCTGGGTAGCACGTATGTCCTGGCTCCTGTGGAAGCCAATGGGCACTGGATCCAATGAAACAGAGTGACAGGCAGTTGTACAAGCTGCCCAGTACTGGTGCTAGGAACTACTCCAGCAGAGCAAACAGTAAATGTTCTTAATAGATGTGCTATCTATCCAGTCTATGTATATGTTTTTTCAATGTGATCTCCACAATGACCTCACCAATTACACAGCCTCATGCCCTTCTCACAGGGGTAGAGTCTCATTCAAGCTGACATTAAGATACTTGAGGGGTGAGATAAGATGCAGTTTTAAAAGTAGCCAAGCTCTGGCCTAACATTCATCTTGGCTCCAACATTTAGACTCCTGTAGTTAGTGTTACCCTGTCCAGTCACACAGATCTCTGTCACACCTTTAAAAAATACTTCGTTAAACACATGAACCAGTCCATCTCAGACTCAGCAACAAAGTATCATGGTTGAGCTGTCAAAACAAGGAGAGCTGAATCATAGCCAAGTGTCCCAAATCCTGGCACAGGAGATAATATAAAACCCAAACCACAATGACAAAAACCAATTCAGAGTGTTTTCTGTTAGTGGTGTCTTCTGAATCCCCAAAGTGCAGGCTCATGTGAGTATCTCATTAAAAAGGACTTTGGGGTGGCCCACACTCCCAGGCTCTCTCTAGGTACCCAAGGTAGCTCTTTTCTGAGTGTGACATCATCCGGCCTTGCTCTGAGTTGATCATTATCCCAGTTTCGTGAAATGTTAGTAATTCCATGAAGCACAGTCACATCTCATAAAAGGCTCCATCAGAAAGGTCATTGTGGGCTTGGGTGTAGCTGAGTTGAAAGGGTGCTTATGATGGACACATAGAGACCTGGGTTCAACCCCCAGAGAAAGAAAGAGATCACCTCCTCAAGTCCCAGTAATCAACAAATCTTCCTGAAACACCCAAACCACAAGGATCTTCATGGGGTTCCATCTGTCTCCAGCAGTCCCTGAGGAAACTCAAGAAGAAAGGGGACAGCTTGCTGACACCCCAATATTCCCACATCACTGTAGGACTGCATTTCCCTGAAATGGGGTGTGTCATACTTGTCCAACTCAATCTTATTTTAAACACTTTGTCATCTAGATAGGCAAGATCTACAAAATTCAGACAAAAATATTAAGTATACGTTCATCTTCTTTAAAATAGGTCAACTGCCATGCCAGATATGGAGGACTAGGGATCTGTCTGGTGGTTAAAAGAAGGGGGCGTGTTCTTTCCTTAATTCTTAGCTCCCCAGCTCCGCAGGTCTAGCAGCTGCTCAGCTCACCAGGCTCTCCTACCTTAAGCCATCTCCGTCCTCTTTTGTGCGTCATCTCGGACTCTGCATAAGCAGAGAGATAGGTGATCAGATAAACCAACTACCATCCCGTGGAAAGTAGAAAGAAAAGAGACATTTTGCCACTACTGATTAAGAAGAACCTGCCAATCTGGATTTAAAAACAGGCAAACACAACCATGAGACCTCAGAATATATCAGCGTCGTTAGCAGATCAAGTCTCCCATCCACGAGACTGCATCCGCCTAAGCTGCAGCCGCCTCCGGCGTGGTCTCTGAGGAGGCCGTGTTTCTCTTTAAACCTTTAACTCACTTTTTGGCAAAGCAACACAGAGAAGGCTGTCTGTTCGTTGGAGTGACAGAACACAGAGAGCAGGGTGGGGAAAGCTGCATGCTTCTTAGAAAGATTTAGAAAACCATGGGGTGTGTACTGCTGGCACACCCAAGCACACCAGCACAATGCAGGTTTTATGCCTGGCATCCAGTGGCTCCCGTGCAGTACGTTTAGACACGTGTTTGTTTCTACTGAATCACTTGGATGAAAAGGGGATGGCGTAGCGTTGGTACTCTTTACAAAATGGAAGACTAAGTGTTGAGGACTCAGGCTGCCATCTTCCTCTCTCTCAAATGGCTAACATGCCCTCATCTGCCTGCACATGAACAACCATGCCTGCACACTCACACTAACATTTTGCTTACTTGAGGTGCTCTATGATTCGATGGCTTTAAGAAGTCTTACCTGGTGGAGGCAGGATGTCTCACTCTTATAGTTCCCCCCCCCCCTTTTTTTTTAGAAAGCTAAGGCAGGAGGACTACAGTGAATTTGAGATGTTTGAGGTCAGCCATAGCAATACAGCCAGACCTGATTTAATAAACGAAGCAAATAAACAAAAACACTGCCCACCAGTAGATTCAGTCACAAAGCTAGTCTTACCTAACTGTTAAAACCCACCAGAGCTAGATGGGGCAGGGCACGCCTTTAATCCTAGCACTATAGAGGTAGAGGCGGGGATCTCTGAGTTTGAGGCCAGCCTGGTCTACATAGTTAGTTCCAGGAGAGCCAGACTTACATCTTGTAAGATCCTTCATGCCTGCCTAGCATGCGTGCAGGAAGGTGTAATCCCAGCACCACATAAATCAGAGGTGGTGACACATGCACATACCTATAAGTCAGTGCTCAGTGAGTGGAGGATGGAGCAGGAGGACCCGGAGGAGTCCAAGGTCATCCATGATATACACACTGGGAAGGGAGGGAGGGAGAGAGGGAGGGAGGGAGGGAGGAGGGAGGGAGGGAGGGAGGGAGGAGGGAGGGAGGGAGGACCAAACAGCACTAGCAACAGGTTGGGGTGCTCATTTTCCTGTGTTTTGTTATTGTTTTGGTTGTTTTTTTGGTTTTGGGAGGTTTTCTGGTTTTGGTTTGGTTTGTATGTTGGGTGTTTTGTTTTGAAGTCAGAGTTTCTCTGTGTAGCCTTAGCTGTCCTGGAACTCACTCTGTAGACCAGACTGGCCTCCAACTCAGAGATCCACCTGCCTCTGCCTCTGCTTCCTGAGGTCACACACAGTCACATGTACCACCACCACTGGCCAGCTGCTATTTTCTTATTTTAAACCAGGAAGAAGGGGGATAGGGGGCTGGAGGTAACAGAGTGGAAGGGAAAAATCTAAGCAACACCTGCAAGTCTGTATTCCACGTCTGTATTCCCGGATGCATGCCTTCTGTTAACTGACCACCTTGTAACATTTTAAGATGCTTATATACAAATAGCTTTCATACACACACACACACACACACACACACACACACACACGGGGGGGGGGGGGAGAAGGAGGGAGGGAGACAGCAGATCCATCTCCCTTTGTACTGACAATGCTGGGGGTGGGGGTGGGGGGTCATGGGCTGTGAGCACTGTTTCCAAGCATAATTCCACTCTTGGAAAAACTAAAATCGATTATCGGTGCAGCACCTCTCTCTCCCCGTTAAGATCTCGGGTGTTTCAGGAGGATGCCGGCTTCTGAGATGCAGCCTTAACAAACAGAACATTGCTCAACTGTTCTAGAGGCAGGTGTCATAAACAAGCAGCCACATGGCAAACATATTGATTTCCCAGGCCTTATCTCACAGCAACCAGTGCTCAGTTACCAGGCTACTTTAATATGTAATTTACTGCAGGGAGAGGAAAGCAGGCCCAAGGATGTCTGAAATATTTACTGGAGAATTCGCCAGGGCCACAGAGGCTTTGCGAGCAAACATGCAGAATCCTGCCTCAGAAACCATAAAAGAGCCTTAGCAGTCCCCTACGTGACAGAGTAAGACCTCACCCATTTCTTCTGGTCAAGACCCCATTTCTCCAGCATGATGGCTCATCAACTGGCTACGCTGTGAAAACGGGACCCTTCCCCACCTTCATTTCCATACAGGTGCTTAATTAAGTTCTGAAGAGGAACTGCCCTCTTCCCTTGCTCCATTGTCCATAGAACCCAAGAGGAGAGGAAGAGGAAGAGAGGTTAGGGCTCTGTCGACTCCAGAGCTGGCTTCTCTTAAGACTCAAGAGACTGTCAAAGAGTTAGCTGCTTCTTTTTCTTCTTCTTTTAATTTAAGTCAGACTTTTTATATATCCCAAGCTGTGAAACACTAAGAAAGATCCAACACTAATTAAAAGCAATCAATGTATAGTTACATTAAGTGGGAAAGCAGCTATGTGTCTGGCGTTAAAGGTTGTAAGATTAAAATAAACCTAGAAATGCCAATGATGTTTTTTCAGATTCCCCACAAGTGCGCCCACACGCCTGGTACTATATATATGGTGAGCCCCATACCTACACATGCTGGCCATTAAGCCTCCAGAAGCCCAGAAGGAGGCTGTGGCCTGCTCCCTGCCTGGGGCGGGGAGGGGGGGTGAGGGGGGTAGGGAGGCAGGGAGGCTGGGGAGGGGACTCCATATAGTTTTCATCCTTTCATTCTAACTACTTTGGGCATGGGGAATTTGATGGTTGTTTGCTTTGCATTTCTTTGGGAGTTTTTACATTTTCATTTAAGTGGAAATCAAATGAAGAAGAAAGCAAAAAAAAAAAAAAAAAAAGCTAGGGAGGGGAAGTTTATTCTGCTCTGAAACTCACAAAAATCTCAGGCTAAATTTGCAACAGGTTGTAGGGTAGGTTAGCCCTATCTGAGGAGAGGAATGTAAGGCCCCCACAAAGCCTGCTCACAAAGGGGCCAAACCTAAACTCTCCTAAGCCTCTCTTGTAGCTTTGCAAGCTGGGTTGAATGTCCTTTCTAACTAAGCCAAGGATATATTTTTTTAATTATTTAGGTTTTTTTTTTTTTAAAAAAAGACTGGGTCTGGGGTGGTGCAGCATGCTTTTAATCCCAGTACTAGAAAAGCAGAAGCAGGCAGATCCCTGAGTTTCAGGCCAGCCTGGGCTGCAGAGTGAGACTGTCATCTCCAAAAACCAAAACAGCCTGGAGGTGGTAATGCACCCTTTAATCCCAGCACTCAGAGGCAAAGGCAAGAAGATATCTGAGTTTGAGGCCAGCCTGGTCTACAGAGTGAGTTTCAGGATAGCCAGGGCTACAAAGAGAAACCAACCAACCCTGTCTCAAAACAAAACAAAAAAAGCAAGCAAACGAAAATGTTTCATTACAAAAATACCAGAACAAGGAGTAAATATAGAAATCCAATTAGAATTCTATTAGAGGCCACGTACATATTGAGTGTGGCCTGAGTTTTAATCCGCTTTCCTATGGTGTGCGCTTTGCATGTTTGCTTTACATAAACACAAATGACAGTTAAAATGCTGTAACCAACATATCTGATAAAAACTGGCCAAAAAAAAAAAAAAAAAAAAGCAAGGGCTGGGGATACAGCTGGGTGGTAAAATGCTTGTCAGACACGTGCAAGGCCATAGGCTCTATCCCAGCAACCCCAAACAACTAAAACTGCTTCCCCAATTCTCAAGGAGGAGTAGGAGAGGTAGAGAGGGATACAGCTCACTGGTAGCACATTTGCTTATCACGCACAAGGCCCTAGGTTCAGTCCGGTACCATAAACAAATGCTTTAAATTTGTTAGACCTGGCAAGGCATTCCTAACATCCTAGCACTTGAGAGGCTGAGGTAGGAGGATCACAGTTAGTTCAAGCTACATGACAAGACCCTGACTTTATAAATAAATAAATAAATAAATAAATAAATAAATAAAATAAATAAGCTAATAGCAATGATGTTTAAAGGACCGTATAGGAAGGGGGTGATAACTAACAGGGAGGGAGTGTGTGTGTGTGTATGTGTGTGTGTGTCAGACAGAGAGAGAGAGAGAGAGAGAGAGAGAGAGAGAGAGAGAGAGAGAGAGGGAGGGGAGAGAGGGGTATGTCCATGTGCTTGTATGAACTAGCAAGAGGATTTTTTTTAATAGCATGATGCCCTAAGTATTTTCTAAGAAACTTTTGTCTCAAGCACCAGGTGTAGCAATTAGCATCAAACACGTTTTTTTATGATAGTAAAAATACACACAACATAAAATCGGGAGGTTTTCTTAAGTGTTTTAAAGTGCGCAGTTCAGTGCCATTTGGTGCACGCATAAAACTCTGAAACAGCATAAGCCTTCCAACTCAAGTTCTGTCCCCACAAGGCACACTCTCCTCTCGTCTCGCTTCTACTTTGGGTTTCTATGAGTTTACGTCATATAACGTTGGTATCTGAGCTACAGGGAGCCATACAATATGTGTCCTTTGTGTCTGGCTTATTTCACTTACCATCACGCCTCCAAGGACCATCTGTGTTATTCAATGAGCCAGAATGTCCTTCCTTTTTAAAGCTGAATAGTATTCCACACAGTCTGTCTGTGAACCCATGTGGCGGTAAGCGTGCGTGGGTTGCTTCCACCTTCTGGCTATTGTGAATAGCACTGAGGTGACGAGGGGCGTCCAAGTATCTATTCAAAGTCCTGCCTGAGTTCTTCTGGGTAGATATCCAGAAGTAGAATTGCTCACAAAACATATTTCTGTTCCGTTTAAAGAATTTGTCATTTTTTCCCCTTCTCCCTTTGGTATCCAACACTCTCATCAAAACCAAAAAAGGACAGAATTAGGCTAGGAAACTCGATGACGTTACTAAACCAGAAAGTCACGCAGAAGGTAGGTGGCCACAGAAGTGCCACCCTGCCACATGATGGGGACATCCACTGAAGTCTCTCTCACCTTACCTGACTTGACAGAGGACAGCTTAAGAGTTGAACGCCATCGCCATCAGAGCAATTTAAAGTGTGGGGTAAAGAGCCAGCTAATGACCACTTTACGCAGGCCCTCTCCGCACGGTACGGTACCTTTGAGAAAGTGCTGTAAACACTGGTGTTTTTAACACAGACATCTTCCAACTCCACGGCCTGCACAGAGGAACACCACGATGTTTATGGGGTGAATGGGCACACAGGAGATCCACCCCTCCAAGATCTGGTCCCACAGCAGCTTTAACTTCAAATGCTAATATAAAGTGTGTCTATTTTCTCAGTGGATAAAGCACTTGCCATACACGTGTGAAGAGTTACCCAAGGGAGGTATGATATATCCCAGAGAACCCCTGGGTGCTCTCAGGCCAGCTAGTCTGGTATACACAGCAGCAAGCAAGAAGGGCGGAGGGGGGGAAGACGGGCTCACACACCAATACACACACAATGTTTTAATTTAAAAAGTGTGCCTATCTCTTTAAGATACTTTAGAGGTTTACACACCTCACCACAAGACAGAGATAATAGATCAGCCGAACTCCCCGAGTTTTAATGAAAGCTGAGACCACATCTCTGCACCGTCCAAAGCTCAGCAACGTACTTCAGATGGTCAACTGAAGAGGGGGGAAAAGAAAGAATAAAACAAACAAACAAAAAAAAAAAAGAGGCATGGGAAGAGGTAATTTTAGGTTTCTGCATGGGAATTTTGGAAATACATTAAAATGTCCATGGATTGCTCAGACCACAGGGAATTTGCTTTTTCATAGAATGAAATTGTCCTCCCTCTCCCTCCTTTCCTCTCTCTCTCTCTCTCTCTCTCTCTCTTTCTCTCTCTCTCTGTCTTTTTTTTTAATACAGTGTCTTAAGTAGATCTTTTGGAATTTACAAGATAAATACTGGTAATTTGATTCTTATCTTCTCCAAATCCAATTCTAAGCCAATTTTGTGTAAAGGACACTAATTATAGCCTACAGGGAGAGAAAAGGTAACCTATCAGAGAGAGTACACTTGAAACACTTAAAAGGCTAGGAGACCCTGAAAAGTTAAATAGATTTCAAATCTATTGGAGTAAGAATAATAATTAGTTAAATGGAAATTATTCTCAGGGCCTGGTCTACTTCCCATGGGCACTTCAGTAGCTTGTCAGCTCAGTGCCCCAAGTATGCTGTGGCATGGCGACCCAGGCTGTGTGCGCTGTATGTCCACCCACTGCTCAGACTGGGTTCAGCAATAGTTTTTAAAAGACCCAAACATGAGACTGCAGAGAAATGGTTCAGTCAGTGACGCCCCTGCTATGGAAGCAGGGGAACACCAGAATTCAGATCTCCAACACTCAGCCCACCCACCACCCCCAAAAATGTGGTGGGTACACCTGCGATCCCAGCATTGGGGTGGTGAAGACAGAAGAACCCCAGAGTTTACTAGCCAGACAGCCTAGACAAATCGGCAAGCTCCAAGTTCGGTGAGAGATACTGTCTCAAAAAATAACATGGAGAACAATTGGAGAAGTCACCTCATGTAGACCTCTGGTCTCAACATACGTGCACATACTTGTGCTCTCCCTCTCCCTCTCCCTCTCCCTCTCCCGTCACACACACACACACACACACACAACACGCACACGCACACGCACACACACACACGACACAGACTCGATGAGACAAATCAAGTCTGAAAAGAAATTGGATCGTCTTGCAAAGACCCAAAATCTGTGCAAAGAACAGATCTCCTGGTCATTGCTGGTTATCAACATGTGAGACCCTGATTATGTAAGACCTGTGCTCTCCCCCGGCTGAGCCTAAGGACTATGGTGCCTGAGGCTGTGAGACGTGGGCGCTTGTCTTCGTTCCTCACTACTCCTACCTCTGTGCTATTTTTCTTGGCCTTGGTCACGAGAGACAGTCATGCTAAAAGGATGCCCCCATTTCCATGTGATATTCCCAGGCTGGCTTGGGACACCAGAGCATCCAGAGATATCCGCACATTTTCTCTACACCTAGCTACAGTGACTGGAAGCTTGGTGCCGCATGCCCTAGAGAAACTGCTTGGTTACCTGAGGGCCCAACCTGGCTGAGGGATTAGCAAAAATGGGTTCTGAAGGCCAGGATTCAGAAACTCAATGAGCCAAGAGTTCAAAACACCTCACATTTAAAAACACCTTTTACTTCAGGAGCACTCCAGCCACAAAAGACTCTTGGGCCTGGGAACTCAGGCATCTGATGGAAAGGTGGGCGAGAAGATGTAAGATCCAGTCAGGTCCATCTTACCATGTCACAGGCCCTAAGAGCCACATCCTCCCACAAGATGAGCCTTTTAAAGGCACCGAGGGGCCTACCAGCAACGGTGCCTGAGCCCACACGGAAATTTGCTGAGCTGGAGGCCTTCCTTGTCTTGCCTGCACACCCGAGTTTCCCACTGGCCCCTAGGCGTGGGTATGTCCCAGACAGCCACAGCTTTGCAACCCACAGGGACAGCGGCATATGTCCCTTATTAACCAAAAAATGTAACCTCCCCTATGTGTTTGAGTGAACCCTCACCTCAGATTAGATAAGTGGACTGACTCACTGGGTTTCTGTTTTACCACAAGATCCAAACAGCAATATTTATGCATGCTGACGCTGAAGGGCTAATCAGACACGGCGCAGGGGCTGAGCTCCTGACATCGATACTATTCCAAACACACAAATACAGGAAGAAAAAAAAAGTCTAGATGACTTCATAAAGAACCAGCCCTTTTACATGACATGTCCCAAAGAGCTAGTATGATTTTTCCTTTTGGTTTGTTCTTTTTCCAGTGCTACAGAAGGATTTAATGTTTAAAAAAAAAAAAAAAAAAAAAAACCCTAAACCAAAAGACAGTACAGGGACAGGGAGAAGGGCCCTGTGAGGAGTGAGCTGCTGTCCACAGATCTGCTTTCTGGAGAAAGGAAGAGTGAGGGAAACATGAAATCTCCTCCAGGGCTTATATCCATGCAGAGTGAAGATGCCCATATGCACAGACCATGCAACAAAGCTGGGGGTGGGGGTGAAGTAGGAACCCCATCATTCCAGCAAAGGCAGGACCAGGATCAGCCCTACCCTATGTCCTGATCAGAAACAGAATCAAGAGCAGGCAGAGCTGGACGGACGGACGGACAGACAGACAGACGGACAGACACACACACACACAAGGTTCTTTTACCAGCTCTTCTCCCTCAACCCAAACTGACCGTTATAACAAAATGCCCAGAAACACTCTCCCCAGTTTGTAGGCAGCACAAATACAGCATCCTTTCACCAAGATCAGGGATGTTAAGAGGGTACTAAGAGCTAAAGACTCCTGCTTGACATGCTCTTCTCTACGGTAATGGAGCTGAGACACAGATTAGCATTCTGCCCAGCCCACCAAACACCAATGACCCTCAGGTCCCTGAAGCCCAGGCTGGTCTCAGGGTACCAATGAAGAGGAAGTACGTGGCCTAGTCAAGACTTAAGATCGTCACAGGGAACAATCATGCTCAAACCCTGCAGCTGGACTTCGGGGAGAGTGAGAGGGTAAGACAGTGGGTTCCATTCTCTTGGTCTAGTGGACTGCACAGAAACCAAAGTGTCCACTCTCAGTCATAGCTACACACAGAGGAAGCTACACCAGCAAGCCTCAGGTGCCAACAGAAGGCATGTCACTCGAGCGGCTAGGAGACAGGGGAGAGAAATTTGAAGTGAAAAAGATCACAGTGAAGTAGCAACCCAACTCATTAAACACAGAGGAAGCCCCTCCGCAAGTACCCTACAGCTCCACTATCTACCTCTACCATAGCCACCAGCATCTACCCAGACAAGACCTGCCACACACAGGCTAAGAACTGGAAGTTTATGGCTAGAGTAGGCAGGTAGATGGGCAAAGGCAGGAGAAGGTGGTATTTATTCATTAAAATCACATTGCTCTGTGTGTATGTTCAGGAAGGAGGACGCACAGCCCCTAGCCCACCCCAACCCAGACAGTCACAAGTTCTGCTTGGGGAAGGGGCAGAGAGAAGACAAACAAAATCTTAAATTTAGAGATAGGCAAGAGGGGAGAGAGGCGGGGGAGGGTATCATGCTGTGTCTGCTGAGGCTAAAGCTGGCAATTATAAGTTCAAGGTACACCTTGCTACAGTGAGCTCAAAGCCAACCTAGGCAATTTAGAGAGACCCTATCACAAAACAAAGAAAAGAAAACAAACATATGTATGTGTGTCTGTGTTTGTGTGTGGTGTACATGTCTATGTGTGCACATGTACATGCTTGCATGTGGAGACCACAGGTCAACACGTCCTCAATTATTGAGGGATTATTGTCTTAATTTTTGAGTCAGTCTCTCACTGACCCTTTGATTTCTCTCCTAATGGAGAACTTTAGAACAAGTCTATCTCTACCTCCCCAGTGATGGGATTATAGACACAAGCCTTTGTGTTTAGGATCTAAACTTGGGTCCGCTATGCCAACAGAACCATTAGGTATGTGGCTCACTAGGAGAGCGTGTGATTAGCACGTATAGGGCTCTTGGTTTTATCACCAGCTCCACAAAAGGAAAGGAGGAGATGGGAGAGGAACGTAATAAAGTCATTAACAAATTTCTCTAACTTTCCAATGGAGATAAAAATGCTGCAGAAAAAAAAAAAATCAAGGGCCTGGTCTGGCCATTTGTGTCTTGTAGGAAATGGACATCGGAGATGCCAAAGGGTCCAGCTGGACATGACCAGGAAAGAACAGGCCCAACCCACCCACACAACAACAAAGAGAATGATTGGAGGGCAATAGGCTAGAACTCTGAATCAAAGATTTGGAAGCTCTGCCCTGATACAACCTAAGTTACACAGGTCTCCAAACCACCTTCTGATCAGCAGCGTACCAGGCACTGCCATGAAAGATCTTGCCTACGGACTGATGAACCTCCTATAGCAAAACAGACACCTCCTACTCACCAACGACCTTCAGGGTTAGGCCAGTCGGAGAAATTGAGAATTCAAGGCCGCCCCCTTCCCTGTACTAGAAATCTGATAGTAAAACAAGAATGCTTTCCATACTCTCAGGACTCATGCTGGTGTGACAAGATGAATCTACCGTTTCGGGAAGGAGGTCTCTCCTGTCTCTTTTGGCTACTGGCAGCCTGTGAAAGCAAACAGCATAGCAGAGATAAAAAGTCACCTGGAATGACTATTGTGCTGGTCATGGGGAGCAGGGGGAGGCTTGGTCACTATCCATAAAATGGGCCTCAAAGCAGTAATGCTACTTGTCTTGCCTTGATGGCCATGGACCAGCTGAGCTCTGAGTGTCCCTTTCTGAACCTCCCATCTTAATTACAGGAACAATCTCAGCAGGGAACAAGAGCAGCCAAGTGTCCCAGAATCCCCAGCTTCCTTTCTGAAGACTGGCTGGTCACCCCAGGGCACCTTCCATCTGGGTGTAGAAAGGAGGAGGGGTGGCCAACCCCTCCCACACCCCACCCAGTTTCCTCTCATCTCTCTAATTCACACAGACATCAGGTTCACAAAGTGCAGGGCTCAAATGGCTTCTGGCAAGCTAGGTGGAGACTCATCCCTAGTGGACACGTGAGCACACTGGGGCAACACTTAGAGCGCCTGCCCTCTGTGTCCCCGTCATCTTACTCCCAGCCTTCCTCTCCCACTGTTCTAGTTTGAGGTGGACAGGGAAGGTCTCCAGGCAGCTTAGACAAGAGTTACCGCTTCCTGGAACCTTTGGAATCAGAGGTTCTCCCTCCCCAAGACAACCTACTTGGTACATCATGGGTCATGAACCTACGCACAAGCAGAGCGAAACCACAGTCCTTGTCCTCTACTCTAGAACACTCTCATCTCCATCCCACACAAGGAGGGGATGGAAACCACCTATGGTTAGTCACACCCATGACCCCTCTCGGGAGGTAAAGGCAGGAAGATCTTAACCAAGGTCATCTCTGTCTGTGCAGCAAGTTGAGGCCACATTGAACTCCATGAGACTTTGTCTCCGAAGGGAGGGAGGGAGGGAGAGAGAGAAGGAGGGAGGAGTCAAGCTTGCAGCAAAGAATGAATGAAAATAAAGAGTATAGGTTAACCAGACCAGCAGGTGCTGAGCCCAAGTCCTTGCCTTCCAAGAATGCCCAGAAAATGAACCCCAAAAAATCACAGCAAGGAACCAGCCAGCACTCACCCCTCCATCCTGGCTCACCCTGAAGGCCTGCCTTCTAGAACTGTGTCCTATAAAGCAGTCCCAAGTGGTGTTTGGGTCCACTTAAAAGTGGAGGGTAGAAATGAATGCATCACAAAGGGGCCGCTAAAGAAAGTGGCAGCACGCATGCTCGGCATCGAGGTCTGCAGTATACAAGCATCTGGGATCTCGCTACCAACGGCTTGAACACTTGAGTGAAAAGTTCTCTACTTTCTCGATAGCTCAAGAGCAGAGCACTAGTTAAGAGGGATGTGGTGTGGAGGGCATGGGAGGGAGACTGACTACCCAGGACCTACGCACGGTGTGGTTACCTAAGGGTAAGAAGATGGCTTCAAGAGGTGATGGTGAGGCAAAATGGTTAGACAAGAAAACACCACAGGCTGAAGAGAAGTGCCTGGGACAGAACAGAGCCCTCCCCCGCCCAAATAAAGGCAGAAAAGACTCTAGAGGGACAGTGTTACACAAGTTTGAAAGACACTGAGTTCTGTCTGGTTCCTGGTAGGATTGCTATGCTGAGCAGGCAAGGGGAATGGAGCGCACGCATGCGCACGCGCGACAACACACACACACATGAACGTACACACGCAAGTACACACGCAAGCACATGTGCACACAGAGGAAAAACAACAACAACTAATATTAGGAGATTTGAGTTCATTAGGGAGGCATTCACAGAAACCATGGGACTGCGGAGAAAGAAATGTGGAGAGGAAAGAGACAAGAGAAAAGAGACAAGCCCATCGGGAGCACCCTCATTCTGAGGGACAGGGTCACCTCCAGCTTCTAGTGACACACTGAGTCAGAGTACACCACCTTTCTCCTTCCTAGAAAGGCTTGGAACCAGAAGTATTTCAGATTCTGAAATGAAGTTCTTCATTCATTCATTCGTGGGAGTGTGTGTTTGTGTGTGTGTGTGCACACACAGTATGTGTGTGGAGGTCAGAGAGCAACTCAAAAGGAGTTGGTCCTCTCCTTCCATTGTGTAGGTCTCAGGGACTGAACTCAAGCCGTCAGACTTGGTTGAAAGCTCCTTTATCCACTGAGCCATTCCACCATCCCAGACCCCAGAGCTCTTTAGATCTGAGCATCCCTGATCTGAAATCTGAGATCCTTGGCTTATGGGAGCTCACACGGTTTCAGATTTCCGGATTAGGGACGTTTAGCCTGCACTAGGCACTTCATGCCTGGAGGGATGGATTCTAGGGGCCACAAAGATGGCCACTTAGAAAGGAGGCCAATCTGCCACAGACACCAGAGTTCCACGTATGAGAAAAACTGCCTGTACCTAGGGAAAGAGTGTAAAGGAATACAGGGAGAAGTAGGGAAAGGGGCCGAAAGCTCACCTTAGAGGTCGTCTGCCACCTTCGAAATAACAGTGTCAACATCATCAGTTGATCACCTGTTGCACCACGTGATCCTAGAAGTCTGAATTTGCAGAGAAGAAATGAATCATGGGTGAGGTGGGTCTAAACTGAGCTGTTTGCCTAGTGTTTACATTCTTCATGACATCACCAGTGAGCATAAGCTGAGGGGACCAACCTTAACTACTGTCCCCACAGACCACGTTTTCCTGTGCAGAGAACAGGCTAATCCAACAGGTTACTAAGGCATCGGAGACTATGGGCGAGATGGCGTAAGCGACAACTGTTGCTGGAAACAGAAAGGAGGGAGGCCCTAACTCCAAGGTGGTGGCCCAGCAGAGAAGAGCCTCCCTGGACCAGGTCTTGAAAGCTGAATGGGACAAACAGAGAGGGGATGACTCAAGGGGCCACGAGCCAGTGAGAGGGTATGAAATGCTATTCACAAAAAGGTATTCAATACAAATCCTGCTCTCCCCAGGCCTGGGACTGAGTTTGCTCTGCCATGGAACTTTTTTGCAAGTGATTATAAAGAGGGGCATGTGTGCAGCCAGTTTAATGTCTCCATTCACAGCTGAGGGTGCAGTCAATTCAAAGAGTACCTGCCTAGCCTGCACGAAGCCCTGGGTTCACCACACAAACCGAATGTGTTGGTTCACATCTATAATCCTAGTATTCGGGAGATGAAAATGGGAGGATGGGTAATTCAAGGTTATCCTTGGCTACATAGCAAGTTCAAGGCTAGCTTGGGCCACATGAAAAAAACTGAGTCTCAGAAAGTTTTAATAGCAACGTTCCTTTCAGTAGTGTTCAGAGCATCTGAGAACGCAGTACTATCGCTCAGGTCTGCCAGTGAGACCCCTTCATCACCTAGCCCTCCACTAGACCTACAGGGAAGGTGGGTAACCACAGAAGATCCAGCATCCTGAGCAAGCATATATGTATCTCACCACATACTCCCTCTGCTGATTTCTATCGTCCATCCCTAACCAGCCACGCTTTGCAAACTGCGGCAGCCAAAGCGTTCCAGGCCTCTCCTCAGAGGCTCCGTACCCCACACTGGTCCTCCCTTTAGCACGTGACTCCATCCCTGCCTCCACTTTCACGCTGTCATATCTCTGCTCCCTTCTTAACTACAGATGACAACTACTGAATGCAAGTGCATCATTACAGCCCTAGCTATCCTCCAGGGGCCAGCCAGTTACCGCCTGTTCCAGAAAGCCCTCCTAAGTCTTCCATCAGCATGGTGCCCCAACCCCTCTCTTCTGTCCTCCTCGGCTTCCCTCACACATAGTTGACAGGACACATCCAGCTGTCTTTTCTGTCTTGCTGTACAGCTTTAGTTAAGATCTCTTTAGGACCTGGGCTTCTCCACAGCATGAGCTACCACTTTGGATACAGTAAGTGCTCAATAAAAACAGTTTCTGACTATATCCATGGCTATGTCCTCCCTCTCTTGGTCATTCTCCAAACTGTGGCCATCCCTTGTTTGTTTTTTTTTTGTTTTTTCAGACAGGGTCTCTCTGTGGAGCCCTGGATGGCCTAGAACTCACTACATAGACCAGGCTGTCCTGGAACTCACAGTAATCCACCTGCCTCTGTCTCCTGAATGCCAGCATTGAAGGTGTGCGCCTAGCAGGCCCTAGGCAAATCTTGATGAATATTTGAAATGAAATTAGGGAGACAGTGAAAAGAGAAGACAGCAGAATGTGTAGGGAAAGAGCCGAGGTCTCCCTGCCTGCCTGCCCTCCCGTCTGCCCACCGAAATAGCACCTGCTCCACCTACTTCCCAACACCACCTCCCCTGTCCAATCACTATCCGAGAATCTTCCAGTTGGGCCCAGATCTCGGCTGCAGATCTTTATAGCAAGCTCTAGCCTTCTTCCAGGTGCTGAGATTCCTCTAAATAATGAATTTCTCAGCCCTAATTAATGCAAGGGAAAGAGATGGCATAGGTTACATTTTTCAGTCGCTCTAACTCACGGCCAAGCTGGACACTTTGAGGAAGGACAGCCTCAAGCTAAAGGGTCAGATAAGCTAAAATCAATATGAGTCACTGCCTCTGAATCCTTTAAATCACCACTTCCCTGTCCCTGCCCATCCCTGAGTCAGAACCCTACATCGGACACAAAGCAACCACCAACTAAAAGAACCTTCCATTCAAGTTAATGGGAACAAACAGAACATACCTACCCTCTCTAGTAGAAAAAAAAAATATCACCTCCGCCTTGGGGATCAATCAGACAGCTCAGAAATAACCAAGCGCACACAGTACAAATAACAGGAAAGAGACACTCAGGAGAACATTATTAATGCAAACCTACTCTGTTAAACAATGGAGGTGAGAGCCTGCTTCACTTCTAAACTGGGCAGATCCACGTGCTTAGACCACTTAATATAACCACCCGGACGCCATCAGAACAGGAGGACAGGGATGTAAAAGTTTTACAATTCAGACATTCACAAGAGGGTTATGAGAATAACAACAGGAACTGAAATCACAGTTTAAGGGGCCCGGATAAGAGAGACACAAATACAAAGTACGGTCTGGCGCTTCAGCCTCGTCTATGCGGCCCCCTCCCCAGGAAGCATTACTAGGAGGCATTAAGAACCCTGGAAATAGAGTAAGTTGTTTAGAGACCCACAAAATCTCTCCAATGGGGGACATGAAGCAGGTGACTGACTGACAAACAGGTGACCACCTAAGTCTAGTTCAGGCAATGGCAGCCGACAGAACTGGGACACACCAGAAGCCAAGGCAAAGGACACACTCCAGAGTCCACCTATGCATTCAGGGATGGAAGGAGGGAGGAAACAGCAACACAGCCCCCTCTGCTGCTCCTGCAAGCATCTGCTGGCTTCTAGAAACTTCAGCCACGCTTCGTTCCCAGTCAGGGTTCCCGAGTTTCAAGGACCCAGGGCCAAGAGGACTCTCAGCTTGCAACATTCATTTTATTCTACGCAAAAATAAAATGAAATGGGAGATGCCCAGACAATGTCCCCTCTTTGGGGGGTGTCTCTGTCTGTGTCTGTCTGTCTCTGTCTCTGTCTCTCTGTGTGTGTGTGTGTGTGTGTGTGTGTGTGTGTGTGTGTGTCTGTCTGTCTGTCTGTCTGTCTGTCTCTCTCTCTCTCTCTCTGTGCTGTCTGTCCTCTCTCTCTCTCTCTCTCTCTCTCTCTCTCTCTCTCTCTCTCTCTCCATCAACCACTAACATCAAAAAAGACAAAGAAGAGAGCCTTGCCAGCCCTTTGGGCCAGGCCTCCACACTGCAGGCAGCCTATATGAGCTTCCTTTATCCAACCACAAAAAGGCCCCGCCAAGTCGGCGAGGGGGCCTGGGCTCTGCCAAGCCAGCAGCCCCTCCGTTGAGGTTAGCAGTTACCCAGGGGCCAGATCCATCGGGCAAACAGCCCACGGCTCTCATTACACAACGGGGGCCCTTATCTCCCCTGGCCACTGTCGGTTTACAGACATTGCATGGTGTGACAACCACAGCCCGGAATGGGCTGTGAGAGATAGCGTCCAGCTCTGCCCTGCTGTCAGTGTAGGCGAGAAGCGAGGCTTGACCGTTAGTCTAACTTTGGGCCTTCACATTGCTATTAAAAGAGAGTCAAGGAGACCGGTAACAGTCTGGGGACCAGTGTCATAGTGCCATTTCTTTGATCCTGCAGGTTGAAGCCCCACTTTCCCAGAGCTCTTTGGCTCCCTGCCCTGAGAGATGAGGTGGTAAGGGTTTATTTTATCTTTCACTGGTGGAGTATCAGATGGGGAGGAACTCTCTTTAGAGACCATCAGTCACCCTCAAAGCTCCTTCTCAGACCAACTCTGCAAGATAGGAAAGAAGCTAGGGACAGTAAAAGGCATGCTCAGTGGAGGTGACATCAGTGTGGGGTTCTAGCCAGGTTCCTTCTCAGAACAGCTCCCAAAGTTCCCAGATATCCCAGAATATAGCCCGAACTGGGCACCAGTTGCATTTACTGAACAATTATACTGCTCCCTGCCCTAAGGACATAACCTGAAATCCTCAGAATCCTCCACTGAGGGGATAAGGGGACCACAGTACACGGGATCTCCTGGCCATAGTGTCTGCAAGGGTCAGAATTTGATCTTGGGTTTACTGAGTGTCCAGGGGTTTCCTCTGATACCCTCTTCATTCTCTGACTTCTCTAGCCCTGGTCCAACATTTAGAGCAGCCCCAGAAGATGCCAACTCACGAACCCACCCACCCACTCACCCCCAGCATGAATGACCCCCAGCCCTGGCAGATTAGAGATTTTTCTACTGTCTCCTGGGTTTGACCACATGTTCCCACTTTCTGTTTTCATCTTTAAATCCTACTTTTGCTCTCCAGACATGGCAGTACATGCCTTTAATCCAGCAATCGGGAAGCAGAGGCAGGCAGGATCTCTGAGTTCAAGGACAACCTGGTGTACAGAGTTACACTCAGTAGCCCAGGTCTCCTCCCACCAAAACTCCCGAACGATGGGATTCCATATGTGAGCCACCATACCGTGATTTTAACTCATCCTTCAACTACCCATTCAAATGCCACTCTATCCAGAATTCTGGGACTGCCCCTCCTTCCCATACAACAGTTACAGGGTAGGATTATTGCGTGGAATGTCTCTCAGCATTAGCCAGACCCCACACGACTTTGTGCAAGGTCCACCTCGGTGTTAATCACAGATGAACTCAGCGCAGTTTGACTAAAGCATCTTCAGTGGGAAGCTGACTCATCTAGCTATACATGACTCTCCTGTGTGGTCCTTCCGTTACCTTCCTCTCCATCACAGATGCCAACACATATTCTCCAAGTACTTTTATTTTTGGTTTTTCGAGAAAGGGTTTCTCTGGGTCCCCCTGGCTGTCCTGGAACTCGCTCTATAGACCATAGAGATGTACCTGCCCCTGCCTCTGGAGTGCTGGTATTAAAGGCATGCACCGGCACCCAGCGTCTCCAAATCCTTTTAACTCTGCTCAAATTCTAAGCTCAAGGGCAAGCCCCATGTCTCAGCAGTCTTTGCATCTCAACCCCTCTAACACAGACATTACCCTCACCAACGAAAGACTTGACAGACATCTGACAACTCAGGCTGACAGAAAAGAAGCCCCGGGCTGGGGTTGGGGGAGGGGCAAACTCAAGTCCCTAATGCCAGAACGGACTCCTGCTCAGTGACAAAGGTTTCAAATAGTTCTCAAGGAAGAGTCTAGTACAGAGGAAGTGAGAAGCAGGCCTGGGCAGTCCCTGGCAGGGTTGTAAAGAAGGAATTAGAGGGGACAGAGTGAGAGCCCCACTTTCTAGTCCTAGTTTGCCCACTAGCTTGCTATGTGGTCTTTGGTAAATCACAGAGCCTCCTTAGAACTCAGTAACTCCTCCCTAAATGAACGTTTTGAAATAAAAGCTCCAAAAGACCCTGTCAATCCTTACATGCTGTCATGACTCTTGGTCACCCCCAAACACCTGCGTGACCCCCACATAAAGCAGAAGGTGCCTTCCTCAGCAGGAAACAAGAACAGGGACAGAGATGAGGCAGAATCTACCCCCCCCCACGCCACTCAGTAACTCTCCAGAGACACAGGCGACCCACAGCAAGGGAGCCAGCACTCCTCTGGAACCTGAAGACAGGATCTGAGGGCAGCCGAGGACAGAGGGCAGACCTGGAAGCAGATTTTCAATAACCAGCTTCCCTCAGGCAGAACTTTAACTCCCCCACCCCACCCCATACATGTACACTTTCACAGATCCAGTTTAGGAGTGTTCAAATTAGCACAACCTGCCCTGAAATACTGCACAAAACACACAGTAAGCATTTTGCTTGTTTTTATGTCATCGATGGTTTCAATGGGTGACTCACCCTTCCGCTTTAGCACTCTGTGCTCATGGGGTTTACTATAAATAATGCAAGGGAGGGCACACAGGCTGAGCGCGGGCCCTGCCCAGCCGGACTGCTGGGTCACTGCAGAGTTAGGCAGAACTACCAGCCTAAGGTGTGTTCAGAAGGGGCTGGTTTCCACCACTGCAGACAGGATGCAAATGGGCCCCCATCCTGACCTCCTAACACTGTTAGGAAAGGGAACTGAGGCCCTACATAGAGTTTGTGCTGGGTACCAGAACATGTGTGCTCCTTAGTCTTCTAGAACCTCCCCTAAAGGTGCAATCAGGATTCAAAACCAAGCTCTGTATCTGCCTTAGGATACCTTAGTTTAATCCTAATCCATTCTTCCCAACTTTGTCCTTTATTTGGTGATGCCCAAGTCGCAGGTAGGGGTATGTGTTTGTGTGTGTGTGTGTGTGTGTGTCTGTGTGTGTCTCTCTCTCTCTCTCTCTGTGTCTGTCTTAGGGGTATGTGTTTGTGTGTGTGTGTGTGTCTGTCTGTATGTGTCTGTGTGTCTCTGTGTGTGTGTGTGTGTCTGTCTATCTGTCTGGGGCAAGGGTGTGTGTGTGTGGTGATTCAATGTGACTTCCCAGGAACCCAAACTCACAGGAGGCTGAACCACAAATGCCGAAAAACTACTTTAATCAAAGAGGTCTTGGCCAGGTCTCCTCTACTACCTAAGCTGGAAGTGAAGTCAGTACTTATGGGGGTTGAGCCCTTTCCAGATCCTGCCTTCCCAGGAAGTCCCCTACCACAGTGTTCATCACTCACAAAATTCCCCAGGGACATCAATTCCCAAAGTCTAAGCTAACCCTGCCAAAGGCAAGGCAAAAGAATACAGTGTAGACTTCAAGTCCTTCGGATGTCCCAAATATCAGGGTGTGGTGGCAGCATTGCTGGGTTCAAGAGTCTCTTATGATAAATATGATCTCTTTACAATGCTAGCTTTCTGCAAAGACACCTTTATTTGGTTGACTGCTTGCTGTATTATTGTTTTGGGGAGTTGTTTGTTTGTTTTAGTTTTGGGGTTTTGGTTTGGTTTTTGGTTGGGGGGTTGTTCCTTATTTAGGAGTATTTTGTTTTTTGTTTTTGAGGCAAGATCTAAAGTAGCCCAGGCTAGACTCAAACTCACTATGTAACTAGAGGCAGAGTGTGAGCTTCTACCTTCCTTCCTCCACATCCCACCTACTAGGACTTCAGCCATGCACCACTGAACTAGGGCTTATGGAGAGCTGAGGACCAAACCCAGGGCCTCGTGTGTGTTAGGCAATCCTCTATCAACAGAGCCCTAGCCCCAGGCCAAGTGGGGACCCTTACATTCCTGGTGCACTTCCATGATCCTCTATGACCTAACTTGATAGCTGCTAGCACAGGACTGACACCATTCAGTCACAACTCCACTGCTTCTTGTCACGGTCTCTTCCTTGGGCCAAAAGAGCAGCATTCAAAGCTCATATCATTCTGGAGCGTCAGTTCAGCCAGCACCTTCCCAGCGCCATCAAGGCCACAGGCAGAGAGACGCTATGTATGCAGCTTGTCCAGGTACACGGCTAGCAAATCATAGTCCCTGGCTTCTCAACCCGCATACCTCACTCTACAGACTACATTCTCGCCACCAGCTCAGCAGTGACTAAAAATTAACACTGCCACCACCTTCCAGAAAATCTCTCCTGACCGAGGAACCACCCCCACCCCCACCCCACCCCACCCCCACCCATGCCCAATGCCCGACTGCAACTGCACTGTTTTATCTCTCCATCTCTTGGACTTTGTGCTTCCCAGTCAGTCTGCCCCCAAGAATACCCCCTGCTCTAAATAGCCCACTCTGTGATCTGCAAACACCACAAGGATATCAAAACAAAGCTATCAGCTGGGTACCTGCCTTTAGCAGCCAGTCCAAACTCTTTTGTTTGAGTATCTGGCAGCTTATTGACCAGGTGAGAGGGTCAGAAGTTTCTCTCTTGCTTCCAGCAAGAGCAGCATACAGGGGATAGGTACAAGAGCTCAGGCGGACATCATTTTAGTAACTTTTAAGACTGGGAGAAGGAAAGGCCAGAAGAGGCAAAAATGGCCAATACCACCCCGCTCTGAACACAAACTTGAGTCTCTAAATGTTTCCATGAAGCAGGGGGAAAAGAGGTGAGGGCAGGAAACTGGGACACCACGAGATCAATGCAGCCACCCAGGGCAACCACAGTCTCTGCCTTCAAGTTCTTCCCCGCAACTGTACCCCATCTGCCAGCCTCCACCGGTCCCTACTGCCTAACTAACTCACCACCCCCTCACCTGACCCCTACAGTTTATCTTCCCACACTGAGAAAGGTGGCCCTTATCAAGCCATCTATTCCTAGTAGATTGTTCCAGGGACCACAAGGGTTATCAGTAGAGCCGATCCAGGATGATAAACAGTCACCTCTTATGCAAACAGCACCAAGAATGCTGGCCACCGAGCAGAAGCAGAACTCTGGAGAACTTGAGTTGAATGTCCTTCTCCTCAATTCCTAATCTGGGGACCCAGATAACTCGGCAGAAGCTGCTCAGAGGGTCTTCTTTTCTGACAGGGATCTGTGCATATGTGGGTCCCCCCTCCTCTTTGGTCAAGATCAGCAGCTTCACATGGGACATATAAGCCCTGTCTCTGGCTATAGCTTCGCTGTCTGCATTTTCCAGAGACTCCTGACTGTAAGGTTCTGCTGGGCATAGTGGCACATACCTTTAGCTCTGGCACTCAGGAGGCAGAGGCAGGCATGAGTTTGAAGTCATCCTGGTTTACACAGTGAGTCGCAGGACAGCCGAAGATACACAATGAGACCCTGTCAGACAGACAGACTGGGCAGGGGAGGGGTCCTCCAGAAGGAGAGGGTTGTGGGCGACATGAAAAAAATCCACTAAAAGTAAGGGGTTACTTAGATGGTTCAGAAGAGTGTTTGCTGTACAACCGTGGGGATTTGGATGTGATGATGGACACTAATAATCCCAGCACTAGGGAGGTGACCACCTAACCACCTAGTCCCGTACCTGAGAGACTCTTCTATCTCCAAAAAATCAAAGTGGATCGTGCCTGAGGAACCCAAAGCTAACATCCGACATGCACACATGCGTGCACATATACACATATACACACCCATATATACATATATACACATGTGTGTACATATATGCACGCACGCACACGCACGCGCATACACACACACTTACGTTCTGATTGCTAAGATGCAACCCGCATGATCAGGGTACACTCTCAGGATCCATCTGTGGGACAGAGGCAGTCAAGACACCAGTGAGGGCCTTTTAAAACCCTTCTCATTCCAAGTGTAAACTCAGCAAGGCAAGTGTCTGCAAGTGACAAAGAATTGCTCTCAGAAGGACAGAGCAAGCAGTCTCACCCCCAGGGCTACAGGCTGGGGGGATTGGGGGGGGAGTGGGAGAATGACACAGTCCAGGGCTGGCCAGAATGAAAGACAGAATGGAAGAGGCTAATTTACACAGGAAGTGAGCACTTACCAGACCCTTCATCTCAACACACAAACCCTCGGCCATATCTGGAAGTAATTACACCCAGTTAACATGATCTGCTTGCCACTAAAATTAACTACAAACAGAGATATTTTTCACTTTTGCAACAAGGAATGCCAAGATGTGTTCTGGTCTGCACCCCACACACACCACTGAATCTGGCTTGAGGGAGGTGGTATTTATCTGCAACTTGGCAAAAAGAGAGGGGAAAAAAAAAAAAAAACCAAACACGTTCTTATAGCTGTCAGGACACAGAAAGTAAAATAAGATCATTATGGAAAACTGAGTAGAGGCCCCCAAACCCACTGTGCTGGAAGCCCTACACAGTCCATAGCCAACCCAGACACAGTCAGTTTTCCCATAAGGAACTTCAAGAAGTGTTTTTTTAGATTCATTTGATTTAGCTGCCCATTGCATTTAAGTATCATCTTCAGGCCAAGGGGCAAGGGGATGGACGCGGGGAGGCAGATTCACAAATGTCAGCGGAGCCTTGGTTTAGCAGATCATTTTAAAGGACAACATTGAGGGTTTCTGATCCCCAATGTGGCCGGCGCCTTCAAGCAACTTCTACCAGCCCTGAGCTGTGCGGGAACTGCTCAGGAGAGGTGTGCGGTTCCACTGCATAAAGGAAGAAGGAAAGTCTAAGAGGAAGTAACTGTTTGCTTCCAGTGTATGGGCCCTAAAACAGGCTTATGTCTCAGCCTCCAAAACCCTAGGCTTAACGGACCCAACTTGGCTGACCAATATGTCATTTCTCTTTGTCCCCAACCCCACAATTTGAAAAGCACTTATTTGTATTTTTTTGTGAGCTGCCATCAACAATGCTAAAAACACAGAGACAGATCGGTGAGGTTCCCAAGGAGGTGTTTGCCTGCCCTGACCCGTTTTCTAGGCCGCACTCCACAGCCTCCCCTCAAGGTGCAGTACTCCCTAGTCACCAGAGGACTTTAAACCAGCAGTGACCAAGTAGAGCATCCACTGGCCAGACAACTCACAAACATCTTTTCTCAAAAAACGATGCAGGCAGAAAGTTTCCCTTAAGAATGAGGTCAGACGCCACTGTTCTTGGCAAAAATCGCATTTAGTAACATTCTCTCAGGCATGGGAGGGGCCATGTGACAACCAGAGAGGCCTTGCTTTAAGGACTTGGAGCTATGAGGGGGTGGAGGGGAGAGCATTTGATGTACTGAAAGAAACACACTCACTATTCTTCAACTCTGTTAATCTGACTTCATGAAGGAGACATTCAAGAGAGGTGCATGTCTGGTGAGCACCTGCACTGGGCTATGTGCTTCTGTTGTGTGCACCATGATTTCACTGACTGGGACACCACCATGCCAAATGGCATGCTTCTAATTTCCTCCCACTGACCCAGATGCAAGGGGCTGGGAATCCTGCCCTGTCCACACAAGCTACTAGAAGAGCCTATTCTCATTTCCAGACACCATGTTCTCTCCACTCACTACTGTGCAGCCAACCATTGTAGGAAATCTAGGAGAAAAGAATGGAGCAGGGAGAGACAAAAACAAAGACAAAGACAGATAGACAGACAGACAGAGACCCTAAAACACTCCCTCCCATTAACAACCCACTGATATGTGATGTGCCCTTTCCCAACTACACCTGTGTACACATAAGTGCACACTCACAGGCATGCACTAACACATGCACACAGGTGCACAAACATACATGTACACATGCACACACAAACGTGCGCACACACACACACAAGGGCTTACACATGCCTGGATACGCATCCTGGGTCTTATTACTGCCTAGCCCTCGAGGCTCAGAAAGGGTTAAGTTACCCTCACTGCATAAATCAAAAGTTCAAGGCTGCACCACACCACAGTGATCCCCTCTTTACATATGACGAGAACCAGAGAAAGGCTACAGTTCCAAGCATCCTGAGTGGTCTCCAGGCCGCACAGGTTTCACCGCCGGGGTCGAGTGGAGGACCTTTAGCAGCAACATTCATTTCTGAACAGGACAAGCCCTCCTGACCATAAAGCTAATAAGAACTCCTCCACGGCCGAGCTCCGGCTGACAGGGCGACTTGTCACGGTCACGCAGGAGGAGAACGCTGGTTTCCATTAGAGGCTTATGATACCAGTGCTCCTAATAAGGCCCTCAGCAAGAAACAAGAGCCTGCTATCCTGGCTCCAACTCTGGAAGTAATCAGGCCGGGCTTCAGGGATTAGGAGGGGCCCTCCTTGAAGAAATGGGGAGGGGTGGCCTCCATAGACCCTGGCAGCCGCTACCTGCTGAATGGCTTAAATAAAAAATTCCCAACCCCTTCCACTTCTGTCCCAGTCGCCATAAAAGACTCCCCCAAATTAACACTAGTAATGCTTCCCCCGTACTCCAGCCTTGATGGATGCCAGAGGGCCATATGTTAGCCAGATCTGCTTCCATGATGGCAAGGAGGTCGTGCCAACAGACCTAATGGCATTAAGATCACAACCTCAGCTAATCCACTTAGCCCAGGAGAGGATGACTAGGGACTCAGGGGCTCACCTATCAGGCTGGGGTCACAAGGAAATGGAAGGTAGGTAGGCAACTCCTTACTCCATCCCTGCTGCTACCGTTAACTCAGTGTTTGCTTCTGCATATTACCATCCCGTCCTGTGCAACGATAATGGTCTGATGGAGTTCGGATCTTATTTTTAGCATGGGCGATGGGTGTGCTGCATGTCTTTATGGAGACCGGGACTCCTATTGGCTGTCAAGAACTTAGGCAGGACTAGAGTTTTTACCTCTTCATCAAAATATCTGTAACCAGGTCTTCTTAGAGATTTCCTCAGCAATGCTGTGCTGTTTCGGGAAGTCCTTCCTCTTACCTAACTTGGATGCTTCCTCCTGTAATGCTGAACACAATCTGTGCATACTGAAGAGAGTCGGGCCTCAGGGTCAGAGTGGAACGTGAGTTCAGAACTGAGATTCAAACAAGATTTGAGGGAGTTTTAGCCAAAGTTTCCATGCTGACAAGAAAGGGCTGGAGCCCCTCCCCACAGCTGCAGAGTTAAGCTTCGCATAGGCAAAACCCAAGCATGATTTTTTTGGTTTTTTGTTGTTTTTTTTTTTTTTTCAGACCGAGCCAGCATAATAAGGACACAGGGGCTTTTAAGGGGAAACAGTAGAAAGGGGGATTTCTGATTCTGCTGGCTTGGAATTAACAATGCGGAATTTTTATTTTTGAAAATGGGTTTCTTTTTCTCTCCCTTCTCTGGTTTTCTGTTTTCTAGTCAGCATAAAAGGGTTCTATCTCTGGAGGCCAGTTTCTCTGTCAGTAAGATGTGACACGGGGTTTCCTGGATCTGTGTGTTCTGGGCCCCTGAACACCTACCTGTCTACTACTCCATTTGCAGGTGACTGACCTCTGAAACAACCAAGAGAAATGAGAGGCCAGAGCTGGCCCCTTAGCTTTAGGAAAAATGAGTCCTAGCGTCCTTTCCTGCTTACCATGGACAAAACCACTAACCTCTTGGGCTTTCCTTGGCCATCAGGAACGTGAGACTAACATCCCCTTAACAGGCCAACTAGGAGCTAAGCAAAGCGCTCAGCCCAGAAGCTGAAATGTGACAAGCATTGAACTGTGTCCCTGAACCACCATGGGAAGGATGCCTAGGGAGAGAGCTCGGCACCTAGTGTTCATATGAGCCCAGCCCAAGGCTGCCCGCAGTAAGGTAGTCTGTGTGGCAACTGCACCTCCACCACAGAACCCCACACCCCCTGTGCACCCCGAGTAGACATCGCATCTGTGCTTTGCATTTGGGCCTGACAGCAGCAGCAGCACTGCCCAGCTACATCTAAAGAACTGGCATGGCTCACAAGGCCCTGGGTCAATGGGACAAAGTGTACCCGGACACCAAAGTGCATCAGTATACTTCTCAGGAAAGATAAGAGATGCACGCTGTCAGGCATCACTGCACGCACGCACACACACACACACAGAGCACAGCACAGCAGTTTTACAGTGCTGAAGGTGAAGGCATGGACAGACCATGCCAGAGAACAATGTCTAGGGGAAGCAGGGGTTGGAATGACACAGCAAGCCATGAACCTGTACTACAGGGCTTGTTCTTCTGCACATTAACAATGGCTACCAAATGGCTGACACCTATGGAGAGCATGCATTGTGCATTTCCATGCGTGATAAATATTTACACGTTGCTCCTTATAATGAAATGATCCCCTGAGTAGGTCCTGTTATCCCCATTTTTACAAGTGAACAGACAAGTCTGGAAAGGCTAACCACAACCCCAGTCACACAGCCAGTAAGCGACAAAATCAGCCTTGTGACACAGAGTCAATACAAGCACATTCACTGTATAAGGCGTATTAAGACACTGGGTTGGAGGTAGACACTCTACCAAAATAACTATGGAGGAGCCACCCGCTTCACCTAAGATGCCAAACAGAACTTTTAGTTATTGGGAACATTCGAGAACCTCTCTTCACATGTCATCTTCATTTAGCAAGACTCTTAAGTCTTAGACATTAACCTTCAGTTGTATGTTTTAAAATCATCTCGTGACCACGCACACGAGCACACACACACAGGCTTGCACGTAAGCATGCATGCACACACAAACACGGGCACATGCACATAGTAATTGGAATGCTTTCCTTCCAGATTAGCAAGAAATCAAAAGTGGAGTCTGAGCTTAACCACTTAGGATAAGACCGCTTGAAAGACTCGTTAGGATTTTCCTACAGCAGGCAGATCTATGAAAGTCAAGAGTTTATTCCAGATCCCATACAGCTCAGTAACTCTGAGCAGGCTTAAAAAGTGGGAAAAAGAATACACAAGTCAACAAGCTGGGCATGGTGGTACATGCCTTTAATCTCATAATTTAGGAGGCAGAGGCAGGCATATCTCTCTGAGTTCAAGGCCAGCCTGGTCTACATAGTGAGTTCCAGAACAGCTATAGTCCAAGGCTATATAGTGAGACCCTGTCCCAAAATAATTAAATAAATAAATAAATAAATAAATCCAAAACAGAGAAGTCAATGCAAACAGACGGAAATCAAACTGATCCTATCTTGGCTGTCTTATCCTATAATCGGGATTCCAAACCATGGAATAAAAGACAACCAACAAAGTGTTCTTCGAAAGAAAAGTCGGGATGGAAAGGGTGGGCACAACACAGGTAACTCAGAGCCTTGGCTTCCAAAGCAGTTGGACACACCCTGGCAAGCCATCTTACTTCCTTACACAGCTGCAGACCTCTCCAAAAAGACCAGGTTTCCAGGAGCCCAGGAAGTTAGGGACAGAATCATTCACTACCCCAAAAAGGATACTTCCTGGAAACAGAAACGGGTTTGAACAGGATTGGGGCAGATCTGTGAATGACATAGTAGCTGTAAATAGCTACTAAGCAAAGCCTGGAGACACCTGACCTTTAGAACTGACGTCAAGGAAGATGGCTGAAGCCTCCAACCCTGGCAGTTTAGGGATGGTGCTGGTACCTAAAGACTAGGTCAGATGGAGCTGGGCCAGAACACCACCGTCCATGTGCTTATAAGGACTGCTGCAGGGTGCCCAAGGCTCATGAACCAGATGGCAAGCAGAGTGCCTGCCCTTACCCATTTATAGCTGTGAGACCATCAGCAAATCACTTCCTCGCTTCACATCTTTCCTTATCTCTAAAACTTGGGGGAGTTTGATATTGGCCCATGATCCTTTACCCAATCCCCTGGGAGCTTCAGAAATCAGAACTGTGCAGATGTTAGGCTTATTGGGACCTGTGTTTACCAGCTCCAGTGGCATCTAGGGCAGCACTCTGTAATCAAACACATTAATATTTTTGCAGCAAAACATATGAATATGCAAAATAAAGCAGGATAAATATAGCCTCGCATCAGCTTTTGCCACTAAATGAGTTTGCTGCAAACTTACACAAAACCTTTTAGCTTCCAGAGCTTCTTCAACTTTGTAATCACAGAGCCGGGACTGTCAGCCCCACCCCCTCCTTCAGAAGGGCGAGGAGAAAGTCTGTCAATGTGCTTTGCAAAGACAGAGAGCATCACAGCGGACCCGTGGGCATTATTAACGTGGCTGCTGTGGCTCTCCACAGCTTACCCTGCTCCGAACGGAACTTAGTGCTAACCTCAGAGATGCAGGAAAGTCAGACACGGGAGCTCGACCTGGGATACTGTTGCAGGAGGACCACCGGGAGTTCAAAGGCCACAGTGTGGGGACAGACAGGAGAGGGAGAGAGGGGAGGAAGGGGGAGGGAAAGGGGAGGGAGGGACGTGTGTTCAGTTACTAGAGCACTTTCCTAGTATACACGAAGAAGTCCTGGATCTGACCCTATGCACCACCTAAAACTGGAAGTGGTGGTGCTCACCTGAGATTCCCAGCATCAGAAGGTGGAAACTGGAGGATCAGAAGTTCAGAAGAAGGTTATCCTCAGATATATAGTGAGTTCAAAGCCAACTGGGGTGCACTAGATCTTCTTTCAAAGCCAACTGTTAATGGCCATAGTACCCTCTGCGTGATCCCTCGATGAAAACAATCTCTGCCACGGGAGAGAGGACAAGCTGAACAAATAGAGTCCCACCATCCGGCTGGGATGGGCTAGAACGAGGCTCCTATGTTCTAAAGCAGGTTCCGGGAAACAGTTTGGAAGGGCTCGACCACAGGTGGGTTCAGGGAGCCAGCCAGGGACCATCCCTTGGTGCCTGAACTAAATCCGAGTGTCAGTGTCACTGAGCTGACCTGAGGGCTGGTCAGTATTTGATACAGCAGAGAATCCTATAGAAGATCCAGGCCTCACTTGGATTCTACAGCACTAAGGGGCGGGAATGCAATAAAAGCTGTCCTGGGAGTTGGGCAGACACAGCGATAAATGAAGACCATGTCGCCACACGGGTCAACTCTGCTGCTTGTGTAATGTTACTGACAACTGTGTACGGTTGGGAAGGGTCAGGAGCATCTGATTCAGGTGAACTGGATCGTAGACCACATCCAGACCAACCCAAAGGCGTAACTGCTCCAGTTTTTCAGAGGAAAAAAAAAAAAGACAGGAGTCTCATCTTCCAGGAGCCTGACAGGGTTCCCTCTCTGGATGCTGTCCTTTTATTATGGGCCTACTGGAAAAGACCCAGGGTCCAGAAATTGGAAAGGATTGCTGTTCAACTGTGTCCTCTCACTGGTCAGATTCTGTCAGTTAAGTAAGCCCACCTGATTTATCCAAGTGGTGTCTCTTTCTGGTATTCCCTTCTATCCATCTATCCTTCCTTATTTCTTTGATATCCTACCATTTCAACAGGGATCATGACACACAAACCCCAAACTTTCATTATCATTGTCTGTCTGTCCAGGCAAGAGATGCTCCCCTCAGGGCACCCCAGGTTGGGATCAAGTTATGAAGAAACCTATGGATGTAATTCAATAACCAACCACCCCCTTCCTGCCTTGCTCCTCTGTGCTCTGCCCTTTCTTCTTCCCCAGAGCAAGAATAAATGCCAGATGCTTCATGTGCACCAACACTCTAACCTGATGGCTTCAAATAAAAGGAACCTTGCGGCCTGTACCCTGTCGTAGTCCTCCCTGTTAGGATTCTGGCCAATTCCACAGCTTCCTGGCATCTGATTTTTCAATCTTGCCTTTCTGTTTGTTCTCCTGGCTGTGATGACTATTCTTCCACTGAATATGTCTCAGATTGATGATAGGTGGGAGGGGGGCGATGCTCATAACAGTGGGAAATGGGGAGGTGGTACATTAATCCTGGTGCCTGGAGGGAGGGCAGCAAAGGCCTCCCACAAAGTACATCTCTCTACGCGCAGCCAGGGCTGCAGACACAGAAAAATATCTTCTCCCTCTCTTGATGTCCTCGGACCTCATAGCTCATCACAGAGGAGTTCTCGCACCAGATCTAGCTGCTCAGGATGAAGGACTCACTTCCACCCTCAGTCAAAAGCACATGGTGTGGCAGCAAGTACTCCAGAATCAAGCCTCACTGTTACAAGTTTATGAGGACAGGGACATATTCTACCTCACCTCACACAGGCTCCAATACACAGGAATGCTCAGAATCCCACACATGAGAGTTCAGAGCCAACGATGAGATATAGGAACAAGGCTGGCATAAAATGAAGGACACAAAGGTGACTAGATGTTGGACACTGCCCCAATGACTTTGGATGTCACTTCAAATAGCATTAACTCTAAAACTGAGCATAGGAAGCTCGAAGAGATGCTCAGATACAGCTCAGATACAGGCTAGCCAAGCCTCATTTTTTCCATTAGGGTCCCATCCCATGAGAACCTACAACTCTCAGGGCAGTTCCATCTTTTGTGACCTCCTTGAGTACAAAGAAAACTATGTACATGGACTCATTGAAAATTCTTGGTTCTGTAAGGAAGGCTGGGAGATTGAAGACCCAGAAAAAGGCCAGGCATGTGGTACACAACCCTAACCCCAGCACTTGAGAGACAAACAGATGGACCTCTGTGAGTTCAAGAGTAGCCTGGTCTGCGTAGCCAATTCCAGACTAGCTAGGGCTATTCAGTAAGACCTTGTCTCAAGCAAGTAAGTTAAACTTAAAAAATCAGGAAAAAAGCACTTCATTTGTGAGTGCGTGCGTGTGGTTATGGGAGCCAGAAATCACATTATGCATCTTCTTCAATCATTGTTCACATCTTAATATATATTGTGTATGTGTGTGTGTGTGTGTGTGTATGTATATATATTTTTTTAAGATGAGATCTCTTGTTGCTCCTGGCACTTACGGATTTGGCAGGGTTCCAGTCTATCTCCACCTCCCCTGGGCTATGATTACAGCTGCATTTTCCCAGACCTGGTTTTTTTTGCTGCTTGCTTGACTTTTTACATATGTGCTCAGGATCCAAACACAGGTCCTCATGCTTGCATGGCAAGCACTTTACCAACGGAGGTCTCTCTCTAGGCTCCCTGTCCCCCCCAAACACTGACCTTAACAATTGACTTTCCACCATACCCCACTTTTCACAGCATGTTCACATCCGGAGGTGATGACAGACCTCTCTGGTCAAAGTTCAGAGGGGGTTTTTCCTCTTAAGGAAAGCGTGAACAGAAACAAGCGTAATTTCACCAGTCTGTTTTCTGAGCAGATCAAGTACTAAGAAGACAAGATATCCGCAGTTGTTATTTTCTGTGCTTTCTGGAAAAAGAAATGGTGACTTTTTTAGCTGAGTGTCACTTTCCATAAGGTACAGCTCAGCACCGATCAGGAAGCTTCAGAGCAAGCTGCGGCTAGAGGTGATTGTATCGGCTTCCCACCCCCTCAAGCCCCCCCCCACCGGAATGAGCAACAGGAATGGAGGAGGAGGGCGAGTGCATACGAAAGTGGAAAGTCCACCCAAGATCAGCAAATCAGCCAGCCGGAAGCTGTACAAAAGGTTAGCATCCATAACAACAGAAAACCAGATTTGCGGGCAATTGGTCAGACTCAGGGATGAAGGGCGAAAATGATGGGCTTGTAGTTTATGGCAAACAGAAAAGGCAACCCACTGCGGACTCCCTCTTAAGAGCACTGGTCAGTGCTCCCCAACCTGTTGTGCAGGAAGGATCCTCTTCTTCACTGGATGGCTAAAAGGAACCATCATGCACAGAAAGTCTTACTTCGAATCTTTCTGCCTTGGTAGGACTCAGTAGCCGCATTTTTCCTGTGTCTTAGTAAAAGAAACACTACCTACCTTTGGGGGGACATTGTAACAAAGATGTAACTGCAGGTAAAGCACTGGTCCTGAACCAAGCATATCACAAGGACTCACTCAAAAGTGGGAAGGGGATTGCAAATATGAAACCAGAAGCCAGAGGGCAGCCAAGGCTAGCCCTTGTGGTAAGAGATGGCATGAGAAGAGACTGAGTATACAGACTGTGAGATCAAAATTCTTCCATGAGTCCTTCTCCCTGAACTTAACTAGAGCGTTCTCTGCCTCACAATGTGTCTGCCAGAAGAGACGTTTGAGACCTATAGGTACACACAGGACTTAAACAATATCCAACCCCTGCTTCTGTCATAGGCTGCCGACATCAGCAAACTATGCCCAGTGGGGAAAAAGCTAAAGTCTGCTAACATGGCTCGATCCAGGTCAGAGGAGACCCTCAACCTGAACCCTACTTCCTGCATTCTTTTTCTCACCACTTTATTATTAAACAATCACCCTAAGCAAACAAAAGTGTCAACCAAAGCACAGGAAAACCAAATGGAAGCCCAAAAGCAAAATGGAAGAAAGGGACAACAGGCTGAGCCCATGAGTTCCCTGATGTTATAGATAGACACTCTCTCTTTTCACCGTCTTCTGAAAATCACCGTGCCCTCCTATGCCTCGATACTGGAAAGAATGGTATGGTATGGTTTGGTTTGGTTTTCCAAGGAGCACAAAGGAGCCAGGTCCCCAGAATTCAGGATGGAACAGGCATAAAGAAACGCCATGAGAGCCAGAACATAGTTGCAGGGCTGTGGCAGGGACTTACCTGTGCTGCTCCACGGCCTCATTGTCCGGAAGCTCGACCCCACACACGCTGCACTGCTCTCCCAGAGGACGACTCTCAGCCTTCATGCCCACGGCCAGCTCACCCAGCTTACTGAACAGCTCCCTCTGGATGAAGCCCTGAGGCAGCAGACCCCCATAGGTGCTGAAGTCCATGGAGACTGCCAGGGCAGGTTGCACGTGGAGACCAGATGTCACTGAAGATGGCATGCTCAACACAGCATCGGCCTTGTGGTTGGGCAACACTGAGTAGATGCCCAAATGCTTCTCCACTGGGGGTGCTAGGGACTCCTGTCGCGCAGGGGGTCCCTGGCCAGCTTCAACAGGAGGCGAGAGCTGCTCACCACTCTCCTCTCTCCCGTAATGAAGCTCTCTGGCACTGGTGATGACACTGCCCCTAGTCGGGGTCCCAGGTCCCTCTTTGCTCCTCTCTTCAAGCTTGTCCCCCATCCCTCCTGAGATGCTAGACTCAGCTGCCCCAGGGCTGTCCTGGCCAGGGGCTTCATCTACCTGCATCATTTCCATCTTTACCTCAGCCACCCCAGGGTGCCGCCCACCCCCTGCCAGTGTGGGCTCCTCAGGCCCTGCAGGTGGCTGAAGAGTTCCTTGCAGGAGTGACTGTCCTATGGTCATCAAACTGTCCACTGCTGCCTTGGTAGGACTCATGGCTGAGAGACCAAAAGAGGTGGAGACCGAGGGGCTCTGGTCTACCATGGGCCCAGAGAGGCTCTGCCCAGCCACACTGGCATAGCCACTCTCCTCGCTGGAATGCTTTGAGATAAAGATGTTCTTGAGGTATCGAGCCTTACGGTCCTCTTCTTCTTCACCGCCACCATCAGCCATGTTGGCCTCTGTGTCATTGTCATCAGATGCCTGGATGGTCTCCAGGATCTTCAGGCACTGCTCCTCCAGGTACTCGATCTCCAGGATCTCAGCTGCATACAGCAGGTCATCCAGGTCCTCCGCCTTGGCTTGCAGTGTCGCCGTGTAAGCATACTCCAGGATCTGCTGGAAGGTTTTTGGCGAGAGGAAGTCCAGAGTATAGTGCTGGCTGTTTCGGTGGAAGAGGATCTCAAACATCTTGCTGGTGCAGGCTAGCACCGTCCGGTGAGCATGGAACTCCTGGCTGTCCACCATGATGACCACATCGCACAAAGTCCCGGCCAGTCGCATCTGATTGGCCTTGCACAGCAGCCCCGTAGGGTGGCTAGGGTTCTGCAACTGGATCATACCCATCTTTGTCAGATCCATGATGCTTCCCTGGGCTCAGGCATGGGGCTTTCTTTCCTTCTCTGCTCTGCAAGGTGGGGCAGGGCAAGCTTCGGGGCCAACAGAGGAGACTGGAGAAGAGAAGAGAAGACAAAGGGGTGAGCAAGTGACAACTTCCCAGTGTCCCCTATAATAAAAATTCAAACACTACAGTATACTCTAGAAAGAGGCTGGGAAGGGGTTAACAGGGGAGTGGGCTTCCTAGAAATGTATGATCATCCTTTCCAATAACCCCAAGGTTCTAAGAGAAAAAAATGTTTAAGTTTCCCCACATGCTTTCCCCCAACTACTCTGAAGCATGCATCGGATAAACTGAAATGAAGATTGCAATCAATCCTAGGCATTCTGTAAGCCTGGAAGCACAGCCTTCCCATGTAAGACCAATGTCCAACACAAGGCTCACAAACTTACTTAAAATTAATGAGTTTTCAACCCCTCCCTTAAGTCAACCTAAGCATTCAGCTTTCCTGCCCACTCCTTATTGGCAAACCCTCATCCTCAATGTTTTTCTAGTTCTGGTTCACTGAGACGGCCTTAGGAGACAACCAGATCTAGTCAGGCTGTTAAACACAATGGTGGTCTCCTATTGGCAGGCAACGGGGCTGTCTTCTCCCAGTCATCCTAGACATGACTCTTCTCTATCATCCTTCCATTCTATGGCCTCTGTCCTTGCTCTCTTAAGTCAGGGCTGCAAAGGATTGGCAGACCCATTCTTAGGCTGTGACAAACACACCACACACTCCCACCCCACACACACACACCCAACACATCACATTCTAGCTTAAATCATTTCTAACTACAAGTTCTTCAAAATTGTTCTATGTGTAGAGTGTGTGTGTGTGTGTGTGTGTGTGTGTGTGTGTGTGTGAGCGCGCGCACGTGCGTCTACATACAGCCTCCTTTTAACTTTCGGCCCACAAGCCCCCAATGGACAGAACGCTCTAAAATGAGAAAGCAGATAACACCATAGGAAGGTATGTTCCCAACAACTTTGAGGGTGCACACCAGACTGGATGCCTCCCAGGTGTTGGCAAGCCCAGTGACAAAGGAGAAAAACTGACACTGAATATGGTTCTGTAAGTGACATTGGCACCAGCATCTCTGGCGTGATTGTTAAGCCCAGAAAGAAGGAAAAACAGGGCTGGACACAAAGGCCTCTCCACCAGAGTGTGTTCTGGATGACTGAGAAGCTCCCGACTTTGAACAGCCACTGGGACACAGGCAGACCATAAAGGGATAAGGTCCCAACCTCTGTCTGTCTGTAGCCAACATTTCACACAGCCTGGGAGAGGGAGGAGAGGAGAGAGCTAGGCTTCTCACTCACTCTTCTTCATAGAGCTTGCCTTCACCCTCGACATGAGTCCTAAGGACTCTTGTTCTAAACTCAGGTAGAAAGACTGAACAGTCGTGGCTGGCCATTCTTACTACCCACCCCAAAGTGAAAACGGAGGGCATCAACAAGGGTGAGATACCCATTCATCGAAGGCTTCGTGAAACATGGTGTGCTTTCGGGAGAGATCAGTGATTCAGAGAACTAAGGGAAGAAGCCAAAATAAAGAAGGTTCGCTGGCCGAATGCCTTTTCCCAAAGGAGCCCTTTGGGCCTTAGGGAAATCAAAGTGCCCTCTCCCTAACCCGGGACTCCACACCCGCAATCCGACCGTCGCTAGGTGCAGCGATCAGCCGATTCTGGTCAAAGCCAGCGCTAGCCCGCCAGAGCTCCGAGATCGATGGCTCAACACACCCCTTGTTCCCAGAGACCCCCGCCGAGACTTGCATAGGACTTTTGCAAACTTGGAAAACCAACTTTTCCCTGGGAGTCAGGTGCCTGGAAGAAAGGAACGACCTAAGAAAAGAGGGGGAAGCGAAAGAGACCGGGGAAAGGAGAAGGTCCGAGCGTGCTGGACGCTGCTGCTAGGCCGGCCGGGAGGCTCAACCCCCCGGGGAGAAGCACAAAAGCCCCGAGGCGAGTGGTGGGAGACCATGTGAGAAGAGATTTCTGGGTCCTCCACGTTCCACCCAAGATCGGGATCCCCAGGAAGCCACCAGCAGGGTCCCCGGCCTCCCGCACCGGCTGCCGGCGTGCCCGAGTCAGACACGCTGGGAGCGTGGCGGGGAGGAGGCGAGCTGGTTGCATCGGTGCGCTTCTGTGCATTCCGGTGGGGTCCGCAGGCTGGCAGGATCGTGCGCGTTTCGAGCGCGTGCGGGAGCGTGCGAGGGGCTGGGCAAGCTTGCAGCGCGCCAGGGTGGGAAAGACATCCCGAATGCATCAGGTGCAGAGCGGGGAACCCACCGTGCGCGGCTGGGAGCGCACAGCGAGCTCTGGCTCCACGGACTGTTCCCACCGAGAGCCGAGGAGGACCCGGAGCGCCAGAGTCTCTCTGAAGCTTCCCTCTCTTATCCTTAAAAGGGGGCATCAAGTCTAATCAAGAAGAAAAAACAAAAATCCCACCACGTTTTCTCTGAAGAAAACAAAACCCGAGCGGATACCAGTCCCCTCCCACTCGCCCCCCAGGTTCACTCCTCGCTTCCTCCGGTTCTAGCTCCCCAGCCCGCCAGCGAATAAACACAAATAAATAAGACACAATCCTATCTCACGCCAAGCGCACCGGTCCGCATACATATGAGCACCCACAGGCTCTCTGCTCCTCCGCCAGCCCTTGCCTGTACAAAGACACCCAGTCCCCGACTACATGCGCCCGCAGCCCTGGCAGACCTCCCGGCCTGCCACCTCTCACCCGGTCCGGACCGTGCCCTGAGGAAGGTTGGTGAGGCAGCTGTGCCCAAGCTGACAGCCTCGGCTCCGCTTTCTAGCTGACCCCCAACCGGCACGGACGATCGCTGCTCCTGCAGCAAGCAGAGAACCCCGCACGAGCCCAGCGCGTCCGAGTGGCCAAAGCTAGCACCACCCGCCTAAACCTCTCCCGCCCCAGGGCGCCCTGGCGGGAGGCGGTCGCTGGGCGGTGCGAGTCCTTCCCGGGTTCCCTACACACATACACTTACCGCTTGCGGAGCCTGGAGCTTGGGGTGGGTGTGCGTGCCTGGGGGGTTAGGGGTGTGCCTGGATCGGGGAAGGGGTGTTGCTGGGGAACTGTTGCTCCGGATCTCACGGCGGCAGCGGCGGCATCGCCCAGCAGTTCGCAGTACCCGCTCTCATCACCCTTAACTCCTCTCTGCCGCTAGGTTAGCAAATCACCACCGACTGCGGCGCCTCCGCCGCGTCCCACGTCAACGCCGAGCCCCCTCCCCTCCGAGGCCCCGGCGCCTCTCCATCTTTAGTGCTGGCGGCCGAGCCCGGCTCCCTGCCCACAGCTGCCCCCTCCCCTCCCCCTGGCCGGCCCTGGCCCGCCCACCCCGCCCCACCCCCGCCCTGGCAGAGCCCGTGCGCGCTCCCAGCCCTGCCCTCCCTTCCCGGGCGCTCCCCTCCCTTCCCAGCGCTCGGCGCTCCAGGCTTCTCCTGACATCTAGCTGTTGCCCCGGCGCCAGCGGCTGCTGCTCGTGGCTTGGTGGAGAGGGCAAAAGGTTGCAAGGAAGAGGAGCTGCAGAGGACCTGGCAACCCCCAAGGGGTCAGAAGGATGCGAGGGAGGAGCAGTTCCCACTTAGCCTCAGGTTTTTCATTTCCACTGGGCATGCGATGTATCCCGCGCCCCTAACTCCCCCAACTCCGGTGCTCAGGAGCGCAATTTTGTCCCGTTTTTTATTATTAGCACCGGTTCAGTGTGTGGCATCTAGCCATTCACTTTTCCTCGGGATTCGGGTTGCATCCTCCCTTACCCTAGACACTAGTTTTAAATGCGTCGCTTCCCTAGTCCCAAACCAGGCCTCTCATGCCTGCTCGCAGGGGTGAGCGTTCCAGTTAGCGGGATCTGGCCAGATAAACCCAGAGGGGCCAGAAGAGATCTGGTAGAGGCGGCACCTCGGTTTTGCAATCTAGATTGTTGCAAACTGGGATGTCAAGGCCTGAGTAGTAATACTTTGTCTCTCCCAATCTCTGGCATCCTCCCTCTCCCGCCCCCCATCTTCCCCGGCCTCAGGAACCTGGTTGGAAAGTTCTGAAGATCCTGCGCTTAGCTCAGCTCAGCCTTCCGGCGCGACTGGAAGCTTGGAACAGCGCTGGGCCGCTGCAGAGTACTTTCTTCCCTCAGCGGCTGGCCCACTTTAAAGGGCTTAGTTGAAATGACAAACCGTAGGATAGAGAGACTAAAGAAAAATGTGTCCTTCCTCTACCTGCAGAAAGCTCCGTCTCCTTTTCACACGAAGCTGGGCAGGGGATTGGGGGTGGAAGGTACTTTTCTGAGCTCTGGCCTCTGGCAAAAGCCCCAGCGCAGTGTTGTTGGGGGTGTGGTGGAGAGCGCCACCCAGGGGTCTCAGAAAAGTCACCCACACAACCCCACCCTCAAATCATGAGGTCTTGGTTCCAGACTTCAGATTAGGGATGCTGTGTCCTTGGTTTACCACGGATCTCCCACAGGACTCACAGAATCACATCTTGATTCCCCAGGAGCTAAACGAGAAGGAAGGTGGGCGGTGAATGGAGACAAAGACCCACGAAGACCGGGTGGCAAAGCTTACCGGGGCTTCTCCTGTGGTGGTCATTTATAATAACTAGGCATCCTAACAAGTGACACTCCAATTCTCAGATTAGCAGTCAGCAGAACGGAGCACTGGAAGACGAAGGAAGAAAGATGCCATTGAGTTACCCTCTCACAAGTAACATCACATGGATGAGGCAAGGGGAAACTCCCTTTCCCCCTGGAGTCAGTTGGTATACAACAAAAAGCAACTTTGTGTAAAGGCTACCTGATTTTTCAAGTTAAGGCCAACCCTCTATAAGACAAAGAGGATTTGAGGAAGTTAAGAAGGAATTGCCATATAAAGAAAGCAAGAGTGGATAAGCGTAGGGAGCACACACACACACTGGATTCCTTAACATGGGAATGGAGCACTGAGCTTGTTGAGTTCCTGTCTAAAGAGGGCTTCTATCTAGGATCCACATCCACCTACCACCCTCTTTCCAGCAGTCACCAGAGAGGCACACGATTAACCTCTGATCCTATTCTCCCATTAATCCTCAAATCAGAGAAAGAGAAGCTGTAGACACAATGGAACCAAAAGAACAATTCCTGCCTGGCTCTGGCCTCCCCCCAACTCCAACCATATTCACTCTATGTGAAAATCTCCCTTGCTTCATAAACTCTGCCCATTAAAGAGCCCAGCCCTTGTTAGGAAGTGTTAAAGAGAGAGTAATGCCCAGATTTAAGAGGTGGGGAAGGTAGCAGGAAGGGAGAAGGCAGGCGAGGCTGTGGGCTGGGAGCCAGCATTGGGCTCCAGAGCATTTCCACCTAGCGATGAAGGCTGGCCGAACAGCAGTTTGATAAGGTTTATTGGGCCCAGATAAAGCAGCAGCAGCCCCCACTCCCAAACCAGCACCATTTATAGCCAGAGCTGTGTCCTTGGATCCTGGAAAGCAATGAGACCCCCAGTTGAGAGATTTCAAATGGTAAGGCCTGAAACCAAGCAGAATGGAAAATCAGAGACACAATCTCTCTCTCTCTCTCTCTCTCTCTCTCTCTCTCTCTCTCTCACTCACTTTTGGATTTTTTTTTCTTCAAAGATGTAGTAGGGAAACTGGAAAAATCAGCTCCTAAAAAGGCAAAAGACCACTGGACGTGGTAGTACTTTCTTTTTATCCCAGCACTATGGGGACAGCGACAAGTCAAACCGAGAATTAGAAGCCAGTGCCAGGTACCCAAGTGAGATCTTCTCTCAAAAACAAAACAAAACATAGAAAACCTTGATTTAAGGTTTTCTGACAAAATGCAAGAAGCCTCAGTCTTAGTCATGCTAGAAGAAGCAAAGACAGGTGAGCTGACCAACCATTGGGCAGAACTCCACCACAGAGCCCCTCATTCCTTCATCCCCTCTTTTCCCTACGTACCTCCCAGCCATGGAGTCTCTCTAAGCTCAGCTAGTGGAACAGTATATCCAGTCTGAGAGAAACATATAAGAAGGAGGTGGTGGGAGTAATAATTCATGCAGAGCGTTCCCTGTTCCCTGTCTTGGATTAGTTAATCCTTCTAACAACTCTGTTGGCATTTCATGACCATCATTTGGGGAGATAAGAAACCTGAGCTCAGAGACTGTTTGCATCCAACATGATGCTCTGAATCACAACATGTAATAGCACAGCTCGGTTCTTCATACCTAGATTACCTAGATTCTCCGAACAGGAACAAAGAAACAAACAGGAGCTTTTAGTTTCCTTTTCTTCCTCCGTTGAGGACAGGGCTCGGTAGCAGCGCACCAGCCAAAGTGACTCTGACTGTTATATAAGGGTTCCTGCACTATGTTTCCTTTCCCTGGATCTCAGACGATTGAAAGGGAGTTTTGTCTCATCTTTCTTTTTCAAGACAGGGTTTCTCTGTGTAGCCCTGGCTGTCCTGGAACTCACTCTGTAGACCAGGCTGGCCTCGAACTCAGAAATCCTCCTGCCTCTGCCTCCTGAGTGTTGGGATTAAAGGCGTGCGCCACCACTGCCCGGCTGAAAGGGAGTTTTGAATGACAGTAAAACATCTAAGAGACGCTCTTGAGCGTGAGGTTGGTTTTTTTACTTGCATGTGAATGGCGAGTCTCAAGTCTTTGGGCTTGAGGATACAGTTTACTACACAGAGTTGGGTTTGATTTCCCATCACCGCATACACTAAGTGTGGTGTGCACGCCTGTTCTGCATTCCGTAAGGGAATTAAGTGGAGCGACGCCATGAGATACACCTTCCAAAAATCAAAGAGCAAAGTATTGAGGTGACCTGTATGTTCTAGTACTTTAGGCTCAGGAAAGCCAGTCCGATCATTTCCATCACCTTTCTTCCATCATGAGGCACTGAACAGTGGAGACTGCAAACTTGGGCATCTCTTGTAGCTGCCTAGGATGCCCTCGATGGGACCACTGGGTGGCTGAGACAGGGTCCCACTATGTAACGTCCATGGACCAATGCGCCTGGCTAGAGAACATTCCAAAGGGGAACAAAGGAGGATTTGTTTTTTTAGCTCCGGCAGCTCTGGGGTCACTGTGACTCCCAAGATCTTTGTGATTGAGGACAAGAAAGTGTTTTCTTCCCTTTCTATATCCAGAATATTGCAAATGGTGTTGGGGGCCTAATGTTGTCAACTCAAATAGCAAATCTGAGTTGTTATTAGTGCAAAGATGCCCTGAGGGGGTAGGCAGTGTGGATGAGATCTGCAAGGGATGGTATGGTAAAGTGTGTTTATAATTATAATGGGATTTAATGTACACTGGGACCAGATGATGGCAGCCATTTAAAAAAAAAAAAAGAGATGTTTAATAAGAGAGGTCCCTTAATGACAGGCAGCGGGGCTCAGGTTATTATGGGAAAGTGCAGCATTTCACTGGGTGTCACAAACTGTGTGCCAGGTTTATAGGGTTCCCCACAAAGCTTTGGGGTGAAATCCAGCAACTACTGCCATCAGCTACAAGGTGCAATGTTTTAATGATGCTGTTTGGAGAGGGGTTATACATGCACAGAAAAGTGTTTTCTTCCTTACACACAAACTCACACGGGCCTCAGGCCAATACCGGATAGCTTTGGGTGTTTCTAGAAATCTGCTTTGTGTTGAGAAAGACAGCCTCAATTTCAAAACCAAAATTTTGTAGCTACCGAGGGGTGCATTTTCCATATAGCATGCACGGAGGGAATTGGTATGACTCCCATTATAGATAATGAGAACCCCACCACTCAGTCCCCAGGCACCACGCTGAAAATTAACCCCCAAGTTTTCATTGGGGGAAATGGGGCCTTTAAAACAAACAAAACTCTCTGTTACTTTGCTGGGAACTAGGGAAGAAGAGAAGCATGTCCCATTTTTTAGATGTTCAACTCTCACTAGGCAGCCATTTCACTCTCCAGTTTCCCCTTGCAGATGTTGATTCCAAGGCTCTAGAGAGATGCTTCAGTGCTGAGTAGCACTGGCTGGTCCTCCAGAAGACCTGGGTTTGGTTCCCAGCATGCACATGGCAGCTCGCAACTGCCTATAACTCCAGTTCTAGGGGATCCATTTCTTTAGTCTTTGACCTCTAAGAGCATCAGACATATACATGGTGTACAGACATACATGCAGACAAACATTCACGTGCATAAAATAAAAATGAATAGATATTTTTGTAAGAAAGAAAACATGTTTGCTACTCCTGCAGAGACCCAGAATTCCATTCCAAACACCCACGTGGAGCAGCTCACAACTGCCTGTAACTCTTCCTCCAGGAGTTCCCTCTTCTTAGCTCTTCAGACACTCACACTCACATGTAACATACCCACACGCCGGCACACACATCTATCTGTACATAATTCAAACTAAAAATAAATCTTTAAAAAGATTATTAGGGCTGGGCATGGTGGCTGCTGGCACTTAATCCCTTTCATTCCAGCTCTTGGCAAAGCAGAGACAGGTAGATCTCTGTGAATTTGTCTACAAAGCAAATTTCAGGCCAGCTAGAGTTAGAGAGTGAATTCTTGTCTCAGAATAAAGAAATAAAGCCAGACATGGTGGCACATACCTTTAATCCAAGCACTCAGGAGACAGAGGATCTATATGTGTTTGAGGCTGGTATGGCTTACTTAGCCACTTCCATGCCAGACAGGGGGCAGGGCACAGGACAAGGCAGCTCTTTAACAGAGGGAGTGTCATAGCTATGGATAAAACCTGGAAGGATATAAGGAGAAGCTCACAATTCTTGGAGGTGCCACTGGGGCCAGCTTCTCTTAAATTGTCTTATTCGACATTTCTTTCCTAATAATAAAGAAATGTATGAAAACCACTTTCTTCCCCAACTACTGGCTGCACCTATGGTTACTATTGTCTGTTTGCAAAACAAGGTCTGGCCTCCTGAGGGTCCTTAAAATAGAATATGTTTAGGTGCATTATAGCTACATTTTGGTCAATAGTGGGCCAAATATATGACAGTGTTCCCGTAAAATAATGTCTGTGAAACGGTCATCAACCGGGTACTGTCATTAGTGCTGTCTTGGTCTGTGTAAGCACACTCACACAATGACAAAATTACCTCCTAAGATGCTCGGAGTCGATCACTGCCGCTTCCCTCACACAGGGAGGGAAGGCAAGCCGGGAGAACACATGAACCCTCGGCTTCCAGCCACACTTCCAGGGCTGAATTTCTATAGTTATTCTTCAAATGGAAGTTGTCAGGGACCAAGGAGAAGGCTCAGCAGGCAAAGGCACTTGCTGTCAACCCTGATGACCTGGGTCCCATCTCCAGGCTCCACATGGAGGGAGAGAACTGACTTTTAAAATTGTCCCCTGATTTCTACTCCCACATTGTGTTTGTGCTTCCACGCACAGCACACACACACACACACACACAAATACACTGACATATTTTATATGTGTGTGTATGGAGCCTGATGTGTTATTCATACTCTCAATCCCAAAACTTTGGAGGCAAAGAAAGGTGATCTCTGCACATTCAAGACCAACCTGGTCCCTGTTTAGTGAGACCTTTTTCTCAAAAAAATAAAAAATAAAAAATATTTTTTTTCTTTTGAGACAGGGATTCATTATATAGTCTTGGCTAGCCTGGAACTTTTTATGTAAACCAGGTTGGGCTCATCTGCTTATCTGTCTCCTGAGCTCCTAAGTGCTGGGAAAGGTATATACCACCATGCCTTTCCAAAAATAAATAAATAAATAAACAAATTTAAAAAAATAAGGAAATTATATGCCAGGGTTTCACAAACCACAAGATGAAGTTATGTTGCTCAGTGACTGGTAATTTAAGCCAATTATCTTAAAATTATAACAAAACAAATGCTACCATATTATAAATTAGAAATTAAGTTTATATAGGTTTTTAAGATAACATAAAAGAATGCTCAGAGCTTTTTCCCGGAGAACATTTCACCGTTCTGCCCTTTGTTCTGAGTGGGTGGAGTCTGGAAAATGCCCCAGAGCAGAGGCTCTGTGGGCTCAAGCCAGATCTTGGTCCTCTGCTCCCATACCAGGTCCGTTCATTTTTTCTCTTTTGAAAGCCATTACTAGATCTTTAACTTCCCGCTCCACCCTCTGTCAGAGTTCATTCTCCCTCTTCTGTGAGTTCCTTTGCATTGTTTGACATTTGTCATCATTCTTCCCAGCATCTGCCTTGTATCTGTTCTGCCCAGTGTGTGCTCTGACCAGCCCCTCCATGGAAACTTCCAGAAGACCAAGTCTCAGTCCAGCTCACTGGACCATTTGCTCTCCTGGCTCCAGAGTTTAGCTGGCAAGTTGGGGGATAGATCAAGTGAATTCATAAATATATGCAGAACTGGCCTATAAAAAAATCTTCTGCTTAGAGCACTCCATTGTCTTTCTTACCTATGACCCGGCCCTGACAGCACAGATATTTTAGAAGCAGACCATGAGGATGAGAGGAATCTGAATCCTTGGGCTCCACTCTAATCCGAGGGACTCATGACTGTATCTACCACATGGGATCTTAGTGAATCCTGCATTACAAAATCCTTACCTGGAAACTGTGGGATACCATGGAGTCCACCTCACTAAAGCCACTGAACGGATGCTAAAAGATCTGAACACCATCCAGGTATTGCACATCTATAGCTCCTTACTGAGATAAGAGGATGTCTGGGGTGGCGATGTTTCAAACCATCCTGGACCACTTAGTGAGACCTCATCCCGAAAATGAAGCCAGGGCTCAATGGGGAAGCACTCACCTAGACAGGCCAGGCTCTGAGTTCCAGTTCCACACTGAAAGAAACAAAACACGAGAAATTATTAGCAATGATGCCGGGCTTCTCACTGCTTACTCCTATTAAACATTCTGGTAGGGAGTTTAAGATAAGCTCTTGGGGCTGGTAAATGTTAAATCCTTCTTTCTCTCTTGTTTTTTGTTTTGCTATTTGTTGGTAGGCTGTTTTTCATTTTGAGGCAGGCCTTGCTGTATAGCCCTGGCTGACCTGGCACTCACTATGGAGTCCAGGTTGGCCCTGGCACTTGCAGTTATCCTCCTGCTTCTGCCTGCCAAACACTGAGATTATTGGTCTGTGCCACATTGTCCAGGTTAGCTCTCTTTTAAAGAATGCAGTTGTGGCTGGAGAGATGACTCAGCAGTTAAGAGTTCTCACTGCTCTCCCAGAGGACTCAGGATCAATTCCTAGCACCCACATAGTGGCTCATAGCTATCTGTAACTCCAGTTCCAGGGCATCTGAAGCTTCTTCTGACCTCTGAGGGCTCATGTTCATGATGCACATGCATGAACTTAGGTTAAATGAATGAAATAGGTAGTCGGAGATGTAGCTCAGCTGCAAGTGCTTGCCCGGCATGCATAAAGCCTTGGGTGTCATCCTCAGCCGTATAAATGGGGCTTGCCTACAGCTTCAGTATTTGGGAGGCAGAGGCAGGAGGATCAGAAGTTGAAGGTCCTTGGCAACTCATAGCAAATTCTAGGCCAACTTCCAAGTTCCTGGGCTTACATGAGACCCTGTCCACCACCACCACCACCACCCCCTGAGAAAGAGTGACCTTTAACTCTTGGATTCTACTTGTGGTTAAGCACAGTAGATTGTGGCCCTGTTCTCCCAGTCTGGTCCTCTTCACTTTATTTAGTAAAGAGCAAGGCAAGCTGGCAGATGGAAAGCAAGGCCAGGTGGGTGGCGGGTAGTGTTAATTTTCACCTTGTAGCATTCTGTGTTTATTAGTGTGTACGGATGGTAAATGCAGCAGCCCCAGCTCCCTGAGTTAAGCAGTGGTCATGCCCAACTGGCTCTTCATGTACCGTTACTCCAAGTGATTGAGTCAATTTCTCCCTCTGCCGTGAGTTTAAGTTGTAAACCTCTCAGCCAGACCGGGAGGCAGCAATGGGCTGCCTGCCTGTTGTGATTATTATTAACCTTTAGCATTATGCTCACAGGACCAGGGAGTCCACAGAGAAGCTGCTGGCTCCCATCTGCCCACTGTGCCCAGTCGGCATCTCTTCACAGGGAAGCAAGCATATGAGTATTCCTTCCCTTAGCCTAGCAAAGAGGTTTGTCCTATCAGCCGACAACGAGAGCTGTGTGCTAGGCACATGGAGATGTGTGGAGCATAAGGGAACAAACCTGTTAATTCCCAGTGCTGAGAAGACAAGAGTAGGGAAGATTAGGCTTCAAGGCCAGCCTGGCCCACAAGTGATTATCTTTAAAAACAAACAAATATGTCCAGAGACTGGAGAGAGATGGTTTAGCCGCCAAGAGGGTACACTGTTCTTGCAGAGGGGTGAAGTTTGAGTACCAGCACCCGAGATAAGTGGTTCACAGCCTCCTATAACTCCAGCTCCAAGGGTCCGACCCCCTCTTCTAGACTCTGAGGGTAACTTCATGCATGTGCACATACACAAAGGCACACACGATTAAAAAATAATAAAAGTGAAATCGTGTAGAGTGAGGGAGATGCCATTAGGCTAATCTCAGCACTTGGGTGGCAAAGGCAGGCAGGTCTCTCTAAGTTCAAATCTGGCTTGGTCTTCCAGGACAGCCAGGGCTACATAGAGAGAGGCTGCTCAAAAAAAAATTCTAACTTTAAAAATATTTAAGGATATCTAGTGCTCTCTGTTCATATTTACAAAAATCTTAAACTGGACATTATGGGAAAGCTGGAATGGGATCTTCTTTGGACCCCTCAATATTCAAAAATAATTTTTCAGCCAGAATTTCTTCTTTTTGTCATATATTTATTAGCAGAATGCTGAGCTGGGCAGCTAAAACTTGCTGGGACAATGGGCGTGGTGGTTTGACTAAGAATGACCTCCATAGGCTGATATGTTTGAGTGGTTAGTTACCAGGAACGGCACTATCTGAAAGCATTTAGAAGGATTAAGTGTGGTCTTGTTGGAGGAAGTGTATCACTGAGGTTGGGCTTTGAGGTATCAAAAGCTCATGGTTCATGGATCTTAGTTCGTGGATCATGATATAGCTCTGAGCTACTGCTCCAGCACCATGTGTGCCAGCAACTCTTGGCCAGGATGGTACCGGACTACACTTAAGACACTGTAACCAAAACCCCAATTAAATGCTTTCTTGTACAAGCGTTGTCTTGGTCATGGTGTCTCTTCACAGCAATAGGACATTAGGTAAGACAGGAAATCAGGGAGCAGGGTATTGCTGTGATAAGTCTGACCGTGCTTTTATTTGGTTAGGGTTAGGGTTAGGGTTAGGGTTAGGGTTAGGTGGTTAGGGTTAGGGTTAGGATTATGGAAGGCTTTGAGTCTGGATTAGAAAAGCAGTTGAATGTTTTAAGCAGAGTTTAATAGGCCATTCTAATAGGAGCATGGAGGACAGAAGTGCTGAGAGCCATGCAAATTATACCAGCACAGATTAAGAGGTTTCAGAGGTGAAGAATATTAGGAAGTGGTCTAGAAACCATTCTTGTGTTATTTTGACAAACTAATAATAATAAATATGGCTGAGTTTTTTTTTTTTTTTGCATTTGTCCTAAAAAAAACCTGCCTGAGGCTAAGTTGAAGACTTTTGGATTCATGGCTTGGACAGAGATTTCAAGAAAGCCTAGTACTGACTGTATCTTACGGTGATTAGTAACCACTCTTATGCAGATCCATAGCGAAAAGGAACAAAATGGACAAAGAGAAATACAAAATGTACAATCTGAGGAGAAAGGAGCACAGCAAAGGTGATGTTGGAGCTAAGTTATGTGCTCAAGGAATTAAAAAGTGTGCTGCTCACCTTTGATTCCCCGCACTCCAGGGGCAGAGGCAGAGGTAGGCACATCTCTGGGTTCAAGGTCAGCCTGGTCTACAGAGTGAGTTCCAGGAGAGCCAAGACCACACAGAGAAACTCTGTCTTGAAAAAACAAAAACAAACAAATCCAAGAAGAAGAAGAAGAGGAAGAGGAGGAAGAAGAGGAGGAGGAAGAAGAGGAAGAGGAGGAGAAAGGGAAGGAGGAGGAGGGGAAGGAGGAGGAGAGAGGGGAGGAGGAGGAGAAGGGGGAGGGAGGAGAGGGGAGAAGGGGAGGAAAGGGAGGAGGAGGAGAAGGGGGAGGAGAGGAGGAGAAGCGGGAGGAGGAGGAGAAGGGGGAGGAGGAGGAGGAGAAGGGGGAGGAGGAGGGAGAAGGGGGAGGAGGAGGAGGAGAAGGGGGAGGAGGAGGAGGAGAAAGGGGAGGAGGAGAAGGGGGAGGAGGAGAAGGGGAGGAGGAGGAGAAAGGGGGAGGAGGAGGAGGAAGAGGAGAAAGGAGGAGGAAGAAGGGGGAGGAGGAGGAGAAGGGGGAGGAGGAGAAGGGGAGGAGGAGGAGGAGGGGGAAGAGGAGGAGGAAGAAGAGGAGGAAGAGGAGGAGGAAGAAGAAGACAGGGAATCTGATAGTAAATAGGATAAAGGGAGTGATGACTTTGGACAAGACCCCACAAGCTAATCTTCCAACTTCTGAAAAGTAACTGCTGAAAAGCTTACCCAGTGAAGGAAACCATTAATAACATAAGACTGATACCAATGTGATTGAATGAGGAGGTCAGATTCCAGCTCCATCAGACAGCAGAATTTGGCAGCTCAGTCATGTGACTCTAGCTTTAGAGTCAAGTCAAGAAAGGGGGTTGTGGAATCTCCATGGCTAAGGAAAGCTGCTGAGGCCAGGTGTGTGTCGGGGTATCCATGCATGGAGGAGAAGCCATGTGAGACTGTGAAGGTGAAGCCTAGATTGTGTTGAAGACTACAATGTGTTGGAGATGCCAGACTCATGGGATACCTGCCAAGGAAAACTGCAGACCAGGTCCAGCCCAAAGGAGAGAAGTGCGTTGCAGTCCGCAAAGCTGGAAGGAGGTACAAGATAAAGCATTTGGCATCAGTATTCCCTTCCTGTGTCCGCCTTTCTTCCTTTCAGGATAGTAGTGTGTATTCTGTGTTATAGTATGTGAGTCGCTTTTTTATTTTGGGGGGGGGGCGTTTCAGTTAAGAGATTACCATGGGTCTCAGAGACTTTGAACTTTGGAGTTTTACACAGTGTTGAGATGGTGAGGACCTTTGAAATTGTACTGAATGTGTTTTTGCATTTTGAGATGGCTATAAGTCTCTGAGGCCAGGGAGAGGAATGTGGTTAGTCTGAATTAGAATGGACTCCATAGGCTAGTGTATTTGTATGCTATTAGTCATCTGTTAGTCATCGGGGAGGAGCACTATTTGACAGGATTAGAAGAATTAAGAGGTGTGACCTTATTGGAGGAAGTGTGTTACTGGGGGTGGGCTTTGAGGTTTCAAAAGCTCAAGTCAAGTCCAGTCTCTTTTCTCTCTCTCTCTCTCTCTCTCTCTCTCTCTCTCTCTCTCTCTCTGCCTGCTGATCAGAATGTAGCTCTCAGGTACTGCTCCGTGTGTGTGTTTGCCATACTCCCTGTCATGATGATAATGGACTAAGCCTCTTAAACTGTAAGCCAGCCCCCAATTAAATGCTTTTTCTAATGAGCATTGCCTTGGTCATGGTGTCTCTTTTCTTCACAGCAATGGAACAGTGACTAAGACAGGGGGAAAAAACAAGTATTTTTTAACTAGAGAAATGTTTAAAGGTATCCAGTGTACTTTGTTCATAGTCACAAGATCTTAAGCAAGGCATTATGGGAAATCTGGAAAAGAAATCGTCTATGGACACCTTGATAGTCAGAAATAATTTATCAGCCCAAATTTCTTCTCTGTGCCATCTATTTATTAACAGAATGCTGAGCTGAGCAGCTAAAACTTTCCAGAACAATGGCCACTTCCTGTGTAGCTAGGTCACCGAAATTATATATACTTGTGACATTATGGATATTTATGACAGTCAGTTCAGGAACTAGGCATCCAGGCCTACAGGGACAAGAGAAAGTGTCACATAAGCTCCTCTCTGCCCCAGATCCATGCCTCTTCGTTCTGTCATCCGCTCGCATGGTCTTTCTCCTTCCTCCGGGTGGAGTAACCAAACTGGCAGCAATGGAAGTTCCTCATGTGGGCAGCTTGTTTGGATTTTCTCTAGAGTTCAGTCTCTGCAAAATCTGAGAAGAAAAGAGGACAACAACACTTGGCACTGTTGGGGGCAGGTAGGATGGAGGTTACTTCTTTGTTTAAAAGCTTGTTGTGCCTCAGTCCAAGAAAGCAAGACTCACTATTCCCCCCTCAGGAAGCTTACTGTTGGATAAACAAAGACTAGAAACAGGAAAGACCTCTGGTGGGAGGCTCGGGAGAGGGATACTTTATAACCCTGCAGCCTGCCTCTGTCTTCGGGAGTCTGTCAAAAGGATCCTGTAGTTCGTGTGGAGTGGCTATGGATTCCATAGACTTAAAACTTTAGCCGTGCCTGTCATTTATTTTTGTCATGACATTTATTGAACAGCACTCACGTGGTAGTAACCACAGTTGACATTGTATCTAGCAGAGCACAGGCCTTCTTCATGAGTCAACTGTTTACTCCTGCAAAGAGTCCCCGCAGGGTGGATTCTCTTGTTATTCCTGTTTCACAAAGGAAGAAGAGCAGCCAGAGAGGCAAGGTAACATTCCCAAGGACACACAGCCTGCAGGCTTCCTGCTTTTACAGACTCAGCATGTAAGAGCTGCCTTACATGCTCCTAGTTACTGTTCTTTCTTGTAACTGTGTGTGTATGTCTTAGGTATTACTGTGAGGAGACACCTTGGCTAAGGCCACTTATAGAAGAAAGCATTTGATTGGAGAGCGTAGCAGCAGGCAGGCATAGGGCTACAGCAGCAGCCAAGAAGTTACATGGAATCCATAAACTGGAGACAGAAAGACTGGGTCTGGCTTGGGCTTTCAAAACCTCAAGTCCTGGGGCTAGAGAGATAGCTCAGCAGTTAAGAGCACTGACTGCTCTTCCAGATGTCCTGAGTTCAATTCCCAGCAACCACATGGTGGCTCACAACCATCTGTAATGGGATCCAATACCCTCTTCTGGTGTGTCTGAAGACATCAACAGTGTAGTCATATGTATAAACATAAATAAATAATTTTTTAAATACAAATAAATGATAAATAAAACCTCAAAGACAACCATAGTGGCTCACCTTCTCCAACAAGACCACACCTAATCCTCCCAAAACAGCCCCACCAACTAGGGACCCAGCATTCAAATACACAAGACTGTGGGTGTGCATGTCATGAAATGTGATATGTACACATGTGTGGGTATGCACATGTTCGTGCACGCGTAAAAGCCAGAGGTCGTGGGCTAGAGAGATGTCTCAGAGGCTAAGAGCACTGACTGCTCTTCCTGAGTTCAATTCCAGCAACCACATGATGGTTCACAACCAACTACAAGGGGCAATGGCCTCTTCTGGTATGTCTAAAGACAGTAGCAGTATATTCACATACATAAAATAAATAAATACATCTTTTTAAAAAAAAAATAGAGAGAGAGAGAAAGGTCAACTCCAAGTATCCTCTTGTCTTGAGACAATCTGTCACTGAACCTGAAGCTTGTTCTTCAGGTAGGCTGACTGGCCAGGAAGCCCCAGAATCCACTTATCTCTATGTCCTCACAGCTAAGGTTTTAGGTGTGTGCCACCACACCTGGCTTTTTTGGGGGTGTGGTAGTGGGGAGGTTCCAAGACAGGGTTTCTCTGTATAGCCCTGGTTGTCCTGGAACTCACTCTGTAGACCAGGCTGGCCTTGAACTCAGAAATGCGCCTGCCTCTGTCTCCCTAGTGGCTGGGATTAAAGGCATGCGCCACCACTGCCCGGCCACACTTGGCTTTTCTATTAATGTGCTGGAGATCTGAACTCAAGTCCTCGGCTTGCACATCGAGTGCTCTATCTCTGAGCCAGCTCCCCACCCCTCACTCTCCCTTTCTGAATTATCTTGTACTGTTCTCTGCAGAGGTATTGGAGCCTCTCAGTGGAAGGAAAGGCCATGGGATGAAGATGACTTAAAACCCACCAGTCTTTTCAAATCTAGTCACCAGGCCATCCTAAGCAGGTTAGAGGCTCTCTTTCCTGGGACCTGAACACAGGAAGCCGGGCTAGGTTGCCTTCAAGCAGAAGTGTGGGTAGTAAAAGGCTTCTGCTAAGAACAGAGTTTCTTCACCGTTTCCTACAGGTAGTGATGAAAATGGTTTCCCAGTCAATCCCACAAAGGAGCCGGAGAAGTAAAGTCGAAAAGCAACTTCGCCAGGGGCCACTTCTAGAGTGACAGATCCTGGGGCGGATGTCTGTGGTACCAGTTACAAGGCTACATGGATATAGAGGGATGAGCACGGGCGCTGTGAAGAATTGACTCCTAGCCCTGTGAAATGGCCAAGGAGAGTGTGTCTGCTGCCTTTGTCTTCAGATCCTTTGTATGTCGTCTGGCTTGACAGCAGTGCTCAGCGTGAGGGGTTAGTCTAGGAAATGGGTTGGCTGATAGGGCAGTTCTATTTTTCCCCCCTAAATGAAGATCTTCTAGGCATTAGTGCCCTCTCATTTATTCTAGGTAAAGCTGTAAGGTGGGGTAGTTTACTTTAAAAACAAATTAACGTGCCCTCTTCAAAGTGCCTGGCAGACGTGTATGTGTGCGTCCGTGTGTGCATGTATGTGTGAGTGTGTGTGTGTGTGTGTGTGTGTGTGTGTGTGTGTGCATGTGTATTTAGAAGCTAGGGTTGCTTTCTTCAATTTTTTTCCACCTTATTATTTTACTTTTGAGACAGAGCCTCTCACTGATCTGGAGCTCACCAATTCAGCTAGACAGGGTCAACAAACTCCAGGAATCCACCCACATGTTTACACTCCATCCTCCCAGCGATGGGATTACAGGTGATCACTGCCTGGTCTTTGAATGAAGATGCTGAGGGATCTAAATGCAGGCCCTCATGCCTGCATGGCAAGCACATTACTGACCAAGGCAACTCTCCAATCTTCCTGAAACGCTTTGAAAGCAGAAGAGGATGTCAAATCTCCCCTGATACAACCTGACCGTAGAGGAAGCAGAACAGAGAGTACTACAACATTCCCAAGGTTACAAGGCTACTCAAAGCCAGGACAGGGGACCAGAGCCAGTCTGGGGCTATCATGAGAATGTCATAGATGGCATTCAGTTATTCTTGGAAGTCTTCTGGGATTTGCTTTCTTGGTACACAACATGAACGTTTTGGAAGTCTTTGATCATGGCTGGTGGAACAATTTGATGTTCAGAGCTAGCAGTGAGGATGTCCTGATTTCTTTTTCGGTTGCTGTGATAAAATACTCTGAAGGGAGAGTTTGTTATGAGTACGCTCCACCATAGTGGGAAAGTCTAGTAGCCTAGAGTAGCTGCTCACACAGCATCCACAGTGAGGAAGTCGAGCACGGGGATGCGTGTGTTCAGCCCCCTTTCTCCTTTTTGTACAGTCCAGCACCCCTAAAGCTGGGGCCACCCACCGTGGGTCTTCTCACCTCAATTAACCTAGTTCATATAACTAGCCACAGCCATGCCCAGAGGCCCATCTCACATGTAGCTTACCCAGTTGACAACTGAGACAGTCATCACAGAGGGTCATGAATGGGTGACCAAATGGGCTCACCAACAAGTGGAGTGCAAAGAGTGAGGCTGAAAGTCTCCTGTGATTCACAGCCCAGCACAGATGGCCAAGGCATTGTAAGAGAAGTACAGCTCTCTCAGTCTGACCAATTCCTGTCATTTGTTCTGTATTTATATTATTTAGGGTAGGTATGTGTGTATATGCATTTATATAAACACATACCCAGAGACAGTCATTTTGACATATTCATTTAAAGTAGAAATATTTTAATTCTTAAGTTTTTGCTCCTTCTGTGCATAAGGATGGATGGATGGATGGATGGATGGATGTGCACAGGTTCCCGAACAGGCCAGAGAAGGGCATCAGCTCCTTTGGAGCTGGAGTTACAGTGTTTGTGAGCTGCACAGTGTGGGTACTAGAACCTGAATCCAGTCCTCCTGACAGAGCACTAAGAACTTTTAGCTGCTGAGCTGTCTCTCCCAGTTAACTTGCTAGTTGTGATTCTAGCAGGCATAGTTAATGAATGTGTGCCTTCAGCAGTTAGCAATAGCTGACAGTCCCATGCAGAGGCACCATGTCACACACATAAGGAATCACACTCATGGTCACAAGCCTGGTCTGCTGCTGTTCAACAGCTACATAAAGTTTGGCAGATTTTTAAACCTAAGCTGAGGTTTCTTGAGTTACATCGTCAACTTGACAGGATTTAGAGTCACCTAGGAGACACACCTTTGGCTATATGTGTGAAAGAGGTTCTAGGGGGTTTACCTGAGGAGGGAAGCCCCAGGCTGAATGAGGAAGAGCACTGTTCCAGGACTGGGTGGGATACAAAGAAGAAAAGAAGCAGAATGACAGCATCCATCTACCCTGGCTGCTGACTGCAGAGGCAGTGTGACTAGCTGCCTCAGGTTCTGTCACCACAGCTTGCACCCAGCTGTCACCGCCACATTCCCGCCACATACCCCTGACTATATTCTCTAATGTCATAAGTCAAATGACTCTGGAGAGACAGCTCAGTGTATAAGAGTACTGACTGTTCTTCCAGAGGACCCGAGTTCAATTCCCAGGACTCACAAGGCAGCTCACAACTGTCGGTAGCTCCCGTTCTGGGGATCTGACATCCTCACACATACATACAAGCAGGCAAACATGAATGGATATAAAATAAAGATTAAATAATTTTTTAAAAAATTACTAGCCAAAATAAACCCTTCTTCCTTTAAGTTGCTTTGTCAGGGATTTGGTCACAAAACAAGAAAAATAAGGAATACACCTAGAGTCTATTGAACCTCCAGGAAGTGAAGGAACTTGGCTGAGATTCCACATTGGTACAGGACAATGCCAGAAGTAAGCCGAGGGCTGCCAGAGACCCAAAGCTGGCTCCTTCCTGGACACCCCCCTGCATCTGTCAAAAGGAAGGCAAGGATGAGGCTCCTGGACGGATGCTGCCGTCAGCCCGCAGGTGTGCTGCACAGCCTGCCCAGGCTTCTCTTTTTAAAGCCGTCATGTAGAGCCTGCGTGAGAGAATCAGTTAAAACTGCACATAGGTTTAATATTACATATGGCTCCAGTGATATATATGTTAGGTTTCAGTTTTTTTTAAATAATCTTCTTCCACCCCTCACCATTTCTAAAAATAAGACGCCAAAAATATTACCTGGGAGAGAGATGTAATGAAAAACTGGAAAAACTATAAATTGACTGTATAAATCTACTGCAAGATGCCGATGGTTCTGGTTTATGGAGACCCAATTCTGTAAAGCTCCGTCATTAAGGGAGACTGTATTTCTAGGGACACGTTCAAACAAGCTATCCCACAGCTGGTTGCAAACTGATGACTTTATCCCTAGGAAAGACTTACTGTTGACTCTCCCCAGAGTACATCAAGGACAAGGGAAGGAAAAGAATGACGGAGGTCTATTGAGGTTTTGTCCCCAGTCTTAATATCTCTTAGAATATTCTAAAATGTCCTTTTTCCACCCATGAGGCATAGAATGAGTATGGTGCAATGTCCATGAGCATTAGATTTCTGTTCAGAAGATCTGAATTCAGGGCTGGCTCTAAGCAATGTTTCCTATGAAACCCCTGGCAAGTCACTTGATGTCTCTTGAATGTCAATTTCTTCTGGCATAAAACTAAGTGTAGTAATGCATCCCTGTCATTCAAGCTGCTCTGGAAGCTGAGGCAGCAAGGTTACAAGTTCAAGGCCAGGCTCAACTAATAAGACCCTGTTTCAAAATGGAATTTAAGACAGTTGGGTTGGCAAGATGGCTCAGTGAATAAAGGTGCTTGCTGCTAAGCCTAGACCTGAATTTGATTCCCAAGCTCCAAAAGGGAAAAGACAGAACTTACTCCCTCAAGTTGTCCTCTGACCTCTACACTTGCACCATGGCATGTAGGTGAAAAAGACACACAAATGTGTGTAATTTCAAAAGTCTGGCTATATGCACAAGCTCAGTGGTAGAGTGCTTCACTAGCAGTCATGAGATCCTGGGTTCATCCACATTACCACAAAAGAAAAGAAAAAGGAAGGGAAGGAAAAGGAAGGGAAGGAAGGAAAGGGAAGGAAAGGGAAGGGAGGGGAGGGGAGGGAAGGGAAGGGAAGGAAAAATCCTGAAGATTTTATATAAAAAATGTCTGACTCTTCTATGGGGTTGCTTTGCTTTGTTTGGGGTTTTTGTCTGTTTTGAGACACGGTCGTCACACTCTGATTCAGGCTTGCCTGGAACTCACTGTGTAGCCCAAGCTGGCCTGGAACTCACAATGTAGGCCAGGATGAGCTGGAACCCAGTATGACTGTGACCCAGGCTGACCTCAAACTCACAGCAGTCTTCTTGCCTCCACCTCCCAAGAGTATTTTCAATTATCTTAAACAATGTGCTTTAGTCTTTGGAAGTACCATTTGTACACCTATCTGTAAGTTGCATTCTGTATTTGAGCAAGGTGTTTCCCCTCAAGTTGGAGTAACGAAACGTCCAGCTGGCTTTATCCCTAATTCTGCTCTCACTATGAAAGGCTCTGATATTCTGTGGACAGTATCAGATTCAGGGAAATTAAGCCTGGGGCTTCTGCTGGAGAGGTATGGTGCAGATATTTTTAAAGCAAGGACATTGTATCATGACTTTGAGCTGCAGCATGGAGTAACCCAGGTCCCGGGGGACCTTCACGAACAGGAACATACAAACTGGAAAGAGGAGTAGGACAGGCTGACGCAAGGGCTTCACCGTGGGCAAGAAATGGCAAGATGCCTCTGCCAATGACGTTCTGTGGTTACAGGAAAAAAAAGGAAATATCGGGGATGACGTTACAGCCAGGTCAGAAGAAGAAGTACAAGATGAGGGCGTGTCCACATGCTCGTGGAGAATGTTAGCTGTGACCCACATAAGATGAAGGGTGTGGGGATGAAGACTCCCGTATAGGCCTAGGATGCAGCCAATCCAGAAACACACCTGACCCCAAACTCACACCACTTCAGATCACCAGCTCCTGCTTTGGGGCCTTTGCCTTTGTCCTTCAGATGCAAAGTTCTCCTTCCAGCTCACAGGACCGTCCACCATTCCATAGTCTCAAATTTCAATTCCAACAGCACTTCCTCAGAGAGGTGCTGTCCACTGCTCTCCTCAGAGCTGCCTCCTGCTGCCCCTCTCCCAGTCACCTTGCCAGCTGCCTTGCCTGTTTTCCTAGCCCTTGCTCTTTCTAGAGATTGTTCCCCTTGTGTTATTTGACTGTTCATTTCCTGGCTACCCTCCCTGGAGTCTGCTTAGACTGCCCACCTCCCTTCTATTTAACCTATGCTTCTGAGAGCAGAGACCTAGATCGTAGTTCATGTAGGACACTCAGTTGCATCAGGACGATGTCAAGCACATAGTAGGCACATGATAAGCAGTTGTACAAAGAAAGAAGAAAATGAGAGTTTATTTGTTCTTTCCTCTCACCTTCCAGAGAAACTTACACAAATAGGCAGCTTGTTTTTTGAGAGTATGGGATCCAGGGCCAAAAAAATAACAGCCAGGGAAAGGAGACGAGTATGTCTTTCTCCAGGCCGTTTGCACACTGTTGTTGTTTTTACTGGTGCTACAAAGAAATACCCTCCAGCATCCTTGGGTCCTGGCTCTTTAAGGGTGTGCCAGCATCCTTCAAGGAGAGGGCGAACTGTCTGAGAATCTGTGTGGCTCTGTTCTCACTACGGTCCTGTCTCAAATTCTCACTTAACGGTTTACGAGAGGAAACCCGAGGCTTCTGAAGCCATTTCACTTGACTGAGACCCAAAGTAGAAAGCTGAGAAGTGGACCCCGTCTGTCCGTCACAACAGCAGCCAGCCTTCTTAACATTTTCGTGTTAAGATCTAGCAAATGAGCACCGAATTGCTGGCTTTCTGTGGCCATCCCTTCCCTGGGAGAGATTGAAACTGGACCTGCTGTTGATGGGTTTAGTGTCAGGACCAGAACCAGAACAAGGCAAGCAAAGTGGCCTTTGTTTTGTAGTGGTGAGGAGCTCAGAAAGCGAGTTTGTTTGTTTGTTTTGTTTTTGTTTTGTTTTTGTTTTGTTTGAGAGCAGGTCACAAGTAGCCCAGGTTGGCCTCCAACTCACTATATAGCTGAGGATAACCTTTAATTTCTTCTACTTTCACTTCCTAATTTGTTTATTATTACAGGCATGTGCCTATAATAATAGGCACATTACAGTAGGTAACGCTGGAGACTGAACCCAGGGCTTTCTACACGCCTAGAGGACACTGTGCCCACTGAACCACATCCCAGTCCTGTGAGGCATCACTGTCAAGCACCTGCCCGACTTCAGAGTAATGTCTCTTTATGTTTTGGGCCATGCACACACCCACTTCCCTCCCCTCATTCTGGTCTTGCCCTTAGAAAGTTGCCTTCACTACAGAGACCTTCTTTGTCTGGAAACAGCCTGATTCATGTCAAAGAGGCAATTTTCTGGGAAAGAGGTAACCCTTGACTGTCTCGTGCTTCAACCTGTGCCTTGACAGGGTCTTCTGCAAATACCAGCTGGAATAAGAACAGATATTTCAGTTTCTTTTTCAAAAGAGGGACTGGAGAGTTGGCTTGGCGGTTAAGGGCACTGGCCAAGTCTACCAGGGTTTAATTCCCAGCACCCTCGTGGCAGTCTACATGTCTGTAACTCCAGTTTCAGGGGCTCTAGTGCCCTCTCCTGGCCATCATGGACACCTGGTACTGGTTGTGTTCAGAGATGCATGCGTGCAAAACACCCATACACATACAATAGAATACTTAAAAAAAAAAAAAAAAAAAAAGCCTTCCAGAACTCTTTTGGCTGCAGTGAGACACATAGCATGGCCTTTAAGACCGTTCTAAGTTGGCCCAGCTCCAGCCCTCACTCTCTGTGTCCTAAACACTCCGGCACTGGCATGCAGGCACTATCGTGCTTCCCTGACTCTGGACTCTGTCTTTTACCCGAGCCATCCTTTTTATCTAAACTTAACTGTCTCTCCTTCAGCATCCTACTCCAAGGTCATCGCACCCAGCTCACAGCCTCATCATGTCCCGGCAAACATGTGGCTGAGTGGATGGGAGAAGGAGGCTGAACTTCAGAGCTGCGGAGGTTTTCTGCAGCCTATCAGACTTCCCGCAGCAGGAAGCCACCTTAATGCCGAGGAGGAGGAAGGGGTATGTAGTCAAGGGACGGAAGAAAGGACAAGTCCTGTGTGTACATATCTCCATACTTTTAGTTTCAGATCCAGATAGACAATCACATGGTCAGATGACATCAGAAGGTCCCCGATCCTCCTTAGTTCTATAAAATCCACATACATATACTATGGGATTTTATCTGACCAAGACTCTGGTAACCTATTGTATTAGTTACTTTTCCATGACCGTGATAAAATACCCTGACAAAAATCAACTTAAAAAATAAAAGGGTTTATTATGGCTTATGGTTCTACAGGGACAGAGGTCATCTTGGCAGGGAAGCTATGACAACAGATAGGGAAATCATGGTGGCGGGGACAAGATTTTCAACCATGTACAGGAAGCAAAAAGAAAGTACAGGAAGTGTGGGAGATTCTGAATCAGCAGTTTTCAACCTGTGGGTTGTGACCCCTTTGGGAGTCAAACAACCCTTTCGCAGGGGTCACATATCAGATCTCCTGCACATCAGATATTCACATTATGATTCATAACAACAGCAAAATTACAGCTATGAAGTGGCAAAGAAATAATTTTATGGAGAGGGGTCACCACAACATGGGGAGCTGTGTTAAAGGTTGAGAACCACGGCTGTGAACGCTCAAAGCCCATCCCCCGGTGAAGTGCTTCCTCCGACAAGGCTCCATGTCTGAAAGTTCCTTAACCTCTGCGACCAAGTGTTTAAATATCCAGGCCTATGGGGGACATTTCTCATGCAAGATACACAGCTCTCTACCCTTTCCTCTTCATAATTGGTCTCAAAAATTGGGACAGACCTTAGACAATCCCTGGCCACCATTAGAGGCCAAAGGAGTAGTCAGATCTAGACAGCAGTGTTAGACATAGGGCTGCAGTCTTAACAGGCCATTAACTAGGGCCTTTTAGGGCTCTTCCTCACTTTCCCTGCACATGAGGGGTGGGGCTAAGTCTCTAGCAATGGCTTGCAGTGTTGACTTTACAATCCAGCAAAGAGTGACTCAGCCTTTGAACTCGCCTGTTTGTATAGAGTCCTAGCTGTGGTTGATGAGATCAAACCAAATCCTCAAGTGCCCCAGGCTTCCTCGGCGGCCTGAGGTTCAGAACTCAGTGCTCAGTCTTGGCGTTCTGGCTAAGCCCGCAGGGACAGGGTGTTGTAACTGGCCTGCAGGTGCCACACATTAGGTTGTCTTTGTGGTGGCACTCTGCCACTTTGCTTTTTGTCTAAGTTGCCAGCCATTTATTTTCCTTCCTCCCTTGCGTTTGACTTTTCTGCTTTCCTTCTGTGATCTTGACAGTGAAGTCAAAGTCAGGCTGACATTTTGGTCCGGTGTCCCCAGGGAGTTCCAGTCTCTGTTCCTGGAAGGAAAGTTTATGTGTGTGCTGGTTCAGAAGTGGCTTCACCAGCCGCATAGTAACTGTTCTCTGACTTTTCCTTCCTTCCTCCCCCTCCCCTCTTCCCCTGTCCTTTCCCTTCTTCCCCCTTCTCCTTCCTGTGGAGTTTCCTGCGGCCCAGACTGGTATTGAACTTTCTATGTAGCCAAGAATGACCTTAAACTTCTGATTCTCCTGTGTCTATCTCTCCAGTCCTGGGATTAGGAGCATACCCCACCACAGCTGTCTTATGCAGTGTTAGGAATCTCACCCAGGGCCTTTAGCCTGGGTGGCAGGTGCTCAAAGATTGAGCAACTACTGGGTACACGTTAAAGGAGGCATTTGCTGTAAATTAAGTATTTGCGTCCACAAAATGCATAGCACTGATGCCTAGTCTCCAGGATGACTGATTAGTGAGGGGGCACTGGAAGGTTATAGGGTAGAATTTTCCCAGGTGGGATTAGCACCCCCAGCCGGAGACCCAGAATCCAGAAAGTCTAGAATCTCAGTGTTTATGAGGCTGAGGCAAAGGATCACAAACTCAAGGATAGGCAGAGCAGAGCCTGTCTCAGAAACAAAACAAAACACCCAAACCGACAGACCAAACAACCTCCCAAACAAAACAAAAAAACAAACAAAAAACTCCTAAGGGCAGAAGTAGAGGCAACAGGTTGGCAGTAAAATTCTTGCCTAACATGTGGAAAACCTTAGGCTTCATTCCTAGTGCTACTTAAAACAACAAAAACAGAAACGAAGTCTTTTTTTTTTTTTACAGACTTATTTATGTTATATATGTGAGTACACTGTCGCTGTCTTTAGACACACCAGAAGAGGGCATCAGATCCCATTACAGATGGTTGTGAGCCACCATGTGGTTGCTGGGATTTGAACTCAGGACCTCTGGAAGAGCAATCAGTGCTCTTAACCTCTGAGCCATCTCTCCAGCTGCTGCTAGTGCCACTTACGCGCGCGCACACACACACACACACACTGCATGCACACGCACAGATCCAAACCACAGCAGCATCCTTCCCACCCATAGAACTGACCGGCATCACTATCTCAGAACTTTACAATTTCTAGATGTTACCGATATGTAAGTCATGCACTTTTTTGCTTTTGTGTAATTATCAGCACAATATAAACAGTATCACATCTATTTCCAAAGGAGAAAGCTCAGGGCCCACACACTTGACAAATAAGATTAAAAGGCATGCTCTCCTTAAGTGGACCAGGTTGGCCTTAAACTCACAGAGACCAGCCTGTCTCTGTCCCCAAGTACTGTGGGCCTAGCTGGGAATCTAGAGCAAGTCATTTTCCTCTCAGTAAGATTCTGTTATCTTGGGTTTGTTACAAAGAATCAAGCAGAGAGCACCCCACTTAACTTTATAAAACAGAACAGTTGCATGAAACAAGGGATAGAAGTGGTCTGTGGAGGTCAGTAATGATTCTTGGAAGTCACAAACTCCTTGTATTAGTTACTTGCTATAATAAAATACCATGGCCCAAAGCAGCATGCGCAAGAGAAGGTTTGTTCTGACTTATGTTTCCAGAGGAGAATCCATCATGGCAGGGAGGCGAGGCAGCGGGAGCAGGAAGCTGAAAGATCACATTTCCACCCGTATGAAGGAGACAGAATGAATGAGTGGATGTGGGGAGAGAGAAAAGAGTCTCTCAAAGTCTTCCCTCAGGATACTCCCCCACCCCTACAAGTTCCCACCTCCCAAAAGTTCCACAACTCCTAAACAGTACCACCGACAGGGATCCAGTGTTCATATGCACGTGCTGTGGGTGTACATTTCTAATTTAAACCACCACACCTAGTGCCATTCGGAATAGGACAGAAACCATAAAGCAGGTATAAAATCATTGGCAGTGTTTCCTTAGTTTGACTTGAAGTTTCTGTTTTGAGAGATTACTATCCTTAATCCAGGCTCTTTGGCTCACAATCAGACGTCCTGGGTTTTTTGTTTGTTTTTCAGAAGGTGGTAGCTGGGTTTGGCGACATGCTCCTTGCATCCGTTTTTTTCATATTATTCTGGAAGCAGAAGCATGCAGATCTCTGTAAGTTTGAGGCAAGACTGATCTACATAGCAGTTCTAGGCCAACCAGGACTGTACAGTGAAATCCTGTCCAAAAAAAAGGTAAGAAGATGACATTTGAGCCGCACATCTGCTTTAGGAGTTTGGCAGGACCAGGTAGATGCATTCCTTCATGGCTCTGTTGAGGACACTGGGCAGGAGACATTTGGGAAGGTGTGGGAACAGATAGGCTCACCCTTCCCAGCTTACCAAAATATGCACATGTGCCACACATACCCCCTTTCAACGTGAGTCCTATCAAAGTCAGTGGATGGAGATTGGTTGAAAGCGTGTACTGTTCTTCCAGAGAACCCAAGTTCAGTTCCAAGCACCCACGAGGCAGCCTGTAACACCAGCTCCAGAGGATCCAACTGTCTCTTCTGAGACTTCTTTCAGCTCTATCCTTTACACATACAGTCTCACCAACACACACACACACACACACACACACACGCTTTATAAGACTGTTACAGATTTGTGATAAAAAGAAAGGAACTCAAACTTCTCCCCAAACACTTTCAGATTAAGGACGGGACTTGGGGGGGGGGGGGAGATAGTGAAAGGCTTAGAAAATTCTTCTCTGGGTTGATTTTAAATATCATGCGAGTTGGATCTGAAATGAGATCGACAACATCAAATATTTTTGTTTGATCAATGTTTTCTGTACAGTAACAGTCTACAGTGAAGCAGCCTTGGGGTTTAAGGACCTGACGGCCCCCACAGGATGCCGCCAGCCAGTGCAGATGTATGTAACGGCCAATCAGGCCCTCCAGAAGCAACGCTGGAGAAGGAAGGCCAGGAGTGAGCGGGGACCTTCCCAGGTCTGAACTCTGAGGTCAAACATTTCAGCTTTCCTATCCCCTCTCCTAAGCTGGTGGATAGGGAGGCCTCGTTTCTCCCTGCTCTGGCTATCTTGGTGAAAGAAGACTTGGCTCCTGGGCTGTTCTCCCAGCTCATTTGAGCCTGGATTCAGTGAGATCCAAGGTGTCATCTCTGAGCCAGGGCAAAGGAACTTTCTGTGCTACTCTCCTCCAGCAAAAACAGCAGGGAGTCAAAATAAACAACCTTTGAAGTGCAAACGCTGTGTTTTCCTCTTTTCCTATGTGTGTGTACCTTGTCTCCTTTGTGTTTATTGGGTTGCCTCTGGGTGCCTCTACACGCAGATTCACTACCATGGTTGACTAACCTGAGCACCGAATCCTGGAACAACCTGGTCTCAGAAACCTGGTGTGGTGTAGCGAGGAGGTCAGGACCCTGAGGTTTTAACTGAGAAAGCTTTTTAAAATCTTTAAGGTGAGGTTTATTTTCTGTAGCTCACAGGCCTTAATCCTGTCAGCTAGGCCACCTTCGCCCCCTTGCGGTGCCCCTAGCTCCCCTCCGGCCAAAGCAGAGCCTGACCTGCTCCTGCTGGAGGCCAGACTAAGGAGGTTTGTGGTTAGCTCTAGGGAGTCACTAGCGTTCTGCAAAGCCACCTGCTGCCCCTTCTGCCAAGCCCTGGCGACCTCTAGTGGCCACAAAGTAGAAGGGAACCGGACAACTGGTGGTCAACCAGGTTCCTCTCCCTCCGTGGTTCGCAGTCTTGGCGACCACTTCAGAATTATCTGGGAGCTTTGAAAACTACCACAATCCAGGCGTTTTATTCAGAGTTAAGTCAAAAACCTCCTGTGGGTGTGTTGCAATGTCACCACCTGCATATAGCCACGTGGCCTTGAATTAGCGTGTCCCTGAGGGAGTGTCTGAACACCAATGTTTGTGCCTTCCAGGCTGCTGTCGTGAGGCTGGTGTCTGCCTACTGGTGGAACAGTGAGCCTGGATACAGGCTTCCCAGGGTGAAGGAGTGAAGAATCCCTGGTACAGGTGCAAAGGAGCAAAAGGTCCCATCAATCCCTCTTCGGTCCTTAACAGTCAAGGAGGATGAAGCTGGGCCTTGGGGTTTAAAAGGAAGGTGGTGCTTTAGTCCTGTCATCCTAGCACTTGAAAGGTTGAGACAGAAGGTCCTGAGATACAGGCTAGCATGGGCTGTACTGGAAACCAAGCTTTCCGGTGAGATCTTGTTTCAAAATATAAAGCAAAACAAACTCTAGAAAAGGCGATTTACAGTTGTCTTCCATTGTTACATGTTTGATATTCTTTGTTGTTGTGAAGTTCTTCTCTGTCTTTCACCCTGGTCCCGTCTCAAAAGGAGAAAAATCTAGATGGGGTGGGAGGAGAACCAAAGGGGTTGCTTGTTCAGTAAAATGCTTGCCGTGCAAACATGAGGGTCCAAGTTCAAGTCCCAGAACCCGGAACCACGCAACTCAAAGATCATGGTTACATGGGTCTGCTACCACAATGCAGAGGAGGAAGAGAGGGGTCTTCCTGGTCTCACTGGCTAGCCAGCCTAGCTTAGTTGGTGAGTTCCAGGTCAGTGACAGACTCTGCCTCAAAAACAAATGAATAAACATGGTGGACCTCTCCTGAAAAACACACTCGGGTTTGATGGCTAGCCTCATGCTTGAGCTTGAGTGCATGTGCACACATATACACACACACACAAACACACACACACGCAGGCACACACACATGCACTCATGCCCCATGGTGTCTTTGGTCCCCATTATCCCTGGCAGCAGCCACAGGGACGAAGTCTGGTGTGGAGCTGTGGATCCAAAGCTCCATGGCACTCTGAGCTGCCTGTCAGCCACAGTACTCCATCAGGCTCTGGATGAAATGGGTTGGAAGGGAGAAGAGCCAGCACCAGCACAATTAAATTAATTTCCAGCAGCTGCGTGGGATTAAAATCACCCACTTCTCTCTGGTCTCTATGTAATGTTCCTGGAAGCAAGCTCCTGATCCCGGGCTTCTTTTCCTCAGGGTCACAGCTTTGGGTACACGCCCTCCTGATTACTTCTCTCATTCCAAGCTGCCCTTCCTCCTGCCAGCCTGGAGGACAACGGCCTGGTGAAACCCTGCCCCCACGGCTCAGTGGCTTGGTTCTCTTCTTCCCAAATATCCTGTAGTGCCGGGCTAGGGTGACATTTAGGGGCAGGGACTCTCAGGATGGAACCATCTGGCATAGTTCTTCAGCACGCTTAGAGGTCCCAAGAAGTGAACACTGGAGTCTGTCCTTTCGGAGAACAGATGACCATATACTTGCATGTTACAGTGAACACATGGGCTCAGTGTTAACTCATCTCCTCTCTCCCTCTCTATCAAAGAGAAGGAACGTCTGCCTTATGGGCTGTTGTGAAAGCCAAGAGAGATAATGTATAGAAAGCATACATCTATAATGGATGATGGGGGCTGGCTCATCCTAGATGGCCATTAACGATGCTAAAGCTAGCATTTATTTACCGCATGCTGCCAAGTGATGTTTTGAGCATTTTATGTGCGTCGTTCAGGAATCTCTGCTGAATCATCAAGGAATGAAATGGCAACAAACGTTGGAGAGGTTGTGATGACAGAAAGCCCGAAACACCGCAGATGGGAGTGTAAACTGGGGCAGCGGCTATGGGAACCAGCACGGAGGTTCCTTAAAAAACTCAGCAGAGCTTGTGGAGATGGCTCCGTAGGAAGGAACACTTGCTGAGTGACCATGAGGACCCAAGTTCAGATCCTCAGCACCCAAGTGAAAAGTCCAGCATGGCCATGCACACCTGGAACCTCACATTGGGTCGTCATGGTGACAGGATTGATGGGGCTTACTGGGCGGCCAGCCTTGCTGAAAAGCCTCAGTGAAGATCCAGGTTCAGTAAGAGACACCATTTCAAGGGGACAAGTCAAAAAGTGGTGGAAAGGAATGCCTTATGTCCTCCTTTAGATTCTGCATGTCCCTGCAAAAACAAGGGCAAGCACACACACACACACACACACACACACACACACACACACACACATACACCGAAACCCTAAACTGAAAAATAGCCTAGTCGGATGGGCATAATGGTACATACCTTCAGTCCTAGTACTCAGGAGGCAGAGGCAGACAGGTTGCTATGAGTTTCAAGCCAGCCAGGGCTATATACTAAGACACCGACACTGTCAGAAAGAAAAGAAAGAAAGAAGAAAGAAAGAAAGAAAGAAAGAAAGAAAGAAAGAAAGAAAGAAAGAAAGAGGGAGGGAGGGAGGGAGGGAGGGAGGGAGGGAGGGAAGGAAGGAAGGAAGGAAGGAAGGAAGGAAGGAAGGAAGGGAAAGGAAGGAGAGAAGAGGAGAGGGGAGAAGAGAGGAGAGGAGAAGAGAGGAGAGGAGAGGAGAGGAGAGGAGAGGAGAGGAGAGGAGAGGAGAGGAGAGGAGAGGAGAGGAGAGGAGAGGAGAGGAGAGGAGGAGGAGAGAAAGGAAGAGGGGGAAGAAGCCTAGATTAGCAGAGAGAGAGATACCTCGGTGGTTAAGGGCACTTGTTGTGGGGCTGGAGAGATGGCTCAGCGGTTAAGGGCACTGACTGCTCTTCCAGAAGTCCTGAGTTCAATTTCCAGCAACCACATGGTGGCTCACAACCACCTGTAATGGGACCTGATGCCCTCTTCTGGTGTGTCTGAAGATAGTGACAATGTACTCACATATTTAAGATAAATCAATCTTTAAAAAAAAAAAAAAATAGACTCCTGTGGCTCCCTCCTTTCTGGAAGGTTCACATGATTGTGACAAAATAAAGTCCCTTGCAGTTGGAGAACTTTCTGTGTGGCTGTCGAATAAAAACCAACCCTAGTGGTTTCCATTAAAGAGAGGGAGAGAGAGAAAGAGAGAGAGAGAGAGAGAGAGAGAGAGAGAGAGAGAGAGAGAGAGAGCTTGTTACTCTTCTAGAGGACCCATGTGCTCACCCCCATGTAACTTCAGTTCCAGGGGATATGCCATCTTTCTCTGGCCTCCAAGGCACTGCACACAGGTGCTGCACAGACATAGAATGCAGGTAATTCATACATATGAAACAAATACTTTTTTTTTTAATTAAGGTTACTGACCAATGAAAATAAAGCAGGCAAAGCCAGTTATCCTATCATCCTACTTTGGAAAAACAGAAGAAACACAGTAATCAGCTGGGATCATGGGAGGAAAGCAGCAGGAAGGGAGGCAGGCAGCTGGGAAGGAAGGAAGGGGTCCTGAGGAGCCCCTGGGCTGACGCAGGGCAGTCCATCCCCACACTTCATTCTGTGACACAAGCTTCTGGGAAGGACTCTGCTAAAAAACATTTTTTAAAAATTAACTTGTATTGTTTTGAAACAGGATTTTACTATGTTGCCAGGCTAGCCCGAATTCCTTCTGTAGTTCAGCCATGAACTCTCCATCCTTCCTCAGCCTGACCAGTAGCTGGTCTTTCAGGCCTGTGTAAGCAATCCCAGCTTAGGAACAGGCTTCCCTGTGCCTAAACTGGATTTTCTTTCTAAAGACCCTGGACCCGGCAAAAGTCCTGGGTCAGCTCTGTTCCAACAGTGGGACTGGAGACTTTCTGAGCTTTGCATCAATCAACATTTACCAGATTCAAACTGAGCTTTTCTCTACAGCATTCTGTTTCTGCCCCTGACTGTACTGAGTGGGGGTAGGGTAGGGTGGGGTAGGGATCTGACTAGAGACTGCCTCCCACCTTTTTATAGATGTTTTATAGACTAGTGGCCAAGTCACCTCTTTTGATCATCTCCAAGGTGTCATCAGTTTGATATTTTGGCTCTGATTCGTAACAGGTCCCCATCACTCTGCGTCACCGCAGATTTGGGTGAGGTAGCACAGTCAGGGGAACTCACCGCAGTCTGGGAGCTCAGAGGCTACATGTCACATGGAGGAAACAGCACAGGGATGGAATGAATGTCACCTGACACTAACCTGCTCATACAGCCCAGCATCAGGACCATACTTGGGATGGAATGGTGTATCTGGGAGTTAGAATTAGTCCATTTTTCTAAATGCCACAAAGGAACTGTACCGGTCAGTTTTTCACTGTAGAAACAAACATCTGATGTGTTCAACTTGAAAAGAAGAGAGGTTTGCTTTCGCCCAGTTTTGTAGGTGATAGTCCACGGCCTCTTGTTTCTGAGCCTGTTAGGGGAGAGCACATCACAGGGGAAGCACATGGCAGAGTAAGTCAACCATGACAACCTACAAGCAAAACAGTGGACAGAGCCAGGATCTCAATGTCCCTTTCAAGGACATCCAAATGACCCAGCTTCCTTCCACTAGGCCCTACATCTTACAGACGGCATCACTTTGCAATAGCATTAACGGCCTAGGGACCAAGCTCTTAGCACATGGGTCTTTAACGACTTCTTAAATCTCAATATAGCAGAGATGAAAAGAAACTCCAGGGCTAAGAAAGAGGTGGCCCAGAAGAATTTGGTCATCAAAGCTATCCCCTGTCCAGTACTTGCTTTGTGCTGGCTTCTGTCCCAGGTCCTTAGAGAGTCTAATCCATTTAATCTTTGGTACTCTATGGCAATGGGTGTGGTCGTCATTGTTCTCACTTTACAGATGGAAGCACCCAGCCAGAGACGAGCTGTTCAACTCAGTGCTTACAGCAGTGCTCAACACCAGACTCTCCCTTTAAGTTATAACGCTGACCATTGTGCTATCTTGCTTTCCAAAGGGGGTTTCCCCAGCCAGACCAGAGAGGTCATTTGAGAAAAGAGAAATCACAAAGTCCTTTCTGGAACCTACGTAAGAATCCTGTCTAGGCAGGCTTTCCACTTCAGGGAAAGACTGGGCAGTGCAGGAACTGTGGTAGGCAATTTTGTTGCTGTTGTTGTTGTTGTTGTCGTCGTCGTTGTCGTTGTTGTTATGGCAAAGCACAGGACAAGACACAACTTAAAGGAGAAAAGGTTCCTTTGGGCTCCCTGCTTGGCGTGTGTTTCATCTTGATAGGGAAGACACACACCGGCACAGCTCTGCTCTGAGGCAGAAGCGTGAGGAGGCTGGTTACATCGCGTCCAATGTCAGGGATCAGAAGCTTGGGCTGACAGTGGGCTGAGGTGACCATCCTCAAGTCCCACCCCCTCCTCAACTACTCACTTCCTCCCCAGACAGTGAGACCAGATGCTTAAATGCACAAGCCTATGGAAGACAGTTCATATTCAAACCATAGAAGCAGCAGCTCACAGGGTAGGGCGCCAAGATCTGTGTGCTGAAGAACTGGTCCCGTGTGTTCATTTGCCACAGCTCTAAGACAAATGCCTTCCACTCCCACATCTGAGGATGAGAGAAGGGCAATGCTTTGCCCTCTCGGAGTGGCTTTCCTAAGAAGGTGATTTGAGATGCATCTCCCCCACTCCCACCCCTGATATATCTTTTCTCCCTGCTCTCAGCCATCTTTTCTCTGAGATCTCTCCTCCACATTGGAGGCTGCCCAGCCTGGGTGGCTGGACACGGCTGCTCAAGCCGGGAAAACAGGGTTCTTGGACCACTTCCCATCTTCAGTGGGAAGCAGAGGAAGGAGCAGGAAACACAGCCCTGGGGTGAGCAGAGCACACACCTAAGGCTAGGCAGCGGCAGAAGTTTGAGTTGTATGTGTGCTTCAGAGGTTCCTGTGTTAAAGGACTGATCCCTAATGGTACTATTGATGGATGGGCAAACCTTTGAGGAGGGAGACCTCATGGGGGAAACAGGTCATCATTGGCGTATCTTAAGGTTTGTTATGAGGCCCTGGCCCCTGGTTCATCCTGTCCTTTGCTTATTGGCTATTTTGCTCTGCCAGGTGCTCCTGCCTCAATGTCCCACATTATCCTAAAAGCAACAGGAGTTTCCAATGCTGTGAGTTCATCTTCCCTTTTCTCTATAAGCTGATGGTTTTAGGTACTCTGTGAGAGTGATGGAAAGCTGACTGATATAGCGGCCAACTGCAACCAACCCCAGGGCAGCTATTGACTCACCAGCGGCTCACCACACAAGCCTTGTGGTAGGTCTGTCTGCAGTTGGTCTCATACCATGGAAGTCAAGAAGCAAGAACGGGAAAGGCTAGAAAGGAAAACGACCCAAAAGGAGTGGGGAAAGAAGATGAGTACGAACCCAGCTGATGCAGATATCGACATAACCATTATGAGGGTAAATAAAACTGAGGTTTACGTTATGCGGCGAGATGCTCTCCGAATACTTCTGTCTCAAGGAAGTTTTTATTTCACCATAGAAGAAAAATGTTTTCATATTCTCTCCCGCCGCTTAGACCCAGAACCCAGCAAGGCCTTGTGCCCCCGAGAGCCATAATATTATTTGTTAACATTTTTATGATGCCAAATGGTCTGGAGGAGAACCGGCGCCATTCTTTAGCTGGGAAACCATATGGCACGGAGAGTAATAAATAAGGTATTGTGATAGTTAATGAACCTAATTGCCAGCGAAGGCTTTAACACAGAGCCTGTGCTGCTGAGAATTTAGCACCGCATTAGGGATGCCGCCGAGCTCCCCTGACTTCTGAGGCTTAATTTAAGTTCTATATTGCAAACTCCAGAAAATAATTCCAAACCCTCCTGCTGGAAAAGCAACCTGCTGGTAGACTGTGATTATACCGAATTACTAAAATCGCAATCAATTTTATACACACAGTTAACCCTTGCCAGGAATGCTCCTGGAGTAGAGAGGCATCGGGATGGCAGCCTCTTCTGTTTGTGGCTCTGGTCCAAGAAGCAGAGTCAGAGAAGGTGTGGCGTGTGACTGGGGTCAGGATGCTTTATTAAGCTAAGAAAGGAAGGAGGGAATGAGGTGAGAGGAAATTTGATCAAAGCCTTCTGGACCTCTCTAATCCTACATTATGGGGAGAGAAGACAAGGGATCTTGGCAAAGGGGTCTGTGCTCACTCACCAGTCCTAAGCAGCCAGAGCCCCCCTTGCAGGAAAAGAACAGAGCCATCACTGCTATTATTCCATAAGTCAAGGTTATTAACTAGAGAAGATCATGTTGTAACCTTGCTTTGTGTAAGATCTAAATGCTGAGCAGCTGCTGCTGAACTTTCCAGGCATCTCCAAGGGACCCTGGGAGAGCAGAGCTCACTGCTGCCGGAGAGGGAGGAACTGGGGCAAATGTCTTTCTCCCTCGCTCAGCTTTCCAACCCCGGAGATGTGGAAAGAAGTGGTCAAGCAGCTGAGAAGGGCTCCTGGGATCAGACAGAGCTGGGTGTGGCTTTGAGGGGAGAACTCGCTTCGGAACCAGAACTGTGGCTCTCCTGAACAGTTCCGGTTTCCATGTGTCTCTCCTGTACACGGCAGGGGTTGCATGGCGATTCCTCAGCCTTCTGCCTTGGAGAGGAACTGTTTTTCCTCCTCTTCTTCCTCCTTTTGTTCCTCCTCCTCCTGGTACCAGGAATTAAATCTGGGGTCCCATGTTTTCTGGGCAAACACTCTACTACTGGCTATATTACCACCACCCACACACACACACACACACACACACACACACACACACACACTATGCTCTAAGATTTTAGTTTGAAACAGGGTCTGAGCTGCCTATGTTGGCTTTAAATTGGCTCTGTGGTCCCTGTAGGCCTGTATTTGTAATCCTCTTGCTTTGGTCACTCAAGAAGCCCATATCATCCATCAGGTCTCGTTGAGAAATGCCTTTTGCAGGAGACCACCCTGGCGGGATATGATGTTCAATGGAAGAACATTTACCTGGCATGGGTGAGGCCCCAGGTTTGATCCCCAGCATAAAATAAGAGCAGCTCTCAAGGACAGAGGCCTGAGCTAAACTTCCCTGTATGCAGAAAGGGAGTATGAAGCAGAGTTGAGAGGAGAGAGAGTGTGGGTATTAGAAATACTCTTCACGGGCTGGAGAGATGGCTCAGCCATTAAAGGCTAGGCTCACAACCAAAAATATAAGAAATACTCTTCACATATATCCAGAAGATGAGAAGAAAGCTGATTTTGGGAAGCTGGCCAAGGAAGAAGTGTACAGAAGGGAAGGTGGTAAGGTCACTGATATCATCCAGCTGGCAGAGGCACAGAGAAGAAGGCTCTGGCCCAGCAAAGTGAGATCCTGAAATGTGTGGTCACATGGCTCCATCCCAAAAGCTAGGATAAAGCCTGACTCCAGCTATAGATTAAAGCATGTTTAGCATCATCAGTGGATTAGGAAAGAGGTCCTAGTTAGGGTCTGGAGGCCCAGCAGTAGGATTTATTCGAGAATCCTCCCCATAACACATAGCTGGGCATGGTGGTGCATGCTTTTAATCTCAGCAGTCAGGAAACAGAAGCAGGCAGAGCTCTATGAGTCAAAGGCTAGCCTGTTTTACATGGCAACTTACAGGACTGCTGGGTCTACATAACATATAGACACCTGTCTCAGTGTCCCCCTCCAAAAATGAAAGCTTTGATGCTAAGAAGTTCACACGTGTACACACACACACACACACACACACACACACACACCAGAGTCTGGAGCGCAAGGTGATTTGGGGTAGAGGCGTAATTGCTGAGGTTAGGTAGGGTAAGAACAGGAGTGTCCGACTTTGGCAGCCATCCAATACAAGGACACGAGAAGAGTTCTCTCCAAAAGTGGCTGAGAGGGGACACACATGTATCAACCCAACGTGCCAAGAGAGCACTGGAGGTGGCAGATCCTCCAGGCAGTGGCCCAATAGGATTGCAGAGTTCTGCTAGACAGGGAGGGAAGAGTCTCCTCCCAACCTCCAGCTTCACTGTTGGTACCAGATCAACATTGCTGGCCTGAGCTCAGCTCAAGTCTCTGTGCTGAGCCATTGCTGTGGACCTGAGGCGATGCTACCAGGTGCTTTATCTGTTAAGACCTGTCACTGGAACCTCGAGATAGGAGAAGCTTGTCATCCGCAGAAGGTCAGGGGTGGAGGAATGAGAGTCTCAGAAATCCTTCTCAGGAACTGCTACTCGGATAATACCAGGCTTCTCGAATGTGCTACAAAGAATTTCAGGATGAACCAGTATGAAGCAGAGTTGGACTTTAAGAAGAAATTTTGACATTGATTTAAGCATGAGCACTAAGGAAGACAGATGCTTAGGAAAAGAGGAGCACACACCACGTGTGGGTGTCGGCTTCTCCCGACAGTGACACTTAGGTGTCTTAGCAAGTGCCATATGTATGTTTCTGGTGGCTTCTGAAGTCACATGCCAAATGGTTACTAGGTGTATCTGTTACCTGTTTGTGTGTGTTATAAAATACCATGACCAGAAGCAACTGACGGACAAAAATGCTTATGTTTGGCTTACGGTTCCTAGAGAAGCATCCATAACGGTGGGAAGACATGTTGGCAGGAGGCTAAAACAGGAAGCTAAGAGTTCACATCTGTAACTGGGAGCATGAGGCAGAGAACGAGCTGGACAAGGAGCAAGGATGTGAACTCTCAAAGCCCTTCCCTGGTGGTGGACTTCCTCCAGCAAGGCTCCACCCACTGAAGGGTCTATGGCCTCTTTAAACAGGGCCACCAACTAGGGACCAAGTGTTCAAATGTGTGAGTCTTGGGGCAATTTCCCATTCAAACCACCACACTAAGGATCAACATGTTCCCACCTCTTTTAGTAAAAGGGACAACAGGGGTGTTGTCAGGCATCTTGGATAGGCTCACAATCCAATAAAGTAAAACCATGGGCCAATCTTTGTGTTTGCACAAAGGGCATGCTTTTCACCATCAATTGGTTCCTTCCTTGTGAGAGAGTCTTAGGAAATTTACAACTAGGAGAGGAGAAAAGCCATCCTTGGTCATACACACTTAGGCCATGAGTGTGGTTCCTTCGCTGTTATTTTTTAACATCTCTCTATAAAAGAGATACTGTCTCTAATTCCCATAGGTTTTTTTTGTTTTTGTTTGTTTTTTTAGTTTTGTGGAAGCCCTTGGCTCTCAGCACAATGAAGGTTTCAATCAACCATAATAAATAAATAAGTTAAGAGGAGAGAGAGGGAGAGAGGGGGCGAAAGGGGCAGAGAGAGGGAAAGGGAGAGAATGGGAGGAGGAGGAGGAAGAAGAAAAGAAGAAGGAGGAGGAGGAGAAGGATAAAAGGAAAAGAAGGAGGAAGAAGAGGAGGAGGAGGAGAAGAAGGAGAAGGAGAAAAGGAAAAGAAGGAGGAAGAAGAGGAGGAGGAGAAGGAGGATGGAGACTTGGGCTACAGAAATGGCTCTGTGGTTGAGCATGCTATCTGTTCTTGCAGAGGACTCAGGTTTAATTCCCAGAACCCACATGGCACCTCACAATTGTCTGTAACTTCTATTCCAGGGCATCCAATGTGCATTAAACAAACAAACAAAACAGACTTCAGCCAGACTCTGCAATGAGAGGCTCCTTCCCTTCCCATGTCCCCTCCTTTTTCTCAGTCTTTCTATTCTGTCTCAACTGAGATGTCAAAGGTTTTCCCACCCTGTCTATGGGGGAAAAAGAGGAGGAGGAAGAAGCAAGGTTCTCCACAGCTTCTCTGATCCTGCTGAATCCAGAACAGCCTTTAGAGCATGTTTTTGCTAAGGAGCACAGGCTTCTTACTTGGGCCATCGACGTCACTCAAAGCAGGATGGAGCCTGGCATCTGCCTTCATTTGGCATCTGCCTCCTTCACTTCCAGGCACCTGCTCACCTAGGCGTGCAGCCTGTTAGTCACTCAAGGAATAGACGTCTATGTAGAAACTGGTGGCGGCTCGCCTGTCTCTCCCCTTCAAGGCTGAAAGCACAAAGAGTAGCTGAGACGTGTTACTGTCAGCTTTTACAATGCCCTGTTCCAGACGTGTCTCTAGCTGTTGTCTCACACTCACAGTCAGCCTGGGTTCCAGGAACATCACAGCATCTCAGGACAAGCTGCCCCAAGATGGAAGCAATGGTCAGGGTAGCTAGGCTGTAACCCAAAATGGGGAGCAATCATCTCCTGGGAAGCAGCTCTTACACTCAACAGTAGTCCGTCAGACCACCTTGCAAAAACACATGAGAGACAATGGTTGGCCAGGTTTGGACCAGAGAGCTTAATTACATGTGCTTCTTGCCTTCTGCCCCAGTTCTTCCTCTAAACCTAAAGATCACGACACTACCCCAAAGCAAATGTGAAGGTCTCGGGACCCTTTCATTTTTCCTTTTCCTAATGTACATATTGGTTAAATTTCCTTCCTTCCTTCCTTCCTTCCTTCCTTCCTTCCTTCCTTCCTTCCTTCCTTCCTTCTTTCTTTCTTTTTCTTTCTTTCTTTCTTTCTTCTTTCTTTCTGTATAGGTGTGTGTGTGTGTGTGTGTGTGTGTGTGTGTGTGTGTATAAGTCAGAAGTCAACCTCCAGTGTCCCTCCTAAGAAGCTATCCTCTCTGTTTTCTGAGATAGGGCCTCTCATTGGTCTGGAGCTCACGGATCTGGCTACCCAGCAAGCCTCAGGGTTCTACTTGTTACCACTTCAATAGGATGTCTGGACAGTGGAACTGGGTGACCTTGTAAGTCGATCTATCATCATCATATCTCCATCACCACCACCACCATCACTGCTTTTAAGACAGGGTCTCACTATGTATCTTTGGTTGGCCTGGAACTCAGTATGTATGCCAGGCTGGCCTCGGATTCAAGGAGATCCACCTGTCTCTGCTTCCAAATGCTGGGATTAAAAGAGCATGCTACCATGCCTGGCATGTCACTTCAGACTTTATACATGAGGAGCATGAGGGTCATGAAGTCTTGAAATTCTCAGAAGAACAATGTCAGGATAGACTAGACTCCTGGTGTGGTGATATCCAGTGTGTCCTTTTCCTGGAGTACTCCATGTTTCCTTCTCTCTGGTTCCACCATCTAGGTATATAGAAGATAAAATAGGAACAGGCAGCACCCAGGACCTAGGGGCATACACTAGGGGTAAGGAGGCTAGTGGAACCCTGGAGAGGTCATGAGAATGTGAGAATCTTCAGGATCTTGTCATCTGGCTGGAGAGAGTTCTACAGAATTGATAGAGCTGTGTATTAAATATACAATGTGACATGAATGTAGGCGGATGAAGATCCTAAATAGACCATGCCTCCTTGGGAGGGAATCCAGATTATAACTACTTGCAATTTGGTGTGAGCTGAACATCCAGCTCTGGGCAAAATCAAGAAGGCAGAAGAAATAACTCCTTGCCACAAGACACAATCAGTCTAGCTAGAGACACAAAAGGACCAGAGGACACTAGATCAGGTAGGTCACTGAGCCAGGGTATGAAACCTAGACCCTGGTCCTGTGGACTCGTACTGAGGGCCTTCAGTTTCTCTAGATTGGAAATTAGATTAAATGAAACGGATACACACCATGGCAAAGGCGGCCTTAGTGATGATCACCAAGGCCCTGGGGTGGGGGCTGCTTTCTCAAGGTCAGGATCATGGTGAAACAGCCCGACCAGAAAGTCTTGAGCTGGCTAGTCCATGCCACTGCGGCTTGTGGCTGAGTCAGTGACCTCCAAGACCTCAGCCTCTCCTGTTCTGGGGACAGATAGTGAAAACGCTCTCATGCCCAGAGCTCTGTCAAACCGGGCAAGTGCTGAGATGAATGACCGTAGAGTGTAGAGTTAATACTGTGTATAAATAAACTTTACAATCACAAAAAAAGGCTTTCTACTCAGAAAGGACCATGGGAATATTTCATAGTGGTTCAGATCAAGCGAAAAGACAGAGGATAAATAAAAAAGGGAAGATAATTATTTGATGGCGTTCTCTGAGGATCCGCCACAGCAGGGAATACTTACAGAGAATACATATTACTGGAGAGATACAGCTATTCACACATCAAACTAAACTATAAATTGTCAGAAGCAAGAATGGGAGAAGAGGGATGGGAGAGATCCGGGTGCCCACCACTCCATTAGAGCTGGGTTTCTTCTCTCCACCTTGCTCACAGCGGCTCTCCGCCAGCCCGGGCAGAGTCCCGCGGAAGGGAGACGCCACCTAATAAATGTCTCTAGAAATTTACAATTGTGCCGCTACAGTAAAAAGATGGTGCCGTTTATCTCAGCACCATCTGCACAGGCTCATCTGCTGCTCCTGAGGTAGCCCACATGCACCCAGCAAGTTTGCAAGTCTCCGACACTTGGGAGGGTTTTTTTTTTTTCCACTAAGATGCTATAGGACTTGATATGTAGTTTCTCTTCTGGCTCCCCGTGGTCAAGTTAGGCAAGACCTGCAATTGGAACTCCTGGTTGACATGTGTCATGGACCACAACAGTCTATCGGGACATTGGGTTTAGAAACAGTAACCTTCCTGGGCACGGGGAAAGATGGGGAAATTGCTCAGCCCCTAAAGTGCTTGCCACAAGCCTGAAGACATGGGATTGATCTCCAGTACCTGAGTTTTAAAAGCCAGGTTTGGAGACATTATGTGCTTGTAATCCCAGTTCTAAGGGCACCCTTAGAACTGAATGGAGACAGAAGGACCTCTGGGGATTGTTACCTTACTCACAAAGTAGATGGTACCAGAGGAATGAGACCTGAAGTTGTCCTCTGGCCTCTGCATGCAATACATGCAAATATTCAGGTATATCTGCATGCATATGCATACACACACACACACAAACACACACACACACACACACAGAGAGAGAGAGAGAGAGAGAGAGAGAGAGAGAGAGAGAGAGAGAGAAACACCATCATGGGTCACCCATTCATTCTGCTTGTTAACAACCATCCTGAGCCTTAGCTACGTGTGCCCCACTGGTGGGGATGGAGCCTGACTGCCTAAGTGCTCACACTTGCTGTATTTCTTCAGGGTCCTATTCAAGTGCTTCTCAAGAAGGCTTTCCCTGGTCCCCTTGTCTAATATCACAACAACTGCATTTTGTAATAAGCCATCCTGCCATGCCTGTGTCGTCTCTAGTCTTTTGCCATTTTTTATTGTTGTTTAGAGACTCCCATTTGTGTTTATTACCAACACAAGTACCCAGGTCTCTTCGAGGCCACAGTCTTCCCATTGCTAGAAGTCACTATGCTGCAAGTGCCCAGGAATACATATCTTAGCTCCTACCCTTTGGGCACTGAGTGATTCTTACAAACCTATCACCACCCCAGTACATGGGCTCCCAATGGCTATAATATTGTGACTTAAACTGTTGAGGCTGGAATAGGTAGTTATCAAACTAAAAGTACACAGTTTGGGAGGGTATGTGGACTTGTAGAGGCATGCACTGAACTTGTCCCAAGGACTGGGCTAACAGTGGTGTGGGCATGGTGTCAGAGTGACAGAGAAAGGTCATGGCGCTGCTCTAACCTCAGTCTCTTTTCCAGTTGACATGTTGGGTGGTGCAAGTGACTTTGATATCACTTGGAGTCCCTGTGCAGCTGTGACCAGAACCATGAAGACCCCCTGGGATAGCTTAAAACCCCTCCCTTCTCTTCTCTGGAAGTCAGACGCTTGACTTGGAAACCTCCGCTCCCCATCTCCCCTGCCTTATCTTCATACCCCGACCAAGAAGAACAACCTGTCTCAGTGAATTTTGGGTTTGTTTTGGCAGTCTCACTTAGCCCAGGTTATCCTCAAACTCACCATATAGCCAAGGATGACCTTAAACTTCTGATCTTTCTGTCTCTACCTACCACGCTCTGGGACTATAGGTATGTGTCATGAAAATGGCTTGTTCCACTTTCACTTCTGCTGCTGTGATTAAAATATCCTGATAAGCTACTTGAGGGAGAAAGGGTTTCTTTTAGTCCACAATTCTATGTCACAACCCCTCATTCTGGAGGCAGGAATTTATGCATTCATAGTCAAGAGCAGAGAGAAATGAACACATACGTACTGCTTGTTTCTTTCTCTTATACTGTTCAAAAAACTCCATGACTAGGGGATGGAGCTACCCACAGTGGGCTGAGTCTTCCTACATAAATTAACAATTAAGATAACCCCCATATACATGTCCCAAAGCCAACCTGATCTAGATAACTCCTCATTAGGACTCTCTTCCAAAGTGATTCTAGGTTCTCAAGTTGACAGCTAAGACTAACCAACATACAACTAAAACCACTATTATTTGTGCTATGTGCAGAAGCACCTGTTAGACTTTGCTTAGGGGTTCAATTGAAGTCTTTATGCCCCTGATGGGGGCATAGGATCCAGGTTGCAATGAACCTTGGGGTAGTGGTTCTCAGTAGGTGACTGGAAACCACTGATGGTATTCCTGAGGGAGATGCCTAGTCAAAGCTGCAGGTAGATGTAGAATGAACTAACTGTATCTGAACCTGAGGTGAAGAGTCCACCAAAAAGAATCCAGGTGGTGGTAAGGCAAGGAGGAGGTCATGTGACCCAGGTCATGTGATCCAGGACTGGGAAAGTGGCACTGAATGGAGGCCAGAGCTAAGGGTTCTTTGGAAAGTGTTGTCAACAGAGCATGCTGACAGAGTGGTTGCTTGTGTGGGAGGTTAACTCAGGGAAGGAGAAGATATAGAAGGAGAAACAAGGGACAGAGGTAGAGTAAAAACGGGAAAGGAGCAGATAGGAGGGGCAAGAGATGCTAAACGGTTGACAAAAAAACACAAGACATTGAGAAAGAAGTCTTCAGCTGACCTGTTTGGAACTGTTTTAGACTTACGGGAGTATTAGTAGGACAGAGAATTCCCACATACCACTCACCCAGCTTTCCCTAAGATTAACACACCACATGATCATGACCACAGAAGCTGCCCTGTAGAAGGCTCCTCTTAGACCTTATCTAGAAGGTGTCCTAACCTGCTAAGCTCCCAGCATGTACAGACCCAAGGAAGGATGAGACAGTGGGTTTAACTTCCTAAATTATGGCTTTGTATCCAATCTAGGACCTTCACTTAGCTGCCTGCTATGCTCAGACCCCTTCCTCTTGCATGTGAGTGTGTGTGTGTGTGTGTGTGTGTGTGTGTGTATGTGTACTAGTCAATCACAAAAGAAGAAGCTATCAACTATTAGAAGGTACATTAGCTTCTCCACTCCTAAGGCCATCTGACATGGAATGCACCATCCCAGTGGAGGACAGATATAGAAATAGTAGTTCAGACAGTTTCCCACATGTCTTCTGAGACGAATTCTGAAGCCTACAAAATGCGGCATGATTAGGCCAGCCTGCTTTCTTCATAACAGCGACATGAGAGAAGATCCTGTTATGGATTGAATGTAAAGAGCCTCTCACAGGGTATATTTATTTGTTTATTTATTTAACTTGTTTTTTGAGAAGGTCTCACTGTGCAGAGATGCCTTGCCTTTTGAATGCTGGGATTAAAGTCATGCGCCACAACCCGTGTCACATTCACAACACTTGATTTTTCTCCCCTCATGGGTTTGAACACCTGACCCCAACTGTGACCTATTTTGAAAGGTTGTGGGCTTTTTAGAGATAGGACCTCAATGAAAGTACTGGATATTTGTAGGATACACCTCTATGCTATAGCCTGGCTTCCCAGCTTCTGTGTACCTCCTACATTTGAGCAAGAAGCCACAACCAGAACCACAGCTGCTAGCTCTTCATACCTTCCCTGATGTGATGAATTTCTTCTCTTTACACTCTGAGACAAAACAAGCCCTTCCTCCCTTAAGTTGCTCACCTGGCATTTGTTTTCCAGTCGTGAGGAAAGTCTCCAACACAGCTCCTTTCTGCTGTTCTCTGTTAGGAGAAGGGAAACAAATTGGCCATGTTGTCCCCTCTGCCACGTTGTTCTCTTTTAAGCTGTGATGGTCACTATAGTGACTAAGAAGACTGGGGTTTATCGAAGTCTAGTCTGGACCCTTAACTGGGTGGTGCCAGGGAGAAGGAATCTGAAACCTAGACTTGAATCAGATGGCAGGGCAAACAGGCAAAGCTATGGCATGTCCCTGTCACCAAACTGAGGCAGGCTAGAAACACAGGGGTCATTGTGGAGACACAGAAAGAGGGAGAGAGTGCGGTTGACATTGGTCACCATCAGGGAATCAGAAAAGCAGCACGGTTCACCACGTCTGCTCTGAAGGGTGCCTAAATAGAGACAGTCTTTCTATTACACAGAGATACTTTCAACGAAGAATATTAAAATAGCAATGAATCATGCTTACTTCAAGCATGCCTACTGCCTTCCCAGATATTTCCTGGAAGTCTCACAAATAAGAATAAACCTGATAGTAAAAACATCTTGCGAGTTCGGTTTTACACTATCGGCTGTATCCTCACCCGTTGCACACAGGACCGCCTGTGACTTCAGTCTGGCTCTGTTGCAGCTCTTTGAATGTATGCAGGGGCCGCCATAAAAACAAAGGACACTCTCCTGAGTGTCCCACACCCACGCTTGGTTACTTTCCATCTTTCCCTGAGTCAGGTTGCCCCTACCCTGTGCTCAAATCCATGTTATACTTTCTCCCAAATAAACTGCAACTCTATTTTATACTGATGATCCTGAAATTCTTTTCTGTGGTACAGCCAAGAATCCCGTCTTCACCTAAGTGGAGGTTTCTGAGAACTCTTTGGGCTGCTACTGATGGCCATGTTGGGCTGTGTCTCAACCCTGCATTCCATGGCTACTGACGAAAGAGCCAGTGAGTGCTGATGAAGAAAAGGTCAGCATAGCCGGCCCTTGTTGGAACTCCCTGGTTATCTCAGAATAAGGTATGTGTGTGTCAGGGTGGGGTGGGGGTGTGCTGGATATGTGTATGGATGGAGAAAGGGAAGGGACCAGGAACAGCCATCATCTTCTAATACCAAGGAATGTCTCCACAAGCCCTTCTGATGGTCCCTGATTATTCAAAACTAGCTGGCCTTTTCTTAACTAGTAGAGAGAGATACAAGGGGGTCAGAGACAAAAGAAAATGGTGGACTTCATGAAGCCTGGCTCTGGCTTGTCACGGTTTCTTATTAGGTTCAATTTCTCAAGTAATGGAGCGAATTGGACAATTTCATCTTTTCTTTTTGTAGTGAGAACAAGAAATAGCTGGGGCTGACAAGATGCCTCAGCTGGCGAAAGCTTGTGTGGCCAAGCTGACAAATTAAGTTCCATCCTGGAATGACATGGTGGAAAGAGAGAATTGACTCTGAAAGTTACTCTCATGTGCCCCCTCTCCCTCTCTCTGTCTCTGTCTCTTTCTCTGTCTCTCTGTCTCTCTGTGTGTGTCTGTCTCTCACACACACATGAGACAGACAGACGGAATAAATAAATGTAAACAAACAAACAATAAAGGAAAACTGTCTTAGGGCTGGGATACAGTTCCATGGTAGACCAGTTGCCCAGCATACACAAGGCCCCGGAATCGATTCCCAGCTCCAACAAAGAACAAAATGTTGGCTTATGTTGAAGTAAAAAGAATAATTTAGCTTTAGCTGCTAGCTCAGGTCCTGGTACACAGTAGATGTTATCTATGTGTTAACTGAACCAATAAGCAAATACAGGAGGAGCTGTGGGTAGCTGGGTAATACTGTGGGAAGAGCTTAGGAGTTAGAGAATCGAGAAGAATATTCTAGACCTATTCTTTCCCGTGTGCCTTGGACACGTTACATGACCTCACTCAGACTTCATTTGTTTCATTAATAAAATCAGAGATAAGGGACTGGGGATGTGGCTCAGATAGTGAGCCACAGGGCTTGTCTAGCATACCTGATGAGGCCCTGGGTTCAATCCCCAGTACCTTTAAACCAGGCATGGTAGTGTAGCATGAGACCAGCACTGGGCAGCAGAGGTAGGAAGATCAGACGTTTAGCATCATCTTTATCTCCGTAGCAAGTTTGAGGCCAGCCTGGTCTCCATGAGGCCTTGTATCTGAAACACACAAAATTGAATGACTCCCTTCTTCAGTGTTAGGTAAGAAATAAATAACCAATGTTCTGAATGTGCAGAACGCAATGCCCGAATGAGGTAGGTAATAAACGTAGCTGTTTTATGATTTTTTTAAACAGTCAGAAACAGGGGCTGGAGCCATGGCTCAACAGTTAAAATCACTTGCTGAGGACCTGTACTCATGACTGGCTGTAACTGCAGTCCAGTGCCCTCTTCTAGCCTACACGGGCACTGTATGCATGTGGTTCATATACATACATGTAGGCAAACCACCTATATTCATCATACAAAATAAATAAATATTTGTAAAGGAAAATGACAGAAAATGTGGTATACCTAGTGAACACATTGTGGTTCACAGCATAGTATGGAATCTGAAGTGTTTTGGGCAGCGTGCCTCGGCACGACAGAAACTGGTTTTCCTTGGAGTGGGAGTAGGGTATGAGGTGCTGGGTCTGTCTGGTCCCTTAGTCTGCAGCACAGGAAAGGCCACCGACTGAATGAGGTGAGGAGCCAGGCACTGTCATATACCATAGTCTCCTCTTGAGAAAAATGCTGCAAAGCATGTTTCCCCTCTTTTCTGGAAGGAAGAGAGTCTCTGTCCAGAGATATGGCCAACAGTGTCAGTCTGGCTTTGAACGTGCATCAGACACAGCTGGAGGTGATCCAACACAACAGGGTGCAGGGCCCCCGTTTCTGCTCTGGAGTCCATAGGTCTGAGGTAGAGCCCAAGAATTGGCATTCAACAAATTTATAAGTGTGGAGGATGCTAATTTGAGGACCACTAGCCAACGTCAGAGATGCAAGTAGAGTGGAAGAATTTAGATGGACACTTCTGACCCCACATCTGGTCCCTCCCCACAGCTGGCTTCTTTCTGCAGAGTGCCTGCATAGGATCACAGTTGGTGCTCTCAAACTGGTTGATCTGGCAATAGCCTAGGTGGAGCAAAATCTCCTGTAGGCACAAACATCTGAGGATGAAGACTTGGACCACAGGCACGGCTCACTGGCCACTATGGCTGCTGCTACTGTGTCTCCTTCTGTGCCTCCTCCTTTTTGAGACAGGGTCTCCTGTGCCCTAGACCGTCCTTGAATTTGAACTTGCTGTGCAGCCTAGGATGACCTAGAATTCCTCGTTTTCCTGCCTCCATCTCCCGTGTGCTGGGATTACAGGCCTGCACTGCCATACCTAGTTTATGCAGCACCGGAGATCAAGCCCAGGGGTTCCGTGAACGCTAGGTAAGCATTGATTGCAGCATCTGAGCTACACCCTGATGCCTGCAGCTTTCACAAGGCTGCTTTACAGGGGCATTTCCAACACTGGCATTGAGGTGGAATGAGGGTTTAGCTCTCTGGAGTCAACAGTGCCCTGCCCGGCCATCGGAGACACCCCACTGCAGGGCGGCTTTTAATTGCTACTGTATTTAGTAGTTAGCTGAGCTATTGGTGTGGTGATAAGCAAAGGGTGAGACAGAAAAATGCCAGGATTGAGCTGAGAGACTTTATATTTCTCCTTGCGTTTAGCTCACCGGGAATTCTTTACAGAGCAGCCCCATGAGGTTCAGCAGGAAGTCTATGTCAGCCCTGCACTTGATGGGTCTGAGGTTCCCATCTCCTGGCTAGTGGGACCCAGGAGACTGAACCGCAGCTGCTGCCATGCTGCTGCCATGAGTCTCCCCTGCCATTCCCACAGGCAGGGACTGACTGTGACCTTTCTAGGTCCCAAAATAGAAGCCAGAGTTAGCTTTGAGCATCATAAAGCTCTGTGAAGCCACACGCTGTCACTGTTCTTCAGAGTCCCATATTACCAAGGCTGCCTAGATGGAGGCAAGAGAATGGCCACAGAGGCCTTATCAGACTCAGACTTTAAACAACCGAATCTTCTGAAGTCTCAGTGCTGAGACGTGAAGTGTCAGTCCAGACACTTGTCCTTCCCTTGTTGTGGCCCCTCTAAAAATCCAAGGCCAGCCCTACTCAAAGCAAGACAGTACTCTGAGTAGCACTGTCCCCAACTCCAGGTGGAAACGGGGCAGAGAGAGCCTGCTAGTCATAGCCATTCTCGCTGACAAGGGTCTGAGTATGTCCTCAGCTCTGTTTTATAGATGGAAACTGAAGCACGCAAGGCTCGAGTCACTTGGACAGCGTCACACAGAGAGTGAGGCAGGATTTGCGTCTATGTGATCCAAGCCTTGACCTCTCCTCTGTCCTCCTTCCAAGTCCATCCCCTCCTTGGCCCCAACCTGCAGCTGCCAGGGCTTAGACACTGCCAGTCCCCTACCTGCCAATCACACAGCCATGGTCACCTGTGTTCATGTAGCAGGAAAGAAAATGGTGAGAAGATGGCGGCAGGGGCGGAGGGCTGTTAGAGGATGGGCCGTGACCCTGGAGGCTGAGGTGGGAGCACTTGAAACTTAGGATCAGATGACCTGGTCCCTCAGCCTCCTACCTGGATGAACGTGAGAAAGTCTCTTAACTCTGTACAGACCATTTTCTCATCTATAAAATGAAGACATACTAAGCATGGGTGGCTCATTCCTGTGATCCCAGCACTTAGAAGATTGAGGTAGGAGACTGTTGCAAACTTGAGGCCAGCCTGGGCTACATAGTGAGACCCAAGCAAACAAAGAAAAATAAAATAAAGGGGTAGAGATATAGAGCTTAGTGTGAAGAATGCTTGCCTAGTGAACATGAAACCCCAGGATTGATTCCCAGCAGAGCATAAAACAGAAGAAATCTAATTCCACATTTGGGAGTTGGAGGCAGGAAAATCAAAAGTTCAAGAACACACACACACACACACAGAGAGAGAGAGAGAGAGAGAGAGAGAGAGAGAGAGAGAGAGAGAGAGAGAGAGACAGAGAGACAGAGAGACAGAGACACACAGAGAGAATACTGCAGCAAACAACACATTTTTAAAGGCCAACAATAACAACAACAAAACACCCAGCACACATCTATTTTGTGGATCCTTGGAAGGAGTTTGTTGGGATAAAGCATCATGGAGCCTAGATGTCCATAAATCTGCTTCGCTTGGACAAGTAACACACATCCTTACCTAGACACCAGACCAGGAGCACATGACCTGTGCAGTCTTGTTCTTGCCAGAGGCTCTCCCTGGAGGTCATTACATGCATGGTCATCATGGAGCACATTGGCCACTGTTTGCGTGCAGTACATTCAGATAGAACTGTCATCCAGTCATACACATCCCTGAACTCTGTGCATGGAGCTGGAGCAAAGGCTCATGAGCAGCAAGCTCTGATTCACACTATCAGGAGTGATGCTCAGGCATCCCGAGTGGGAAGGGTAGCTGTGTATAGTCCTGGAGACAGGCCGTACCCAGACCTTTTTGGATGCTTTTCCAGTGATGCTGGAGTCCATGCACATGAGTGAAGAAGCAAGGAGAGAAGCATGGAGAAGTGGCAGGAAGCCGAGGAATCATAGCCACTGAAGAGTTGAATAGGAAATCACTGTAACTGGCTAGAATGCAGACACATTCAGAGCATGGTAGGAAGAATCACTCTGAAGGCAAAATAAAGAAACCTACTGCAGCAAGGTTTCTACGTCCCTCTAGAAACTGCTATATAGCAGTCTGGGTGAGTCAGGAGTATCCAGAGAAATAAAATCCAAAGAATATGGGGTGGGATGGACAGAAAGACCCAAAAAATAAAGTCCCAAGATCTGCAACCAGTGACCTGAAGATCCAGGAGATGCTACAATGTAGTTCTTATCTAATCCTGAAGGGCTGAGACCCAGGAGCGCTCGCTGTTGGTGTAGGTTCAGTCTGAAGACTGGCTAGATCAAGAAAGAGATGATGTTTCTCTTTAAATCCAAATGCCAAGAAGAAAATGGCATTCACAGCATTCGAGCTGGAGGAATTGTCTTATGAAAGCGTAGCTTACTTCCCGCTGCCCTTGACTATAAATGTGATGACTAACTGCTTCGAGCTCCTGTCGTTGCGATGAGCTGTAACCTGGACCCAGAACTGAAGTAAATCCTGTTCTCCCCTAAGTTGCTTTTGGTCAAGATTTTTTAATCACAGCAACATAAATGGATCTAGAACAGTTCCTCTTACTGTACTAGTGTCTTCTAGTTGTCTTTTAACCTCACCAGATCACGTGGACAAAGGCTATCATGGTAGCCATAAAATATAGATCTTACTGGCACAAAGCTCCCACTTGCAGATACCACAGCCTTCTTCCCCAGGAACTCCTGGTGTCTTAGAAAGTCTCCACCCACATTGAATCATTTCCAACCAATGGCTGCCCTTGCTGAAGAGACTGCCAAGCCACAGCCGTGCCAAGCCTGCCTTTCCACACACTCCAATAGCCAGAGAGGCTTGGCCCCAGGTATTCAGAAGCTGCAAGCTGTTCAAGCATGCCACGGGGCCTCCTGGTGACTGGCTACAATGCCCCTTCCCTCCGCTATGAGAATGTCTTTGTAACTACATAGGCTTGGCTCACAGATGTAGCACTGAGAGGTGTGGATGTCTTTTTTTGGTTATCTCCTGTCCTCACAAGGACACTAGTCACATCAGTCTGAAGGTCTTCCCTATTCTAATATACATATTCATAACCAATTGTGTTGGTTTGACTAGGAATGGCTCCCCTAGACTCATGTGTTTAAATGCTTGGCCATAGGAAGTGGCACTATTATGAGGTGTGGCCTTATTGGAGTGGGTGTGGCCTTGTTGGAGGAAGCGTGTCACTGTGGAGGCAGACTCTGAGGTCATATATGCTCAAACTACATCCAGCATGGCATACAGTCTCCATCTGCTGCTTGCAAATCGAGATGTAGAACTCCCAGTTCCTTTCCAGCATCATGTCCACTTGTATAACGATGTATTCCTACCATGACAATAATGGACTAAATCTCTGAAACTATAAGCCAGCCTCAGTTAAATGCTTTCTTTTATAAGAGTCACCATGGTTATGATGTCTCTTCGTAGCAATAAAACCCTAACTAAGACACCAATTATACCTGCAAATGCCCTTTTTCTGAGTAAGGTCAGGTACTAGGGTACTGGGAGTGAAGACTTCAGTCTATTCCACCCCTAAAACCCTTTTTCTTTTTCTCTTTTTCCTTCTCTACCATTGTCAATTGGGGACTTGTCTTTTTGCTTCAGATCTGGCTGTCATGGTCCCTGAGTCCTCTCTATTGACAGTGCCAGGTACACAAAGAGGGATCTCCCCTCCCTGCTGTCTTCCCAGGCTTCCTTCACGGGGAGACTTCCTTCCATTTCTCATTGGCAATCAGCAAGATTTCATCGTATACTGATGTCTAACCCAATCACTGGGAAGAAAACACGGGCACTCATCACTGTTAGCTTAGACAAAGTGGGATGGAGTCTGAGCAATCAGAGCAATCAGAGGGCTTGTTATATATAACGCAGGTCGTGGGCTGGGGGTGTGGCTCCGTGGAAAGCCCGGATTTGATTCCTAGCAACAGGAAAACAACTGACACTAACAACAAGAGCAACATGAGAACCCACACCCCTCCGATTGTGAGGCTCCATCTATCTCCAGTTTCCAGCTCAGTAGATCTGCACTGGAATTGAGGATTGTATTTGAACTTGGAAATTTGAAATTGCAATTTGAACCTTCTCCTAAGCTAATTGTGCATGTTCGTGGGGGTTTTTTGGTTTTGGTTTTGGTTTTTGGTTTGTTTGTTTGTTTGTTGTTGGTTTTTTTGGGGGGGGTTGTTTTTCAAGACAGGGTTTTTCTGTGTAGCCCTGGCTATCCTGGAACTCACTCTGTAGACCAGGCCTCAAACTCAGAAATCCACCTGCCTCTGCTTCCCAGGTGCTGGGGTTAAAAGTGTGCACCACTACTGCCCAGCTACAATGTGATTTTTGATACACATCTATACTTTGCAGAAATAATTAAATCAGCATTATTGTCATATCTGATACCTCAAACATGTATGGCTTTTGCCTGAGAACATTCAAAATCTTCTCCGGAAGCTATCTTGGAATTCACAGTACGACTATAGTCACCCCACTGTTGACAGAACATCTGAATTTGCTTCTATCCAATTGTGACTTTGAGCCTGGTGTCCAACCTTTCCCCATCCCCCCTCTTCTCAGCCCTGATAACCACTGCACTATCCTGCCCTATCCCTAGTGTATCCAGCTTCCTCTTCCACATGTAAACGAGCTTTTGCAATGCTTGTTTCTAGAACAGGCTTGTTTCCTGCACTGCAACGTCCTCCGGCGCTGCCAGAATTGAGGGCGTTTTGTTGTTGTTGTTGTTTGTTTGTTTTGCGCTGCCATTGTTTTGAGGCAGGGTTAAAGGTATTTCAGGCTGAATTCAAACTCACAATGTGGTCAAGGGTGATTTTGAAGTCCTGATCCTCTTGCTTCTCCCTACTAAGTGCTGGGATTACAGGCACGGGCTGTCATGCCTGGTTTGAGTGCTAGGAACTGAACTCAGAGCTTCGAGTATTCAAGACAAACATTCTATTATCCTTAGCTTCTGAATGTGAATTTTTAAAATTTGTTTTATAATTGTGTATTTGATGTACTAGATGCACCGGTTGGGGGTGGGCTTATGAAGACCACAGTGTGTCTATAGAAATCAAAAGACAGCTTTCAGGAACCATTCTAGATTTCAGGACTCAACTCAGATGGTTAAGTTTGTGGGCCTTACCCACTGAGCTATCATGCCAGCTCAGAATCTGAGGCCTTTGACTTGGAGCTTTCTTTGAGAACCAGTGGTTTAAGTCAATCAGATTTCATCTTAAAAGATGGAGTTGGCCGGGCAGTTGTGGCGCCCGCCTTTAATCCCAGCACTTGTGAGGCAGAGGCAGGCAGATTTCTGAGTTTGAGGCCAGCCTGATCTACAGAGTGAGTTCCAGGACAGTCAGAAATACACACACAGAGAAATCCTGTCTCGAAAAACAAAACAAAAAAACCAAAAACAAACAAAAATAAAACCAGAACTCAACTCTTGGGAAGTACATTACCACTCACAGGTGGATGCCTGACCCATTCCCACCAGGAAGGAACAAGGTGGAAAAGTGGGAAGCCCTCAGCCAATAAAGAAGAGATTCAGAGCAGTGCGTGTGGACCACACGGTTAGTTGTTGTCATAGAAAACTGAGAGAATGAGCTAGATAATGCCATCATTGGGATGGACAACTGGATAGGTTTCCTTGACCTTGCTTCTCATTCTGAAAACAAAACAGAAGGCTGGTTACACGAGGTAAAAAGCCACAAGGCAGGTGTGGTGGTTTACAGTTTACAAATGTAATCCCAGCACTCTGGGGGCCAAAGGAGAAGGATTTCCATGAATTTAGGGTTAGCCTAGGCTACATAGTAAACTTCAGGTCAGTCTTAGACACAATGTGAGACTTTCTCTCTCTCTCTCTTTTTTTGAAAAGCCAATAAATAACAACAACAATAATAATGATAATGACAAAGTACAGAATTATTTATTAGTGTTCCCGGAATCAGATTGTGGCAGGAAAGTAGGGACTGGAGAGAGAAGTACCAAGGTTAACATCTAAAAGGAGCCAGTTGGCAGAGGACTGGAACCTTTCCTATCTGAACTCTGTGCAACCAACAGCATGTGTGAGAAAAGCCAGCCACTTACAAGCATGGGAAGGTGATCACCATATAAATGACCTGGGAAGGTGCTATGTCCATGGGACATGAAGCCCAGTGTGGCTTGACTGTTGACTACTTTGTGGGTTCTTTTTACTTCCACCCTTTTCCACCCCTCTTCTTCTTCCCTTCCAACCTCCTAACACTAAGTAAGAGAGAAGGAAGGACAGAGAGAAGAGAGAAAGAAACCCCTGAATAAAGTCAGGGGTAGGAAAGGGGGGCAAAGATATTATTAGACTTCTTCCTGCTGATTAGGGGTGTCAAGTTCCTTGGGGCAAATTTGATCTTTGCAGTCAGGAAAGTCTTTCTCCTCCTCCTTCCTCCTCCTCTTCTCCTCCTCTTCCTCCTCCTCCTTCCTCCTCCTCTTCCTCCTCTCCTTCCTCCTCCTCCTCCTCCTCTTCCTCCTCCTCCTTCCTCCTCCTCTTCCTCCTCTCCTTTCTCCTCCTCCTCCTCCTCCTCCTCCTCCTCCTCCTCCTCCTCCTCCCGTCTTCCTCTCCCTCCTTCTTTTTGCACACTGCTACTTGACAGACAACCACCTACAGCATCCAATCATCAACTGGCCAACTTCTATCGGGGCTCTAGCATTTATATATCCTCTGAGAAGTCCAAATGTCATACACTAGCAGAAACTATCTGTAGCTGTCAAAAACCACACCCTGCTAGAGCACAAGACAAATCATAGTCAGCTGCTTTGGACAGTTTTGAAGCAGTTCCATATCCCAGACCTGGGATTAAAACAAAACCATTCTTATGTTTCTGTGATTTTAGAGAAACCAAAATTCTCACTACCGCCAAACACCTTTGAAGCTAGGCTTTCCCCACTCCTAGAGGCTCCCATTCTTGGGAGTGTCTTTCTTTCTTTCTTTCTTAATAAGCTTTCTCACTGTTTCAATTCTCTTACCACATGTCCTGGTACAATCCTTTGCCCTGTAAACTAAGTTGGATACACCTGTAACAAGATGAATAAGAGGCTGCCATGTGCTGGCCCATGCTTTCCATCCCAACAATTGGGATGGAGAGGCAGTTGGATCTCTGTGAGTTCCAGGCCAGCCTAGGTCACATAGTGAGACATGACCTGAAAAAAATAGGGCTTATATCATTGCTAAACAGTGAGATGAGTCTGATTAGACAGCACTGCGTTCTGAAATCAGCGGCTATCACAGCTCCATTCTGGGTCTTTAGTTATAAATGAAAAGTCATGGTTGTGGGGGAGGTTTGTACACCTGCTTGAGGTCACTACATCCATTTCCACATAAATTCACGCATGTCAGACCCTCTGATCCCTTCTCCTCCCTACTTAGTCATTATCTACTTTTACATCTCTATGAAATTATCTACAGTCAAGCCTAGCTTCTGCCGCACTCTGGAATGCTTTTCCTGGCCTCCCTTTCTGCATCTGTGTTACAGAGATAGTAATTGTACCCCTCGTGGAATAGCTGTGAGGATTAAGTAAAACCACGTGTGTAAATAAAGATGTGTATTAAGATAATTGGTGTTGTGGCTACACATCCACAATCTCCCCCATGCATAACATCACCACTAATTACAGATTGATTCCCAGGTGTCGGATGATTATCATTTTAAAACTGTATTTATAGGTATTGACGTCTACTCGCTGACATAAATCTATACCTAGGGATATAAACCTTGGCTCCCAGCATTTCATACAAACATTTGCATGCCTGTCTTCTTGGCTGTGGGTCTTTCTAGAAGCTATCTACAGGAGTGAGATCTGAGTGATGTATACTCCCCTCTCCTCATATAAATGGGATGTGCATTATCCCAGCTCTCATGAGTTCAGATGTCAAGAGGGGATTAAATGTGCAAGGATTTTATTAGGGAGGAATGTCTAATAAAAGGCAAATGAAGACCAAGCTGTGAGCCTGCATAGCAAGGCTGACCTGAATCAAGGAAGGAGGGAAGAAAGTTTGGGAGGTGTCTTTCTATGCTGCTGTGCAGTGCAATGGAGATCTGACAAGGACACCAGAGAGTCCACTGGCAGGTGAGGTATGAGAGGAATCCCTGCCTTCCAGCAGTCCTCTCCCCGCCCCTGTCCCAGCTTTTCCTTTAAGATCTCTTGAATCCCAGTCTGGCATTATTTGAAATTTCCATGTAGAAGACTCCGTTTCTGACTCTCTAACATCTACCGTCTGAGAGTTCAATGACAGGCATGTGGCCTCATGCCCTGTTTCCTGCTGTGCTGGGGCTCAGCCTCATGTATGCTAGACATGCCCTCTACTAGCCAAACTTCATCTCCAACCCAGGAGGGAACTCCTGTTGGCATCGTCACCCCGCTCAGTCTCTGGCCTCCATCAGCCATCTGAGATGTCATAGCCAGACTGGAGCTTTGGCTGTAATTAGAATGGGGCCCAGTTTCTCTTGGCTGTCACATGAGGCATCTTCTATGTTTCATGCTTGGTGAAAACACAAAACTACAGATTCAATGATAGAAACTCAAATTCAAGAGATTCCACTTGAGGATCCCCTCCCCCATGGCCGTGTGTCCCTGTGTCTCTGCTCTGTGTCCTTAAGTCTAGTGTCTCACATAGAACATGGCCTGAACTCTGTCCCTAGCCTATCATGGGGAACTCTGCCTAAGCTTAGGAATGCTGCTCTCCAACAACACTCGGAGAAATTTTCCCTACAGAAGAATGGGAGGATCTAGAACATTCTTGGCTTGATAGTTGGAAGCCATGTCTCAGACCAGGAACATGATAAGGGAAAGAGAGGTGCTAACCCCTTAAGTCTTTCTCCCCTGAGGTCCAGAACTTCCTTCAAGATATGTTGGGCCAACCCTGATTGGAGATAAATGGTGGCAGGACATTGGCTCTGTAAGAATCACCTTATGTTCCACTGCCAAGTCCACTGAGGGAACCAGCTCCAGCAGCCCCCGCCCAGTACTGTACCAATGAAAGGACTATTTATGTGAGAGCTATATCTGCAGAGGGAACAATAAACTGTAAAGCAAAGTATGAAGGTTTGCGGCGAGCACTGTAAAGTTTTATATTCCTGAAAACTAGGGATAAAAGATATAACCATTTGAGACAAAGTGGATAAAAGGGGTTTCCACGCGATTGTAAAACAGCCTTATAATAGTTAATTGCTAGTTTCTTATTACAACGGGGGAGAATCAAAATAGGTTTTAAAAACCCCACACTGCAAAGTGAAAGGAAGTAGGAAAAGAGACGGAAGGGGTGACCTACTAGAAAGATTGGAGTCAAGTTCTGCCTCTTCTAGAAGAGAGAACACTGCTGTTTAAAAGTGCTGGCCATGTCTGATAGTGATGACTAGCCACTACCCATGCCTGGCTTGCCTTTCCCATCCTCAGTCTACCACCACCAGAGGAGTTGAGAAGACACCTCTCTTAGACTGTAGTGTTTTATGCCCAGTGACAGGGCACAAGAGCATCTTTAACCCTCCCACCTCAATACTCAACTCCCTTCAATCCCAATGCCTCCATAGGCCTGGTAGTGCTAGCAACTGGGGTGGAGAGAGTCCGCGGGAAATGGAAAGCCAAGCAGGTCAGAGGTGTCTCTAGATGAGCTAAGAGAGATGGTGAACAATACAGGTACCAGAGAGGACTTAAGGCTCCACAGAGGGGAGCTGACCTGAGTTGGGTGTAGCAGGCCAGGAACTTTCCAGAATGATATTGTAACCAGAAGAACCATCCTGTGTACTGGTGTGAATGCTCCTGAGCGAGGAACGTCCAAGGGTTGGTTCATACTACATCCTTGTAGATGCACTAGAGCAGTTCAGAAGGCACCTCACAGGCGTTCCAGGGTTCTGTGTCTCTAAAGAGACACACACAGTTGTGGCAGAAGCAGAAAAGATATGCTTGAAGGGCCAGGACTGTGGAGCCACCATGATGGCCCATGGGTAGGGGACTTGCCTTTGACCCTGATGACCCAGCTCAGTCTTTTGGACTCACAACGGTGGAAGAAGAACTGGCTCCCAGAGGTTCTTTGACCTCTACTTGTGTTCTATGGATCACGTAGATAGATAGATAGATAGAAATAGATAGATAGATAGTAGATGATAGGTAGATGAGGAAAAGGTCAGGTGTAGTTGTATACCTTTGTAATCTTGATGCTGAGGAAACAGACGGCAGAATCATAGGTCTGGCAGACCAATCAAGAAGCTTCAGACCAAGGACAGATCATGTCTTTAAAAACAAGTGGATAATACTCATGGTTGACCATCTGGCCTTCTTCACTGAACACTGAAGTTCACACATAGCCAGGTACACAAGAACACACACACACAAAGAAAGATACGCTTCTGTGTTAGCTACTTTCCTGTTACTGTGCTAAAACACTGTGAACAAAAGTAGCATATGGAAGAAAAGGTTGACTTGGGCTTCCAGATTCAGAGGAGGAGTCCATAATGGTGAGAAAAGCATGGTAGCAGGTGACAAGAACAGGAAGCTGACAAATTGCATCATCAATAGCAAACATGGAGCAGAGATAGAGAACTGGATTTGGAAGCAGACTGTATCCCCAGTGACCTACTTCCTTCAGCAAGGCAGCACCTCACCATAACCTCCCTAAACCTCCTCCAACTGGGAACCAAGCCTTCAAATACCCAAGTCTGCAGGAAGACATTCTCATTCAAACCACCACAACTTCCAAAGGAGGAAGTTAGTTGGAGCAGAGAGTTCAGTAACTGTATAAGGGATCCAAGCTTTGGCCCACTTGGTGAAGGGTTTGGAATGCATAGTGCAGGATTTTCTGCCCGTGCTCTATCCATTCCATGTAGTACTACATACAACTTTGCATATCACATGCTTCATTAGCATATTCAGTGTCACAAAGGGATGTGTTTAAGTATGATAAGGAGCCTGGGTGACATTCAGACACTAGAGAGTGCTTCCATGCCTGTGGCCGTCAGATTGATCCTTGCCACTTGGATGTGCACATGTACAACACACACACACACACACACACACACACACACACACACACAGGAGAACATAGAACTCAGGTCATCAGTCTTGTAGAGCAAGGATACCTGCTAAGCCATCTGATAGGTTATTTTCAATATGCAGATTTTGCAAGGCTTTGTGTCAGGAATTCCAAAGTGTAACTTCTGACCTACAGTATACAACCTATCTGAGCCACCACGGCCACCTGTAAAGCTGGGGCATTAGATGCATTCCAGGAGGGCGAGGCAGAGCTTAAGTCCCACCATGTTCCACAGCAGATGTCATACCATTTCTGACATCCAGGACCAGAGGTCCAGTGGGAGGGAGCTACTTGTCTCTTCCTGGACACAGGAACAGTGATTTCTGTTCCACTCCCAATCTGGGGATCCCCAAGGATCTGTTTGGAGGCTCAGAAAAAAAATCCTTTCGCTGGGGAGCTTACAGACTTTCTGTGAAACGGTAGTATGAATATTGTTGTAAGAATAGATTTTTTTAAAAAACAGGGTTTCACTATGTAGCTCTGGTTGGCCTAGGACTCACTATATTATGCACAGACTGCCCTTAACTTGTAGGAATCTGTCTGCCTCTGCCCCCCAAGTGCTGAGGTTAAAGGTATGTGCCATCATGCCCCACATAGTAAGACAACAGTTTACTGAAGGTTCTCTTGTCAGTCTAGCCCCGCTGAGTCAACTTTCAGCCCCACGGTGAGATTCTCTCTGCTGGTAGTGCCCTCTTGAAACCACACCTACTAATCACACCCCACCCCACCTTGGAGATCACCTCTCAGAGAAGATAGAAGAGGCTGCCTGAACCTTGCCCTTCCCGTGAGTGGTAGTCCCTAAGCAGCTCAATGAGACTACTTCCTGCCTGAGAATCAGTCCCTCCTTCCTAGGGTCTGGGGGTCACCAGTCTCCAGTGAGTTCTGCTGAGTCATTTGACCTGTGACACACACACACCCAAAGGAAACCCTTCGAACTCCTCAGGCTCTGTCAAGAGGAAAGCCATGACCTACACTGGGCAAAGCAGGAGGTTCGCCTCCCCAGCCACAGCCTGACTTCTTTTGACTAGGGCAGGAGAGACAGGTGGAAGAACTTGGAGACTCTCTTGACTCGGGCTATAGCTGCTGAAAAGACTGAAGAGAGCCCAAGGTAGCAGGTGCACTTAACTTGCCCCAGATGTCCCCACTTAATGGCATGCTGCATGCACAGTGATTTTTTTTTCCAGGACAGGAAGGCCCTGGTTTTATGGTCTTTGTAACAGAAAAGAGCTCCAGTAGGAACACACTACCACTTCCTTTGTTAACTGGACAATTATTGAGCCACCATCCTGTGCTAGGCAGAGTGCTCAGCTCTGCATACCTCTCTGGTAAACAGTGTCACCCACATAGTGTGTGCTCACAATTTGGGCAGACACAGCTCCAGCGATAGCACAGTGCAGTGACTCCTGCAAGAACTGTGAGCCGGGTGGTATGTGGGTTGGAATTGCATCACCAAGAATAGGTCTTAGGAGCAAAGGAAGGGGCATGAACATGTCAATCAAGAGGAAAGGGTGGGAACACACGGAGCCTGAACACGTATCGAAATGCGCGGAGGTAAAAGCACCATTCCTTGGATCTGGGCTGGAAAATCCTGTTGAGGCCACCATACCATCTCCTGCACCCACTCTTCTAGACAGAGAAGCTGGACCAGGTGGTTCTTGGAATTCAGAAGGCCTACAGGGCCCTCAGTCTAAGCCCCATTCCAGGGTGGGGTGTCTAGCTCTGGAAGCCCTGGCACCATCTTAAACCTCCACTTAAGAGGATGGGCTGTTCCGGGGCTGGGAGGAGATGGGGGAAAATGGGCCTGGTCTTGTTGCTTGCAATGGTGGTGCAATCCTGGCCTCCAGGCTACTTTCTTGGCCCCTTCTCCTGAGGCTATGGACCAGGCCATATTTATAACATGAACATACTGCACATGTTGCCTGATACAAAGCATGATTTATGTTTTAGTACTAACTCAGTGTGTCTAGGATGCCCCACTTCACAACTCTCCTGTGTTAGAGGCAGTTAGATTACAAAAAAGCAAGAATAGCCCATGAATGAAATTTAAGCATCCTCTGCTAAATCCTTACAGCAGTCTAGTAAGGTGGGTGCTTTGTTATGTTGATTTTACGAACTGAAAGATGGAGGCACATGGAAGATTGCCCAAGATCTCAGGGTAGGAATTATGCCCCGAGTTTGGATGTCTACTCCTGATCTCTAAGGTCTGTGAGTGTGACATGCACGGTGAGACATTTCTGAGTCGAGACGTCTCAAGATAAGCAGGTTCCAGATGATCAGTGTGGGCGGAAGATAGCCACAGTGATCTGTGTGAGAGAGGCCAGGAGGACAGCACAGTCTGCAAGTGTTTGATGTGCAAGCATAAGGACCTGAATTCAGGTCTTGGCACTCATAAAAAGCTGGTGCGGGGGTGTGCCTGTAATCCTAATGTTGGAGGGAGACAGATATTGGGCCAGGGGGATCCCTGGATTCTGCTAGCCAGCAGTCTAGCCAAACCAGTGCAATCCAGGTGCAGGGAGAGGCTAAGGAAGATACCCATTGTCAACCCTTAGGCTCTGCATACACACTTGCACACACATCTATATATACAGACACACAGACACACACACACACACACACACACAGGGAAAACCAGGACAGTGTGTTGAGGCTAGAGAGAGGGTTCAGTAGTTAAAAGCACTTTCATCTATCCCCAAGGACCTGAGTTTGGTTGCCAGCACACAGATCTGGCAGCTCTCAATGGCCTGTAACTTCACCAGTGGCATCTGACAACTCTGAGCTGTTTGAGCACATGCCTACACATGTACATGCCGCCCTGCTGAAACATATGCATGCACATGATGAAAACCTGATCATTTGCACAAACATGAAACTCAGGAAGGGAAGAACTGAGGGAGAGGAAGAGGGAGCTGTGGGAAGGTGTATGTCAATACCAAGCTGAGCTTGGCTTTGAAGATGGGAAAGAACTCCTCACAGTCAGCTCAGGTGGCCCAAGTCTGGGAAAGGAAAGGAGGCAGATTCTCTCCTAAATCTTCTAGAAGGCACTCATCCCTGCTTGGACCTCTGTCCTCCAGGATGTTGACAACAAACAAATGAACCCTCCCTCCAAAAAAAAAAAAAAAAAAACACAGTTCTCATTCCAGGGAGAAACAGGTACTCTGAGCCAAATATGAGAGACCATAGCTAGCAATATGGATTCCGGATGTCCTGAATGCCATGCTCCACTGTGGAATTAGTTATAGTCACAGAACAAATGCCAGTTAGTGCATTTACCAACTACACTATGGAAGTAGCAAGTAGGTATGTTACAGTGTGTAGAGGGTGGTTCTGATGCTAAGGTCCTGTTCCCAATTGGCTCTTGATCAACCAATAAAGATACCAGCGACCCATGGCTGAGGATGGGGCAAGACACTTCTAGTTGCTCAGGAGGACACAGAGGAATTGGGAGAAGGGGTGGGGAAGAAGAAGGAGGCAGTAGCAGCAGGAGATAAAGCCAACCAGCCATGTGAGTTTTTGGTTGGAATAGCCAATGGCCACTCTATCCGATCATGCCTGGGGAGACAGGGATGTTTAGGAGTGCCAAGTCATTGAGTTAGCAAAGGCATTTTAAGATATGATGATGATGATGATGATGATGATGATGATATGTGTGTGTGTGTATGTGTGCTGTTTTTTATCCGTATATCCAAGAGAATTTGGGTGGGAGCTGATAGCAAGGTCTGTCTGGAGCTTAAAGCAAAACCTACACACTACAGATGGTATGCAATGTGGAAGGCAAGAATCCACTATTAATTTAAGAAATTCTAGGATGGATTACACACACACAATGATATAGTTTAATAGGGGGGAGAACTGGTTTCTCAGTGGAGAGGAACCACGTCATGTGGCTCCAGCATAGGAAACTTGAACAAATGAACACAGAGAGAGCCTCAGCTCAGAGACGCTGGGAGCTCCTGCTGTGCAAAGAAACAGCCTGGCTGCCCCAAGACAGAGTCAGCTGCCTGCTTCATAGCAAAATATCAAAGGATAGATTTTTTAAAATATGATTTAATTGTTTTTAAGGATAGACGGGAATAGAGATTTTGCCAGAGCCACATGGGGATTTCTTCCTGCAGTTAGGAACTGATACAAAGAGCTTAAGGTGAGAGGCAAAGAGGCAGATGGTAGATGCAGCCTGCTTCGTACAAGCAAATAATCAAAGGATAGGGATAAATAAAATTTGATTTAATTGCTTTTAAGGTAGAAAGGGAGTATAATGGTAATTGTTTAAATATTCTTAAGTGTACAGAGCTATTAAGCTCCACAGAAAGGATAAGTTAGGGAGAGTGAATTTAAAAAAAAATAAATAAATAAACGCTTTAGAGAAGATTTTAAAAAGTCTTGCCAGGACAATTTCTCGGGATCTTTGAACACAATCTACTCTTGGGATTTCTGGGATTTCTTTGCCTGGTACGACATAAATAAACCCTGGAAATGGGCTTGTACAGTAAGCAGAAGGGAATTTAATTAAAGTTAATTACAGAGAAATAAAAGTATTGAGGCATTCAATCTTAAAAAACTAGATCAAAAGCAGGGATAGGTCATCTACTCTATCTCAGACAGTGAAATTAGGGATAGGTCATCTACTCTATCTCAGACAGTTGAAATTTAGGTCTTGAGAATTATATAAAGAGAGAGGCTGGAAATAGGCTCATATAGTAAGTAGACAGAGATATTAAATAATTGAGGCCTTGATCTCATGAAGGTTGGGGCAGGAGACAGCAGAAGCACTGTCTCACCAGTTAATATTTGTTTAGATTGCTTTATTTTCTTTGAATTGTTTTATTTATCAAAATGAGTGTGGTTTTGAGTTTGATGGTTATATTAAAATTCCTCTGGAAGAGAGGTCAAGCTAAACAGTGATTTCCAGTTACTGAACCAAGGACTTGTTATTTTGGGAGAGAGGCTCTGTGTTTGTTTTGACAGGAAAGGAGAGGAGGCTTTGGAACCATTCAGAGTCATATGGGTCAGATATGACAGTGGGAGACCCCCTGAAAACTAGAAAAATTCAAGAGAATCAAACAGGACAGGTAAAGATTCACCATGCCATCCTTCATATGGCATGAATGAAGACTTACTACAGTTGGTTCTAATAAAATTAACTTATAAAAAGACACCTGTCTTTCATCTGCTCGTACAAGGAGCATAATTTTATCCTTAACTGGTGATGCACCCTGCACAATCCATATGAAAATCTTAATGATACTAAAATTTTGGTTGTGAAACTCATATATTGCAGAATGTACAGCTCTGACAAGATCCATCCGTGGGGATGCTGAACTGACCTGCTGTTTCAGCCCCCTCCTTCTTGATGCTGTCCAGAGACTTGCTTTCTGAACAGCCTCAGGTTTGCTGCTGATTCCAGGTCATCTTGCCTCATCCAACCTTCAGACGGATCTGGTCAAAACTTAAGTCAAGCTCTGAACCTTCCAAATATGCAGACATTGGATAGCAGATGCTAAAGCTAGCCTTCTTAAGTCTAACCAGTTTTTCTAATTTTCCTACTCCTCCCCACCCCTTTAGAAAATTTCTCACCACCCACATTCAGCAGGAAGAAGCTATGGACAGCTCAATTCCCTGGGTTTGTGTATCGGTAATGGTTATTTTACAAATTAAAGATAGTTTGTCATTTTGAGGGATAATTTGGAAATGGTCTTAATTTTGAACAGGGAGGAAATAAGTGAGATGCATTACTAAATTTTACCCTTGAGCAAAGTATTGTGTAGCCATAATCCTTAATTGATCGAAATCTTTATAATTGATACAAATTGAAGTTATAATTTCTTACATTGGTACAGAATTTATACTGATACAGGTTTTAGTTTTTCATTGGTTTGAATTTCTTATATTGATACAAAATTTAAGATTAATATTGTTACTCTTAGATAGGCATTATGCCTACACAACTCATTTAAGAATACAAGGCTTAGACCCAGTCCTTCTTATAGCTGCTTTACAAACTAAAATGATTAAGCAACACAAGTTAAAGGCCGGATAGAAAACTCATGGTTATGTTAGGTTCTGATTTAATTATAATAAAGTACCTTCAATTTACTCAAATAGAAATGACTAAGAGTAGCTAAGATTTAACAGTTCAAGATGCTTTACTTAGTCTTCAAACACATCAGAAATCCACAGAATGTAACATTTAATGCTATTTCCTTATTAGAGATCACTTGACAGTGAGACATGTCTGCTCCTGACAGCATCCTCATTCTCCTTCAAAGAAAAATTGAGCATCTTTACCTCCAAACGAGGTTGCTTACTGTGGCAAGGTAGCCATGAGGTAGAAATTGCCTATTTCATCTGCAGACAAAATACTGTCCTGGAAAAGGACACACTACGCAGCATAGTTGACTGATAGCTCTGCCAAGACAAGGTTAACAGTCCTTTATAAGCCTGCTTTTCAAAGCTCTGTCAGATGATCCTGGGCCAAAAGGCTGAAGACAGAGGCTCCAACACTATAAGAAATTAGGGGGCTGTCCATCTAGTCAGCTGTCTCTACAATTGTTTCAGCTTGAGAAGCCGTGTTTGGTGTTTCCTATATACCCAGGCAAGGCTTACGCTGTTCTCAGATTTCTGACGGGTTGAAGACTTGTTTTAGTCTCATAATCAAACTCAAGTTGTTTAACATTGAGAGGTTATAGAGTGGAAGACATGGTTTTCAGATGGCGTTGCAGGCTAAAATCTAAACATAATCCAGGGATAGAAGCATAATTCTTTAAGTTAGGAATGATGGTAGAGTACTTTATCTAATTGACAAGTATGATGGACTGGATGTTAATTGTATATCTTACTTTGTAATTTAATAATTGTTATGGTTTTCTTCAATTTAGGTCTGGTAGAAGAGGTTTTTTTGTTTTGTTGTATTGTGTTGTTTTTTTTTTTTTTGTTTTCTGTTTTTTGTTTTTTGTTTTGGACAGAAAAGGTAAGATGTAGAGGATGGTTCTGATGCTAAGGTCCCCAATTGGTTCTTGGTCAATCAATAAAGATACCAGTGACCAATGACTAAAGATGGGGCAGGACACTTAGAGTTGCATGGGTAGGACACAGGGAGAATCAGGTGGGGAAGAAGAGGGAGGCGACAGCAGCAGGAGATAAAGCCAACCAGCCATGTGAGTTTTCGGTTGGAGTGGCCAATGCCCTGGGGTTGCAGGGCAAGTTTAAGAGTGCCCAGTCATTGAGTTAGCAAAGGCATTTTCAGATTTGCTGGTGTGCGAGTGTGCATGTGTGTTTTCACCCATGGATCCAAGGAAATCTGGGTGGGAGCTGGTAGCACAGTCTGCCCAGAGCTTAAGCTAGGGTAGCAAAAATTACATGCTACACAATAAAGCAGGGAAGTCCCTGCTATAGAGCTAATGTACTGTGTGATCTGAAGGCATGCTTAGCGTTAGTTAATGGAAGCTCGCTCAGGGTATGCTAAGGTTCTCCTCCAAACATTTTACCTGATAATCAAAAGGATGTCAGGCTAGATGATCAGACACGGATGATCAATGGCTATTAATGGGCACTAAAGATAGCCATGGTAATTTTAGCTCCGGATCTGCAACATGCCAAATCTCCACAGTCATGGATGTTCTAATCAGTTGATTAATATTCAAAACCTTCACCACAGATGTGGCTTTTTGGGGGAACTTCAGTTCATAAGGACTGACCGCAGGGCAACTATATTAGGCTGATGATTTGCCATGTGGGGAGACAGGGGCCAGGATTAGTGGTTGTGGCAATAGCCATAATGTGGACATTGCATATTGTCCTGATACCTAAAGGAGTGGATCCACTAAAGCCCTGCTCGGACAGCCGTGTGCTCCTGTCCTTCCTGAGCCAAGCTTGAGGTAAATGAGTGTTCCCAGGCACTTGCCCTGTCTGTTCACCCACTGATCTGTTCCTAGTACTTATGCCCAGTAGTCCCCTCTGGCCCTTCTTTCCTCAGGATGGTGGGGAGTAGTTCCAAGTTTGTGTAGCATGGGCTGAGTTGGGCAGGAGAGACAAACAGTGTCCTCTGAGGGCTTGTGCTGAGAGAGCTTTGGGCGAGAGTATTCCATGCCACCACATCTTCATCACATGTGCAGAAACAGGGGAGAGCTAGAGGAGACAACGTGGTGGATGAGAAGATGAGTATATGATCCTGCCCGAGCATAGGCAGGAGCCTCCGAGCACAGGGCTCAGTGTGGGCACAGCTGTGTGTGGTGGAGCTGCATCTGCCTCAATACCTGAAGCTCAGGAAAGCTGTCCTTATTCCTGGCTCAAACGACAGGGCTGTCCTTGAAGGAAGGGGGCTGCAGGCACCACTGGTGAAGGATAGGGCTGGTTTATTTGGAAGGCACAGCAGGGAAGGGGCAATAAGAGGCTTTGTGCCTGACTTGCCATAGAACTTCTGGGCTTTGCTGCCACCTGGTGGACAGAATCTAGAAGTCAGGTTGTGATTGTCTTGGCTACATATTGGCGTCTTGCTGAATGTTTCTTTCTGAACCTTTAGTGGGAGAAGTTTTTCTACCTGGGGGAAGTGAGTTTCAGAGTTCCTGTAGTCCCAAGTGTCACACTCACAAAGGGTGGGTTTGGTGCTCATACAAAGGGACACAAGGGGGTAGGGCTGCATGGGAGACCTGGCCAGGCTCAGAATATGATCCCAGAATGCCCATGGCTCTCACATTGGCAGAGCAAGAACTCAAGGCTCAAGTTTTATAGAGGAATTTTTATTAAGAAGCTGGGGAGATGGGGTGAGTGTAAGAGATAAGGACAAAAAGGACACCAGTGTCTGGATATAGCGAGGCACAGGCAAGCTCTTTAGCCCGTGTCCTTAAGGTAAATGCCTAGGTCATTTGGCTCTTACTACCATTTGGGGCAAGCAGGACGAAGGTTCCCATCCACCATTTACTAGGATCGATTCCCTGAACTGATCAAGAAGGGCCAGCACGATGCTAGGTGTCTCTACTAGAGCCTTGTAGATTCCCTGAATATTTCTTCACTGGGATCTTGAGTCTCCTAATACCTAAGAGGTGGGAACTGCATGAGCTCCACTTTACAGACGAGTAGGTGGACACACAAGGAGACCCAGGATGAGGACAAATTTTATACTTGGGGTCTGACACACCACAACAGTAAGCATGTTTCAGAAAGCAGTGTGACGTCCAAGTATAGCTCTGGACTCCCTCCTCCTAAAAGCTCCAGTGGGGAATTGAGGTGGATCAGTCCTCCTAGAAGTCTCCTCCCAAGCTACAGAGCTAGAGGTCTCTTTTTGAAAGCCTTCTAGGAAATACAAGGTTATTTGTTCTTTCCAGACTCCTGATTTAGTAATCCTTGTTAGCATTGGCCTTGCCAGGAAGTTCTTCCTCCAGTCTAACCTCCACACTTCCAGAGAGAAGAAGGGGGTGGAAGAGAAGGGCGGGCAGAGATGGAGACAGAGTCAGAGAGAGGAGATTGAAGAACCAGGCTTCTATTTTAAGATGGGGTATTCTTATTCTCTAACCACGATACTCAGGGCTAGCCATCACAAGCCTCGGTGGAATAGCTTAAATTATAGAGGACTACGTTAGAAAAATGAAAAGACAAAAAGCAAAAAAACCATCCAAGTCCCAGCTGATACCTAGTTGGTAGCAGTGTGCATGCCTTGGCGGGGCACCCTCGACCCCTCAAAGGTCAGGGTCACCCCATGCGGCTAGAGGAGAAGGCCAAGGAGTTGGTGTTAGGCCAAGGCAATTATGCGGGGTGGGTTGGACCAGTCTGACTTTATCCTCCCTGCCTCCAGTGCAGTCATAGGAGCTGCCCCTTCTTGCCCAGCATCCCCCCTCCCCAAACATGCAGAGGGAGGCAGAGGGAGTGATTAGCATGGGGCATTGTCCCCAGATAATGGGCCCCAGCTGCCTCCTGAAAGAAGAAGACAAAGCGCCTGGCGGCTCCAGGCGCATTATCCCCTCGTTAAATCTCTGTTATTAGATTAGATTCAGAATGTATTGATTCGGAGGTTGGGGGAGGAGGAGGAGGGAGGAGAATCTGGCTGGCGAACACTGGGCTGTACTTTCCCCCTCCATCAACCAGGAAAGTTTTTCCTCCGAGCTAGGCTGGGGAAACTCACTGTCTCCAGCACTGGCTGCTAAGCTCAGCTTCCCCGTGCCAGCTCTCCTGAAAGCTGCCAGGTGTCCACTCTAGGGCCTGCCTTTGAGGCCGTTGAGCGCAGGTGGCCAACATCGGGAGCAAAAGCAGCTCCCCTCTTGGCAACCAGGGGCAACCTCTTAACAGCATCAGCTGCAGACTTGCGGAGCACCGAGGCTCACGGGGCTGCAGCGCATGCTCACTTATCTCTGGTGGAGGTTTGGGGAAGACTGATCCGAAGCAGGGTGGATCGGGATAGGCTGAGGAGCACTTGGGAGGTAAGATGGGTGGACGGGCATGGAGACCCACAGCCTATCTCTTTGCATGGGACAGAATCGGATGCAGTGGGGCCACGTAGACTAAAGCAGGCCCGGTAGAAGCTGGAGCACGCTACAAGGCCTCAGTTCTTCACTGCTAACCAGAAGCAGGACAGGCTGGTTCTCTGCCTTCCTGCTACTGGTTTTCTTTACCTAGAGTTTGGCGCTCTCCTCTGTGGGTCTGAAGGATCAACACTCAAGGAGTGTCTGACTAACTTGTCTTATTCCTACTTCAGTCTATTCCCTCCCCAGATGAGAACAACTCTGGGGTAGAAGCCATTGTTTTCTGACCATCATGACCCCTCAAGCCAAAGACTTCTCGAAACCACCTCGCAGATGAGATGGTGATGGGTGGGAGTAGGCAGGTCCTTATCTAGAGCAAGACTGATCAGTTATTCATACCAAGAGGTATGAATCACCTCCCAAAGTCTTCCTTCCCTTAATCCTAAAGCTCTTGTCAGTACCCCAAACATGAACTTAAGACATTGTACCCTTTTATCTGATTTATCCCAGTATGGCTACATCGGATAACCATTAAACTTCACCACCCTCTTGCAACAGGATCTCACTGTCGTGCAGGCTGACCTGGATCTCATTTTGTATGCCAGGCTGACCTTCAACTAACAGTAATCCTCATGCCTCAGCCTCACAAGTGCTGAGAGTAAAGGAGTACAACACCATTCCTGGCTTTACTTTCTCTTTAGTTGGCATACTGGGGACTGGAGACCCAGCCTAGCCTGTTTGGACTGCCTCAGCCTAAGTTTTGGTTGTGAAAGGGAGGGAGGAAGCAAGTGTCTGGAGATGTCCCCAGACAGAGACACCTCTAGTTCAAGGGTAGCATTCATAACTAGAAGATGCTGCACTCCAGTACCGGGCCTCAGTCTTCTATTCCTGGGAAGCACGGCCCATATGCCAGATCAATGTTCCTATTGGATGTGGCCGCTGGACCAGAAGATGTTACATGCGGCAGCTCATTCCTGAGGTGGTTAATTGGCCGCCTCAGTGCTGGGCTCTGTCGCCCCATTGATTGCGAATGAAGGGTGAGAAAGGGGAGATGGGGAATCGATAGGCTGATGAGTGTCTTACTAGCTTTCTGTTTGAACACTTTGTCAATAGCCACCCACTTAATGGCCAGTGGAGCATTGACTGTCCATCTTTCTATCCTTGTGGCATGGGACATGAGACCCTTCTGATAGTGTGTGATTATGCCCGGTAGCCCTAGTAGGTGGGGCAGCTTTTGGCTCTAAAACTAGGCTTCAAGTGAGGAACTGCAGGGCCTATTCTGAACAAGGGGAACTGTCCCCATATGTTGCCCAATCTTGCTCAGCCAAGGCAGCTGTGCATCCTACACTCTCTTGTTTGCTAACAGACCCTGATCCCCACACAAACAAAACAAAGTATGAAATTCTTAAGTTGTCTCAAAAGTTCATATGTTTGGAGTAGAGGTGGCCATGAGACTTCAACCTCAGTTCACTTGAGGTGCTAGCAGCTAGTTAGAATCTAGAAGCTCTTTCTGTACAGTGGAGAATCCTGGGAGAAGAGGCAGCTAAGAAAAGATAAACCGGGGGAGCCCCTTCTTCAGCCTTAGAGTCTTTCAAACCTGAGGCCTCTCTGCCCAGCCTCCCATATGGCTTATGAACTAAAACTGCAAAGTTTGAGAGTGTGAGAATGTAACGTTCAAGTGTTTGTACTGACTCCCTTATTGTTGGCTGACCTGCAATGGAATTGTTTGGTCTCATCTGAGACATTTCTAGTGGGGCCTGTCCCTAAAGCCTGGTCATTATCTAGTCTCCCTCTACCATGCTTTACTTTGAGTGACAAGCAACTCAAGACAGGGAGAGGAATAAGATAGGAACAAGATAAAGTGTCAGGGGAAACCTCTTCTATAAACTCTTGAGATTAAGATGGAATATTCCTTTCCCTGGATGCCTGTTAGGTGGATGGAGTAGAGTTGGAGGTTAAGCCCTGACATCTACAACCAGGATAGATTAAATGCAAGAGCATTTACCCAGCTCTGTCTTCCTCTGAGTCCTGCTTTTTGGTTAGGAGCCTCATGTGCTGGCTAGTAAATGTTCTCAGAGAGTCAAAGCCTTAAATTCTCTGTGTCTCCTAAGCATGGAAAAACTGGTGGTGCTAGCCGTGGTGCTGAAGTGTATTTCCCTTTCAGGGAAAGCTTGCTCCCTGCTTCCGCTTAGAGACAGTAAGTCCAGAATAGTTGGCCCACATGGATCCTTCCAGTGTTTTCCCAGTGGGTCACAGAAAGCCTTCCTCTCTCCTCTCATCTGAAAAATACTCAATCTTGACCTTCAAACTGTGATCCACCTCCTATTTTGTCATGATGGCGACCATGCCAACTTCTAGTTTCCTGGTCCAGGAAGCACTAGTCAACGGAAACTACGGGTAACCCCATCCTCACACCTTTTTCCAAAGCCGGATATAAACGGTCACAGACAGAGAATAAGATACCATAGCATTTTATTATCCCCTGCCCCCACTGGCAGATAAAGCTGGGTACTAGGAAAGTGCCAGAGGTGAGCTGAAGAAGGAGCCATTAGGAGCTAGATAAAATAAATGCAGAAATCTCAGGCACCTATGTGAGAGGATTTGCTTTCCTTTGATCAAAAAAAAAAAAATTGTGGAAATGAGCAGTTCCAGGGACCGTAATCACAGAGGTACTGGAAAGGAAACCAGGGATTCATGCCTTGATAAGTAAAGTTAGAAGGTGCGTGGTTTCTCTTGATCCAGGATATCAAGCATGTTAGGGAGGTCAGGGAGGCAGACTGGGTCTAAGTTTAGGGGACAAGGGGACTGGGGTTGCTCAGATGAATTGGTGTTGGAAACAAGATGCAAGACCTAAGGGGGAACTCCCCCATCCTTACCCTAACCAGCCCCATAGCCTCTCCCTGCCAGGCTGTGCCCACTCAAGAATAATGCCAAATGGACCAGAGTGTGACCAGGGTGATGCTGTAGGCCAGCACAGCCAGCAGGTAGATGCGGAACAGCAGCCTGTCCAGCACATATCCCACTCGCAGCCAGTCCCTTGCCACCTCCCGCATCTCATCCCGCTTCTCCAGGAAGTGGCGGATGGAGGACAGCTCTTGCAAGAGACCACGCACAGCCAGCGAGGCCTCCCTTGGTGGTGGAAGAGGGCTACCTCTGCCCCTTGGGGTCTTCTCCAAGTCCTGAGGTCCTCCAACATGGCTGCAGTGGTTTCCCATGGCTGGAAGAACAGAACCTGGGTATGAAAGGAGGGTGGTGGGGTGCCCTGGCGTTATGGTGGTAGGGGGTGTTATGGAGGTCAGAAGTTGACTTTGGTGTCTGCCTCAGTTGCATGCTACTTTCTTTTTTTTCTCTCTCTTTCTCTTTTGAGACAGGATCTTACTAGGTACTGCTGGCTGGTCTGAAACTTACTGTGTAGACCAGGATGGCATCAAACGCACGAAGACATACCTGCCTGTGTCTCCCAAATCAAAGATGTGTGCCACTACATACGGCTCCTCTGAACCCTTCTCCACCCATATCCTACCCTTAAGGTGATAAGGGGTTTGAAAAAAGGCGAAAGAGCCTGGCTGAACCTGGTGGTGCATGCCTTTCATCCCATCTCTGTGAAAGCCAGCTTGGTCTACATAGTGAGCACCAGATCACCCAGGGCAGACCCTGTCTTTAAAAAAAAAAAAAAAAAAAGTAAAAAGGAAGACAAGGTTCCAGTCTGACTGACTTCTCTGGCTGAAACGTCCTCCTGTTTCCATCCTGTACCCAGTCTCTACATCCTATACAGTATCCCTGCTCCAGACTCTGTGTATGAATCTGTCCCTATCCTCTCTCACCTGAGCAGTCATCAGTCTTGTTGGCTTGGAAGGTGGCTGGAGGCCTATGGGCCATGGGATGCTCCCCTAGGCAGAGCAGCCAGGCTATTCTGTCTAGGACCAGGTGCCTCAGCCAGTCAGGTACTGGCCGCTGTAGGTCCTGCTTATGCACCAGCCGCACAATGAAGATGGTCTCAGCGAGGCTTATCACCAGCAGAGCCATGCACACTACAAAGTAGACACCTGAGCCGGAGAAAGAGACACACTAAGCATGGGTGGGAGCAGGGCAGGTCCCTGTCACAGTGAACTCTTCCCTCAGGGAGGCCTTACCAATGAGGGGAGTGCCAATGGCCGTTGCTGGCAGCGTGTCTGACACGATGATGAGAAAGACTGAGTATCCCAGAAGGAGCGTGATCTTGAAAGAGACTCTCTCACCACTGTCCGGGGGCAGACAAAAGCCCACAATATCCACGACCATGAGGAAGATACTGGGCAGCAAGAGGCTGACTGCGTAGAATAAAGGCCGCCGGCGAATGACCACCTGAGACCAGGATAGAAGCTTGGGGGATGTTGGGCAGACAGGAACCCAAGAACCACCACCCCATACCCAGCTCCTTCTCTTGTAGAACTTCCAGCCCGGATTGCTTGGGGAAGGAGAGTGATGGACCCATATTCTGCCTCCAGTACCAGGTTGTGGCAGTTGAGGATAAACATGGGATGCTTCAGTTGAGTGCCCATCTCTCTTGCTGAAGTTGCATGGAATGTGTATGGTCCTGGAGTTGGCACAGGGAGCTGCTATGTCCTTCCCAGTTTGCCTCATTATGCTACCCCAAGGTCGCATGTGGAGGTCTAAGCATTCTTGTCCCCACCCCATCCACAGCCGTGCCCACTCACATAGAACTTCATTTCTGCATAGCTGTTACTGGTTTCTAGACTGAACTCCTGAAACTGGGTGAACACCCCCAGCAGCTCCCACTCGCCCTGATTTATGAAGACGCTTTTGTCCGACCTCACTTCTTCTGGTGTTCGCCACAGGGAAATGTTGATGTCCTGGACTAAGAGAGAAGACAAAAGGCCAAAAAAAAGCTTTGGAATCTCAATCATAGAAACTTCGAGCATGAAAGGTGGGATGTAGACTGGACAATACCCAAGAAACCCTGTTGTCAGATCTCATGCCTTCATGGAACTAACTACCTGTCTTTGAAGAATTAAGAAAATAAAGAACTCCTCTTCCTTCCTTCCTTCCTTCCTTCCTTCCTTCCTTCCTTCTCTTCTTCTTTCTTTCCTATTTTATCTATCTATCTTCTATCTTCTATCTATCTATCTATCTATCTATGTATCTATCTACCTTCTTCTTCTAGTCTATCTATCTTCTTCTCTCTCCTCTCCTACTCTCGTCTATGTTCTTCTATCTATCTACTCTATCTATCTATCTATCTATCTATCTATCTATCTCTACCTACCTACCTATCTATCTATCTATCTTCATCTATCTATCTATCTATCTACTACCTACCTCCTACTATCTATCTATCTATCTATCTACCTATCTATCTACCTATCTATCTATCTATCTATCTCTATCTATCTATCTATCTATCTACCTATCTATCTATCTATTATCTATCTATCTATCTATCTATCTATCTATCTATCTATCTATCTATCTATCTACTACTACCTATCTATCTATCTATCTATCTATCTATCTATCTTTTTATCTACCAGAAAATACAACAATGTCCACTGAACCAAAATATTGGAAAACATCTAAATATCCTGCCAGGCTTATCTCAGTACGTGGGAGACAGAGCCAGGAGGATTTCCAGGAGGTCAGTCTGAACTCATATATTGAGTTCAAAGCCAAAAAGTAAAGTGTTGGGGTGGCCAGTAGAGAAATAGTTCAACAGTTAAGAGCACATGTTGCTCTTCCAGAGGACCTGGGTTTGGTTCTGCACACCTACATAGAAGCTCACAACGATGTGCAACTCCAGTTCCAGAGGATCCAATGTCCTTTTCCGATTGCCATGGAAACCAGGAACACACGGGGTGCAGGTGTATACATAGATGCAAGCAAAACATTCATACACAAAAAGAAAAATAAATAAATTAAAATTGTTGAAGTAGAAGAAGGGCAGAGGAAGTGGCTCGGTGAGTAAAGTGCTTGCTGGTCAAGCACAAGGGCCTCAGTTTGATCCCCAGAAGCCACATAAGAAATCTGCCTGTAGCAGAGCACACTTGTCATCCCAGCTCTGGAGAGGTAAAGACAATGGAATCCCTCGGACTCACTGGCCAGCCAGCCCAGCCTCATTGGCAAATACAGGGAAGAGTGAGAAATCCTCCCTAAAAACGACAAGATGGAGGACAGCTGAGAAAGACACCCTGGGCTGATCTCTGATCCCCACATACTTAAGCACCATGTGCATGCACATGTGCGCATGCACACACACACACACACATGCACACACACTTCAAAGAGGATAAAGGAAAAGATCTAACTGTCCATTGGTGAATAAAATACTAGGTGTCCAGTGGTACACCTACTTGAGTTTATTGCAGTTAAAATTTATGAGGAAGATCTCATGCACACTAACTCAGAAAAAGGTCAGGGATTCAATGTCTGTAAAAAACAAATTCAAGTAGCAGTGTATGATAGTGTATGCAATATATGCTCTTCATACGTAGCACACGTGTGTGTGTGTGTGTGTGTGTGTGTGTGTGTGTGTCTGTGTGTGTGTATGCACATGTGTGTGAGTGGAAGTGCAGAGAGAAGGAACTGGAAGATTCTATCATGTCATGTTGTATTTTTTTAAAGTCTATATATATGTATGTGCATACATATGTATATGCATATATGAGTGTTTCACCTGCATGTATGTTTGTGTACTGTGTGTGTGCAGTGCCTGTGGAGGCCAGAAGACATTATATTCTATGGAACTAGAGTTACAGACAGTTGCGAACTATCATGTGGTGTGGTGGGGACTGAACCTGGGTCCTCTGGAAGAGCAACAAGTGCTCTTAACTGTTGAACTATCTTCCCAGCCCCCATAATTGAAGTTTAATGTGACAAATAGGTCGGAGAAGCAAGGATTGTCTTGCTATAGTCTAGCAGTATGCCTTCTGCAGCCATCTACTGAGTACCTGGCATGTACACACTCAATAAAAACTCTCAGGACCAAATGCTGTGCTGGAGAGTCTTATACCCATGAGAAATTTAGACACAGACTGAACATATTGGCAAGTGACGTTTACAAGAAAACCCAGGGTTTTTAACAGCTGTATGAGAGACAGCTAGTCTAGGGAGCCATGGAAAGTCCTTCCAGGAGCTGATGAGCGCTGAGGCATAATCAGGTGACTGGAGGAGTTGACCAGGCTGTGGCTGGAGTGCTGGGAGCAGGAGAAGGAGGAAGTGGGTAGCCTAGGAGAGGGAACAGCTTGTGATAAAAAAGAACAGCCAGGACCTCTAGGCATCCAGGGGAAGGCAGCTGGGCTGGCACACACCAGATGAAGCTGCCGTGGAACACTGTGGGCAGGACCAGGTCAAGGATTTGGAATGGGTCCCAGGACTGCTGGGAAGCCATTGAGGGCTTTAAATGACATGATCAGATTTGCATTTTAATAAGATCTCACTGGCTGCTGTGAGGAACATGAACCACAGTGGGGATGGACCAGGGTAGGAAGGACACCTGGGCAGGGGGGGAGGCTTGACCTAGGGCTGAAGAGGAGTGGGTGGGTCTGAGACACACTTCCTGTCAGATCTTCTTTGAGATACTAGGTAAGAACTGTCCCTTGCCGAGTGCCTTGGAGCTGATGCACACGGCTTCATTAATCCTTGAAACAACTAAGGGAGGCAGTGAGAACAGCAATATTGGGTCCATCTGGAGGAAGAGGAAACAGAGGCTCATTGACATTCAAAATACAAGTGGCAGGATATATTGCTCAGTGGTGAAGTGTTTGCCTAGCCTGTCCAAGGTCTTAGGTTAGATCCCCAGAACCACAAAGGAACCAGACAAATGAAAGAGATGGGTAAGGTGGTGGGGGGTGGCGGGGAAGGAGGGAGGAAATAGTGATGCCTTGATTAAGAGAGGACATATCCTGGCCATCAGTCCCTACGAGTCCCAATCTCTACCCCACCCACAAGCCCACATACTCACTGGTATGCAGCCAGCTGGTGAAAGTCAGAGAGCAGTTCTGCACATCAAAGGGGAAGTTATAGATGTCAAGGGTACAGGCGGTCACCACCTGTAGGGGCTTGTAGTTCTGGACGTTACCGCGATGATGCACGTACACATAAGGAATGCTTGGAGACTTCCCCACGTCCACACTGGTCAGGGAAGAGGGACCAGTTAGTGGGCTGACGAGGCAGACCTTCACCATAGAAGGCTAAAGATCTTTGAGTAGCCCAATAGGAAAAGAAAGTCAGGGAGGATCTGGAGAACAAGATAATCCAGACATTTTGTCTGGCCTTAATTGTCCAATGTTATCAATCTTAGCTTTCTGACCCACTATTATCGAGGCTGTGCTCCAAACAATGAGGGATGTTTCTTTTTTCAACTCCCTCCGTAACCTAGTTCTCAAAGGCAGAGAATGAATCCATGAATTGTAAAGCCACTAACTGAAGGGAGCCAGCCCAGCTGTCTCCAGGCTGACACACCAGCCCACACCAGAGTAGAGCTGACTCCCAGAATAGCCAGTGGTTTGATAGGAGAGAAGAATCATATGTTCCATTCTGACTCTGATTTTTGCTTTGCTTCCCATCTCTAGAAGCCCCCCACCCCCGAATGAGATCAGTCATCTCTGGAAGGAAGAGCATAGAGTCCATAAGGAGTAGTGGAGCCTAGGAAAATCCAACAAGAATTCAGCCCATTGTTTTTGCTGAGTCTGGACCCTAAGTCATGAGGCAGACTGAGCCCAGGGCCTGGCCTCTGGCCCTCTTTGGGATAGACTGAAAGATAAGAAGGTAAGAAAAGGGGCAGAAAGAAATTTCTAGAACATTTGCCACCTGAACTCTGTGGGGCATTCAAGGGTGGGTCAAATCCAATGACCTTCTTTAGGGAAATGTCATACAGTTGACAGTGCAGTTGGTACTGCATGAATTCCTCTGGCACCTCCATTATTATTATTAGTAGTAGTAGTAGTATTTTGAGAAAAGGTCTCATGTAGTCCAGGCTGGTCTTGAACTTTCTATGTAGTCAAGAATGGCCTTGAACTTCTAACAATCTTGCCTCCATCTCCCAAGTGCTAAGAAGATAGGCATGTGCCACCACATTGGGTTTAGACGCAGAACTCAGATATTGAGCATGCTATGCCAATAGTCTACCAACTGAATCACAGCCCCAGCCTACTTTCCCTGGTCTATCTGTATTTTCCCTGCCTTTGAACTCAGATGTCCAGTTGGTGGACCCTGGATGAACTTGCAGGATGGAGAGAAAGTCAGCTGGCTGAAGGCAATCGGAGCATGTTGGGCTGCTGGGAACAAAGGCTGATGGGACCCACTTCATGCTAGAGGTGCCAGCTACGGCCTGTTAGGCACACGTGTGACTTGGGAGGTTTGAACATGTTCCTTGGCTCCGATCTCTTCTGTGACCAAGAGCATTGGCTGTCATCAGAGTTTTCCTCCTTTCAAAACAAAATGTAACCATCCCCTCTGACAAATGCAGCTGTCTCCATTAAGTTATTAGAACTCAGTGTGACATCACTCACTGGCTTCTGTTCCTATGATGGAGTCCTCGGGACTAAAAAGCATAAGGTTGTAGCATCCAATGCAGAAAGAAAGGGAGAGGGTAATCACGAAAAAGAGAGAACTGCGTAAAGGAGAGCTTGAACAAATGCTAACTTGATTAAGAGAGGAAATTGTCACTGCTCCTGGCTTCTCTGACCACAGCCTCCCAGCCCACTGTGCTCTGATGAAAGGACTCACAACTCATTGATGAGGATGTCAGGGACCCAGATGCTGTCTGTGGGGATGGACAATCTGGTGACATTGTCGAAGTCTTCAGGAGTCCACTGCAGAAACTCATCAGTCCAGAACTGTGGGAGAAGCAGAAACCGTCAAAGCCAGCTCCCCCCATCTTTGGTAAGAGTCACCTGCAAATCAGGCCGGTCTCCATCCCTTCAGCTCAGGCAGTAGGTGGGCATCTTCTAGGGGGAAATCTGGGTGCTGACACATACCTCTTTCCTGGTCAATAAGAGACTCCATCTCTACAACTGTCAATCATCTGCATCTATAAAACGCAGGCTGCTGTAGCCTCTTCTAGGGAAGCATGCCTCCTGTCCTTGTTTGGCTCATTGCCCATGAGACAGGGTGTTTTCTGAATTAAGGGTCCTTCAGTAAGACAGAAAAGGAGCTGTCTGATAGGGACCGGTCTTCCTGTACTACACTCTCGGTCCCATAAGTGTATGGTGCTGACAGAACATGACCACAGCTGTAGGAAGGGATTTGAGACCTGTTTATGACTGATGTGTCTACGCAGTCTCTGAGGTGGGGATTTTCCAGCTTACCTCCCTCCTCAGAGCTCAGATATGAAACATCTGCATATCCGTGTGACCTGCACCTGCCTTAACTGGACAAGTGACAACAGGGCAGAGTCCTGAGGGTTAAGTGGATAGGTTGGGTTTTTGTTTTTTGTTTTTTTCTGTTTTCATTGCTCAGTTTGGTTGTCATCCATCTTCACATAGAATGAAGAACTTTCTAAAAGTTGGAGCTATTCACATGAAGTCACTATGGTGTGAGTTCTCAGGCCTGGAATTGTCCTTCCTCCAGGATTAGCCAGTCAGCACTTGTCCGAGATGCCTTACCATCTAAGAAACAAGGGGTGGGTGCTGGGAGGATGTCCCCCACCCATCTTCCCCTGGCCCTGAGATAGGACCTTTCAGACTCCTAGATCTTGTATCTGTCTACTGTGCCTCTGAAGCTGCTCACCACCTTCCTTCACTGTGGCCATTGAGATTCCTGACTCCTTAAGAGTGGCGTGCCCCAGGAAGTGGAGGGCTGGTCTGCTCACCTGCCGGTACCATATGTAGGTGGTCAGAACCTGGTTCTTCTCATCCTGTGAAAGTGAAAGGGGCTGACATGTGGTCTCGGTCTCACACACACACACACACACACACACAGCCCAAACAGAAGCTGGTACTGAGTGCCTCATCTGCTGGAAAGGCAGAACCAGGGAAGGAGATGAACTCAAGCTGCTGGCTAGCCAGGAGAAGCTGGCCTGTTAAATGGATGCAACTAGAGAGAAATGCAAACATTTCTCTTCGACTTCGAAGATACATAGTGAGGTGGGGTGATACATGCCTGTAGTCCAGCACTTAACAGGGCTGAGTCAGACATTGTGTGAGCTTCAGGACAGCCTGGGAATAGGGTAAAACTGTCTCAATAAAACACAGCAAAACTAAACCCTAGGTGATATGCAAATTGTGTATATTTTCTGTTGTTATTGTTTGTCATATTCATATATATTTAATAGTATGCCTATAGATACCTTACCTTTTAATATCTCTCTATATATGTAATATATTATACATATACACATACACATATACATATACATTGTGTATGTGAACTGCTATGCTACAAAATAAGAGACTCAAAACTACAGAATAGAAAAAGTGATTATTCCCTTTTCTCCATCTGATTCCAAGTCTGCCTTTCTTCAGCAGCACAGCCACCTGCCCTTTTCCACTCTCTGCAGAGATGTTCAAAGCATCATGATTTGACTGCCTCCTGTGAGTGTGTGGAGGGGGCCATAGAACTAGTAGCCTGTAAAGTCAGGCCCCACTTCCCCATGGCAAGGCAGAGACTAGCTAAGGCAGGTGGCTGTAGGTGCCTTTCATCCATCACCATGCAGTGCTTTGAATCATCTGCTGAGCAGTGGCCCCCCCACCCTACTATAGTTATTGATTAGTTATTGATCTATTAGTTGGCATTTTATCTACTGTTGCCATTTAGTGACACCTGCCACTCAGGGACTTGTGTAAGGCACTAAGTTTCTACCGATGATATGAGGGAGACAATTCTCATCATGTGCTACATGGATAACCACATGTAGGAGGTGACCACATCTAGGAGGTGGTGCACATAGGTGGCCTAGGGTTGTGGTTTGGGCAGGTGTGCAGATACAACTTCATTCTGTCCCCAGCTAGGGTGCCAGACCACAGGGACTAGGGCTCTTCATGCCCACCATACTGCCCAGTAGGCGATTTAGCTTTACATGGCTTCTCTGATTCCCCTACACAGATCGAGGGCAGCTCACCACGTTGAGGATGGCATACATGATGACATCGATGGAGACAGTAGTAGGCTTCCTCCAGTCCCGCACAGGCCGCACCCCCTTCCTGTAGTTAGCCAGGAGGTGATCTGACAGCCTTAGCAAAGCAGGCTGGGTGGTGCCGCGGGCCTGTGTGGCCCTCCTCCGGCTACCTGGGAAGGAGAGCGGTTTAACACAGATGCCAGAGCCCTGATTCTCTCCATCCAGTTTAGAATCTGTTAAAGAATTTCATCCTCTGGGCAGGAGAAGTTGCTCAGGGAGCAAAGGCCACTGCCACCAAGCCTCATGGCCTAAATTCAGTATCTGGGATCTACATGGTGGAAGGAGAAGACCTCGACATACACGCCAAGGCATATGTGTGACCTCAGACACACAACAGCAACGACAACAATAATACAAAAGAAAATATAAGTTTAAAAGGAAAAGAGACCCCAGCTCTAGGCCCTGGTGCTACTGTGGGATTTTGAGTATTCCTTGGTTTTCCCCTGGGAAACAGTGGTGCTAACTCAGAAAGCAGGAGAGACGTGGGACAGCCCCACTCATGTGGGGACCACATGCACTAAAACTGAGATGACATAGAGGTTAGGGAGGCCCCCGTACAAGGTTGAGATGCAAACTCATGAAGCAATCCATACTTCATTAAACAAAAGTCATCATACAGTGAGTGCGGAGGCACAGCCCAGAGGGTCAGAGCCCAGATGGCAAGAAGGTGTGGCTGCAGAATGGACTGGTCCTTTGCAAACTGGGAGCCAACAAGGCTGGTTACTATTAAACAATACTGTGTCCTCCTAACCTGCCCTCACACGTGTCTCCAGACGCCAAGGCATTCTTGCAGGCTCTTCTCTAGTGTGTCATCTACCTGTCCCATAAGCTTGCCTCCTGTCTGGAAAGACAGAAGTGAGCAAACAGAAATGGGAGACAAGAGGCTATTTTAACGTTTCTTTTATTTTGTTTTGCTTTTCAGACAGGATCGATCTCACACAACCTAGAACTTGCCATGTGACCAAGGAAGACCTTGAACATCTGATCCCCCTGCCTCCACCTTCCAAATACTGAGATTACAGGTATTCTGGTTTATGCAGTACTGGGGATTGGTGCCAGGGCTTTTGTGCATGTGTGCTAAGCAGGTCTCGACCAATAGAGCTATATCCCCCTCCCTGAGAGACTTTTTTTTTTTTTTTTAGGTTTCTCGAGACAGGGTTTCTCTGTGTAGCCCTGGGTGTCCTGGAACTCACTCTGTAGACCAGGCTGGCCTCGAACTCAGAAATCCGCCTGCCTCTGCATCCCAAGTGCTGGGATTAAAGGCATGTGCCACCACTGCCCAGTCCTGAGAGACTTTTTTGAGTCTTCCTTGGAATAATGGAATAATATCTGCACAAGTCTTCCAATTCAATCTCTGCCAGAGTAGCTAGCAAGACAGGACCATTATACAGACCAGAATCCCCAAGGTTCAGAAGGGTAAATAGCATACACCGCTAGCCAAGAACCTGAGACTCACACCAGATTCCTCACTTCTAACTGAGAGGCTTGTGGGGGAGTCTGATGGGCTTTGAGGGACTCTTGGAGGTTTGGGGAGTGCCTGGCTAATGGAGTCAGATCTCAGAACAAGGGCATGGCTAGGAGGCGAGGAAAAAAAGCACTTACCACATGCAATTTGCCTCTCATCCGTCTACCTTGCTTCTCCCAATGACAGCTTCCAGAAAAGAGCATACGATTCCTAGCCTTCCCATCAGTCCCTCCCCTTGGTGGCACCCTTCTCATTGACCCCCAAGATGCTGCAACCCGGCTATGTAGAAAGAAGGAACCTTCCTGTGGGGATGAATGTGATCTGCAATAGAATGAACCAGATCCTGTGTGGCCGAACAGCCTGTTTATGAGGCAGTGAGAAGATTGAGTAGAAAGGATGGAGAAGTTTGACATTACTAGAGGTGAGCCTTAGAGGAGCCTGGGGGAGGAGAAAACCCATAGGACCCATGCCACAAACCCAGCCAAAGCAAGAAAAAGTTACTAAAGTGATCCTGGACCCCACTCTGCTGCTGACAAGTTGTGTGACCCTGAGTGAATTAGTCTCCCTCTCTGGACTGTGGTTATAAGAAGAAAAAGTGGACTGAATGAGCTCACAGGTTCATAGCTGCTCCCATTTGATAAGCTGAAAAAGGCAAGATGAAGAGACTAGAAACCGTCTTCCAGCACCTACGTGTGTACTTCTCATAGACTCTACTCCCTTCTCAGGAGCAGGCTCACTTGGGCTCAACTTCTCAAACCACCTCATTTGACTCCCCACCTTAGAATCCTTTCTTACAACAGTGAGATAGCTGACCTTTCTAGAGGCTTCCTGTAGCTCTGGCCTCTCCTACCTTCAGCCCTTTGGGACTTCAGGCTTTCCCCCATCCCAGCTTGCTATTCCCTTCCCCACCAAACTCCTTACCTTCTCCCTGTGCTGTCAACACGGAAAGGAACAAGGCCAGCAGCACCTGCGGGATGCAGAGCAGCATGGCAAGCTTCCCAGATGTGGGAGGGCCTCGGAGCAGCTACTCAGGACGAGTCCCCCAGACTGCCAGCCTGCACACCCGCTGCCAACCTCATGTCCCAGGCAGCCGCTTTTCCAACTGCAGCCTGCACCTTGTGCGGCTGCAGCCTGGCACTCCCGGCCTCCAGAGTTGGGGAGCCGCCAAGTTTTCTAGCAAGCAGCTTTTCAGCTGGATCAGGTTTCAGGGAGGGAGGAAGGGGAGGGGAGTCTGCTGGCAGATGTCAGGAGAGGGAGTTCAGCCCACCCATCCAAGTATGTGGCTTGACCGACCGACCACATCTTGCCCAAGAAATGATTTGGGGAAGTGAAGGGCCTACAGGATCTGTGAAGCAAAGATGCATCCTGACAGCTGTGGGGCTGTACACTGGGCTGTCACTGTCAGTACTGTCCCTTCACAAGTATAGTATGGGGAGGGCCACAGGGTGGCTTAAGCAGAGGCAATAAGAACCATACTTTGGCTTCCTAAGGTGATGTAATGCCCCTAATGAAGCAGGTGACTGGACATTTCTGAGGACAGAGAGGATAGCGGGGTGGGGTGGGGTGTCACACTAAATGTCTGCTTCTTCATCCTCATTTAATTAAAGGTTTGTTTGCTTGGGTATTTTTTTTTTTTCCATTTTGATTTGTTTTGCTTTGTCTTTTAAGCCAGGGTCTCATGCAAGCCAGGCTGTCCTTGAACCCACTAAGAAGCTGAGAATAGCTTTGAACATCTGTTCCTCCTGACTTCACCTCTCAAATACTAGAATTACTTAAGGCAAGTGCCACCAAGAATTGGGGAAAACGAAATACAATTTACACATCTTTGCCTGATTTTCCGAGTTTTAACAAATATCATTAAGTGGGTGGCCTTTTGTGATCGCGTTCTTATTGTAAGTCTGGGAACATGGTTGAACATGCCCAGCATACACCAAGCCCTGAGTGCGGCCTCCAGCAACACAGGGGGAAAACTGCTTTACACCAGGGATGGTGATGTTCTCCTGTAATTCCAGGGAGGAAGAGGCAGGAGGATCAGAAGTTCCAGGCCACTCTGATCTACACATCTGGTTCCAGAGCACCATGGGCTACAAGAGACCCTATCTCAGGAAACAAGGAAACAAAAAATTAATTAAAGGTTCAGTAAACAACAGGACCAGGCAGTGTGACTGGCGTCTGTAACCTCAACACCTGGGAGGTTAAGAAGAAAGAGATAGGCCAGAGGCCAGCTCAGGCTGCACAGAGTGTGAGCTTCCTCTCTCTCTCTCTCTCTCTCTCTCTCTCTCTCTCTCTCTCTCTCTCTCTCTCTCTCTCCTTCTCTCTCCCTCCTTGCTCACACACATGGAGTTAAAAATATTAATATATAGGAAACCCAACAGTCTGAAAGCCTCCCAGGAGTTTTGCTGCATACAGGGCAACAGAAGGGAGCCTAGTATGGCTGCCCTCCGAGAGGCTCAATAGGCAGATGAAGATTCAGATGCAGATACTAGCACCCAACCAATGGACAGAAGCTGGGGACCCCTGTGGTTGAATTAGGGAAAGGCTGGAAGAAGCTGAGGAGGGGGACAACCCCATAGGAAAACCAGCAGTCTCAACTAACCTGGACCTTTGAGATCCTTCAGACACTGAGCCACCAACCAGGCAGCACACACCAGCTGATACAAGCCCCTCCCCACCCCCCATACACACACATAACAGCAGAGGACTTCCAGGTCTGGCCTCAGGGAAGAAGATGCACCAAACCCTCAAGAGACTTGAGGCCTCAGGGAATGGGGAGGCCTGGTGTGGTGGGGGGTATGGTGGGGACAGCCTCTTGGAGACAGGGGGGAGAGGGGAGAGGTAGAAGGAGGAGGGATAGGGAACTGTTGGGAGGTGGATGGGGAGGGAGATAATGACTGGACTGTAAAAAAAGAATATTAAAGATAATTTTAGCCGGGCAGTGGTGGTGCACGCCTTTAATCCCAGCACTTGGGAGGCAGAGGCAGGCGGATTTCTGAGTTCGAGACCATCCTGGTCTACAGAGTGAGTTCCAGGACAGCCAGAGCTATACAGAGAAACCCTGTCTCGAAAAAAGATAATTTTAAACAAAATATATATATATATAACACATAATATACATACACACAATATACATACATACACACACACACACACATATATGGGCATGGATAGGTGAGTGGGTATGCAAGAGTGTGCGTACTGGTGCCCTTGGAATCTACAAAAGGACTTTGAATCCCCTAGAAATAGGGATACAGGCGAATGTGGGTTGCCTGTCATGGGCACTAGGAACAATATACTTTTAACCTCTGAGCTATTTCTTCAACCTTGTAAAAAAATATTTTGCAGGTCATGGGCATTTATTTTTATACATTCTGTTAGATATAATAAGTACATGAGTATTCGTTTTAGTAAAATATAAGAAATATACAGCTTCCATGGCAAATATTCGCCATAAGAGTATCTCTGTCTGTTCTTTTAATTGTTTCTTGTCTTTCATGATGGTCTTTAGTCGTTCTTGTCTGGTATAGGCTATGCTTATGTTCTGTTCTGTTCTGTTCATTGTTATCTGTACTGTGTCTCATTTCTGTGTCTGTGTCAATGTACTGTGTCTCCATGTTCTGCTTGTCTGATCTCTTGTCTGTCTGTCTTATATGTTCTGTTCTGTGTCTGTGTCGTTTGTTTTCTTTCTATCTGTGTGCTGTGTTGTCTGTTCTGTTCTGTATCTGTGTCTGTGTCTGTGATCTTGTCTGTCTGTCTGTGTCTGTATCTGTGTTCTGTGTATCTGTCTGTGTCTGTCTGTGTCTGATCTGTGTCTGTTCTGTTGTCTGTTGTTCTGTGTCTGTGTCTTGTCTGTGGTCTGTGTCTGTTGTCTGTGTCTGTCTGTGTCTGTGTCTGTCTGTTGTCTGTGTCTGTTCTGTCGTGTTCTGTGTCTGTGCTGTCTGGTATCTGTGTCTGTGTCTGTGTCTGTGTCTGTCGTCTTGTCTGTGTCTGTCTGTCTGTGTCTGTCTGTTTGTCTGTGTCTGTGTCTGTCTCTGTCTGTCTGTGTCTGTTCTGTGTCTGTGTCTGTGTCTGTGTCTGGTCTGCTGTCTGTTCTCTGTTCTTGTTGTGCTGTCTGTGTCTGTGTTCTGTGTTCTGTGTCTGTCTGTCTTCTGTTCTGTATCTGTGTCTGTGTCTGTTGTCTGTGTCTGTGTCTGTGTCTGTGTCTGTGTCTTTTCTGTTCTGTTCTGTTCTGTGGTCTGTGTCTGTTCTGTTCTGTGTCTGTGTCTGTTCGTGTCTGTCTGTGTCTGTGTCTGTGTCTGTGTCTGTGTCTGCTGTCTGTGTCTGTGTCTGTGTCTGTATCTGTCTGTATCTGTGTCTGTTGTATCTGTGTCTGTCTGTATCTATGTTTGTGTGGGGATATGTACGGTGAGTGCAGGTGCCCATAGAAGCCAGAAGTGTTGGATCCACTGGAGCTGGAGTTACAGGTGATTGTGAACTGTCCAACAATGGATGCTGGGAACTGAACTCAGGTCCTCTGCAGGGATAGTACATGCTCTTGAATATTGAACCATCCCCTCAGGCCCTTTACTCCCTTTTGTAAACATTTTTTTAATACTTTCTGTCTAAGTTTGGCTCTCTTAAAAGTGATGTCTCTTTTCTCTGTGTAAGTTAAATGGGTAAGCATCTACTACTTGGAGATATAGCCAGTGCCTTAAAAGTTGTCTGAGTAAAAGACTATATAAATTTCAGCTTGGAGGAACCCCGGCCCAATCTATCGTTAAGTGGAGACTCTTCTGTCTCTTTTATATTAAAGGCAAGGTTCTCTTGTATCTGTAATGGTAAACTTTAACAATCAAACACCTGTGTTCTTTTTAATTCCTTTTTCAGTAGACTACTTGCATAGAATGGGTTGCAAGAGGAAACATTTTCTGAATTGTAGTTTGTTAGTTTGTTTTCTTTCTTTTTATTTCATTTGTTAGATTGGGTCTCATCTAGCCCAGGCTTGCCTGGAACTCTCCCTGATAGCCAAGAATGACAAACACCTAATACTTCTCACATTCTGGGATTACAGGTGTACACCCCCATACCCACTACATACAGTGCTGAGGCTGGAACCAGGGCTCTGTTCATGCCAGGCAAGCATTCTGCCAACAAAGTTTCATTCCTAGCACTAAAAATAATATGAAATACTTTTTTTTTTTTACAGATCTTGTATAGTTGAAGCTGACCTTGAACTTCTGATCTGCCTGACTTCTTCACTTTCCAAGTGCTGGGATCCCATCTCATGCCATAAGCCAGGGGTAAGTCTTCAGCAGACATATGCATTTGGGTCACCGCTGTGGCTATTTCATCATTAAGGAGCTGACTGCTTTCCCATGGCCTCATCACTGTGCTTAGATTCTCCACGCTGGAGCGCTGGTGCATATCAAAGCCACACCATTCATTTGAAGACAGAAAATCAGGAGGACTCGTCAAGAGCCACCTTGTCCTGAGAGGGAAAGAAGAAACAGAAGATATTGGAAGGGTCAGGGCATTTGGAAGGCTAAGATGAGGGTATAGGTAGCATGGCTCTAGGTCAGTGGGTCCCATCCTTCCTAATGCTGTGACCCTTTAATACAGTTCCTCATATTATGGTGACCCCCAACCACCAAATTATTCCCTTGCTACTTCGTAACTGTAATGTTGCTACTGTTATCGAATGTAATGTAAATATTTGATATTCAGGATATCTGCTACGTGACCCCCCCCAAGGGGTCATGACCCACAGGTTGAGAACTGCTACTCTGGATTCGATCTTTAACACTGAGAAGAAAAGAATGCCACGGGAAAGCTGGAGACCCTGTCCCAAGGGCCCTAAGCCTTCATTTCTGTGTTCAGTACTGGAATCCTTTGGGGGCATCCAATTGGTTAGAAGGAAAGCGGATACATTGTATGCAGCGTGTGCATTAGAGAATTAGTCCCTCAGATAACAGGATTAGAGGGAGCCGAGCAGGCCATGGCCTCAGATGGAGATAGATTGCCCCGGAGCCTCTCTGATAGAACAGCAATCAAGTTTCCCCCGAAGAAATGTCCTAATAATGGATTTGATGGCACAACAGACAGAGGGAACTTGGAACCACGGCCAGTGGCGGGGTGTAAATTGCCTCAGATGAAACTGCGGAGTCACTTTTGCCCCTTTTAAACAAGATAAGAATTAGCGTGAGGCCTTGATGAACTCGCCTTGGCCGGTGGGGACCAGGGAAAGCAGCAGCCTGGCTAATCTGATTCCTGAGCTCTGCTTCAGACCGCGGGGCTCCTCCCAGGGAATGGAAGCAGACACTCAGATGGCATATGGCAGGGAGCCAGTCTGCTAATGAAAAGCTCTAAGAGTGCAGGACCCACAGGCCTGGGCTGGCTCTTTGTGTCCAATATTCCCGGCACTGGAGGAAGAGGGCCGGACTCCCAAACATACATGCCCCGAGAGTGTTGTCACCCATCCAGAGATGCCACCGGGCACCCTCTGTTCTTACACCTATTTCCCAGGCTCAAACAGAACTTAGGTGAGGCACCTGTGTGTGCCTTAATCCCCACAGCTGGTTTGGGATGGAGCTGAGATCCGCCAGGCTCCTGGCTCTGGCATTTTCCAATGCAGCTGGTTTCCCGTCTTCCACAGTAAATTTTTACTGGTCTGTAAAACTTTTACCACCAAAGACCCTGACCTTTTAAAACCTAGAAACTTATTTAAAAAAAAAAAAAAAAACTGTGACCAGTGGCAACATCTGGACCCACCACTGGCCTGCCTGCCAGGGAAACGCTAAGAGAGGCATCTGTCTGGCTTGTCCTTGTGCTACTGAATAGAAGGTGTACGCCTTTTTTCCATCACCTTGTGGGCAGGGCTACATGGAGCCCTGGTCTCCTTGTCCTCCAGGCTTGGTGTTTGCTAATAATGAATCTCATAGGACCCACCTTCGTCCCACTGAGTATCAGACCAAGAGAATAGACAGGTACTCCCAGCTCCATGGACCGAACATATCGAGCATAAAGGCTGAAAGATTCTAGGATTGTTTATTCATGGAGAGACTAGACACGAAAGATGGGGAGGGTCTGGCAATGTCCTAGGTCTCTATTCAAAGAGACAACAAACGGCCAACATAGGGAAGAGAATAATGGCATTTTCAACAGGAAGAGATTGTCTCCTTTCCTGTTTATTCCCCCTTCTTGCTGCATTATGTGTGACTCTCAGTTTTGCGCCAACAAGGCTCCAGATCCTTGAAATGTCTGCACAAGTCCACACTGTACCTATTGACACAAGCTAGAGTCAATAGAGAGGAAGGAGCCTCGGTGGGGAAATGCCTCCCTGAGATCCAGCTGTAAGGCATTTTCTCAACTAATGAGCAATGAAGAAATGCCCGGCCCACGGTGGGCAGGGCCATCTCTGGGCTGGTGCTCCTGGATTCTATAAGACAGCAGGCTGTGTAATCCAAGTACAGTAAGCCAGTAAGCAGCATGCCTCCATGACCTATGCATCAGCTCCTGCTTCCATTTTCCTACCCTGCTTGAGTTCCTGTCCTCACTTCCTCCAGTGATGAACAATGATGTGGAAGTGTAAGCCAAATAAACCCTTCCCTCCATAACTTATTTTCTGGTCATGAGGTTGCATTACAGTAATAGAAACCCCAACTAAGTCAGTACCGTCTGTTGAGCATCTTCGATGTGCCAGACCCTTGGTCTTAGCTACTCATTGCTTTCTATGAAGAAGATGTTAATAGTTTTTCCCAAGGCACAAATGAGAATGACAAGGTAAGTGTCCAGAGTTAAATGGCTGGGGAGAGGAGGGTGTGGCAGAGGGCATGGGTATAGACACAAACACGTGACTTTAATAGCCCGATTGTAATCTAAGGATAATCTGAGTGCTTTTTTTTTTCTCTCTAATTTATATTGTGGTGGTTTGAAGATGCTCTGCCCAGGGAGTGACACTATTAGGAGGTGTGGCTTTGTTGGAGGAAGTATGTCACTGTAGGGATGGGAATAAGACCCTCCTCCTAACCCTGTGGGAGCCAGTCTTCTCCTAGAAGCCTTCAGATGAAGATGTAGAACTCTCAGTTCCTCCTGCACCATGCCTGCCTGGATGCTTCCATGCTTCTGCCTTGATGATAATGGACTGAACCTCTGAACCTATAAACCAGACCCAATTAAATGTTGTCCTTATAAGAGCTGACTTGGTCATGGTGTCTCTTCACAGCAACGCAAACCCTAACTAAGATATATACCCAGGTGGATTGGACTTTGGCCCCTATACTTGTCTCTTCCTTGTCTTGGAAACGGGGATTAGGGTCCTGCCTTTATTGCGCTAGTTGAAAGTCATCTAATAAACTACCAAATATATTTCTATTGGGGGGGGTGGTTTAAGACAGAGTCTCATGTAGTCCAGATTGGCCTTGAACCCACTATGCATCTGGGCTTGACCTTAAACAATTCCTGATCTTCCTACCATCTTCCCAAATGGTAGGATTACAAGTGAGTCCCATGGTGCTTGGTTTTCAAGATATATTCATTGAAGAATAGAATAAGTATATGTAATGAGATGGCGAGAGGGCTTGTAGCTCAGTTGGTAGACTGTTCCCCTTGCATGCACGAAACCCTAGGTTCAGTCCCCAGTAAACTGGGTATGGTGTCAGTCCCTGAGAGGTACAGGTAAGGGGCTCAGAAGTTGGCCATTCTTGGCTCTACATTGAGTTCCAAGCAAGCCTGGGCTATGTGAGACCCTGTCTCAAAACAAAACAAAACCCAACTAAACTATAAACAAATAAATAGAACAAGGACAGAAAACATGTGACGGGGCACAAAATGTAGGCTTTTTTTTTTTCCTTAGCACAAAGTGAGTTAAAAAAAGAATACTCTGCTATTCTGCTCCTGGAAAGGCCTGCTTAACAAAGGTCAGGCAGGAGGCCTCGTGGGACATCTGGCCCATGTAGCTATGATGCTGGAACTTAGATCCCGTATTTATGATGGTGTTGGGTGTGATGGGGTGGGAATGCACTGGGGGTGGGGGGACAGGAAAGCTTACTCGTGCCTGTCACAAGATGAAGAGGGCTTTTCTAACTTCCCCCTGGATGCCATAGCAATCTGAGGAGGTCATGATGGCTTTGAGGCTGTCCCTAAGTGATGGATGAGGTGTTGATGGTGCCACTTTTCACAGGCAAAACAGAAAAGAGCCAGCGAGGGACCTGGAGTTGTGCAGCACTCATGTGACTCTGAGCTATTTCAGAGCCTTGAGAAGAACTGCATAGATCTAAAGACCCCGAGACTCTCGGCCCCATGAGTTTAGACTTCAGTCATTACGTGTCTTTCTGTTTGCCCCTGTCTCTTCCTTGTACAAGGCAGGAGGATTGCTGTGGGTTTGAGGTCAGTCTAAGCTATGGAGCAAGTTTTAGATCCGTTTGGGCTACAGAGTAAGATTTACATTCTCCCCATCCCATATGTGAGCGTGTGGCCAACCTTCACCGTCCACACTAACTACAAGAGATGGACGGGGACTTTGTCCTGGGTTAGGACAGTGTGGTGGTGGCAGCAACGGCCTGAGAGAAGATGCAGAGAAGGCCAAGCTGGTCCCAGATGGAGATCTTCACGGTACTAAACTTGGGAACTTTCCTTGATAAGCCTTCAACAAGGCCCAGAGGACTTGAGGACTCGCTAGCTGACACTGAAGAGCAGAAATCCTACCATTTGGGAAGATGGTAGGAAGATCAGGAATTGTTTAAGGTCAAGCCCACATGGATAGTGGGTTCAAGGCCAATCTGGACTACATGAGACTCTGTCTTAAACCCCCCCCCAATAGAAATATATTTGGTAGTTCATTAGATGATCCTGACTTTCAACTAGCGCAATAAAGGCAGGACCCCTAATCCCCGTTTCCAAGACAAGGAAGAGACAAGTATAGGGGCCAAAGTTCAATCCGCCTGGGTATATATCTTAGTTAGGGTTTGCGTTGCTGTGAAGTCTAGCCTTTCTGTCTTTCTTCCCTGACTCAGCATAGAAAAATGGAGGCCTCGTTTCAGATTTTGCAATTAGGATAGCACTGGCCTCGTAGGATGGGTTAGAAAATGGTCTCCCTCTATTTTCTCTTTTTATTTTAAATCTAAGTTTCAAAATTAGAAGCAATATGTTTCCATACTATTTCACTTTGTGGGTTCTTTTCTCCTCATTCCAATTCTTATATCAAAGAAGAGAATGACTTAGCCTCTCAGGGGTGCCTCCTTTTTGGAAGACAAAACTTCCCCCATCATCTCGCCAGATTCCCATCGATTTCCTGCCTTTTCAATTCATTTCATCATCTGGAAGGCAGCAGCTCTCTCCCATGCCCCATATAGCACCACCTATGGTAGAGTGCTCTCCAAGGCAGAGGGTCAGTCTGAATGCATACCTAAGTTAGCAAAGCTCCTAGAAGGGCAGGCTTTAGCAAACCACCAGCCCATATGGGACCCCAGAGCTCAGGCTGGGGCAGAAGGTCATTTGGCTTAAGTTTCTATCAAGAGAATTGATGATTCCCAGGGAGGAAGGATCCATGCAGGCTATCTTACTTGTTTGATGGAGGGTGGGGTCACCATTCATCCATCTGGCAACCCTAGGACCTGGGAAGAGATATTGGTTTGCCTCAAATTGTTCTCTTACTTGAATTCTAATTTCTAAAGGGTCTGTCTTATCCATCTCTTTGCTTCTAGGAAAAACAGCTTTAATATGTCATAATTTAATATGCCATAATGTATTATCTGAGGAAATTTCAAAGACAGACCTCGAAGACCCTCTTGGGGATTCCAAAACACAGTATCTTCCAGTCTCTAACTTTAATTGCACTTGGTACAGTTTGAATCATTTCCTTTTTCCTGTAGAAATAAATCCCCTATCCAACCCATCCTTTGCATGGTCTCTTGGTGGAAACATAAACACCACAGATGATCCTGGGTTGCTCCAGAGAGGAGAAACCAGGCAGAGTGTGATGCTACCGACATTGATACATCACTAAGGGGCTTACAATGCACTTGCCTTAATATTCTGTCTGAACTCCTGACATTCTGGGCTAGAGACACGATTCTCCTCATGTCTCTAGAGGACTATGGTTCCAAGATACTGAGGAGCTTGCTCAAGGTGTCCACACTTGGTTTATAACCCTAAGTTAGGCCAGGGCAACACACCTGAAGATCTAACTCTGTCTTCTGCCTTTCCACTGGGATATGACACAAAGAAGGAAAATCCACAACAAACTGTGATGGCTGTTGCCTCAGGACGGTGCTGTTAGGAGGTGCAGTAGAAGAAAAATTTATTCCCACTCTCTACCTTGTTTTGCTCCTAAATTGTAAATATATGTTATATGCAAAAAAAAAAAAAAAAAAAAAAAAAAAAGCAAGCAAGCAAACAGACAAAAACTTAAATTAAGTTAAACATTGGCAATGGTGGGATCCAGCCCAGTCTTATTCCATCCCAGAGTGCCAGTGTGACCTTGGACAAACCAGCTAAACTATCTAGGCCTCTGTGGCATGCCTGTCATATGGAATAATGTGGTAACTGCCCTGTCTGCTAAATTTGCTTGTCTATCAAGTTCCCCCAGGTCTATAGCAGCAATCTTCTTCGCAGTTATTATTCTGGTACTGTAAGGTGACACTGTGACCAGGCTCAAATGATGTACGTCGTCTCTCCATCTTCTTTCTCCACTACATAGAAATTATAAAAACCACAATTCATGTTAACTGTTCTCTGGGACCCTTTGCTTAAGGACACGACTCCCATTTGATAGGGCTCTGCCTCATGATCTAGTCACCTCTAAAATGTATTACCTCCTACAGCTATCACAGTGGGAGGTGAAGTTCCATCAATATGGATGTTTGAGGGGCACAGACATTCAATCTCTAGTAATAATGAAGTGTCTAACCTTGATATTTTCATGTCTGAGTTGGATGTAGCCATGTATACACTTATACACTTATAAGCTGTTATTAGGATTGAAATGTGTGTGTGTGTGTGTGTGTGTGTGTGTGTGTGGTGTGTGTGTATGCTAATCAGATAGCTCAATGTTTAAAGGTGCTTACTGCTAAAGAAAGCTAATGACATAAGGTCAATCCCTGGGACCCACATGGTAGAAAAAGGAAACCAACTCCTTTCAAGGAAGTGAAAGGAAAGAAACACTTTAGCAGAATTAGAAACAGCTAAAAAGTATCGTACCAAGTGTTAGCGTACAGGCAATTCCACTGGCCTGCTCTCGGGGACCTAGCAGTTGCTTACGTCATGACCTGCCGCTGCCAGGTGTGCCAGATGTGTGCTGCAGCCAAAAGGACCCGCCTGCCACCCGAGCTCTCTCTGTTCTCTTCCTGTGCCCCTTCTCTCTCCCTCTCTGCCCCCCCCCCCCCCACTCTCTACCCTCAGGGCTTTGTTCCCCATCTGTCTGCCTGTCTGCATGTCCACCTGTCTGCCTCTATTCCTTCTCCAGCTCCCTTTTGCACCATACCTGTTGCATGGCTTTATTTCTCAGGATTACATCTGACTTGGCTGCCAAGAATTTCCCCACGCCACATTATATTTCATAATACCAAGCAGCTATGCAGCCCACACAGTGGCCCAACGTGGATTCTGGGAATAAAAATGAGAGAACTGGAAGCAACTCATGTCTTGAGTGACCGTGATTTTCCTCAAGGTCACCTTCTTGGACCATCTTACCTAGAGTACTCTCCTAATCTCTCTAAATCCCTTCTGTGTAGGATAATATGTAATTTACTCCTTCGTCTTGTTTACTAGTCTCTCATCTCTGGAATGTAAACCCTGCAAGACTGTTGGATCCTCAGCACCTAGACTTGTCACACAGAAGCTGTTCCAGCAATATTCATTGGCTGATCTTGTAAATGGGGAAAGGTTTCCTCTATGGAAGTATTGCAGCTCTGAAGGGAAAGGTATCCTGGCAGCTGGAAGCAAAGAAATACCACAAAGTCACACTACACAACAAATTTCATACAAGATATTTAGTGGAAAAAACACAAGAGGGTGGCTGCTTCTGCCCCAACGAGAAAGAGTACTGAGCAGAAACAGGATTTGTATAGGTCTTCTTGGAGGACGGGAGAGCTTTTCAGGGTGGCTTGGGATTGGTGGGATTCTGTGACCTGATCTTGGGGCAAGCCCGGGATTGGTGGGATTCTGTGACCTGATCTGAGCAAGCCGGGATTGGTGGATTCTGTGGCCTGATCTTGGGGCAAGCCCAGGGATTGGTGGGATTCTGAGGCCTGATCTTGGGGCAAGCCTAGGATTAGTGGGATTCGAGCTGATCTGGGCAAGCCGGATTGGTGGGATTCTGAGGCCTGATCTTGGGGCAAGCCTAGGATTGGGATTGAGCTGATCTTGGGCAAGCCCAGGATGGTGGATCTGAGGCCTGATCTTGGGGCAAGCCTAGGGATTGTGGGATTCTGAGGCCTGATCTTGGGGCAAGCCAGGGATTGGTGGGATTCTGAGGCCTGATCTTGGGGCAAGCCCAGGGATTGGTGGGATTCTGAGGCCTGATCTTGGGCTTTTTCTTTTCCCCTCTGTAGGGCAGCACTTGACCACCTATATCTTGAAAAGCTGGAAACCCCTTGAGACACAGAAGGTTTTAGAGTAGTCTGGGGGCAGAACCTGGCCATTCACGCGCGTTAAGGGGCTACAGAAATGAATAGCTGAATCAATGGCATCAGAAAGAAAGAAAATTAAGAGATCCATGCAAATCTTTCTGTGTTCTGGGGCTCTTTCTGCCTGCCCTCTAAGAATGACCCGTCAACTGAGACAGGAAGGATGCCGATGGCAAGTTGAAGCTGGGATTATTGACTGCCTCCTCAGGACCTGAGAAGGAATTGGGAAGATACCTCTGTTGGATGGCTTTTCTAGGGGAGATATAAACAAATATCTATTTACCCACCAACAACAGACCAAACAATTTCATCCAAGTCTAACTTGGTGAACCAATGAGTTTATTGGGGTTGTTTACAGGCACATAGGTGGCTCACAGGAAGCTACATTACCAAAAAGCCCACGTGGGAGATGAACTTTCCTCCTACTTCCAGAAGAGAAAGTTTTAATTTGAAGGAAATAGCTACACAATACCCTACCCATCTGTCTCTCATATTCTTCCTGCTTCTTTCTTGATATTCCCTGAGTTTTTGGAGAAGGTGAATAGATGTTTGATTACTTTCTTTCATTTATGGTCCCATGTCAGAATAAGAGTCATTTATTTCTTAGCAGATTAACTAGTTAGGAGTCTACACCAAAACTACTACCAGCTGGGGAAGATTAAAGATGACTCCAAGATTAAAGATGACACCAATAACCCACAGGTATAAACTCAAATATGTAGAGGTGTAAACTCAAATATGTAGAAGGCAACTGGACAGGCACACCATGTTTTTTTAGACAAATGTATAGTCCAGACTTCACGCCATCTCAGCATTTAAGCAATATGATGTCCCAGTGAAAGGTTGTTCAGATTTCATCTTCAAGACAAGCTGAGTCCTTTCATGACAGCATCTTTTGTTTCTTCAGAACTCACTCTCTCCTTTCACTCTCTCTCTCTCTCTTTCTCTCTCTCTCTTTCTCTCTCTTCTTCTCTCTGTCTCTATGTCTCTTTTTTGTCTCTCTCTGTGTCTCTGTCTGTCTCTGTCTTCTCTCTCTTTTCCTGTCTCACTATGTAACTGACTGGCCTAGAACTAACTATGCAGACTAGATGGCCTGGAACTCACAGATCTACTGCCTCTTCCTCACTGCTGGAATTGAAGGCATTTGCCACTGTGTCCAGCTTCTGTGGATAGTCCTTTTTAATATCCTCACCTACCCTATCCCATAATAAGCATGTTTGGTCTCTTCCCCTGTCTACTTTTCCTTGTGCCCATGATGTGTTACCTCACAGTATAGCACAAGGCTGATCTTGTTTGACTTAATTATTGTCTCTTGACACCAATATTAGTTCCCTAAGTATGACAGATTCCCTGTGCTTCATCCATTGATGTACCCAAACTGTTTAGAACAGAGACTAGCATACAGTAGATGATTAATTGTAGTGGGTTGGCCTGATACTGCTTGTATTTTAATGCTAATACTGGTTCCTCAAGACCCGGTTGCACCAGAGATGAGCAAGTCCACACAGAGATCCAAGTGACTCTATGTGACCTTGTCCCCAAGTTATTGATTGGTAAATAAAGATGCTGACAGCCAATAGTTGGGCCGAAGAGACATAGGTGGGGTTTAGGATTCCTGGGCTGGAGGTCAGAGGAGAACCACGGGTGAGGGGTGGGGTGGGGTGGGATGGGGGTGGAGGAAGGTGAAGGAGAAGCTGCCATGGGTTAGGTGAGTCATGACAACATGGCCCTGAGGGTTGGCCAATTGGAATTAAGAGCAGCCTAGATGAAGCATAGTAAGTGATAACTTGGGGTTATTCATAGGAAAGGAGATTCTAACAGCATGGAAGGTAGATATCTGCCTAACTTTTGTGCTGTTTAAGGCTTATTGTAAATAATAAAAGTTGTGTCTTTTATCCATATTCAGGAATTGAATGATCAAGGTAGAGTAGAAACCCCGAATTGGGATTAAAAATTTTTACAGTTAATGACTATTGCATGGTACAGGGCTAAAGGACCCCTCGCAGGACCCTGTAGATGTTGGTGACCTGTTCATTCATTGGTTGATTCTGCAGCACATTCACTGCTTTGCAGTACTAATTACAAGGCAATGAATGTATACACAGGCTCTCCTAAAACCTCCACACGTCCAAACTCTGGATATGGATGTGAAGAAGCCCTATTTTGGAGGCCCCAGTGGGAGCTCTAGATTGTGACTGGCTCTGTGACTCAGTCCTTTGCAAACCACTTCATCTCATAGGCTCCATGTGGAATCATTAGGTCCTAATCCCTGGAACCCATGACTGTTGCCTTCGGTGATAAACAGGGTTTGTAGTTGTGATTCAGTGAAGGGAGATTTTATTCCGGATTATCACAGTGCCCTAGTTTGAATTGAGAGTGTCCACACAAGCACATGTGTGACTGTGATCTTTTGAGATAGTCTGGCAGCCATAGCTGGAGGAGTACGATACTGGGGATGAGAGGAGGCTTGAGGCTTAGAGATGAGCTCCTCTTCCTGCCACCCCTCTCCTACCTGGCCCATGAAGATTCACAGTGTGAGACTCACAGTGTCACACTGCTGGAAGCAGAGCTTCAAGCCACTCCCACTCAGCCATCCTACCCCATCGTAATGGACTGTTCATCTCAAGTCGTTAGCCAAAATAAACCTCTCCTCACTTAAGTTGCTTCTTGTATTTATTTTTTTTAATCCTACAGTTTAATGGATGTGCATAGTATATTTCAAACGTACACCCCATTAGCCTCTTCTCCCCCTGTTGAGTCTCTTCTTCCCAAGGAGCCACCTCCCACTCTCCTGTCTCTTTGTTGTTGTTTTTAGGGTTGCTTGTATGAGTATAGTTTAGTGGGGGAGTATTAACCAGAGCATAGCTCTCCTGGGGTTACCACAAGTCCCTAGGAGCATGGACACCTTATCAATGGCCACACCACTGAATAAAGTGACTCTTCTTCTCCTAGTAACCATTAACTGCCATTAGCCCCTCAGTTAGAGGTTGAATCTCAGTAACCCCACCTCCATCTCCGGATGGAAGGTTGGCAGGCCTGATCTTGTATAGGTCTTATGCAAATAACTACAGCTGCGAGGACATTTCTTTCTACATTGTCTTCCTTCCAGGATGTTCCATGAACCTTGCAGGGGGTAACACAGATGTCTGGTTTACAAGTTAAATTGCTTCCTGTCAGGTATTTGATTACAGTGACAAGAAGGTAGCTAATATTCTGGGTCAACCCTAAATGTAACCACAAGTCTCTTCATATGAAGGAGATTTGAGGACAAGGAAGGAGAAGACAGAAGCAGAAGCTAGAGTATGAGAGCCTTGATGATACAGGAAGGAGCCACCAGCAAAATAAATAAATAAATAAACAAATAAATAAATAAATAAATAAATGTCAAGTGGCCTCTAGAAGCTGGAAAACAGAAAGAACCCATTCTGCCCTCTTTGCAGAAGGGATCAGTTCTGCCAACACCTTAGCTTTGAAGGATGACACCCAGGTTATCAGAGAATGAATGTGTGCTGTTTTAAGCCACCAAATCTATAGCAATTAAAGTAGCAACAGGAAAGTAATACATTCCATTCCACAGATAGTCCCATCTCATAACCATCAGCACAAATACTGATTTGTGTGTGTGTGTGTGTGTGTGTGTGTGTGTGTGTGTGTGTGCCTTTTGTTGTTTGTTTGTTTTGAATTTCTCTGACTTGCTTTCATTGTGATGGTAGTTTGCTTGTGTTTGTTTTTACTTATTGAGACAGGGTCTCACTATGTATCCCAGACTGCTTTGAACTTGCCATCTTTCTTCCGTAGCCTCCCAGAATTTGAGATTACAGGCATGTGTTTCTGTATCCAATTCCCAATTCCCCTTTCTTTTTCATCCTCGCCTCTTTGTTTTCTAAAGACAAAGTCTCCTGTGGCCCCAGCTGGTCTGAAACTTGCTGTGTCCACCAAGGATGATTTTAAACCTCAAACACCCCTGCCTTTACTTCCCAAATAATATGTACTCAGTTTGTAGGGTACCGGGAATTAAACCCAGGCTCTGTGGATACTAGGCGTGTACCCTACCACAGCCTCAATCATGTTTTTATACATCAACAGACCTTACATCTTCAGGGACTAAGGTTAGGACCTGACTATAGTACAGAGGTCCAGTGACTTCTAGTCTGTATAGCCTTGTTCTCTGTCTCAAATGGACTGCATATAGCCAGTGTCTGTAGGTAGCAGTATCTGTAGCTAACATCACGGCTATCATCTTTACTATCTTGGGTTAATATCTTCACCCAGCCACATCTGCAGAATGAGAACTCTGATGACCCTTCAATTTCATGTTGCTGCAACACACACACACACACACACACACACACACACGTACACACACACACGTACACACACATACACACGAGCGTACATGCATGCCCACTACTATCCAAAACCACAAGAGACTCCCAAGCCTATAAACCCACAATGGTCAGCCTTGTCTCTGCCCAGTGCCCTGGAGAAACCCAGGATGGCAAGGAGAATTAACTCAGGGTAGCAGAAAAGCCAGAGCGCAGGGGAGTATCCAGAAAGACTGGCAGACTGCATGGAGGCCTAAGACCTAGAGTGAAGCCATCTCCTGGAGCCCTGGAAGAGATGACCACATAAAACCTAATGGGTATTTGAAGTATTGCCTGCTGGGGAGGATGGCAACTGGGAGAGCTTTTATTCTCTCAGGGACCAGAGCAAAGAAGCAGTAACAGGGAGAATGCGTTACTTGGCATCAGGGACCTGGTGAGAAAGACCAAGCAGCCACTCAAAGTTATGATGCCTCTTCCTGGAATTTGCCCTAGCAAGGGACAGGAGTGGGGGTAGCAATGTGTCCTGGTTGACACTGGGATTCCTGGGCCCTTCCCACTCCCAGAATGACCTTCACTGAGCCAACACTGTATCAGATGCCAGAGGTGAGGGTAGATGGCACCTTATTTCCCTGCAGTCCCAGACTTATCTCCACCCAACATTCTGCTGCTCCTAGGTCTAAGATGGGAGAGGTGTGGTGAACAAGAGGATTACATCTGTCAGAGGCAAGAATCATGCGTTGGAGGGCAGGAAGGTCCAGGGTTTTTCCCTGAGCAAGTCTGGGAATGGGCTCTAATGCGGTAAGCATTTGATGTGGTGTGTCATGGCTTTATTCCTTGGGGAAAGTGGGTGTTTGCTGTCAGGAGCAGGAGCCAGAGGAAGGGGCCTGATGCACACTCGTTGGCTGTTTCCTTGGACAGCCATCTGCCCACAGCTATAATTCAGAGGCCCAGCTGCACTGGGTGCTTGACGATCTGATTGTGAGAGGGGAGATTACCAAGTGCAGTGCAGTGATTGGCAGGTGCCCAGGGCCCAGCTGCCCTGGTAGCATAGTGGACTCCAAGTGACACTGTTCTATCTCTGAATGCCTACTTCCCAATTATTCAGGCCCCCCCAGACCCCATAGTCACCTGCAATCCTGTTGTTCCTTAGAACCCTTGCTTCCCCCAGAGTAGCATGTGGATGAATGTGCAAACACATCCCGTGCGGAGCTGCTTCAACTCAGATGGCTCACCTGCACTGCTAACAGGTTCCCAAGAAGTGCCAAATCTAGTCCCAGGCTCTGTCTATCTGTCCGTCTGTCTGTCTGTCTCTGTTTGTGTCTGTGTCTCTCTATTTCTCTCCTCTCCCTCTCCCTCTCCCTCTCCCTCCTTCCCTCTCCCTCTCCCTCTCCCTCTCCCTCTCCCTCTCCCTCTCCCTCTCCCCTCTCCCTCTCCCTCCTCCCCCTCCCCCCCTCCCCCTCCCCCTCCCTCTCCCCCTCCCCCTCCCCCTCCCCCTCCCCCTCCCCTCCCCTCTCCCTCTCCCTACCCCTCTCCCTATCCGTCTCCCTCTCCCTACCCCTCTCCCTCTTCCTCTTCCTACCCCTCTCCCTCTCCCTCCCTCCCCCTCCCCTCTCCCTCTCCCTCTTCCTTTCCTTTTCCCTCTCCCTCTCCTTCTCCTTCTCCCTCTCTCTTTCTTTCTCTTCCCACCCCTCTCAAAACAGCCTGATGCTGAGGTGCTGAGGAAGAGGCTCAACTGTGCAAAGCACAGGTTAGACATTCAGTAAGTCTCAACACCTCAGCAAAGAGCTTTCTAAATTAACAAATGATACCAGAAGCAAACAACAACAAACCTCGAGGTTCCTAAATGATTTTATTAGCTTGCCTAGAATTGCGAGTGTCTGGTTGGAAATCAAAACTCACATTGTAACACTAACCTCTCCCTCTAGTCACACATAAAGTCTTACTTTATGAGATGTCACTTAAGAGATGCCTCGGTGAATTAAAAGCATGTTTGCAAGCATGACGACCTGAGTTTGGATCACGCACAGACACAGGCACATGCACACACACAGATATGCACACACACTAGTGCATACACACACACAGGCATATACACATACACACACACACACACACACACACTATCCATGTAAAACACTGGGAGTAGTGGTACTCAGGTGTAGCCCAAGCCCTGGGCAGGACAGGGAGTTCTGTATGAATAGAAGCCAGAGGATTCCTGGCCTTTGCTGCTGGCAAGGAGAGGTATAGCAACAAATTCCAAGTTCCATGAGAGAGTTTACCACCTAAAACTAGGTGAAGAGTGATAGAAAATGCATGATGTTGACCGCTGACCTCTACAGACAAGTGCACACACATGCACACACATCCCCCCCAGACATATGTGCTTTCATACACACACATGCACACACACACACATACACATACACACACACTTTTAAAATAAGTAGAGCTTAAGGTACAAGTGCCAGAGTCATGGAATATCTGAGTACAGTGAGCTGTCCAAGGGTATGGATTCTGGATCCAGTGCTCAGATTTGAGTCTGAATTGTGGTAGCCTGAATCTGGAGTATTTATTTCCTAGGGCTCCATGTGTTCATGACTTGGGCCCTAGCATTGTGGTACTGGAACTTGGTGGAAACTTGAAGAGGCAGAGGCTACTGGAATGTCTTCAGGTTGCTCTTCCAGAGGACCGGGGTTCAATTCCCAGCACTTACAACTGTCAGTAACCCCAGTTCCAGGAGATCCAAAATCCTTCATAGCCTCTATGGGCACCTGGATATATTTATTTATATATCCAGGTAGCCTGTGCCAAACCAGATTTTCATCAGATGAAGTCTGACAGCTTTAAGAAGTACACTGAAGTGAAGCCCAAATGTGATTCTGAGTCCCCAAATCTGCGCCTTCTACACCACCACTCCTGTCAAATAGAGAGCTCCTTGAAGGCCCGGTGCACTCTGTGTATCTTTCTGGGCAGCTCTGCTGGCACAGGACCAGGTCCCTAACGCAGAGCAGATGCTCAGGTCACTACTGAGCAAAAGGGTAAGTTTCTGTATGAATGAGTTTGATTTGTGGGGTACTGCTCCCCTCAAACAACCCTTCATCTCATGCTTAGCTAAGTGCACATCTGTCTCCTCTGTGGAAGCCAACCATTAAGTTTTGTAGCATGCTACACTGAAGTGTCCAGAAAAGCAGAGGAAAGAGACTCCGTACTTCTGGAGCCCTCAGAGCTGGCTGAAGGACCACCACTTTTACATTATGTACGCTGATGCTTTGACATCTAGGGTCCTTCTGATGCAAGAGAGACTGTTCTCCAAGAATGAGCCACTCCATAGATATGGTAGCTAGCCTGCAAGCATATTGTCCAAATATGAGCCAACTGATCCAAAGTCCACCCTCTGTCTCTGCAACCCTCTTATGAATTCCTATGCTCCAGACAGTGGGTACCTGCTCTATTTGCCCCCAAAGTCTAGTGTCCGACCACTAGGGACAGCCTTCCTAACATAGCCATGAATATCATTCAAAGCCGGTGCTAAATCTACATCCCTTGACTCCTCTATTTCTTCTTACAGAAATCACGGTTAAGGATCTTGTGCCTTCCTTTGTCTTCAGCGCCTGTGATGAAACTCAGCATTTTCTGGGATGGACTACCCACTCTCTACAAGGACATAGTGTGGCTCCCGCTCATGAGAACAGTGCACAATAAAGGGTCTTTCCTGATAGTAGATTCTTGGTCTGCTAATCACACCTTTTACTAATACACTGTAGCATTTATTTAACAAATATTTATTTATCTACCTTATATGTATGTGTGTGTGTTCTGGGTAGATGAATGCACATTGCACATATCTGGAAGGCTGCAGAGGTCAGAAGAGAGACTCATATGCCCTGACACTGGCACTATGATTGGTTATAAATGAGGACCATGTTTACTTACATAGTTGTCTTCTGCAAGAGCACTAAGTCCTCTTAACCCTTAAACTATCTCTTTCACCCCAGTGACACTGATAAGACAAGACATCACTATGCAGCCCAGGTGGACCTTACAAACCTGCTTCTGTCTCCTCCTACTGAATGTTGGAGTCACACATGCGCATTACCGTGTCCAAAGTAGCATACTGTATTTTAAAGCAGAGGTAAGGGGCTGACTAGGTAACACAATGGCTAATGAAGCCTGTTGTGAGGTCTGACAACCCGATGTTTAATCCCTGTGACACACACAGATACACGCACACACATACAAATAAAACAAGTCTAGAGCAAGATGTCTCCTCCTAGTTCATAGACTCTATGGATTTTGTTGTTGTTGTTGTTTGGGTTTTTTGGTTTTTGTTTTGTTTGTTTTTTGTTTGTTTTTGATACACTATTGAGTAAAATGAGTGTTCTAGAAAGGAATCATGCTGGCTCTGGCTTTGAACGTACATGTCAGACTGCTCAGCTCCCCCAGGGGTGCAACCTGCCAGACTGAAAGTTTGGTATGAACTTGTTCTGCTGCACTTGTGCGCCATCATGGGTTAACTCTGAAGGAGCATGAAGGAATTGATCCAGATGGAGAGAACCGCATGTATTTGGGTGGGCAACATCCAGGAAGATGCCTTTGGGAAGGAAGAATTCAGTGGATGATATGAGAAGGACGGAACAATAGGGAACTTAGATAAATTTCTGCTGGTGTGCCATCTACCAGATTCCATCTTGCTTCTCAAAAGGCTCAAAAGGTGAGGGGATGGAGCTGCCACAAGACACACCTGGGAAGAAGAGGAGGAGGAAGAGAAGGAAGAAGAGAAGGAGGAGGTGAAGAGAAGGAGAAGGAGGAAGAGAAAGAGGAGGATGAGGAGGAAGAAGGAGGAGAGGAAGAGAGGAGGAGAAGGAGGAGAGGAAAGAAAGAGGAGGAAGAAGAGAAAGAAGAGGAGGAAGAGAAAGAGGAGGAGGAGGAGGAAGAGAAGGAGGAGGAGGAAGAAGAGGAGGAGGAGGAGAGAAAGAGGAGGAGGAAGAGAAAGAGGAGGATGAGGAAGAAGAGGAGGATGAGGAAGAAGAGGAGGAGGAAGAGAAAGAGGAGGAGGAAGAGAAGGGAGGAGAAGAGAAGGAGGAAGGAAGAAGGAGGAGGAGGAGGAGAAGAGAGGAGAGAAGGAGGAAGAAAAGGAGGAGGAGGAAGAGAGAGGAGAGGGGAAGAGAAGGATGAGAGAGAAGGAGGAGAGAAGAAGGAGAGGAGAAGAGAAAGGAGAGGAGGAAGAGAAAGAGAGGAGGAAGAAAAGGAAGGAGGAGAGAAAGAGGAGGAAGGAAAAGGAGGAGAGGAAGAAAGGGAGAAGAAAGAGGAGGAGGAAGAAGAGAGAGAGAGTAGGAAGAAGAGAGAGAGAGAAGAGGAGGAGAAGAAAAGGAGGAGGAGGAAGAGAAAGAGGAGGAGGAAGAAAAGGAGGAGGAGGAAGAGAAAGAGTAGGAGGAAGAAAAGGAGGAGGAGGAAGAAGGAGGAGGAGAGAAGGAGGAGGAGGAAGAGAAGGAGGAGGATGGAGGAAGAGAGAAGTAGGAGGAGGAAGAGAGAGGAAGAAAAACAACAACAAGAAGAAAAGAAGAAGAAAAAGAAGGCTTCTACTAGACCTGGGGAAGCCAAGAATGCCCAAGGAAACAAGGAAAGAAAACCTGCCAGCAGCACCTGCTTTTCCTGGCTTTCAGTCTGGAGTTTCTGCAAAGGGGATGAATGGGTGACCAGGAGAACCAAGGAGCAGAGTGGACCAAAGGCTGGCTGCCCACACATAGCCTGGTCCCCACTGATACTGAGGATGGCCAGTCACCCCATTTGGCTCAGGTGGGCCATAGGTCTGTGAAGCTGAATGCTAAGAAAGGACAGGTAAGAAATGAAGTTAAAGGTGAGAAAGTGGCTCCCTCCACCTGAGCCCATACTGGAGCTTACTGCCTATAGCCCAGCAGTGTCTTCCAGCCCCTGCAGAAAGCGAGCTGTGATTCCCACTTTATGGCCTCTGCCAAATGAAGCACAAATTTAACTACATCACTTCCCCAACAGGACAGGGGAGAGGATGGGGATGTCACGCTGGGCTCCTTCAGCCCCCTAATCTAATCACTGGTGTGGGTCATTTCAATTACGGACAGCAGAGAGCAGTGGGGGACGTAGCTGCTCATAAAAGCCTCCATGCTGGCGCTCAGCTAATTATGAAGTTTGCACCATCTCTGCAGGTAAATAACTCAGAACTGAGCAGTGGCAACATCCAAGAAGCCAGAGCCAGGAAACTGAACGGGACATAGACAAGACATAAGAATAGATAGAATAGATACGGGTTTAGGCAAGCTGACAAGGAGAATCGGGTGGGGTCCCTGGAGACATAGTGGGACTGCAAGGGATCAAAGAAGGCCAGTCCTTCCCAGAGTAAACATACACAAGACCTGGAGGTGTCCTGGGTGACTGCCCACCATGCAAGGACTCTGTCTTGGAGCCATACTCCTTTCATGGCTACTGTATATTTCCTGATTCTCACCCTCTTACCCAGGCAGTGAGGTCACATGAGACTTGCTGTGGATGGAGATTTAAATGTTAGAAAGCTCAGTTTCTTTTTCTACCCCTGCTCTAGAATGTCTTTAAAAGGGGTAGGGTATCCTTGGAAACAAGGGACACTTTCTGTCACCTCGTTATTTGCAACACAAAAGGGCTGGGGATATAGCTCAGTTGGAATGGAATGCACAGGCCCTCAGTTTATTCCACATACCATATAAAAACAGGTGTGGTGAAGCATGCTTATAATCTCGGTGCTTAGGAGGTAGAGGCAGGAGGATCAGAAGACCAAGGTCATCCTCAAATACACAGCAAGTTTGAGATGAGACGGACTGTGTGAGACCACCATCTTTAAAAAAAAAAAAAAAAAATCAAGACAGCAAAACAAACAAAAAGACAGGTGACCATACTCAAGGAGGTCACCACAGCAGAGAGAGTAGGATGAAGCAGAAGCTACCTGGCTAGCCCAGGGCCTGTGCTTTTCTTTGTATTCAAGTATCACCCTGGAGCTGCGAGTTCTTAGATTATGGGGGACAGCAGATGGCAGGAGTAGTCACAGCTGGGAGAATCCCATTTTTGTTCTGTTCCTTGGTTTCTTTCGTCTCTGAGACAAAGCTCACGAGAAGGATGAGCGTGGGGAAGGGCTGAGCTGAAGCTGCTCTGTAAACCAGGCTGCAGGCAACGATGGACGGGCAGAGCACACTCTCCCGGGAGCACCGTAGAGCCATGGCTCATAGCGCTACTGCTTTGGGCTGCAGAGCTGGCCCTGGGACTACCAGCTGATATCAGGGCTGTGGGACTCTAGCGGGAGGGAGTCTACTTAGATCTCACCTTCCACCAGGGAAGGACTGCTTCTTAAAGGATGTTATAAAGAGCCTAGGTGATGGTAAAAGTGAACTAGGCAGGATGTGGAATGGAAGTCTCTTTCAGGTCCCTCCACCACAAAGGGGACAGTTGATGGCCTCAGATGGCCCTTGAACCTTAGATCCTGTAATAAGACCACACACACCTTGGGAGAAGCTGAGTCTATGCTTGAATGCCGGTTAGAGATGCTGGAAGTCAGACCCCTGCACCAAAAGCTCTAGGCCAGAACCTCTCTCTCTCTCTCTCTATTGATGGCAGGCAGTCCTTGTTTATATTGTCATCTGTTATTGACTTTTTGAAATGTCATTAAGTTGTTTCATTTTGCTCTCAGAAGTCTGTGACATGGAGATAGTAAATATTTATAGCATCAATTTCAAGTAAGTCAAATTGTGGTCTGAGAAATGAAGTTCAAGCTCCCCTGGGTAAACAATGATGGACCGGACCTCCTGGCTCTGACTCCTCCAGCATGCGTTTAGGAAGGAGGAAATGCCACAGCCATGCCTTTCTGACTTCCCATTCCAATAACAGGGGAGGAAATGGAGAAGGCCAGGATCAATGTAGAGGCTAACAACACCATAGAAGCAGAGGAGGCCAACGGTAAAAAAAAAAAAAAGTAGGAAGTGAAGAAGGAAACAGGTGGAGTTTGCATGGCCACTTCCTGTTCACAAACTTTTTGCGTTCTCCATTTCATTAACGGCAGCAGTGGAATTTCATGGACAATTGGCGCTGAGCACTAACTGGGAGGTAATGAAAGAGGGGGTGCAGGTAAAGGCTGTTGGAATTTAAATTCTTTTTCTTCAGGGTGGGGATGGGATGGCAGATTTTTTTTTTTTTTAAAGGCAATTTTAGTCCTGGAATAGGTTTCTAGAAAACAGCTTTGGACTTTCATGGCCTGTGCTGGAAGCACCAGGATGTATAATGTCTCTAAGCCTTGCTGTGTCGTTCTGCCCACTGGCCTTCTGAGGACCACCCTCAGTGATGGATAGAGATGCGGATGCCCAGGGAGAGGGATGTCTGGCCTTGGGTAGATTTTTTTTTTTCCCTCTGACTTGGGAAAGCACATAAGACACTTGTCCATCAAGCACTGAGCTAGAATGAAGTGTTTTGTGATTATTACTGCAGAATGCCCACATGTAGAACTCTAGGGACCTGGGCTAGGTATTAGGGGGAAGCAGAAAGAGCAAACCGAAAACTGGAAGCCCGCACTCACACCAAAGACTCCAACCAGAAATCCTCTGTTGGTAGCAGGCAAGTCTCAAGTTTATTTTCATCATCTATTATATACTTTTCAAGATGCTGTTGTGCTATTGACTTGATTTTGCCCTCATAATTCTATGATATGGAGAGAGTAAATATTAACAGCCTCTGTTTTAAATAAGGCAAACTGAAGTGAAGTCTGAGGTTTCCTAAATGAACAGGGATAGAACCAGGCTCAGCATCAGGGGCTGGAAGCATGTGGCCTATTGGATAATCTCTCTCTGACTGACTGTCTGTCTGTCTGTCTGTCATGTGTTTTTTTCCCTCTTTCTCCTCATATACACTCATGCATTAAAGAGGCTACAAAATATTTAAGGGGAGGATATAAGGCAACATGAGACCAAAGACAGAATTGAGGAGATAGAGCCATGGATTGATGATCCTGGAGGATTTAAGCTGGTTTGAGCAGGGCTTAAGCCAAGTTGACATATAGACTATTGAAGCAGAATATATCAAATGATAATTCTGGGCGTGGTAGCACAATATATGCAATCTTAGCACTTGGAAGGTAGAGGCTGGAGTATCAGGGGTTCAAGGTTAGCCTGGACTATAAGAGACCCGGCTTCAAAAATCTAAAAACAAACTATTTTTGCTTAAACCCAAGTGTATGCAGTGGTTGATGGTTCAGAGAGAGTGAAAGCTCGCTTGTTGCTGCATACTCTATTCTACTTACACATCTTTATTATGAACATATATGTTTACTGGTTCAGTCACTAGCCAATAAGATGCTTGTGTCTGTAGTCACTGAAAAGAAACAATAGCATCCAGGAGGCGGTTTTTTTTTTTTTTTAAAACCTACCCACCCCCTCCTCTTCAAACCCTCTCTTCAGCTTTCCCTACATGTTGTGACACCATATTAAGTGAGACCAGCAGTCTCCATTGTCACATCCTGCTCCACAGTGCCCAGAGAGAGCATAAGGTGACAGTGTAGAGCCCTAGCATGGCAAGGTAGATTCGGAAGAGCAGCTGATCGAAGTGGTACAGGATGGCGAGCCATTCCACCTCCTTCTGGTAAACCTGATCCCGAGTTCGGAGAGAGTTGTTGATGGTTCGGAGCTGGAAGCAGAAATCCTTCAGAGTATCTGATGGGACCTGGTGTTCCTGACCGACCCGGGACTCTGTGTGATAGAAGGAAACACTCTGAATGAACCAGGAGCTACTTGCTCTTATTCTTTAAGGAAAAGTCTTTGCTGGAGTTGGGGACTCTCACCCTGCCTGGTTAGAAGAGGCACAGCCTTGCTGAGGGAACGCCCAGAGAACATGGCAGAGACACACTGCGTGTGTGGAGGAGGCTGCATCTACCTAGGAGATTTCCTGAGCTAGGAAGATTCTTAAAGTTCTTTATATAAAGCAAACAGAACCCAACTCTTCATATTCGTCCCCACCTTTGCGTGGTGTGTGTTGGTGTGTGTGTGTGTGTGTGTGTGTGTTTACAAACCAGAATTCTACAACTTTTGAGTTCATGCCTCTTGTGGAAATGAATAAACTAAAGGTAACGAAAGACCTGACCTTCAAACTAAAATGACCTCCAGCAGGAGGTAGTCTTCAGTTAAAGAAGAAATCTCAAACACAGAACAGGAGCTTTAAAGCACATGTTTCCCATCATGCACTCAGTCCAGGCATGGTCTGATGCTTCCCCAGTAGAACCAGGTTCTTAGCATAACAAAGCAAGCAGTCAGCCAAGTACTGGATGGGGATAGCAAGGCTACTCACACACCTGTGGCCTCAGCACTTGGAGCCCTGAGGTATGATCTAGACTCATTGGCATCAGAGTCCCCTTGAAGGCACATAAGAGGCCGTTCTCGCCCACTGTGCCGCTCCTCATAGAGGAATTTGATCAACAAGATGGATTTGGACAAACTGAGAACCAGGAGGGCCATGCAGACGGTAAAGAAGACCCCTGTGGAAGGACCAGAGTAGAGAAAAGGGGGTTAGCAGTAGTCTTCCATCTGGCCTGCAGATCCTCGTCAGGAATGGTCTAGGAGGGTGTCAGGTGACATTGGGGTTGCTTACCAATCAGAGACGTGCACCCTGCACTTCTTGGCACCTCATCAGACATGTTGACCTTGAAGACTGTATAGCCCACCAGCACATTGGTCTTGAACACAATTCTTGCACGGCAGTTGGGGGGCAAATAGAAGCTTCCCAGGTCTACGAGCATCAGGAAGACGCTAGGAATCAAGAGGCTCACAACATAGGCCAACGGACATCTGCGAATCACTACCTGGCAGGGAACAAGGGAACTTTCCAGTCTAAGTAGAAGACCTAACACTTGACTGAGCACATGGCACTTAAATCCCACCCTTCGTGCATGATGAAAAATGTCTATGTAGTTTATGGTAGGAAACCAGCCAGGTGTGCTGGTAAATGCCTATAATCTCAAAATTTACTGAGCTGAAGCAGGAGGATTGCTACTTGTTGGAAGCCAGCCTGGACTACATAACAAGTCTCTCTCTCTCTCTCTCTCTCTCTCTCTCTCTCTCTCTCTCCTCCCTCTCTCTCTCTCTGTCACACACACACACACACACACACACACACACACACAGCTATTTTGTGGTTCAAAAAGATAGAAAGGTAAATAATCAATAGGCCTAACAATGCTGTGTGTGCATGTGTGCACAGATACATGTCCATGCAGACACATGCAGAAACCAGAGCAAGGTGTCAGGTGCCCTCCTTTATCATTCTCTGTGTCATTGCCTGAAACAGGGCATCTCAGTAAACTAGAAGTTCAGTATTTGGCTAGCTAGCTTGTGAGTTCTCTGGCCCATCTCTGTTCCCCAGTGCTGGGGTTATAATTGGGGGTGTAGCTCAGTTTATAAACTGCCTTCTAACATGTATAAAGCCCTGGGTTCTATCCCAGTACAGCATAAACTGGAAGTGTTGCTACACACCTGTTATCCAAGCATTTGGGAGGTAGAGGCAAGAGAATCAAGGTCCCATCTCTGAGATGGTGATTTCCCTCAGGGCTATCAGTAAGCCCTCTCCTGAGGTAAAGCCATCTCCTGAATAAAGCCTGATGGATCAAACCAGCATCATCATTCATCCCTTAGCTATTGAATTTGGACCAACATTCTTTTTTTTAAAAATATGTGTTTATTTACTTTATGTTTATGAGCACATTGTTTCTGTTTTCAGACACACCAGAAGAGGGCATCCTATCCCATCACAGATGGTTGTGAGCCACCATGTGGTTGCTGAGAATTGAACTCAGGACCTCTGGAAGAGCAGACAGCGCTCTTAACTGCTGAGCCATCTCTCTAGCTCTGGACCAGCATTCTTAACAGCTCCAGTTTCTTAGGTTTACTAGACAATGTGACACTTGGCTGCTTTCTATATGTTAGATCATGTGCTGGATGCTTTTACATCTGTTATATTACTTGTTTTCTTTTCATTCACAACATGTAGGGTAGATAGCATCCTGCATCTCATAGATTTTTGAAGCACTGTATCCTTAAGTCAGTTGAGTCAGTGGCCAAGCTGTGATGTAACCCCACATCTTCTGATTCCTAGTACTTGTCAGCTACAGCCTAGCTACAAATCAGGCTCTGCCCAGCTATTGGAGAGGAGACAGGACTGCTCTGGGATTAAAAAAAAAAAATACAAAGAAATGAGCACAAACACAGAGGAGGTATAGAGACTGGTGATGGGGGGGGCGGGTTGTCTAGGGGAGTCCACCACACACCTTGTTGATGAGAACTGAGGCTCCCTTGCCATCAGATCCGGGAACATGTCCTGATTCAGTGGAGCTTGGCAGGCCAGAGCTGTTTGGTGGATTGTAGTCTGGCTGTTGTCTTCCACATTAAACATAATTGGCTGCAAATATCTATACCAGTGCAATACACATTGCTTTGCAATAATTTGGTGGAAACACATTTCTATCAAAGTGCGGTCAACAAGAAAAAGAAACCCACAATGAACCATCATCGTCCTGCATCTCTGTTGGCTGTGATGAGGTAGCTATGAGACACAGTGGAAGGAGGAAGACCGCTGAGTGGCCAAGAGGCCCAGAGGGCTTCATGTTGTGATCCAACCTGGGATACTGGTGATGTGACCTCTTAGAGTGCGGGATGGAGGGATCATTCGTTCTTGGGTAGAGGGAGGAAATGGGATCACCCTGGAAGACTTTCTAGCAGAGATTGCATGAGGTGGGAGAAAAATCTATGAATGTCACCCTGAAGACAAGCACAAGGCATGTCGCTTAAGTGGGAAGGACCCAGATCTATAGTCAAGAAAACAGAACCTACGTATGGAAACCTGTATAATCCTGTATGCATCAGTCAGCCTCTCCCTGACTCAATTTCTTCTTACTTTCTTGTGTATGTGTGTGTGTGTGTGTGTGTGTGTGTGTGTATGGGGGGTATGTGTGTACACATGAACATGTGCATGTGGAGGTCAGAGAGCAACTTTAGTTGTTATTCCCAAAGAACCGTTTGTCATTGGCTTGAAACTTACTAAGTAGACCAAGCTAACTATCTAGGGAGCCTGTCTCCACCTCCCCAGTGCTTGGATTACAAGCACACACGGCCACACCAGCTTTTCATATTCTGGGAATTGAACTCAGGTACTCTTGTTTACAAGTCCAGCAGTATACCAACTGAGTTATTTCCTCAGCCCCTCCCCCTGCCTTTTAAAGAAACAAGATGGTTTTGCCTTGCCAAACATCTCAGGTACAATTGAACTGCTGTCCTTCTAAATCAAGTTCTGATGTAATTAGCACAGGTAAAGACGATTCCCTGCACCCAGATGCAGACAGAAAACATAAATCTAGGCTAAAACCAAAGGCGAGTGAGTGATGTGATTCCTTGAAGACCCTGATTTATCAGACCAAAGGTCCCCAAAGTGTCTGGGTGGAGGGAGGTCTGAGAAGACTTATGAAGTTCATGGGCTTTTGACCTGTACACACACACATGGTCCTGAACTTGGAAGGATCTTTACTAGGTCTCAGTAGAAGCTGAAAGCAGAAAGATACAGGTAGCCCATTAGGTAATTAGCTTCTGCTGTGGCATAAAACAAAGAAATTTTCCTATTTCCATCTATCTTACAAAACTGGAAAGCTGACTATGCCTTCCAGAAGATTCTAATCTATTCTGTCCTTAGCAAGGATGCAACCACTTCTAAGAGAAACCAAATAGCACCACAGTTTGGCGTTTCTTCTAAAACAAAGGACCTACTTTGCTCTTTGCTTTAGAGTCAATGCCTCCTAAGGATTAAGTTAATGCTCCCCTATTAGCCTGGTACAGCCTTAAAAAATGAAGTAAGAACAAACCAAACCTCAAATTTTATTGTTGTTTTCTGAAATTTGTATTGTTACCTCAGCCGATCTTCAGCTTTTCCTTTGTTCAGCAAACACGGAGCATGAAGAGACTGTTGACAAGCTACTGTAAATACTGGAGACTTAGTGCCATGAGCAGGACCAGCCCCTGTTCTTGCCTGGTCCTCTGTAAATACTGGAGACTTAGTGCCTTAAGTATAACCAGTCCCTGCTCTTGCCTGGTCTGAGTTCAGGTGCCAGACTTTGGTGGCTGAGTCTGTAGGCAGAAAAGAACCTTGTTCCAGAATAAATCAAAACCAGAGTCCCTCTCTCATTTGCATGATGACAGATGAAGACTTCTTCCTAAATTTAGGTACTATTTTATGCAGTGCCAGAGACTGAGCCTAGGGCTTCCTGCATGCTAGACAAATACCCTACCAACTGAGCTGTACCTCCTTGGGCAGATTTTGGTGTCTATGTTAGACACCAAGATCCTAAACCTTTCTTACTCCTCTCTAAACCTTCTATGCCTGGCATTGTCCTAGTTAGCTTTAACTGACAATCTGATACAGCCTAGAGTTATCTGGGAGAAAAATCTTGACTGAGGAACTGCCTAGATCAGATTGGTCTATGGCCATGTCTTTGGGAGATTGTTTTGATTATTACTTGATGCAGAAAAGCCCTGCCCATTATGGGTGGCACCATCCTTAGGCAGGTAGTTCTGGGCTGTATAAGGCGGCTAGCCAAGCATGAGCCTAGGGATAAGCAAGCCGTAGTACAAGCACTGGTTCCTCTAGGGTTTCTGATTTAGGTTCCTGACTTGCATTCCTACCCTGACTTCCTCTGATGATAGAATGCAACCTGGAAACGTGAGCCAAATAAACTCTTTCCTCCCCAAGTAGCTTTCGGTCACAGTAATTTACCCCGGCAACAGAGATCAAATTCTAACAACCATTGAGCCTGAGAAGACAGGTGTTCACTGAACTACATCAAAGTTGGTTACTGATGCTACTTTTAGTTCCAATAGAATAGGGTGTGACATTAGCCCAAATAGGGTCATTCCACTGGGGTCAGTCTTCATACGGACCTCCTCTCAGAAATCACATAAGAGCCAATGACTCCTGCTTCTGCGAGGGGAATGTGCCACTTGCTCAGTATGACACTATTCTCTGTAAGCCTGCCCTACCTTCAGCTCCTCATTCCTAATGGACTAAAGGAGCTGGTGCCTTTAAATTCCACAGAAAAGGAAGCAAAAGCACTTTAGTTTCAGTCCGTGTTCTCCATTAGACACCCTTCAGGTGTTAGCAATATTATGCCACAATTTCATTATCCATTAAAGCCAGGTAATAATAAGTACACAAAGGTATTTGGAGCCTATTGATGTTAATGAAAGAGATCAATCTAATTCAGAATGTGTATGTGGAGAGCTCCTTGGAGATGGGATAGGCCCCAAGGTTAGCCTCTAACTGCCTCCTTGATGGTAGACCCCACCAGTACTCAATTTTGCATGACCGTCTTTATGACATACTTGGAATTTTGACGCCCAGACTCGCGCTTCATATAGAAGCCTGTTTTCCTCCCCTTCCAAGTCCTTCCTAATACCCCCAGTTTGGAAAGAATGGGAAAGTTGCTGCCATTTAAGTGAGAGTCTTGCACCTGAGTGAGGGCTTTGGGGACGTAGACTGTGGGTTGGGCTGGATTAAGTGAAAGTCTGTGATTCTCATATTGGTTGAACACCCCTAGTAAGATTCTAGAGCTTAAGATTCCTCCCCCACCTCTTTCCTCGCACCTCCTCCTTGGAAGGCCAGCCTGTCAAGTATGAGCCTCAGTCACATGATTGATCAAGGACTTTGAAGGATGCCAGAATGCCTTGGATCCTAAATTTGAAGCATTCAATGGACTTCTCAACAAAATCCCCCTTATCTAGAAAAGGCATGAAAATCATATTAGAAAAAGAGACCGAGCAAGGTATCTCCCTTTCCCTAATCTCCTTTTCATTTCCCCAGTCCTATGTGCGTTTCCTTTGCCTGGTGAGTCCCTTTCCATCCAAAATGACTTCTCTATTTCCTTCCTACTTCTGCCCACTCTTGCAAGGTCATATAGAAATCGAATGTCCGTCCTGCTGTGTTCTGGAAACCAGCACCTCCAATATGTATTGGAAGTAATCTCTTCTCCCGTGGCTGTTGGAGTGGGTCCCAGGCTGTACACAAACGCCCTTGCAGACAGAAGAGCTTTGTCTGGACCCCCTGTGGAATGAGGTTGGATTCTAAAGTGGCAGCAGTGCCCTGTGATAAGCAGTATGTATCCCAGTACTAGCGGCTATGTGTGTGCTCTCTGGAGCTAATGGCGTCCGGAGCATTTGGTGCCACATAAACAGTAGCTCTGTGTGTGTGTGTGTGTGTATGTGTGCACGCGCGCGCTTATGCACACGTGCACACGTGACATAATGGTACATTTTGTCTCTCTTGCTTGTTCCAACTGTCTCTAGCTCTGCCTGAGACACAGTGAGTAATTAGATTAACAGGAGGATGGTCCTTTGCTGTCAGGACACCAGTGAGCCCACTCTTAGCACAGAGTTGAACTCCAAATACTACAGTACCAGCCGGGAGCTTCTGTACCAGGGTACCTTGGGTGCTAAATTCAGAATGTCTTACATGGTATTAGAGAACAATGAAGCCAGGCATGGGACACATGGCAACCATGGGGGAGGAATGGGGGTTGGGAGATGGAAACCAGTGAGGGTTCTGGAACATGCAAGTCTTTCCAAAGCTGCAGGATCACTTCTGAGTCAGGGTGATATGATTTGTGACTTTACTAGGGATTCTTTGGGGAATTGGTCCCAGAGAATCAGAGAACCAGGTGGAAATCAGCCTTGCCAGGTCACCCACCTTAGCCCCCAGTCAAATGTACGTGTCCCTTCTTCTAAGACAACATTGTGGAAAAACCTTAACAGAGAAGGATGTGGCGATGAAGAGGGAAGAGTCGATGTAGCAAAGGAACTGGACAATGGTTTCTATGTGGAGGGATACCTCCCACAAAGCAGCGCCTACCTTCTCTCCTACTCCAAACAGACCCTCTGCTCTCAAAAAAAAAAAAAAAAAAAAAAAAAAAAAAAGCTAATATTTAGGGGAAAGAATGACACATAATTGGAAAGAGAGAGAGAACAAACACAGGGGCATACACACACACACACACACACACACTCCCGTTTACCTGCCGCCTCTTGCCTTGGCCTGTCTCCGTGCAGTGCAGGTAATGATGTGTGTAGCATGCCGTGGAGTGCTTGGTAGGTGACTGGCTCCACCTCGCACGTGCCATTCCCTCACATTTCCCTTTAATGTTCTCCATTATTTGGGCTGCATTAATAATGTTTGCAGGCTGATATCTTTAAAATTAATGAGGTGTTTACTCTTAGCCAAGAAACTCATTGAAATAAAATTTAAAAAAAAAAAAAAAAGTGTTCTTTCCCCCACTCTCTTTTTCTTACTGAAAACCAGTGGACAGGAACTGGGGATGTGGTCAGTGGTAGACTGCTTGCCTGACACGAGAGAGGGCCTTGTTTGAGCCCTAGGATCACAAAACAAAGAAGAATGGGCACACAATGGACACATCATTAAATTCTGAGTCAGAAAGAACTCTGGTCCAGAATCTCCCGCTCCATGAGCAAGTGTTGTAATGGCTGCCTATCCATGGGCTGGCCACAAGGGAGGCTCAAACCCCAGTGCTTTAAGGCCCAAGTTTAGTGGACATTTTTCTAGAAAACACGCACCTTTCAATCAACGAAGGCCACTCGTGCCCTCAGTCACGGTTAATCCTACTCTGACTCTTTGCATCTACATTTAGTCTGGTCAGCAGGCACTCCTGCACTGCCAAGGCCTGTTTCTGGAGGACTCTATGTACGAGCATTCCTGACCTGTTTGCAACCTCTATTTTCCAGCTGGGATTCATTCTGTGGCATGAATGCCACCTTCCCACCCTGTCACAAGTGGCACCTTCACTTTGTGCAGCAAAGCAGGGTCCTCTGCAGAATCTTAGCACTGCGAGTCTGAACCTGCCGTGACCATGACAAAGTGGTTTGCGAGGAATGCCAGAGGAGCAAAGCTCTGCAGCAGAAGTGGTGGGCACCACTGTCCTCCTCCCAGCCCCTCAAGACCGACAACTTTCCCCGGGAATAGTTTGGCCAAGAGTACTCCTGGGGATGCACTGGAGCATCATGTTAGCATGTCCACTGCATGCTCTGGTCAGCAGTTGCTCCTCTGACCCTGAAGCCACTAGGAGCTTGCTTACTTTATCTCTGTCTGTCTGTCTGTCTGAGTATCTATCTATCTATCTATCTATCTATCTATCTATCTATCTACTATCTTTATTCTTTTTTCTTCTGCTTGTTTTTCTCCTCCCTCCTTCTCTCCCTCCCTTCCCCCTCCCTCTCCCCCTTGCTCTGTCTCCTTTCCTTTTCCTTCTTTTATGAAATTGGATTTCATGGAGCCCAGGGTGGTCTCAAAAATCCATCCTAACCCTCGAGCCTCCACCTTCCAGTGCTGGTGTCACAGGTGTGTGTCACCATGCTTGGTTTGTATGGCCAGTGGGATCCATGTAAGCTACCAACGGAGCTTAAACCCAGCCCGACTCTTTGTCTCTGGGGGCCATGCAGATGACTGTCTGCTCATTCCTTCAGATATTTGGCTTAGTGATATGACCATTTTGTGCATCTGCTTCTAAAATTAATTGATATTTTTCTCAATTAAAAATGGAACAATTATGATGATGAGAGTTTTTTGGTTTTGGTTTTGGTTTTTTCCAATTCCTTGTCATGCTGATGGTGCATAGATTGCTTTGAGCTCTATTCTCAGTGGCTATTAGAAATGATAATGTTTGTATAAGTCAAAAGGTTTGACGATTTCTGCTGTGAGATGGGTCAGAGCCCTGGAATCTGTACACTGTTCTCTCTGATGCCCCTGTAGAAGGTTACAGAAGATCCTGTGCTGCCAGGCTCGGGATCTCTGCTCGGAGATACTGGTGCACAGACGGACGAGCAGAGCAATCACAGCATGCTGCTCCCTGGTGATAATGAGGACCTGCTATTGGGCAGATTCCACAGCTCAATAGAGAAGGCCAAGGACCGCAGAGGCGAGGGTAACAGATGGGAAGGAGAACCTACGTTAAACTGAATCTGGGCGAAGTCTCCAGCGCTGCTCCGCCGGATGTGGTAAGTGGAAGACACGGAAAGAAGTTGCCACTCACTGTCATTCAGAAAAGCCCTTTTGTCATTCTCCATGTCTTCTCTGTTCCTCAGGAAGCCCAGGTCTATGTCTTCCACTGAAAGCCAAGAGAAACAATGGACTTCTTGGGGAAGACACGGGGCTAGCACCACCAGTTTCCCAACTCCCAGTGTTAGCCCTTCCTTTTATCCAGACCCACACCCCTGGTATTACCAGGATTTGAGTTGGAGAGTAGAGGTAGGGAACAAAAATATTTCTAATTTTTATGAAACAATGAATTCAGAGTTTGGAGCCCGTTCTCCACAGTGTGTGAAGCATGTCCTGTGACTTTTAGAACATTCTCAGTGGTGATAGAATGCTGATATTATAACGACAAATTAACAGCACTGGTGGGTTATATAGCACTGTGCCTTGTCTGAATTCTAGAAAAATCCACTGCATAGAGAGGTTTTTGTTTTTGTTTTCAATTCTCCTGCCTCTACCTCCAAAATGCTGGGATTTCAAGCAAGTGCAGCCACATCCAGCTGAGGTTTGTTTTTATAATTTGTTTTATTTTATGTACATTGGTGATTTGCCTGCATGTACATCTGTGTGAGGGTGTCAATCCCTGGAACAGGAGTTACAGTTGGGAGCTGCCATGTGGGTGCTGGGAATTGACCCCAAGTCCTCTGGAAGAGCAGCCAGTACTCTTAACCGCTGAGCCATCTCTCAGCCCCTGAGGTTTATTTTTAAATAATGTGTAAGAATAAAATAGATCTGAAGTTAATATCGTTTCACCTATGTGTGCCCACACAGCATAAGTGTTCCCAGTAGACTATGGCTCTTGTGGTTTATTTACCTGTGTGCAGAATGCTATTGAAGGTGAGACTGCAGTTCTGGATATCAAAGGGAAAGCATATGTCTGCAAACTGCATGCGGAGACCACCTGGATGGGCTTGTGGTTTCTAATGGTTCCAGAAGAGTTCACATAGACATAGGGCAGGTCGGAGATCTTTCGACATCCACACTATATGAAACAGAAGAGAACCTGTTATGAAGAAGACCTTAGTCATTTTGAACATACACAGAACTGGGCTATGAGGTGGTAGTGACCATGAGACCCAAAGGAAAAGTTAGACAAAAGGACAGAATGATACTTCCCATGAGATGATTGGTCCTGAAGGATGCATTCAGAGGTGACGAGTCTCATCAATTAACTCACAGCTGCAGCATAAACAGGAACTCCAAGCACCAGTAATTAAATACATATCTTTTAACATATGTTTATTTTATTTTAAATTATATTAGTGCATGTGAGTGCAGGTGTCCATGGTGAACAGAAGAGGGCATCAGATCTTCAGGAGCTAAGTTACGGGAGGCTATAAGCTACTCAATATAGGTGCTGGGAAAAGCAGTACAGACTCTTAACTACTAAGTCATCTCTCCAGCTCCCTCAACTTGTATCTTTAATGATGTCAATTCATGGCCATTCCATCCTGAATATTCCTTATACTATGATGACCCCCGTGACTAGAGAAAACAAAAGTATAATAGCAATGACTGAAAGTAAACAGCACTTGGCCCAAGCAGGTGACTAATCCCTGGGCCACAGAGATGCGTTCCATGCTCCCAGCACACTTACAACTCATTAATGATGATATCAGGGGCCCAGATGGCACTGAGAGGGAGAGAGATCTCTTGAATCTCATCGAACAGACTAGAATTCCAGGACAAAAACTCATCATTCCAAACCTGTTAGGAGTCAAACAGGAAACACCAAAAACGAGAAAGGTTAAGTCCACTGACATAACTGAGTACCGACCTAATTCATCACCCTTAATGTGTTAGGAGGAAGGAAATCCAGTCTATGGCTACATCCTTGCATGGATTCTAATAAACTGGGCTGCTTCTGAGCTAGGAGACTCAACCAAAGGCAGTGTTTCACCTCAGAATAGTGGTAGATCCCGATCAGGAATGCAGCATGCAGAGAGAGACGGAGAATCACTCACCTCTCTGTACCACACGCTTGTCTTTAATTTTTGATTCTGTACATCCTGCAGAGCAAAAAGAATTTCTCCATGCATCTGACAATTTAAGAGGGAGCAAAATCAAACCCAAGCAGCTAGTGCTGATCTTAGAAACATTACCTAGCCTCTTTGATACCCGAGTATTCTCAGTTCCTGCTTGTCATGAACACCTGTGGCTTTGAATGTTGCTCTATTATCCAGGACGAAATAGCACTCTGACTGCACTTAACATTTTGAGTGATTTTCTAATCTCTTTTCCCCTCTAATTAGTTACTCTGCCTTTAATCAAACAAAAAAAAACAAAATGGTATGTAGGTCTCAGCCAACATTGAGCTGAAAAGACCAAGCTTTTATTTCTAATTCAAGATATTATCAAATCCTTGGATGGAGCTATCGTGCTGACACACGTAGCCATTCGTTAGGTACTTTGTACTTAAATTGCCTGCTTATGAAACAATGATGGCTCAATTAGGTGAGGATACTTCCAGAAACGAAAATGATTCCTGTCTGCAATAATCCAAATTTTTTAATAAAAAACATCATTTCCCGGTATGGACTTTTGCCTTATGTAATCTGTGTACAGTTCATGCTGATGTCCACGGAAGCCAGAAAAGAACTTGACTCCACAAAAACGATTACGATGATGGTGAGCTACTATTTGGGTGCTGGGAACGAACCAGATCCTCTGGAAGAACAGCCATGCTCTTAACCATTGAGCCACTCTCACCTTGGTGACATTTTTTAAGAGCCCCTTCAACAGCAATAGCAGTATCAACAATGGAAGCCTCTTTCCCAGCATTGTCCATACCTAACTCAGTAAGAAACATTCCAAAAATAAGATGCTCTTAGGGATTAAAAGAGAAGAGTATTCACACATATAGTATCTAACAAATATTAATGATAAAAATGGATCATGAGCCTGGATGATTCAAGCTAAGACTAGAAAATGCTCAGATCCCTTTTTAATCAAAATTAAAGAGTTTTGTGTGGGACTGGAGAGATGGTTCAGCAGTTAAGAGCACTGCAGCTCTTGCAGAGGACCTGACGTGATTCCCAGACCCACATCTGGCAGCTCACAACTGTCTGTGACTACAGTTTCAGGGACTCTGATGGCTTCTTCCGCCTGCATAAACTCTTGCACACATAAAGACATGCAAGCACACACACGCATAATAAAAATAAATATAAATATTCTAGAGCTGGAGAGATGGCTCAACAGTTAAGAGAACTTGGTCTTCCAACCAGTTCCATATATATGTATGTATACACACGCACACACACATAGGCAAACACCAGTGCATACACTTAAAATTTTACAAAATTTAAATTTATAAAGGTAAATAAAGCCGGGAAGTGGTGGTGCATGCCTTTAATTGTAGCACTTGGGAGGCAGAGGCAGGTGCATTTCTGAGTTCGAGGCCAGCCTGGTCTACAGAGTGAGTTCCAGGCAGCCAGGGCTATACAGAGAAACCCTGTCTCAAAAACAAAAAAACAAACAAACAAACAAAAAAAGGTAAATAAAGTTAACAAAATTTTAATTGCATTATTCAAAAGAAAGAGAGAAGGCCTAAATAACAAATTAGAAAAGAGCATTATTATTGTTGTTGTATGTGGTGGGTGGGTGTGTACTTGCCATGGCACTCTTGTTGAAGTCAGTTCTTGCCTTCAACTGTGAGTTCTGGGAATGGAACAAGTAACTCTGACCAACTGAGCCACCTCCCTGGCCTCAAGACATTACAACACATACTGAAGAAGCACAAAGGCTCCTAAGGGGCTCTGTGAACAATTGCACAAAACCTAGAGCAAATGGATGACTTACTAAATAACCTATCAAAGTCAAAGCACAGCTCAACAAAACCTAATCAGAGTGGCGTATGCCGATCCACGCCTGTGGTCCCGTTGCTTGGGAGGCAGAGGCAGGAGGACCCAGTATTTAAAGTCATCCTCGGTTATGTAAGTAGTTTAAGATTAGCTTAAAGTGTATGAGACCCTGTCTTTACAAGCCCATCATGGAGCTGGAGAGATAGCTCAGTAGTTAGGAGTCCTCTTGCAGAAGATTTGAGTTTGTTTCCTCTGCCTCCATCCCCTTAGTATTGGGATCAGGCACTCGTCTCCATGCCCAGTTATGCCAGGGTGAGGAAAAGAACCCAGGGCTTTGCCCTGCACACTAAGCAAGCATGCCCCAGCTGAACTACCTCCCAAGCCCAAAGGAAACACAATAACCTTTTTAGATTAAAGTTTCCCCTTTTGACAGTCAAGAAAACCGAGTCGTTGCTGTATGTGCATCTCTAGGAACTGTTGGAGAGAAGAAAGAGCAAGCAAACCAAGAGCCCTGTTTTCCAGGCTCAGCAAAGGCTGTTTTGAACTCACTAGTTCTACAGATTTTTATGGACTTTAAATAGATACTTGAGAGAGGCAGGTTTTAAAGCGGGTATGCAAAGTGAAAAGATTGAATTCACAAATATTTCCCCAAGGAACAGCTTGTAGAAGGACCAGTGGGGACCCCCAGCCAAGATTGGCTCAGCAGGGGTTCTGGAAGAGTTTTTCTTTTTCTTTCTTTTGCTTTTTTTCAGTCTTCTACTGAGAGCCCAAGATGAGGGGATGACACTTCACTTCGTTGGGACATGTCTGAGCCTAGTGCTTATGGAGCACGCTGACCTTACTCACTCGAGTGCAGCTAGACTTAGTTATAATCCATTAGGCTCCCCTACAGGCAGATATTTTTTTAAAAGTCCAAAATGTAGTTTATATTAAAGGGAAACAAGCTATGAATTGTGTTTTTGTGGGAATACTTAAAAAAAAAAAATGACATCTGTGTCTGTATGTCTGAGTGTCTGTTTGGATGCACACAGATTCCATCGTGTGACTGTGGAGGTCAGAGGACAATCTGAGAACTGGGTTTTCTCCTTCTTCTGTGTAGGTTCTGAGGAGGGAGCTCAGTGCCTCCAGCTCGGAGGCAAGCTCCTTTGCATGCTGAGGATCTCACAGGAACATCATCTTCATTTCAACAACTGCATTATTTACTGATTTCTCTGTCACTGACCTAGCACCCTATAAACCTCTCTCGTTGACATGATGACATGGTCTCTCTCTTTTCTGCTGTCACGTGATCCAACTGACTCTGGTTACCAGCCATCTTGACACTGGCCCTCATTTCTCTTGCCTATTGTCTTGCTGTTTTACACCTAGAAATGAGATTTACACATTTTTTTTTTCTGGTCCTAGAAATCTTACGGGGGTGGCTAGGAAGATTCATCAGTTAGTCCTAAAGAACACAATGTCAAAAAGTAGTTTGAGGCTAAAACCAACAATCTTTTTTCTTTTCTTTCTTTCTTTCTTTCTTTCTTTTTTTTTTTTTTTGTCAAAGAAACAAGTTTCCCAATGCCAGCTGGTGAACGTAATTGGTTCTCTGGTGGCATTATTCACAGCTCTTCCCTCTGTGTGCCTCTCTTTTTTCTTTAGATACCTTCCATCTTGCTTGTTAAAAGCAAAGGATATTTCCGAGAATTGGAATTCATTAGTCTTCCTAACAGAGGGAGTCTATTTAGATCTAAATTGGTGGTTAGCAAATATACAGATAATTCCCTCACATTCGTATTTATCTTTCCTAGTTCCGGAGACTATGGAAACAGATGCCTCAACGTCTGGCTGGGAGGCTCCAGTCAATGGACTGGAATACAAAGGTATCCGGGATTCGGAATTGACAAAACTCAATAGAAACAAATTAAAACTCTTCACTGTTGAGTAGATTATCTCTATAATCAGATTTCCCTAAGGTACTCATAATACTCAGAAATTCGAAGATAAGACTGTAGGCTTTTCCATAAACAAAACAGGAGGCAAAAACATGAAAAGGGAGGAGAGGAGCCATGATGGGAGCAGGGCTGCGAATTCTTCTTTCAGACACAAAGTTGCCAGCAGTACAGCTGCCGGCAGAAGCATCCGACAAGTTCGCTGCTCACAGAGGGAGCAGGCTAGTCTGGGCAGATAGAAATCTGAGTGAGTTTTATCAGATCCTTTAGAACTATTTGCTGTGTGGCTGCAATTATATCATCTAAACTAGCTGCAACTAGCTCATCAAAATATAATAGTGACACTTATAAAGTGTCTCCGGAGTGACGTAATCACCAATAGAGATAATCTTAGAATTAGTGTTTTTTAATTCATTAGCTATTTTACAGTACGGATCTTAGAAGTAAAATACATCAGAATTACAATGCATGTGGTGGGAAATAATAAAAGCAACCAAGTCTTTCCATCAGAAACCTTATAACAACCTGGGCAGTGGTGGCTCACACTTTTAATCCCAGCACTTGGGAGACAGAGGCAGTAGGATCTCTGAGTTCCAGGTCAGCCTGGTCTACACAGCAAGTTCTGGACAGCCAAGGCTACACAGAAAAACCTTGTCTCAAAAACAAACAAACAAACAACAAACAAACACCTTATAAGGAATTAGGGAATGTGACTTTTGGTTGCAGTTGTTTCTTAACACAGGGTCCTATGTACCAAGGCTGCCCTCTAACTTTCTTTGTAGCTAAGATGGCATTGAATTCTTCATTCATAGTTTCTACCTTTGAAGTACTGGTACTACAGGTGTGCCTGACTACGCTGGCAAAAATAGGAAATTTGGCCAATGAGAAACACAGATTCGGGCCAGGTGTGGAGGCCCGTATCTGTAATTCCCAGCACTTGGGAGGTAGAGGCAAGAGCATCAGGAGTTTAAGGTCAGCCTTGGCTACACTGTGAATTTGGAAGATAATCTGTGTTATCTGAGATCCTTTTAAAACAAGAAAAAACAACAACAAAAAAAAAAAAACATAGATTTAGGGGATTGAAACGAAAAGCATCATGTTTACTTGGAGAGATGAGAGAAGTTTCTTTTCAAAGCTGAAATTTGAAGATATAAAGAATAATGAAAGAAGGCGGTTCCTCAAAGTATGAGAATACAAGACAAGGTAGGTGTCCAACAAAGTAAAGTAAAGCTAAGAACTTTCAGATACTAATTGCTGATCAGTGAGATGTAGTGACCCAGCTATAACTCAAAGGTGGACGGTGGACAGAAATAGCTCAGTAAGTAAATGTTTACTTTGTTGTCATGGGTGTTTTTTCAACTTGAAAATGGAATGAAAAATGCAGCTGAGGAAATGCCTCCATCAGTTGGTCTGGGTGTGTCGGGGGTGTGTTTTCTTAATTGAGAATATGAGGAGGCCAGCCACTGTGTGTACACCTGGCAGTGGGCTGGGCTGTATTAAGAAAAAAATGAGCGGGCATGGTGGTCTTTAATCTCAGTACTGGGAGCGACGAGTTACAGGACAGCTAGGGCTGTGTACAGACACTGTCAAAAAAAAGAAAGAAAGAAAGGTGGGAAGAGAGGGAGAGGGAAGAAGAAAAAAGAAAAGGAGGGGAAAAGGAAGGAAGGAAGAAGAAAGAAAGGAAGGAGAAAGGAAGGAAGGAAAGAAGAGAAGAGAAGAGAAGAGAGAGGAGAGAGAAGAGAAGAGAAGAGAAAACTGAGCAAGCCTGGAGAAGCAATCCAGTCAGCTTCAGTTCCTGCCTCCAGTTCCTGCCTTGGCTTCCCTTGATGTTGGACTATAACCTGTACGCCAAGCAAACTCTTTCCTTCCTAAGTTATCTTTGGTCAACGTTTTATCACAACAACAAAAAGAAAACTAGGACATTTATGAACATAAATCTCCAAAACCTATGTTATAATTCAAGAACTAAGAGACAGAGGCAGGTGGATTCCTGGGGCTCACCAGCCTAGTCTACTTGATGAGTTCCTGATTAGTGAGAGACTCTGACTTAAAAGAAAGCAAATAAAGTGGATGGCATTTGAGGATGATAGCTAAGGGGGCTGTGAGACGACTCAGCAAGTAAAGATGCTTACCAAAAACCTGACAACCTGAGATCAATCCCGGGGACCTACGTAATAGCAGGAGAAAACCGATTCTCACTTACACATCGTAGTTCAAATAAAAACACACACACAGAGTGAATAAATAAAAATAATTTTTAAAACAGGTTGCCCTCTGGCTTCTGCATACAGCCACAGCATACACTTGCATATATGATTTGCATACATGAGGATGCCTGAACACATACTCATGCAAAAGAGAATGTACTCTTCCCACACTGGTCTAATCTGGGAGGCCTGTCTTGCTCAGAAGGTGTTGTAGAGAGAGCTTCTCCTTGCCTCCATGAAAGATCCTGTCTTGTCCACAATTGTCTCCAGCATCTGTCACAATGCCAGGCATCTAACAGGTCCTCACTAAAAGTTTCCAAGCCTGACCTCTGTTCCACTCTGGGTTTTACTGTTGATTCTCACAGTTCTGAGATCAGACACATCATGAGAGGATGTTTCGTGGATCTTGCCATGTCAAAGTGACAAAGGTGTGTTCAAGAAAGTTTGTAGGCATGGGGGTTATCTGAAGGCAAGCAATAGAGAGATCACAACATTGAGTGCTCAGTGGTTTTGATGACAAGAAAGACTCGAAATCCCGCATGGGAGCTTTATAGAAATAAAAGTGGTTGTGCTTCAAAAACAATAAAAATAAAAAATAAAATAAAAAGAGACTTTTAAAAAGAGGGACCTTAAAGGAGTTATGTATAGCAGTGTGGGTGATACTAAGCCTTTTGTGTAGGAGTAGCTCCCAGTATTAAATTAGACAATACTATCTAAGATCATAAGGCTGTTACTTTTACTAGCATATGGGAAAATCAAACTGAGAAAAGTGAAATTTAATGGCTGGAGGGATGGCTCACTGATTAAGCCTGCTTTCCCAGAAAACCTGGATTTGCTTTCCAGCACCGACATGGTAGTTCATAAGTGTCTATAGCTTCAGTTCCAGGAGTTCTGATGCCCTATTCTGGCCTCCACAGGTAATAGACATGTCGGTGATGCACACACAAAGACAAACTACTCATACACATAAAATAGAAGTAAAGAAACCACAAAATAATACAAAATGAAAGAAGAAAAGTGAAATTTGTTGTTGAAAGGAGGGATCTGGGTAGTAACATTAATTGAGTGATTGATTGATTGATTGATTGATTGGATCTTGTGGATCTTAGACTGGCGCTAAACTTGCCATGCAAGATTGGCCCTGAACTCCTGATGTTCTTGTTTCTGTCTCCAGAGTGAGGAGAATCCAGCATGGACTCACCAGGCCTATAATGAATTCTAGCATTCGGGAGGCTGATACAGGAGGATGGCCACTAGTTGTAGGCCAGTGTGGGGCTGGATAATGAACTCCATGCAGGCCTGGACTACATAGCAAAATGCTGGTCTCAAAGAAGAGAAGGAGGAGGAGGAGGAAGGAGGAAGGAGAAGAAGAGGAAGAAGATGAAGATGAAGAAGATGATGATGATTTTGCGTATTATCACTAAGATCTCAATAGAAAAAAATGAGCTGGGATATTAGTATTAGCTCAGAGTCCCAGCACTGCATAAAGCCAGGTGTGGTGGTACAAGTCTGTAATCCCAGCACTTGGAAGATAGAGACAGAAGAATGAGTTAAAGGTCATCCTTAGCTACATGGTAAATTCCAAGCTAGCCTGAGCTACATGAGGCCCTATCACAAATAACTGGAGCAAAATATTAAAAATGCTTAAAATATTTTATTCTTTTGAATATTTGTTTAAAATATATAAGTTACCCGAGATAGGGAAGGAGATAAGGAACAGAAGAATAAAAACGGCATTCTAGAAACCAACAGGGCATAATGTTGGTAAATACACAAGATAATGTTAAATAAAATGGGTTTTTAAACCAGTAAGAAAAACCAAGAGCAATGCCTAGAATACTACTGAGCAGAGAAGCCTCAGAGAAGTGACGCGTGGAGGGACAGTTCATCTGTCAGTGCCTCATCTACTGTCTCTTCCTAGTGGACTAAATAATAAACATTGGGGAGGGAGAAGAAGAGAGAGAGAGAGAGAGAGAGAGAGAGAGAGAGAGAGAGAGACTTAGTTTCATTTAAAAAAAAAAGTAAAGTGAACTGTCTGTGGTGATTTATGCCTATAATCTCAATACCTGAGGCAGGAGGATTTGCTAAGAACTCAAGCTTAGCTTTTTGAACCTGTCACAAGACAAAACAAAACAAACAAATAAAAAGTGTCAAAGGTCCTGTGTGTGTGGTTCCACATTCATGATTTTCTTGGAGAAACGCAGAGCTTTCGAGTGGGGTTGGGGACACAGCTCAGCGGGTAATACACTTGTTACTGAAGAGTGAGGATGTAACTGGGGATCCTAGAACCCACATAAAGCCGACACATTACAAGCACTGTAATCACAGTTTTTCTATGGTGCGATGGAGCCAGGGAGAGGAAGATCCCCAAAAGCCCAAGGACCAAGCATCTGCAGAGACGAACAACAGAGAGATCTTGTCTCAAACTCAGTGGAAAGAAAGAACCAATACCCATGGTTGTTCTCTGACCTGTACTATGTACTGTATACATGTACTGTGGCATGCATGTGTCTACACATGCATACACAGTTTGTGGTCAACTCGTTGGTTGACATAGGTGGGATTTTCTTGGAAAAAAGACAGGGATATCAAAACAGCAACAGACAGCCTTGGGCTGACGGCACGCTGGTGCAGCTTTGCTATAGTGATACACAAAGAGGACCACTAAGGTTTACATACTGAGTGTCCTCCAAAAGACAGTGTGTGTGCTCGAAAGTTTTATGCCAACTTGACACAAGCTAGAGTCATCTGTGAAGAAGTATCTTAATTAAGAACATGCCTGTGTAGTATGAACCTGCAGGCAAATCTGTAGGGTATTTTTCTTGACTGATGATTGATGAGAGGAGGGACCAGCCCACTGTAGGTGGAGCCACCCCTAAACAGGTGGTCATGTGTTCTATAAGAAAGCAGGCTGAGGGAGCCATTGGTAGCAAGCCAGTGAGCAGAGTTCCTTCATGGTTTCTGCATCAGCTCCTGCTTCCAGGTTCTTGAGTCCTTGCCCTGACTTACTTCAGTGCTTGGGTGTGACCTGGAAGCTGAGATTTAAAAACAAAACAAACAAAACCCCTCTCCAAGTTGCTTTTGGTCAGAGTGTTTTATCACAGCAATAGAAACTCCAACTAAGAGAATGTGTCAACAGAAAGGTAATCAGTGTCATGTTATTAGAAGGTCATTAAACCTTTAAAAGGTGCAGCGTCTTAAGAGGTCCCTTCCTCACTGAGATATGACATTGAAGGGGACCTGGGCCCCTCCTGCTCTTCCCCATGTGAAGTGAGTGGCTTTGTTTCATGGTGTGCTCCTGTGGTACATGCTGCTGGAGGCCCCAGAGCAATGAAACCCCTGAGACAAGGAATGGAACGTCCAAAACCATGAGCCAAAAATAAATTTCTCTTGATAAATTTTTTGTTTGTCTTGCTTTGTATTTGAGTCCTTCTTCCTGTCCTCAGCAAACAGTGTAGAAAAGCCCTTTATAAATTCATGTCAACCAAGGCAGACTTTTTTTTTTTTTTTATTGTTTTCGTTTTTCAAATTCCAAACAGTAAAATAGTGGATCTAGTAAGCATGCCCTCTCTTACTGGGCAGGTGCTCACAGCTGCAACCCCAGACCTGGATGTCTATTTTAATATACCATTATCATAACAATGGAAAAGATAAGTAAATCAATAGACTCTGCCTAGTACCAGCAGTTCAACCAGTCTAAAGAATAGAATATCATCTTCTGCATAAAGCATGAAGGACAGCAAGAAGTTGGCTGTGGAGGTATGCAACCTGTAATCCCAGTGCCCAGAAGTCCAATGCCATCCTTAGCCACAAAGTGAATTTGGGGCCAGCCTGGGCTACATGAGACCCATCTCGATCAATCAATTCTTCAATCAGCCAATCAATCAGGACAAGAACAAGCAAGGGCAAATAGTCCTTACCACATCCAATACAGCATGGACGCAGAGGTCCAGGTAGACAGTGGTGGCCTCAGCCCAGTTGTAAACTGGTCTGACCTCCTTGTGGTACTGTTGTAAGAGCTGCCTAGTGAGCCGGTGCAGAGAGGAATTCCCAGGTTGAGATGTCGCTGTGCCTAGGATACCTAGAAAAAGAAAGACGTTGCCGTGAAGATGCAGATAATGAACATCTTTAGGGAGTTATAGTCTGTGGAGCCACATGTCTGGGACATAGTGACTCTGCAAGTGACTTCCGTCTGTGTAAACTCTCAGCCTGGTGGTTCTCCAGCACACACTAAAAGTGAGCGGATGGCCCAAGTGCCCTGTGACGGCTAATCTCAGTTGTTAGTTTGAACCTCAGCTGAGGAACTGCCTCCACGCTTGTGCTTGTGAGCATGTCTGTGGGGAACTGTCTTGAAAAACTGATGCCGGGGGTTACAGCCCACGGTGGGCTGTATCATCTGTGGCAGATGGGCCTCTGCCATTTAAAAGGGCAACTGATCCAGAGCCTGGGAGTAAGAGCAGTGTTCCTCCATGGCATCTACTTCAGTTCATGCTGCTAGGGTCTTAAGTCCTTGCCTTGTCCTTTCTTAATAATGGACTATAACCTGTAAGATGAGCAAGCTGCTTTTGGTTAGTGTTGAGAGACCAGATCTTTTGGGTTCAGACTCCATCTTAGAGAACCTGACCTAAGAACAAGTTAACTAAGAAACTGGTACCTAGTACCAGTTTCCAGGTTATTCCCCAACAAATCTGCACCCCCAGGTTACAAGCTTGTCCCTGACACTTCACTTCCTAACAACCACCAATCAGGAGGAAAGCAGAAGTGAAGTTTATGGTTTGGTTATGTTAAAGGCCCAATCAGATGTGTACCAGGCTAGATACTTGCTTCTTGCCTCTATAAATGCTTGCCTGAAACTGGCCTAAGGGCTCCCTCCCATTCTCCTGAGTCAGAGACAGTAGTATGACCCAAGTTTGACCTTGAATAAAGAGACCCTAGTGAGATTGCATTGGAATCGGCTCCTTGGTGGTCTTCTTGGAGTTCACAGAAAAATAGACTAATTAAGTTCATCTTCAGCAATGCAAACTGTCCCTACAGTTCCATGTCACGATGGCCATTTGGAGACAGAATTCTGTCTCTACTCCTGTAACATATTCTGTTGGTATGATGAAAAAATTCACCTATACCCTTAGCTCAAACTTAACCCCGAGGTTGGTTTGTGTGTGTGGGTGTGGGCAGTGCATGTATCCACCTGGAGGACATTGGGTGTCCGGACCTATCTGTCTTTGATCTGTTCCCTCAAGATAAGATCTGTCACTGAGCATGGAGCTACACTAGCAACCAGCAAGCCCGTGTGATGCTTATGTCTTTGTCCCCTACAGTGTGGGAGCTAAAGGTGCATACACAGCCATGCTTGACTTTTTTCATGGGTGCTGGGGATTCGAACTCAGGTCCTCGTGCTTCCAAACAGAGCACTCTTACACACTGAGCCGTCTCCCAGGCCTGTATAGTTTTTGTTTTTGTTTTCATTTTCTTTTGATTCCCCATGTGTAATGGACAATCCATTGATCCCAAAGATCTGCATGGATTTCCACATAATGGAGTTAAATGGCAGTTCAATTCATGCTTTTTTGGTTTCCATTGAAAAATCTATTTTCTCACACCATCTGTCTTCGAATAAAATGTGCTTGTCAGAAAATGAGATCTTTGCTTTGGGAAAATTCTCCCTGGCTTCAGGAAACAATCATTTCCTCTGGCCCAGGGATCTTGATTTGTTAGAGGAGTCATGATTGGTGTCGAGGCAGGGGAGAGCAAGCAAGAGGAACAAGCAAAGGGGATTGGAAGTGACAGATTTGTGAGGGCTCTCTCTGAATTGCAAAAAGATATTTTGTTCACAGCTTTCTCCCGCCAACCCTTGGGGGATTTGAAGCTTCGATAAGTCATTGGACTGAAGCAAATTGCACACCTCCTGACATGGTGCGGGATGAAAGCTATCTGCGGTGTCCTGCGTGTGGTTTGCCCTGTTTTGATGAGCTCCTGGCGGTCTGAGGGATCCAGTAGGAAACTGAATGAGATCGCTTCTCCCTGTGCAACAATCCAGTTTGGAGCCATCTCTTTATGAATGCAGTCACCTGCCACCTGTCACCACAAGCAGCAATTTCTATGATTTATCAATGTCTAGGGGGAGGTGGGGGTGAGGGAGGACATGAGGACCAAAAAAAACCCGCTAACAGCGGTGATGCTGGAGCTGCCATCCGGAGGCGGGCAGTAGAAGATCTGCTTTCATTACCGTCAGAACTGCGAACTTAATGAGCGATTTAACTCCATGACTGTTCACCCACGGAGAAGCTGAGGATGGAAGCAGCTATTCAGGCATGCAGGACGAAAGTGGGCGGCTTGCACGGGACGTCGTTTTTAAAGATTTTTGTGAATTGTTATTGTCAAAACGTGCGGTGTGACTCTCTACCTGAGAACATTTCTCAGTGTTGTACCCCAGGGAGGGAAATCGGGAACATCGAACCCAGCTGATCTCCTACAAAGTTTGCTTTGGGCAGCAGCTTTTTTTAGCCTCTCTTGGGAACTCCTAACTCAAGTACCAGTTGGAGAAATCCTGAAATGGGCACAATTCAACACAGGAAATTGAGGTGGAATTAAAATATAATGCTGAAGAATGAAGGTGTGTTCCTTGTAGCCTCTGCTCGTACAGACTCCAGACTCTCTCTGCTTTCTTACCTAGGGAACAGTCCGTAAGTCTCCTGTGGATAGAACCATGCTTTCTAGAATGTGTCCAAAGTGTTAGATAAAAGAGAAAGTTCTGGAAGCTAGGACTAAGAACAAACGAGAAAAATCAAAGGCAAATGGAAGTAAGCTTACATGAGGGTAAGGAGAAGAGTGTTCTGGCATAAGCTGGGAGGAAATAATAAATTGCATTTCTACTATGAATGCAAATTTGTGTGAGGAGAAAGATCAATTACAGGAGAGAGATTAAGGATTTAAGTGACCATTAATTAGCAGCAAATGATGCCCCCTTGAAAGCTAATGTGACATTCACACGAGCACTAAATGACTCAGAGTTCAGGGCTGCTTCCACAGACACTGATGGGAGCTATCGGCAGGCTCAGGAGAGAGTCCCAGTCAACCCTGCCTCCCCAGATGTGATAACCGGCTTCCATTAGTCATATGGATTGTTTCTGCAGAGTAGACTGTGTTAGGGACAGAGCTACAAAGTATTTGGAGGGGAAGAGATTTGAAAGAACAATACGCATACAAAGGCAGGCACCCTGAGATCCCAGCCCTGCAGAGTCTGAGACAGGGAATTAGAAATCTGAGACTAACCTGGGCTACATATTGAGTTATAGGCCAGCCCAGACTAAACACTTAGTCTCTATCTCAAAAACAGCAGCAGCAACAACAACAAAATTCTTCCTTTTTTACTTACTTTTTGTTTGTTTGTTTGTTTGTTTGTTTGGATTCAGGGTGTGTGTGTGTGTGTGTGTGTGTGTGTGTGTGTGTGTGTGTGAGGATGGCAAAATTACTACAGATTCAGTGAGGGTTTGGCTTACAAATGAAGAGTCTGGGGCTAAAGCACAGCTGGTCTGCATTCAGAGAACATCCTCTTAGGCATGACACTATGGTGACCTGGCTGTCTACAAATATTAGGACCAGCACTGAATAAGCCATTGGAAGGAAAACCTATACTCTGTGTATGGTCCGTTACTGAGCAGAAACAGACAGTGGTCTTTTCGGAGTCTGTGCTTCTCGTTGATAATATCTTACAGTTGTGTTGCACCGTTACGCTTCCATTGTCTGGTCTTCATGAATATTCTGAATGAAGTTAAGGGTTTGGGTATGGGCTGGAGAGGTGGCTCAGTGGTTAAGAGCACTAATTGCTCTTCCAGAAGTCCTGAGTTCAATTCCCAGCAACCATATGGTGGCTCACAACCATTTGTAATGAAATCTGATACACTCTTCTGGTGCGTGTCTGAAGACAGCTACAGTGTATTCACATAAATAAAAATAAATAAATAAATCTTAAAAAAAAAAAAAAAGGAGTTGGGGGCCTCTAGGGATGAGGATCTTTGGGTAGAGGACTTGCCTAACATGCATGAAGGCCTGAGTCCCACCTTTAAAAACCACACAAACGCCGGGCGGTGGTGGTGCACGCCTTTAATCCCAGCACTTAGGAGGCAGAGGCAGGCGGATTTCTGAGTTCGAGGCCAGCCTGGTCTACAGAGTGAGTTCCAGGACAGCCAGGGCTATACAGAGAAACCCTGTCTCGAAAAAACCAAAAACCAAAAAAAGAAAAAAAAAGAAAGAAAAAACCACACAAACAGGGTGAAGTGGTACATACCTATAATCTAGAATTTGAGAGGTGGAAGCAGGAGGATCAGATTTCAACGTTCAGCTACCCCGTAAATTCAAGGCTAGCCTGAACTACATATGGCCCTGAAAAACTGCCTAAAGAATGACTTATGTGGGTCTTGTGGCTGTCAAGCAGTGAAGCTGGAGGTGGGCTAGCCTCATCCCTAGCATACTCTCAGCACAAAGAAAAAAATCAGTTCTGATAGTTACAAGTCAACTCTACAGTACTTAGTAAAATGCTTGGTTCTTTGTCAAGAATGTCCTCTGTGATTCCTGAGGAGGCCCCGGTCCTTAGACCCTGTTTAAAACATTGTTCTTGCCCACACTGAGAACCCAAATCCAACCTGAGTACAAAACATCAGAGGGAAAAGCTGGTATGAAGAATTTCCTGAGTCTTCTTGACATCATTTTTCTATTTTATCTTAGCTTCATGTTGATAGTTATTTTCTGCAAAGAAATCCATTTGGCATTAATGAAGCTTCCTCTCTTTTACTCTTATAATTAAGACAGGCTTTTATCCTTGAAGTTAAATGTCCAGGAATTTTGTGGCTATTTTTCTTCTCTATAGAAAAAAAAAAAAAGATCATTTGCAACGTGTTCTTCCTTTGTTTGTAAACGTCCAGCTGTCTAGCTAACAAATTCCTTTGTTTGTCTCCATAACTGACTTCTCCTACTTCTAGTTTCATTTTGAACTTTGAGAATGCAGACCTAAGCTCTAGGAGAACCCGCAAAGAGGTAGGGCATACGGATAAGGTAAAAAAAAAGTGGTGTGCTAGGAATCACCAACAGAAATAGTTTTCTCTGTCTCTTTAAGTACAATCGGGATGAAGGGAAGGACACATTACCAGATTAGAAAATGGTTATAAGACAAAGAGAGTGATACATACCCAGGTGTAGGTATGGACAACCCATAGATTCTTGATTTATCCACATTTTTAAAAAAATCAATTGCGTACTAACTAAAGCAGTCCAATTCAGTAGAGTTAATGCCACCATGGATGTATGGTTTCATACGTTAAAACACATATAATCTCTAAAGTATTTTAATAGAAATCATGTATTTAAAACTTACATGCTTTTGCATCTGCCTTTAGCAATATACTGGCCACTTCTGTAGTTTCTGCAAAGCTGGATTCAAACATTGTGATATCAAAATGATACGCAGCTGAGACAAATCCATGAGACCCTTTCTCTGCTCCTGCTAAAGGTTTATAATAAAGCCAAGGCTATTGGGGAATCCTAGAACATTATCTATACATATGTGAAAGAGATTGCCCCAAAATTAATGCAAATCACTGGAGTGAGCTGGATTTCTTCAGAAGAGAAACATTTCCCCTCAAAGGTAATGTTTTGGAGTGAGTTTTCACCTGTGTAGACAGGGGTGGCAACAGGAGTGTCAGAGACACATCGCTGGTCTCTGTAAAGCTTCACAGGACTAGTATTAACAGATCCTGAATCCAAAGGAACAGATCTGAGGTGTCCCCAGCACAGTGTGGACACTACACTGTGAGAATTAAGACACAGTGTTCGGCAGAATCATTCACAGGACTTACCTACGACAGCCACCAGGAGGCAGGACCACAGAAGAATCATCGCACTTGCCTGTTCTGGAACAGGTACCAGAGAAGAGCCGGTGGACGGGCGAGCCGGGCGCTGCTCGACCTTGCACCTCTCAGCACCCCTCCACCCTCTTCTCCTGTTTGCTCACTTGTGGTAACCTTGGTGCTATTTTGTAAACATCCAACTGGACAAGACAATGAGCACCACATAGAGGTTTGGAGATGAATGCCCTCATGGACCCCACAAGCTTCTCCATTTGGCTCTGCCCTAGGACGACAGCCAAGACTCCATCTCCCTTACAGGAGCCAGCTAAGTGAATAATGCAATTTAAGAAGGGGCCCCAAGGAGAGGAAATTCCAGGCTAATATGATTTCCTTTACAGCCTTTACCTAAGGCAATGTTCTTGCTGGCATTCAGGACCCTAATTTCATTAATAATTGAGATCCAGATAGCTGCCTTAAATCAGACGTAGGCAGGAACATCTTCGGTCTCTGGGAACAGTCACTGGGCTCTTGAGTTACAAGCAGCTAATGGGAACCTGGTATTGTCTAATGAACATCAACTACAAACAATACAGCGGAAAGAGTGCTTTTGTTTCTGCTAGGCCCCTTTAATTAAGAGAAACATTGATTTTTGATAAATAGGAATGCTTTTTAAATTTTCACTGAGCACGGTCTACAAAGTAACTCAGACAAGATGCTTCTAGGCTTCTTGAAGATGAGAACTATTAATGTTTAACATCATTTGATAAAAGTTTTTTTTTTAATGTCCCTTTTAAAATATTTTTTATTTCTTTATTTTGTATGTGGGGGTGGACAAGTGCTGAAGGGCACGTGGAGAGCTCAAAGGACTACTTTGGGGAGCTGGTTCTTTCCTTCTACCATGTGGGTCCTGGGGACTCAAATGGAGTCCCAATTTGGGGGAACCAAATCAAACTCAGATTGTCAGGCTTGGGGGAAGCAGCCCTTCCCAATGAGCCATCGTGTTGGCTCCTTGACAAAAGATTTGTTGCTGTTTGATGAATTGAATATGTTCACTATTCCTTACATCGCCTCCTCCTCTCTGGCTACAGAGCAGGAGTCCCTCTGGTGCCTATGTACCTGGGCACACCAGTGTGCAGACACCACTTCCATATACTCAAATAAATAAATAAATAAATATAAATAAATAAATAAAAATAAATAACGTCCTTGTTGGGCCCAGTGTAGCAGCCACAATTATAACCTCAACACTTGAGAGGAGGAGGCAGGACCAGGAGTTCAAGTCCAGCCTTGGTTATATACCAAGTTCCTGGCCAGCCTGAGCTACAGGAGATCTTGTCTCACAAAGAAGAAATGAAATAAAGCAAGCTAATACCCCTACCCCATTAACAAACAGACGGTAGTCTTTGATGTAGTAACTACACACTAGCTAGTCAAGGCTTCAGTTAGTTGGCTGTGAAAGAGTTGTGTGGGCGAGGTGGGAGAGGAGCGCTGTCTCCACCAGCCTTCTGATTTTGTTGGACTATAAAAAACTTTCAGAAGAAAAAGAAATTACAATTTAATCTGCTGGAGGTCAAATTTATGAGGGGTATTTTTGTTGGTTTTGACTTTGAGAAGTGCCCATTATCGACAGTGGAACACTGGGCTTCAAGAGCTTGGCTCACCAAGATTGGATCTGGCCACTTCCTGTCTGCTCTTGACAGTTCTGGGGGTCTGCATTGGCTCATGGGAAAACTCTGAACAAGAGGGAGTACAGCTGGGTTGGTAGCGTCTTTCCAAGGGAGGGATTCGGAAGCTTCCCCTTGTGCAGAGGTTTGAACTGAGACGGTGATCTCCATGGCATCTTGCCACACATTCTAGTGTGTCATGACTCTAAGGCAGACCCTCCCGGGGCATCCCTTCCTCCCTTTTCTTTGCACTTTCTTGTGTGCCCATCTGTTCCTGCAAGGCCATTTTGCTAATGATGTGTAATGCTGGTCCGTTATGACCTTCATTAGCTGATTTAAGAGCAGTCTGATACTGCTACCTGCTACTGCTCTTGGCTGCTGCATCCTGCCAGGAGTTTGCATGAGTACAGTGTCTTCGGGAGAGTTTTCAGTCATATACCACCTCAGCTCTCTTCTTTGTCTAACACTCCCATATTTACTCAATGGTTTTAGAGTCTCACCTCAACCTTTCATTCCCACCCCGCCAACCCCAGACCAGTTCTTGCTACATAGTTCTGGCTAGCTTGGAACTCACTATGTAGACCAAGCTGGCCTCCAGTTTACAGAGATCTGTTTGCCTCTGCCTCTGCCTCCTGAATGCTGAGATAAAAGGTGTGCACAATTACACCCAGCTCAACTTTTTTTTTTTTTTTTTTTTAACAAAAATTGTCCCCTCTCACTTTCTTTAAACCCCTCCCTTCGCAGCCAGATAGTTTTTTTACTACCAAGGGCTTCGATGGGGCCTCTTAGAACAGGTCATAGAAAGGGGAAGTAAGTACGGCCTTACTTACTTTGCATTGGAGCCTCTCTAGCAGACCTGTATACTTAAATTTTTTTTTTCAATTATTTTATTCTCGGTGTATGAGTGTCTTCCCTGTATTTATGTGTGTATGTGCACTACAGGCCTGCCTAGTGCCCACAGAGGCCAGAAAGGGTGCTGCATTCCCTGGAATTAAATAGTGATGAACCACCTTGTGGAAACTGAGAACTGAACCTGGGTCCTCACCAAGTGTAGCAAGTGCTCTTGACCACTGAGCCAGCTCTCCATTTGCATTTAAGATGCAAAGCTGGAGTCAAGAGAGGCTAAATGTTCATGTTTTGTCTGTGTGTATATATGTGTGGTGTGGTGTGTGTTGTGTGTGTGGCATTCCACCTCAGCCTCTGCTGGTGCTATAGGCCTGTACCACTGTATTCTTCTCTGAATCCTCAAGGAATAACACTGGGGCAAAGTAAACCAAAATCTAAAGTGAGGTGTGAGTCTGTCACTCTCTAGCAGGAACTCAGGCCAGGCCCACCACCATTAAGAGAGTTGCTAGAAGAATATTCTTTCAGGCCGGGCGGTGGTGGGCGCACGCCTTTAATCCCAGCACTTGGGAGGCAGAGGCAGGCGGATTTCTGAGTTCGAGGCCAGCCTGGTCTACAGAGTGAGTTCCAGGACAGCCCGGACTACACAGAGAAACCCTGTCTCGAAAAAAAAAAAAAAAAAAAAAGAAAAATATTCTTTCAGAAGACCCTCTCCACAGCCCCCAGAAACCCCTGTACCATGCTTCTCCCTTTCCCAGTAGGATGTGGCACCTCTTAGATGGACCAATGTCTTCTGGAAGAAGCAGGGGGAGAGGGTTTATTATGCAAACATAATAAGGAAGTGTTTATTATGCAAACGGCGACTGAGTTATGTGTCCTTTAAGACTACTAAATAGTTTTTAATTACTGCTATATCAGTAAATCCCATAAATATGCAAATGCAATTAGTTCACAAAATAGGCCTTAAATATCTTTATTCCTCTCCAACAAAGTTCTTTGAAGTTAATCGCTAACTCTCTTTGTTCAGTCCCTTGGCAGTTGTGCTAAAATTGACAGGAATTTTGACAGATGTACATATTCAAGGAGAACCAAGGTTTCTGAGCACATCTGGTCGGGCTGGCTGGAGGAAGAGAGATCAATGCTCTCGCCGAATCAGTGTCCACTAGTACACCCACCCTACCCACCCACACCCACAATCTCTTTCTTGTGCTGTTGTTTTTTCTTTGGCTTTTGGGGACAGCATCTTATCCTGTAGGAATCGACCTCATAGTAATCCTCCTGCCTCAGCGTCCCTGAGATTATAGGCATATACTGTCTTCCCATTTGTGATTTGTTGACTTACTAATTTTATTTTTGACATCTCAAGCTGGCCTGAGGATGACCTTGACTTCATGATCCTCTTGACTTCCTGAATTACAGGTGTGCTCCACCACACCCAGTTCTGGTGACTGAACTTCGTAGATTTGTGTGTCAGGCAAGCAATCGACCAACTGGGTTAGTTATATGCCAGTCCCCACCACATATATAATTTTCAATACTCCACGAAAATAAATATCAACCTAACTACTGAGATAGTACGTCCAATCCAAACTCACATTCTATGGTTGATTTCCCTCTAGATTGGAACTTGCGTTTAATAATACATATTTTCTGGTTATTAATTAATCAGTTCATTAACACAGGCAGTCATGATGGTTTGTGCCTATGGTCACAGCTCTTGGTATACCAATGCAAGAGATTACAGTGGTTCAAGGCCAGCCTATGCTAAAATGCCCCTAAAACATACAAACTCTTAAGCTAAACCAGTATAGGCAACCCTTCACTGAATCTCTCTTTCCAGGTGATTCTAGGTTGTGTTCAGTTGACAATTAAAGCTAACCTTCACACCATGGATATTGCAAAGGTAGTCTTGTTTGTCTCGGTAGTTCCAGCACAGAGCTAATGAGTGCTCAGTAAATGTCCAGAGGAGTTGAAGGAAGGAAAGGTGAGCAAATGAACAGAAAGGAATTTTGGCTGATTCAAGAGAGGGCATCCTTAGAGGGGCCCAGCTCTCTCAGAACCACACCCAAGATGCTATCTATTTGCCACCGTTTCATAAAGCACAAGGAGAAGGATGCCTTGGATTTGAGCCAGGATGCTGCTAATTGTTGGGCTCAGTAAGCAAGCAGCACTTAGGGTAATGAGAGGCATTGGTCCAGGCCTCTGGACCAATAGGTAGAGCCTGCCTCTCTTGGGTTCTCAGAGATTGCCTACGATCCAGGATCTTACAAATCCTTGGGAGAACGATGGAATGAATCTAAGACACAGAAGAAACTGAGCCAAGTGTGCTACCTCAGTCATTAATCCCACCTACCTGGGAAGGTGAGGCAAGAGGATTGTCAGGAATCTGATTTCAGATGGGGTTATGTAGTTGAGTTCACAGCAAACCAGAATTACACAGAAAGACCCTGCTTTAAAAGGGGGTGACATGGGGGTTGGGGTTCAAAAATGACTTGGTCAGCAAAGTACTTGCCAAGTGAAATGGTTTGAATAAGAACGGCTCCCTTAGGCTTATACTAGTCATCAGGGAGTGGCACTATTTGAAAAGGATTAGGAGGTGTGGCCTTGTTGGAAAAAAGTAAGTCACTGGGGGTGGCTTTGAGGTTTCAAAAGCCCAGTCTCTTCTCTCTCTCTCTCCTCTTCTCTCTCTCTCTCTCTCTCTCTCTCTCTCTCCTCTCTCTCTCTCTCTCTCTCTCTCTCTCTCTCTCTCTCTCTCTTCAGATCAGGAATTAGCTCTCAATTACTGTTCCAGCGCTTGTCTGTGTGCTGCCATGCTCCCATCATAATAATAATGGACCAAACCTCCCAAATTATAAGCAAGTCCCCAGTTAAATGCTCTTTCTTATCATTGCTGTGATGGTCGTAGTGTCTCTTCACAGCAATAGAACAGTGACTAAGACACCAGGCAAGCATGAAGACTTGAGCTCAATCATCAGAACCCATGTAAAAGAGCCAAGCAGGTGGTTCTCTCTGGTAATCCCAGCACTAAAGAGGCAGAAGTTTGAGGCCAGTTCTATAAAGCAAGTTCAAGACCAGCCTGGGCCCTGAGAATATTAGGCAAGACCCTATGTTGGGTAGGTCGGTGGCCAGGAAGCTCAGATATAGCTCAGTTGGAAGAGTACATATAAGCCTGGAGTCCATTCCTGACACTACAGAAACTAAGAACTGTAGCATTTGCCTGTAATCCCAGCACTGAGGTGGTAGAGGAACAAGGATTGAGAACACAGGGCCATCTGCAGCTACATAGAGAATTGAGATCCAATACAGTCTATATGAGACCCTGGGTTTTTGGTATTTATTTATTTACTTACATATTTACTTTATCTATTTATTTACTTTTTGTTTCTGCTGTTTTGTTTTGAGAGAGTGCCCTTTGTTCTGAGTCGAGGTAGGACAGTGACAGCAGGACTGTAAGATGAGAGCATGGTGCCTTCCAAGGGGGTCACAAGCACATTGTAAAACCGTTGGCAGGTAATTCCAGACTCACATGAATAGATTCACAACTTCACGACTCAGAGTGCTAACAGGACTTAAAATAGGAAACTGAAATATTGTATAAGTCTGTGTAAGTGCTGTGATTATAACGCTGTCTCTGAATGGCCTGGAGCAATTATTCCAAAAGGCACAACAGCTGTATTTGTCCCCTCGTTGCCATTGCTGAAATTGACACTGTCATTGCTTCAGGAGGAAGGCTTGGCACTAATGATAGGGGGCTGACTATGGCTGGAGTGTGACAGACCTCTAGTTAGGGCCCTTAGAGACTGAGGAAAGAAGTAAAAAAATAAAATAAAGCTCTCGGGAAGCCAGTCTGAGGCGATGGATGTAGTCAGAGCGACACCTAGTGGTGGCCCTTCTGCTCCCATTAGCAAATTCTGTGTAGTGAGAAAACTATAATCAACCTATTCCAAATAGTTTCTTTTGTTTGTTTGCTTGTTACCCATCTCTATCTGTCTAGTCTATCTATCTATCTATCTATCTATCTATCTATCTATCTATCTATCTATCTATCTATCTATCTATCAGTTTATCATGACTTTTTGAGGAACAGTCTCACTGTGCACCCCTGTGTGGCCTTGCACTTGGGTGACCCTCCTGACTCTGGCTCCCAAGTGCAACAACACACCACTCTTTAGATTATGCTTTTTTTTGTTTGTTTTTTGTTTGTTTTTTTTGAAATGAAGTGTTTTGTTGCCTAAGCTAGTCTCAATAGTGGAGGATGACCCTGAGATCCATATCCTCCTATGTGTACCTTCTTGGACTGGGATTATGGGGAATCCCCATATCCAGCATTAAACAAACTATTGAATTTATTGCATTTACATATGTATTTGTTGTATATGTGTGCATGTGTTTGAGCATGTGTCATAACATGTGACGGTCAGAGGACAACCTGCAGGAGTTGGCTCTATCCCTTCACCGTGTGGATCCAGGGGATCAAACCCAGGTTGTCGGGCTCCTTGGCAAGTGTCTATAGCTGATGAGGCATTTCGCCAACCCTAAACTTCATTATATGCTGTTTTCAGACTATTTGAAAGTCATGTATTCTTCAGTTTGTGTCACTCTTACTTTGCTCTTAATTTCTCTCTTGGAGATTCCCAACACCAACCCATACCCACCTGTCCACTCTGTCAACTTACTACTGTTAGCTAGTACACACCCCACACTAACCACTTCACTCTCGATCCTTCAAATCTCCATTCAAAAGAGACTTCCAGTTTCCCAATGGCTTCTCTTTTTGACTTGGCTTGGCTTGACTGTCTGAGAACTCTCTGGCATTGAATCACAGATCTGCCTACCTCTGACTCCTGAGTGCTGGGATTAAAGGCATGTGCCACCACATGCCTGGCCCTTAAGTGACTTTTTTTTTTTTTTTAATTTCATGTGTGTTGATGTTTTGTCTGTTTGTCTGTGTGAGGGTGTCTGGAGTTACAGACAGTTGTGAGCTGTGGATGCTGGGAATTAAAGCCCAACCCTCTAGAAGAGCAGTGAGTACTCTGCGTCATCTCTCCTGCCCCTTAAGTGACTTCTTAAGAGTAGAATTCCTAAAGAGTAGGAATAAATAAACAAATTCCCACCCTGAAAAGTTTTGAAGCAGAGCTGAGCACACAAGCCTGTAATCCCAGCATACTGAACCCTGGAACAGAAGGATTGCCACGAGTTTGAGGCCAGCATAGGATATAAAGCAAGACTGTGTCTCAAAACAAAAAATAAACAATATTATTTAAAACCATATTGAATTTTGGATATATTATGAGAAGTCAACTTCTATAAGGTCTCTGAAGTTCCCTGCCATCCAAACCTGGCTACAAGTGATTTATTTCATTTACAAAAATTGTAGGCTTGGATTTTTTTCAAAACCCTACTTTAATAAGGGTTCTCAAACACTTGAAGACTCCTCTCTGCTTCTAGCCCATTGTCCAAAGGTAGAGGAGAAAAGATGGTAGATAGGACCAGGGGATTTGGACCTGTTTACAAGTAGTTCTTTGGGGTGATTCCAATCTCCATTTGTCAGGATACCAGCAGTCCAGTTCAGTAGTATCAGGATATTAACAGTCCAGTTCAAAAGTGCCACCAACCAGAAATCAGCAAAGACAGCAAGATCCAGCAGAAACTGCCAGGTCTCCGTCAAATCAGCACGAGTCAGCAGGAGTGACCAGAACCAACCGAAATGCCAGGGCTTCTCTGCTGTGCCTCTCTCAACGAAGTGAGCATCAGCAAAGGCTTGAGACCAATGAAGAATTGCACAGCTAGCTATGCACGTACACCATCGCTGTACGTCGAGTGCTATTTATACTTTCTCTAAATGTCACGTGTCCTCTCATGGGTTCTTGCCTCAGCAAAACACAGTATGAATCTATATCACGTGACACGACCAGACATTTCTACTTTATACAATAGAGATCGGGAAATGAAGCAGAGTGATTTCATCTGGGCCTACAGGGGAGTCTGACCAAGAAAGCTGCACAGGGACCTGGCGTGCACACTGCCACTCACCCCACTGGTGTAAAGGACCTGCATAGTCTAGGATCACAGGAAGGAGAGGACTCCTAGAGGTTTCTCACATTTCTCCTGGGAAGACAAAGCTTTATTGGTCCAAAACAAAAGTCCAGCAAAAATCTGAGCCATAGGTCTTGGTAGTAAAAGCACAGAAGCCCAGTGGAAACATAGAAACACCACCAGGGATGCAGAAAAGATCTGCAGAGACCATGAAATGTGCTCCACTGCAGAGTACAGCAAGGCATATGGGAGGTACAGAGTTTCTGAGTCTTCAAGAGACAAACACACTATGTAGTGGAGGTTGAACTTCGTGATCCTCTTGTCTCTCCTCTGGAGTGCTGGGATTACTGAATGACATCATGCCTGGTTTTTGTGATTCTGGGGGTGGAACCTGGACTTCCTGCATGTCAGGTGTCTTAATTAGGGTTTTATTGCTGTGAAGACACACTATGACCCCAGCAACTCTAATAAAGGAAAACATTTCATTGGGGCTGGCTTACAGTTTCAGAGGTTTCTTCCATTATGATCATAGAGGGAAGCTTGGCAGCGTGCAGGCAAGCACAGTGCTGGAGGAGCTGAGAGTTCTACATCTTGATCTGCAGGCAGCCAGGAGGAGACTAGAACGCCATACTATTTCTAAGGACCCTAAGAACTAGCTTTTTTAGAGCCCAATCATGCAGAAATGCAATTAGCTATTTTCTTATTTAATATTTATTATTAGTTTTTTTTTCGAGGGACAGGGTTTCTCTGTATAGCCAGGGCTGTCCTGGAACTCACTCTGTAGACCAGGCTGGCCTCGAACTCAGAAATCCCCTGCCTCTGCCTCCGAAGTGCTGGGATTAAAGGCGTGCGTCACCACGGCCCAACTACAATTAGCTATTTTCAAATGAACATTACTCCTACTAGAGGGCACTCTTCTCTCCGAGACAGCTTTGATGATTTGTCTATAAGTTTTATCAGAGGCACAGGGTTCCTGACCCGACCACACCCTTCTTATTGTGGGTCACTGTTTCAGAGTTACAGTGCATTGAGGCTAAGAAGGCACAGTAAAATAAAAGTAGACATATGCAAAGAAGATTTTTATAAGTATTAAAGCAGAAATCAATAACTGAGTGGGAATTCATTCTGTCCATGTACAAGTGAGCCTGCTTCTTTGAGCTTGTTGTTTGCAGATGTGGCCCACGTGACAGTCACCATGGAGTTTCAAACATATCCCATATCCATGACTTCAGAAGCAATAGAGTAAACCTTAATTTTGTGCTGTGTGTGTGTGTAAGTGCACACATGTAGGTGCAAGTGTGTTCGTGAATATGTGTGTAAGTAATAAAGTTCACATTTATGTGGAACACAGAGGTCAACATCAGGTCACTCTGACATTTTCTCTTAATATTTTTCTTTTTATTCTTTTTTTCTTTTTGTTAGTCAGGGTCTTTCAATGAACCTGAGGCTCACTGACTGGGCTAGGCTGGCTGCCAGAGTCTCTCAATGATCTTTCTGCCTCAGGCTCTCAAAAGTCCAGGCATGTGTCACCACACCAACTAATTTCTTCCTTTCCCTCTTCTCTTTCTCTTGAGTGTCATGTAGCCCAGGCTGTCCTCACATTCTATATCTGACAGGAGACACCTTGAACTTTCAATCTTCATGCTGGGTAGACAGGCTGGGTTATACACCCTGATTCGTATTTTGCTTTTAAAGGATTGGTTAGGAAAGCAAACATCACAACACTCATCTGTAATATCTATATCTAGGAGGCTGACTGAGGCAGGGGGGTTGCTTTGAAAGTGAGTCAACCTGAGCCACATAGCAATATCTTGTCCTAAAAATCAAAACCAAAAAATACTTCTAGAAAAATCAGCAACCAGAGCTGTGTCCCTAGTTCTGGTGATCAAAGTAGTGATGTCCTTGTCTGGTAGACCTAGGGATAAGGACATCACTGAGAAAACCAAATGACACACAACTTTAGCGGTGTCCAGCACTTCAACCCGGAGGCCAGGGTGGATGGTGCTTGCTCACACTGCCCAGGTGTTCCGGTCTTTTGTGATGCACTGAAGGCTGGCTCAGTGACAAGAGTGTTTACCCCAAATGCATCAGTGGGTAAAAGTCCTTGCTGAACAGCCTGACTAGCTGAGTTTGAATCCTGGAACCAATCCATAGTGAAAGGAGAGACTCAACTTCTGAAGGTTGTTGTCTAGCCTCCATGTATATGCCTGCACACACACATGCACACACACAACAACAACAACTTGTTTTATTTTGTTTTTTAAAGAACATATGTCTTGGCTAAATGGTAATACTTTTTCCAAGGTCATATCCTATCCTGGGGTGGCTTACTTCCAGTGGGTAGAAAGGTCAGCTCTGTCTCCCTCCCCACTTATGGCTAATCCAACACAAAACATTCAGCTGAGGTCTACCTTGCAATTTAATGTCTTCTCTTAGTCTTGTTCTCTCTCTTAGTCCCTCAAACTCTCCTCATAGGATTCCTTATACTCAGCCTTTTGTGGTTTACTGTGACAACTGATGCCAACGGTCATCAATGACAGAGGCCAACATGGGATTTTGCAGTTGGACAACCCTGAGGTCTGGCTAGCAAGAGGACACCATCATTGCAACTACTGCCCACATCAAGGAGAAGTAGAACTCTTCCAACTTTACCTGGTGTTGCATTAGAAAAGCATATCACTGGAAAGAAACGAGCGACTAGCTAGAGCAAAGGTTCAGGTATCTGAGGTTTGTCTGCTGTGTTGGTTTTTGTTCCTCTGTTCTTCCCTTTCTGCTGTTTTCTTTTACTTTAGTGAGGCTTCACGTAAGTATTTGGCTGAGGATGACCTTGACTTTCTGACCTTCCTTCCTCCACCCAGTGTTCAGGAGAATACTGGGATTACTGGAGTGGTCTTTAAAAGACAGTGAGTGCCCCAGCTGGCATGGTAACCTGTCACACTTCTCATAGTCACTAGTGTAGGTAGGCATGGTTTGGGGTTTTCTGTTCCTCTTACTGGGTTACATTCCCTCTCTCATTTTTGTACGTTTTTTTTTTTTTTTTTTTTTTTCCTTTCAAGTACTTCTTTGTAATTCCTAAGGTGAGAGACATGGAGCTCTGACCACTCATCGTACTGAGACTGTGCCTTGCTGTTTTGAGTATAGCTACAAAAAGGGCACACGCCCTTTGAAGAACTTTGGTCTCTGTTTTGATTCCCTTTTCAAGCGTGGTTGATCTCTGGGCCTTTGTTAGGCTTAAGGCAGGCACTTTTTGGAGTAACACCCATGCATTGGAGGTAGGGTTTGGGGAGAGGGAAGGCTCCTCCCCTGTTAAAGACCAATTATGGAGACTTCAAAATTGTTCACTGTTGTTATTTCAGATAACAGCCTCCAGAGAAACAAGGAGTCAACTAAAAATAGCTGGTTCACTTGGATTTACCCTTTTTATGAGACCTAGAATAAACCTGCCACATTAAAATACTAAATTCTCCACCGAGGCTTTCCTGTCTGCCTCTGGTGTGTGGCTGTGTGTGACCTCTCTATAGATCAGAGATAGAATTCTTATTATTACATTTATTCATTTATGTAGATGTGCGTGGGAGAGTGTACCACAGCACAGGGGTTGGGACTCTCCTTCCATGAGAGGGAGGGTCATGGGAATCTAACTCACGACCTCAGGCTGGCTTCTACCCAACTGAGCCATCTCCCCTAGACCTCTGCCATTGTTTTGAACACATTTTATGAGCTCAGGAATGTGCCCAATTCTGAATGTGATGACTTTTTCCAATCTGATATGCATATTTTCCCCCTGATAAAAACTTGTTTCTACCAGTCCTGGTGGCATAGGACTATAATCTTAGCCCTGGGAGGCTGGAGTAGTAGGATCAGGAGTTGAAGGCCAGCCTAGGAGACACAGTGACACACTGTCTTAAATGAGCTCTAGTGTCACCAGTGCTTGTCTCTCTTGTTGCCCTTTGTTCTTTGTTTTGCTGAGATAGGCTTTTGTTTATGTGCTCTAGGCTAGCCTTGGACTCAATACATAGTTAGTCCCAGTTTAGTCTCAAACTCACAGCAATTCTCCTGCCTCAGTCTCCCAAGTGCTAGGATTATAGTCATGCACAGCCCTATCTGGCCCTCCCTTCATTCTGTTTTTTTTTTGAGACAGGGTTTCTCTGTGTAGCTCTTGCTGTCCTGGAACTTGATCTGTAGACCAGGCTGGCCTCAAACTCACAGAGATTCTGCTTCCTGAGTGCTAGGATTAAAGTTCTCTGGGACATGTATATTGTATACTGTGTATTTTGACTAAAGTAAGAATTTCAAAGTCCAACTTGGCAAATGAATGAGTTTTATTGGGGCTACTTATAGGAGTGTAGTTGGGGGTCACTTATAGGAGCAGAAATGACTCATAGACAGCTGTTATCACCAAAGCCCATCCCAGCACGAGTGACAGTCCAATAAAGCTGGAAACCTGAAGCACACTGCACAACTTGTAGGCTTCTTGATGGCTACAGTGGGTCTCTTGCAGGCAGCTTGGCTGGTCTGAACCTCTTTCCAGGCAGCTCAGTTTATCTCAGACTCTCAGCAGTCCTGTTGATATTTGTTTGGGGAGGGTGGGACCTAATGACTCTGGTCCTTTTCAAGGACTACTTGAAGCCTTCGAGTTGTTTACCGCCTGAGCATAAGGTGCTACCTTCCAAAGTCGGTTTAATTTGGAGGAAACCGCTGCAGGACAGTGACCTACTGAGATTCAACTGGGTTGCTTACACAAGCATAAGGATTACTTAATGGTACATGAACAACTTAACTGGGGCTATACCACTTAAGAAAATGGGGCTGGAGAGACGGCTCAGTGGTTAAAAGCATACACTGCTCTTGTAGGGGCCCTGAGTTTGAGTCTCGGCACCCAAATAAATGGTTTACTACTGCTAAGGCTTAGGAATTTTAGTTTCTGGTTTGCTTTTTTGTTTGTTTGTTTGTTTTGTTTTGTTTTTTTTATTTGTTTTATTCGAGACAGAGTTTCTCTGTATAGCCTGGCTGTCCTGGAACTCACTCTGTAGACCAGGCTGGCCTCGAACTCAGAAATCCGCCTGTCTCTGCCTCCCAAGTGCTGGGATTAAAGGCGTGCGCCACCACCGCCCGGCTGGAATTCTAGTTTCTTGTACTGCCTCCTACTGTTCTGTGATTTGGCTCTTCAGTGTGTACAGACACTGGACACCTGCCTTTGATTGTGTAAGTCAACCTAATAACTTAATCAGTCTCTATAATTTTCTATTTTAAAAACTGTATGTATAGGAATGCTCTATCTGCATGTACAATTACATACCAGAAGAGGGCATTAGATCGTAGATGGCTGTGAGCCACCATGTGGTTGCTGGGAACTGAACTCAGGACCTCTGGAAGAGCCGTCAGTGCTTTTAATGCTCTTAGTTAAGACCCTGAGCTATCTCTCCAGGGTCCTCCTATTATAATTTTATCAACTCTAATGGTTCTCTCCTCAGAGAATCCTGACAAAGATGGACCTAATAGACACAAGTCCTAATTTTCAGCCACAAAGGAGGCTAAGGCAGAAGCATAGAAAGTTCAAAGCCAGGCCAGGCAACTTAATGAGATCATCTCAAAGAAAAACATTACATTGAACATGGTAGTGAAGACTTACCATCATATGAACAGGTGGAGGCAGAGGATCAAGAATTTAAGACCAACCTTGGCTACACAGTTAGTCTGAGGCTAGTTCAATCCACGTGACACCCTGTCTCAAAAAATCCAAACCAAAACCACTATCAATAAAAATCCTCTTCCCAAACATTACAAGGGGTAGGATGTGGCTTAGTGCGTGTGCTAGGCTCAACACAGCTTACACACACATGGGTTGAAAACGGGAGTTTGGGGCTGGAGGGATGGCTCAGTGGTTGAGAGCACTGACTGCTCTTCAAGAGGTCCTGAGTTCAATTCCCAGCAACCACATGGTGGCTCATCCGTAATGGGATCTGATGCCCTCTTCTGGACTATCTGAAGACAGTGTGCTCACATACATAAAATAAATAAATACATCATTTAAAAAAAAAAAGAAAACGGGAGTTTGGAACATGTGGCAACTCTGTTCAGGATTAAGACATGATGCTGAGCTCCGTGAATGTTCTGGCCATTTAGTTGTCTTTATACAAACCACTCGAGTCAGTCTATGCTTCTCTTTGCGTCCCTAGAATAGGAAATGGCTAGAAGGCCTGGTGGCAAAGTGTCAGCAGAAGGAACCTAGCAGCCTCATCAGACCTATCGGGAGCTGGGGACCGGCCGGACGCAGAGGAGAGGCTCAGCCAGCGCAGGATGGAGAAAAGAGTCTTGGAACCAAAGGCCTCGGCGCCCACTTCCTGGGTACCTAAGGCGGAAATCGCAACAGCTGGCGAGGCGACGCTGACCCCTTAGTCTGTGCCCGGCTGCGGTCACGTGGGATGGAGCACACCAAGACGCCCCGCCTCCGGCTCACGCAAGCCAGAGGCGGGCGTGGGTGACGCCTCTGGCGCACGCTGCGGGCGTGAGCAGAGTGTATGGGCGGGGCACACGGAGCTCTCTTCTGGCGTGGGCGGGGCCTTGAGGGGGAAACCTCAGTTATGTGGGTGGAGCATGTGGGCGGGGTCTCTGGATCAAGCCTCAAGATGGGTGAGAGCCGGTTGGCCGGGTTGGACATCCAGCGAACGCCATGGGCGGGCGGAGCCTCTGCCGCGTGCTGTGGGTGGGGGCTGGCGTGGGCGGGGCTTCCAGCGCGCGCCGCGGGCGGGGGCGGGACGTGTGGGCGGTGCCTCCCGGTGCTCCCGGGCTTCGGGGGCGGCTGTGGTGGCGGTGGCGACCGCGGCGAAGACGACAACGAGAGTAGGGCTACACGCGGAGGGGCACCACGGCCATGACTGCGGAGCTGCAGCAGGACGACGCGGCGGGGGCGGCGGACGGCCATGGCTCGGTGAGCCGCGGGTGAGGGTAGCGGGGCCCGGGTTCCGGCCGAGAGGGGCGCGGCGGGCCAAGCGGGCGCGGGCCGATGGAGGCCGGGGCCTGCGGGCTAGGGCGAGAGCAACCTAGGCCGCCGGGGACTTGCGAGGCTAGGGTCGCGAGCCTGTGTGAGGTTGCCTGGGTGTATGGGCCAGCTCAGGTTCAGAGCAGGATTGAGTATGGGACCCGGTGCAAAGGACCCTAACGGGAGGGGTTGCAGGTGAGATCGTAGGCAGCGGGGTCACCCCGAAGTGTGCACCCGGCCCGACCCAGCAGCTAAAAACTTCCCAAAAGCACGGCCACGGTGACTTATTCTGACTCTCAAATCAGTTTTATGGCAGTGACTTCCCAGAGGCTGAAGCAGACTTAAGTTATCCCTCTTTTTTGTTTTTGTTTTTCGAGACAAGGTTTCTCTGTGTAGCCCGGGCTGTCCTGGAACTCACTCTGTAGACCAGGCTGGCCTTGAACTCAGAAATCCGCCTGCCTCTGCCTCCCAAGTGCTGGGATTAAAGGCGTGCACCACCTCCGCCTGGCAAGTTATCTCTCTTAAAGCCGGCGTTTATCAACAAAGTGCAAAAAAGACCCAGAGCCCCACTCCTCCCTTTTCCCGCCCCGCTTTTCGTTCAGTTATTTTCTTTGGAAAACAAATCAGCTTCCCCAATTATCTCATTGATCACTGTAGGTTTTGAAGGAGGGGAGAGGAACAGCATAATGAATAAAAGGCACATTATTAGGTTCCTAATAATATAAGAAGGTTGAAAAACATTACAAGACTCTTTGGGCTAAGATGGTGAGCCTTCAGAAAGACTGATTTGGAGAACATCAGAAGGCTCATAGTGGCTCTTAAGGAAACATGGGAGGTGGACAATTTGAGACTGTCATCTGTGTTACTTTGGAATGTTACAACGTTACACAACATCCTCCTCAAGAACTGCACCTTTTAAATGACAAAATGGAAAACCTGTACCAAGTATTCAAATACCGAGTTTGCAAGTGAGAACATTTATAAGATATTTCAAATACAAAAATGAGATACTGCTAAGACACTATATGCCTTCTGTTATTAAATTTTAATAATTTGAGGTGCTGAGGCTCAAGCCTAGGGCCTATCACATGAGGCAGTCAAGTACTACACCCCCAGACTACCAAGTTTAAAACAGAGCAGGCTCTTTAAAATTCATGTAGGAAAAGATCTCTCTAAGTCCTGGGCTGCAAAATGAAAGTAGGTGGATGGTTTTTCTGCGATCAGATAAAAATTGCATTGTTACGGAACAGTGTCTTTTGGATATTGGGTCTGTATTTTTCTGTGTTTTTTCCCCCCTGTGATTAAGTCTACTTGTGTTGGGGACAGTGACTTAAAAACAGGTGGTGAGATTTGGTTTTGAGACAGTCGTATTGATACTATTTTGAGGGAGAGCAAGTCATATTTAAATTTGTTCTGGGCTCGTCATTTAAGACCACATGCCTTTCCATCAGTGGCGTTTCATTTACCTCTGTCCCAGGCTGCTGAGTAGTGAGTGACCCGTAGTTCAGCACTCTCTATTTGAGGGTTAGCATGTAAGGTGTTTGAGCATTGTGTATAAAGTCAGAGCTATTTTGGGAAGGCTTGGCAGTCCCAGGCTGTGGCTAGCTGCAGTAGCCTGATTCCGGCGACCTGCAGAGTGATGACATTTACTAGTATTCCAGAGATTTTGCCCCAGGCTGACAGATGATAATAAGCTTTGAAGGGTTGCTAACTGTTGCCCTTTTTGCTCAGGTCAGGATAAAATGCTTGAAGGCCTGGGTTCTGCTGAAGGCATAAGCGCAGCATAACTTTTACATCTCTTGAGAATAGTAATAACTTCTTATTCTTGATAAACTGTATGTAGGACAGATTCTTTCTTTTGACTTCACGAAGCATTCTCCCTTCCCTTAAAAGATGTTTAATATAGTTGAGAGGAGCTAGCCTCCCCCGACACTCAGGAGCTATTTAAAACTTTTCCCTTCCCCAGTTGGTCATTTGTACAAAGGACAGACCAAACTATGTATAGGCTCCCCACAGTTTCAGTGAGTGCTCTGGAATCTGAGCCGACACGGGTTATCTTTGAATCCCCCAGACTGGTGATTTAAGGACACCCTCCTGTGTTTTACTCAGTTCTCACCTTAGGTAAAAACCTGCTGCAGAGTTTACTGTTGGGGTGGGATAAACAGCTTGAAGTCAGTTTGCTTCTTAGGAACCTGTCGCCCTTGACACCGTGTAACAATCAGGACACCCAATCCCTCCGCCCTCCCACTTGGAGCCCAGGGCCTGTGCGTTCTAGGCAAGCGCTTCATCACTGAGCGGTAAGCTTTGCTGTGCTTGCTGTTTTGGTTAATTCTTCAATTTCCTTGACTTTGTGATATCTTCGGGTTGTTGTTGTTTTTGTTTTTTGCTGGTTTTTTTGAGACCAAGGCTGGCCTGGGATTTGGGAGTTAGTCATCCTGCTGTAGTCTCCCTCGTGCATCTAACTCCTGTCAGGTTGTGATTTTTTTGAAGTATTAGAAAGTTGTAATCTGGCTCCACAACTCTCCTGCTCTGTGAGCCACTGTTATTGTTCACACAGAAAGTGCAGTATTTTGAGCACATTAACAGATAACCTCTTATCCGTGGCTCTGTGCATTCAGTTTCATCAAAATGACTTCTTGTGTGTTTTTGAGACAGGTTTTCTTGTAGCCCAGACTGACCTGAGTGCTGGGATTACAAATTTGTGTTCTCATACCCATGTTCCCACCTCCTCTCAGCCCTTTCTTTATGTGTTAAGGCACAGCCTTGGCTTGTTAGACCTCACCTTCCATCTTGTTAGAGACAGTTTCCCCTGCATGTGGCAGGCTAGCTGGCCCAGCTGGCCCTGGCACTTCTAGGGATTCTCTGCCTCCCATCCCTTTATAGCAGGGTTGCTTGGATGACATTGCTGTTGTGTCTGCTTTTATGTGGGTTCTTGGGAATCAAACTTAGGTCCTTATGCTTGTGTGGCAAGTGCTTTTATACTGATAAGCCATCTCAGCACCCCTTTAAAAAAGATTTGTTTACTTTTATTTATGTGTATGTGTGCCTTCATGTGTTTATGTGCACAGTGCGTGTGTGTGCACGTGTGCGCGCCCGCGTATTTGTGTGTGCATGTGCCTGGAGAAGTCATTGATCTAGAACCTGGGTATTGCTCACCTACACCTGTGAGCTGCTTGGTGTAGGTGCTAGGAACTGAACCAAGTTCCTCTTCTCCAAGTGCTCTTAACTGCCAAGCTGGCTATCTTTTCAGCCTTCACTTCTATTTTGTGGAGATGGCAGGTTTTTATGTGACCAAGCTGTGTGAACAAGTTAAGTGTTCAGACTCTGCAGCAGAGTTCATGATCTTTCTTCCTGCCTCCTCTTCCGAATTACTGCTATCTCAACAGTGCCACCATGCCTGTCCTCCCAACCTTTTTTTTTGAGAGAGAGAGGAGAGAGAGGGCCCAGCGTCTCACTGTATACCTCTGGCTGGCCTTGAACCTTGTAATAGTCTAGGCTGGCTTCATAGTCACTGAGATAACTGTCTTCTTGCACTGGGTTTAAAGCTGTGTGCCACCACACAGCCTTTTATTTTGTTTTGTTTTGGCTTTTCTTTTTGAGACAGGGTTTCTTTGTGTAGCCTTGCGTGTTCTAGAACTAGCTCTGTAGACTAGGTGCATCTGCCTCTGCTTCCCAAGTGCTGGGACTAAAGGTGAGCACCACTGCCGCCAGCTCTCAAGTTCTTATACTTGATGGCTTCGTTGTTAGGTCTTCCTTAGATAGGATCTTTCCATACAGGCCAGACCAGCCTTGAACTTGGAACCTTTCTCCTGCATCACTCAGTTTCTTTTTTTTTTTTTTTTTTTTTTTTTTTGTTTTGTTTTTTTTGTTTTTTCGAGACAGGGTTTCTCTGTGTAGCCCTGGCTATCCTGGAACTCACTCTGTAGACCAGGCTGGCCTCGAACTCAGAAATCCGCCTGCCTCTGCCTCCCAAGTGCTGGGATTAAAGGCGTGCGCCACCACCGCCCGGCTCATCACTCAGTTTCTTGAGTGCTGGGATTTTCTTGTGTGTCTTTACTTTCCAGCAACAGGACATTTTCTGTCAGGGCAGCTTTACTTCAAACTGAGGCTTTTGTTTGTTTGTTTCTTTGTTTGAGGTTTTCTCATAAAGTGACCCTGGCTGGCCAGGAGTTTGCTATGTAGGCCAGGAAGGCCTTGAACTCACAGAGATCTGCTTGTATCTGCCTCCCAAGTGCTCCAGTTACAGGAGTGTGTCACCATGCTTGACTCAAAGTGAATATTTTTATTCTGTGTATTAGTGTGTGCTGGAAATCAAACCCCGGGCTTGCATTGTGCTAGGGAAGCCTTCACTGCTGAGCTCTATCCCCGTTCTTCTCCTTCCTCTCCTCCTGCTTTTGCTGTTTTGTGGGGTTGGTTTGTTTGTTTGTTTGTTTGAGACAGCATCTTAGTCACTGCTTTTGAACCTTCCTACCTCCACCTCCCAGATACTGTCATTGCACACTGACCTGCTGGCCTGCCTTCCTCCTCTCCTTCCCCTCTCTTCTTGTTTGTTTTTATGTTCTTGTTTTGTTTGTTTGTTTAAGATGAGCTCAGGCTGGCCTTGAACCCTGTGGTTGAGGATGCTGAAGGTGATCGTGCCTCTACCTCCCAAGTACTTGGATTACAGTGTGCACCACCACACTTGGGTCCTACTCTCTTAAGGCTTTTCTAAAACTCTTCTAGTGGCTTATAGCTAGTGGTTTCAATTTATAAAGATTAATAGGGATTTTTCCATGATTTTTTGTGAGAGGAGAGCAGGAAGGGACATGGGCACCCACAAGTCAGAAGACAACTTGTAGGAGCTGGTTCCCCCTTTTACAGAGTGAGTTCTGGGGACTGACCTCTGGTGCTCAGACTGCAGCAGGTGTCAGGTTGGTCTCTGTATTTAAGGTCTTTCCTAATGGTTAGAGCTTGCCCGTGTTCAAGAGCTGTTAGATGTTTTGTCCACCTAGTTCCCTGGCATCTATGTCTTATTCCTTGGAAAAACTATACTTTGTTTCATCCTGCTTGTTTCTGAGAGGCAAACCTCTCAGCAGGAGAATTTGCACTCCAGGAGACAATTCACAGTGTCGGGGACTCTTCTTTTTAATTAGTTTATTTTGTATGGGTGTTTGCCTATTTGGATGTCTGTGCTCCTTGTCATGGACCACAAAAGAGAGGCTGGGGAAGGGTATTGGACCCTCAGGAGCTGGAGTTGTAGATTGGTTTTTAGCTGCATCTTGGGTGCTCTGAAAGAGTAGCAAGTGTCCTTAACCTCTGAGCCATCTCTGCAGCCCCTGGGGGTGTTTTCGATTATGACTCGGGGAAGGGTGCTGCTGACGTGTAGAGGGTCACCTGGTACAGTTTAACCTCCCAAAAGTAATGTCTGGTCTGTTACTGAACACTGTGGGTACAGGTAAAGAAATCCTCACCAAAGCCATTTCAACTACTTTAGCCCAACCCCCACAAACCTTCACTGTCTGCCCCGCTACCAAGGGTGTATTTCAAGTGAAGTGGCACCTGAACCCCCACCTTAGACCTACTAAATCAGTCTGCTCCTGGGGGCTGGACAGATGGATGGTTCAGTGACTAAGAGCATTGGTTGCTCTTCCAGAGGACCCAGGTTCAATTCTCAGCATCCACATGGCAGCGCACACCTGTCTAACTCCACTTCCAGGTGCTCCATCACCATCACACAGACCTACATGTGGGCAAAACACCAATGTACATAAATACAAATAAATAAATTATTTTAAAAGGGGTTCAGTTCACTCTTAGCCCATGTCTGCCCAGAACATATTATATAGGTCAGGTGGCCTTCAAACTCAGCAATCCTCTGGACTCCTCCTGAATGCTGGGATTACAGGTAGAGATTAAACCTAAGGCTTCATGCAAGGCCAGCAGTCTACCTACTGAGCCATATCCTTAGCCCAAATTCTGCCTTTTGACTCCATCCCAGGAGGCCTCATTTGCACATTAGCCTTTTAGAATCTTAAGGATAGAATTCCCTTGGTGCTGTGAATAGGGGCCCTTAATCCGAAACAACCTTCCAAAACCTGTCAACAGCCTTTTCTGCTGCCCCCCACCCCAGATGTGGTTCTCTTGAATTCCAGATCCACCTGTTTTCTTATTTTCTAAGTGAATAGAGCCTCCTGGTTTTATTGTCTTCTATCATCTTCATAACAAAACCAGCTCAGAACTAACTAGGTGACCTGGCCCTCCCTCCTTCTCTCCCAGATCACAAAGCTTAGCTCCATAGATAGGCTTAGCTCCATAGATAGGCTTAGCTCCATAGATAGGCTCAGCTCTCAAGCCACAGAGATACACGTCTTACATCTTTGTCCTTTTCTAGAAAATAGACTCAGTCTGCTCACTTCCTATCATCATGCCTCTTCCCCTGGTCACACAGAGAAATACTGTGTCACTGTGGTGCTTGCCACATTCCTCTAGGGAAAGTCTCAGAGTTTTAAGCATGTTGATCATTTTTACCAGAGTGCCATTGACACTGAAAAACCTTTTCTAAAACAGCTTTGCTGAGGCATGAGGATTGCTATGAGTTTGGTATTGGTGACAAAGTAAGACCCTGTTTCAAAAGAGCTACGTACCCATCAACCATCTCGTGACTGTGTTTGAGTTGGTGGGGGGAAAGCCGGGTGTTGATGGTTCACAACTTCAGTGTCCCAGTACATGGGAGCAGAAGTAGGTGGAGCTCCAAGTTCACGGCCAGCCTTGCTACATTATGAGCTCCAGGATTGCCCAGGACTACACAGTGAGACCTTGTCTAAAAAAAAAAAAAAAAAAAGTTAATGTAGAAACCTTGGAACCATAACCCTGAACAGGATCAGCTCAAGCTGAGGAGGACTGAGGGGTTGGGGAAGGTAGGTTTCTAGATCTCTGCAGGGATGGAGGTGTTTAGTCCTGCTTCTGCAAAGCTCTCATCACAAGGTGGCCTTGTGGGGTCTGGGCAGATTGGCCAGTGGCTCACAGAAAGCCTGACCAGGCGGCTGCCATGTACATGGTCAGTGGTTTTACCAAATCAGTATACCCTGGTGCCTGGTGTGGAGGCTTGCCACAAAGACTTATTTTACACAGACACACACACACAATTTGTTAGAGAGAGGAGAGCACATGTGCTTGCATGTGTGTATGTGGTGGCAAGGGTAGGGTGGGATGCCAGAGGACAACTTGCAAGGAGTTGTGTTTCTTCTACCATATGATGTCTAAGGATCGAACTCAGGTCCTCAGGCTTGGCAGCAAGCTCTTTTCTACCTGCTGAGCCATTTCAAAAGCCTGTGGAAAAAAAATTAAACATTTTTAAATCTTTATTTTCTAAACATTTATTATTTATGTGTAGGTATGTCTGTATATGTGCCCAAAGAGGTGAAAGAGGTTGGCTCCCTGAAGCTGGTTGCAGGCAGTCATGACCTACCTGATGCGGTCCTGGGAATAGAACTCGGGTCCTCTGCTGGAACAACATGTGCTCCCCACCGCTGAGCCATTTCTCCAGCCTGAGCCTGTGAGCAGATTCTGTAAGCAGATTCCTTTACCTACATACTGCACTGGACGGATATGGCCTGGCCTGAGTTCTGAGTTGCCTAGCTCTAATGTCAAAGCATTTCTCCCACTGTAACATGAGCCTTCCTGAACCCACACGTCCTGATGCCCACCTGCTTGGAAAACACTTGAACCTGCTTCATACCTCTGAAGTCAGATCTTATATATCTAGAACGTAGAGTTTTCAGAGTGGCACAGCTAGGAAATGCGGAGCCTGGACGGCCTTTACTCTCGGGTGGCAGTGGTTCTGTCCAAGCAAGAGCAGACTTTAGCTGGACTCAGGTGATTCTTCACTGACATCCTGTGGATACTGTCAATCTCATTTTCCAGGCACAGAACCAGGATGCCCGGGAAGCCTGGGGTAGGTGAGATGTGACTCCACCTCAGTGTGCCCTGGCTTGCCACCAAGCCAGCCTAAAGGTCGTCAGGAGTGGTTCCAGCAGCATGCTGCTTGAGTCTACTGCGGAGCAGTGGTGTGCACCTAGCATCCCAGCAGTCTGGCAGGAGGTCCAGGCACCCTGTGCCCCAGAACAGGACTCCCTCTTTGTTTGCTTGTGTGTGTTGTTGTTGTTGTTGTTTTTTTTTAAGGTTTTTTGATACAGGGTTTCTCTGTTTAGCCCTGGCTGTCCTGGAACTCACTCTGTAGACCAAGCTGGCCTTGAACTCAGAAATCCGCCTGCCTCTGCCTCCCAAGTGCTGGGATTAAAGGCGTGCGCCACCACCGCCCGGCTGTTTGTGTTTTTAAATCTCCAAATTTTGATGATCCTAAAAGAAAATTTCATATCCGTTATGATGTCATTCCCTGTCTCCCCACCCTACTGTCTGGCAGTGGCAGCTCTTTCTGTCTCTGTTTATCTGCTTTGAGTGTTTCGTGTCCATGGACTTGTACGGGATTTAACGATTTGTGTCTGATAGCCCTGTTCATGGTGAGCGATGGTGTCTAGTATGCGGGCAGCTGTTTGTGCGTGTGCTCATGGAAGCCCAGGGTGGACATGTTCAGTATCTTCCCTTGGTCATGCTCTCCCTCTAGTTTCTCCTGTTACTGTTAGTGTGTGTGCATGTACAGAGTGTGTGCGTATGCGCACAGCGGAGGACCTGAGTGCCACGTGTACCTGGGAAGGTCAGAGGACACCGTTGTGGAGTCAGTTGCACCCATTTTCACATTCGTCTGAGAACACTTGACTAAAAGCTTTATTCCTGTTGTCTAAGATGTCAGGTTGTGCTCTACCTCCCTGCTTCCCACCAGCATCCTGCCTCTCTCCTCACCAGCGTTTGCTCAGATGCCCTGTCACTCAGCTGTAATGTCTTTCCCTCACCCCGTTCTGAAATAGTTGTTAACATGTGCTAAACAAACAAACACCTTTCTCAAGGCCTGGAGAGCTGAAGAGATGCTTTGGTTAAGAGCATTCACTGTTCTTCCTAAGGACCTAGGTTCAATTCCCAGCACTCACAAGACAAGTTTACAACTCCAGTTCTATTGGATCTGATGCCCTCTTCTGCCCTCTGTGGGCCCTGCATGCATATGGTGCACAGACATACATGCAGCCAAAACATAATAAAATAATAAAATAATCAGAATACTGAAAATTGTAACTACCTTTCCTGAGCCAGTAGGATGGCATAGCAGATACCAGGTGCTTGCTGCCTAACAACCTAACTGAGTTTCATCTCTGGGACCCATGTAGAGAAAGGAGAGAACCAACTTGCACAGCTTGTTTTCCTATCTACATGCATGTATAGCACAGCATATATACAAACATGTAAAGACACTTCTGCACATACAGTGTCCCCCATCCGTCTGCTGCAGAGCCGCTGACCTCTCCTCACATTCTGTCTGAACTCATCCTGACCTAAAAACCCTCAGTAACCCAGTGCTGGAGCAGGACACACCTGACAAAGACATTTATTTTACTGTGCCTACATGTCTAAAACCGGGCATGTGAACCCGATGGCCCAGCTTCCTGTTGTCTTGCCCACATAGTACACTGTTGGGTGCTATGTTTCTTAGGTTTTGTAGGCATGTTCCACATGGCTGATGGCTTTGTGGTCTCCTTTCTCATATTTAGTTGGGTGTGTACTAAAAGAAAGAAGCATTCTCTTAGGTCTTCTAAAGCAAGGCTTAGGACGTAATATGTAGTCTGAAAAATACTGCTGGTCACCAGTTCTGGTGAGATTAACAGAGGTAGCCCTTAGGGGTGGCGATGAGGAGAAGGGTCGGTTCCTTTTTCTTTTTGGTCTAGTACTTTTGGAACTTCATTCTCTTGGGTTTTGAGGGGGGAAAAGTGAGCTATTTATGTTTATTAAGTAGTGAATTCTTTTTGTTTGGTGCTGTAAGCTAAATTACTTGTTTAAACCCTTAGTTATAAATGTTTTAAATTTTAACTTATTGGGGTGGGTGATACAAGTGTGGTGATGTGTGTCCCCATCTGTGTGGAGATCAGAGGACAACTCTGTGTGGCAAGTTCTTCCTTCCAGCTGTTATGTATGCTCTTGGACCAAATTCAGGTCACCAGACTTGGAATGCTTTTACCAGTTGAAATCCTGGGCCGGCCGGCCTTCCTTTTTTCCTTCCTTCCTCCCTCCCTTCCTTCCTTCCTTCCTTCCTTCCTTCCTTCCTTCCTTCCTTCCTTCCTTCCTTATTAATTAATTATATATGCAGTGTTCTGTCTTCATATATTCCTGCAGACCAGAAGAGGGCACCAGATTTCATTATAGGTGGTTGTGAGCTACCATGTGGTTGCTGGCAGTTGAACTCAGGACCTCTGGAAGAGCTAGTGCTTTTTTTATTTTTTGTTTTGTTTGGTTTGGTTTGGTTTGGTTTTTTGAGACAGGGTTTCTCTGTATAGCCCTGGCTGTCCTGGAACTCACTCTGTAGACCAGGCTGGCCTTGAACTCAGAAATCCACCTGTCTCTGTCTCCCAAGTGCTTTAAAGGTGTGTGCCACCACTGCCCAGCAAGGTTTTGTTTTTTGCCACTGGGGAATCGAACTCAGGAACCGCTAGACTGCTGAGCTAGTGCTTTTAACCACTGAGCCATCTCTCCAGCCCCTGCCTCCCTTCTTCCCTCCCTTCCTTTATACAAGCTAGATAATTATCCCAGTGGGTATTTTCATCCCATTTTGGCTTTGTTATCCCTGTGTGACCTAGTTGAAATATTCATTCTCCCTCTTCCCCACCCCTCTTTTTCTGTCTGTCTCCCTCCCTCTCTCTTTCCTTCCCTCAAAATTTTTTCCCCCAAGACAAGGTCTTGTTACTATGTAGCCCTAACTGTGCTGGAACTCATTCAGTAGACTAGGCTGTCTTCAAACTCAGAGATCCACCTGTCACTGCCTGAGTTCTGGGATTAAAGGTTTATATCACCGCTGCCTAGCTGAAACTTTCATTCCATTGTTTTGAGACAGTTTTCTTAACAGCCCAGACTGGTTTTGACTGTAACCAAGGCTGGTCTTGAGTGCCTGACCCTCTTGCCTCAGCCTCAAGTATTATTTACACACATATATATATACCCACACACCATTTAAAAAATGTATGTGAATAGTTGTTTTGCTTGCATGTATATTGTGGACCTTGTGTGTACAGTGTCTGAGGAGGCCAGATGGGTGCTGGGAATCAAACCTAATCCTCAGTGCTCTTAGCTGCCCCGTTTCACCTCCTGCCCCAGCTTCCCATTAGGTATCAATTGCATCCAGTGGGTTTCATTGTGACTTTTATATGTATATATATTTGATCATGTTCACCCCATTATCCCCTTGTCCTGATGATTCCCCTTTTTCTTGGCAACTAGTCTTCCTACTTTGGTGTCTTTTTGTGGACCCAGTGGGTTTGATTACAGTTTCAGGAGCATGGGTGAGAGGTTATTTACAGGCTAAGAACAACGAGTGCCTACACAACTGAAGAACTGTCTTCTCTCCCAGCAACCACTATCTGCCCATAGGTCCTCTAGGAGGTAGGCCATAAGCCCTTCCCCTTGTTCATTTTAGGACTAAGTCTCTATGTGGTTGGCCTAGAGCTCATTATGTAGCCTAGGCTGGTCTGGAACTCACTGTGTAGCTCAGGCTAGTCCAAATCCTCAGTGGTCTTCCTGAGAGCAAGTTATTGGCAAGTTACATGCCTGCCCTCCTAGGTACACTTGTACTAGTCTCTTTGCACACTGGATTTCAGTGGCCAGGGTGCGCTGGCCCAAACTAATTGGCCCTAAAAAGACTGCCAGAATGACCAACAGACAACCTCTAATGCATTATCTTCCCTTCTGCATGCTAAATGATACCCCAGCTCTGTGAAAATAGCTACATAGCAAAGAATTATAAAAGGAGGAAAAGAGGTAGTGGCCCAATTCCCAGACACCTGGCGGGGCTCAGAAAAGTCATGAGTTCCCTTTATTAGCCCCCCTACCCTCCAACCCCGTTCACAGCTCTCATTCTATGTCTATACTCTTCTGACTCCCAGCACATAGGTTCAGCATTGGTGTGTAGATGAAGCCCCATCCCTAACCAAGAAGGCATTTGCAATGTTACCTGCCTGGGAGAGGAAAGTTCAGTTTTCACCAATGAAGTGACTGTGGGTGTGTCAACCACACTGGGGCAGGCCCCATTACTGAGCAGTTGACCAACACAAACCCTGACTCCACGCTTGTTTGTTTGTTTGTTAGTGTGCTTGTTTTTGTTATGATTTGGTGGTTTGTTTGTTTTGTTTTGTTTTTTCTTTGGTTTTGTTAGAGAGAAAGACAAATGGACAGAATGAAGTTGGATGGGTGGCGGGAAAGGGAGAATTTGGGAGGGCAAAGAATATAATCAAAATATATTGTATGAAAAAATTTTAAGAATAAGAGAAATCTGGGGGGCTGGAGAGATGGCTCAGCAGTTAAGAGCACTGACTGCTCTTCCATAGGTCCTGAGTTCAATTCTCAGCAACCACATGGTGACTTACAACCCATCTGTCATGGAATTGGATGCCCTCTTCTGGTGTGTCTGAAGACAGCTACAGTGTCCTTAAGTTTTTAAAAGAGAAGGGATGGGGGGGCAAGTCTGGTTGGCTCTCAAGTCACCGTAGCTGAGGTGTGTGGCTAGCCTTCCGCTAGATGGGCGGGTCTGTTTCTTTACTGCTCCTGAAAACAGTGAATTTAGTCAAGGAAATGCCAACCTGTTGGTACTTGCCATCATTTGACTTTATCAGAATAGAGCACAGGCTTTGTCTTGTTTGCGCTGGACTGTACTTTCTGTGGAGTGGTGTAGAGTGGGCTAATGTTAAAATCTACTTCTGTGAAGTGCCAGAGCATGAACTGGGACACTGCGGATGCGTGATGACTTTGGTTGGCCATTATAAAAATAAACTCGTAATTCTTCCTGTTTGGTTTTTTGAGACAGGCTTTGCTGTAAAAATTCTTCTGCCTCTCTCTCAAGTGCTGGAATGGCAAGTATGAGCTGTCAAATCTGGCCCTGTAAAGTTAATGTTTAAGGGACTAGAAACATGGCTTGGTGCTGAAGAGCATTGGCTTCTCTTCCAGAGGACCCAGGTTCAATTCCCAGCACTCACATGGCAGTTCACACTGTAACTCCAGTTCTAGGGATCCAGTCCTTTGTCTGACCTCCCCAGGCACCAAGCATGAACATATAGACATATAGACAAAACATCTATACAAAGCAAGCCACTTTTAAACATTAATCACTACTCTATGGTGCTTGCCTTGGCTGGTAGAATGGCACAGTCATTAGCCTCCGACCTCCCAGTACCACATTGTAGCACTGAGTCATCAGCTCAGTCAAAACACAACTCCCCTCCCCCTAAACATGTTTGCATTGGGTTGCTTTAAGAGGGTATTTGCTTCTGTTTGTCTCCTTAGAGATGCTGGCTGTCAGCACCCCCACCCCAGCAGTAACTCTGTTACTTCTCTGTGGTCGTAGGTGTGCTGTGAGGTTTAAATGAGCTAAGGCAGCACCAGTCAGTACTTACAGAGCTTTCAGAACAGCACAGAAGTAGGTGTTGTATGTTAGCACTTAATTCGTGCTGGGACTCTTGCTATCTGCATTGGAGAAGTGGTTATTGGGGTCTGTCCATTCTTTCACCTTTGTCCCGGTTTGGTATTATTATCAGGCTGCTTATTTCCCCTCCTGCTCTCCCACGATTTTTCAGGTATGTTGATTTTGACTTTCCAAAAAAATTTTGTAGGCTTCAGATTCATAGATTCACACACTTTTTTACACGGTGAAATCAAATGGAATTAGAATTCATCTGGAAGGAAATTTGTACCTTACTTTAAAAAAAAAAAACAAACCTGCTTATATTTCCAGCTTTTGCCAAAGTAGAATCTCAGCCTGATAACCCCTTCCCAGCCCAAGTCTGGTGGCTGGGTTTCTCAAGACCCAAAATGTCCAAGACTGCTGTCTCAGCGGGAAGATTCCATTTCTAGCTTCTGAGTTTGTGACAAGAGAAACACTGATCCCTTTTCCAGGCCTGGGGAGGGCTGTTCAGTCAGTTATTTCTAGTTGTGGTACTTAAGTGTTGCCAACGGGCCCTCAGCTGTTGAAGACCATAGGATACTGTTTCGGTTTCAGCTGGCAGTAAATGAGGCTGTCTCTCTGAGACATTACTAATTGAACTTAATGGTGAAACCTGGAGTGTTAAGTTAGGACTTACTCCTGGCACAACCTTAGCTATGGTATAAATTAGATAGTTGCTCACTGAAATACTCTTGAACAAAATTGTTTTTGATACTTACTAAAAGGCCAGCCGGTTGTTTCAGTTGAGCTTTATTTGTCCGAAGGTGTTTTATATTGGCTCTGACTGCCCACCAGGATGGTAGGGTGAGCACGTGGGGTGAGAAGGGGTCTTAAGATGATCTGTGTATTAGTTAGGCCTCTCTGGTTCAGATGAATGGAGCACCCATAGCTCATTCTTCCGGAACTATGTCTTATTTGATAGTTGAGAAAGTGCTAGCTTCCTTCTAAAGTTAGTAGTACCAGCCATTTGTTAATTACATGGTTAGAAGCTTATTGTCAGTGAAAAAAGACACACACACAAATGGAATGCACAGTAAATCTTAAAATAGCTCATCCTCACATTCATGCAGATTCCCTGGGCTCCTTATATGACCTTCTGATGCACTGTTCCCAGAAAGGAAAGCCCAAGGCTCCTTAACATACATTAAGGCTGACCGGTTTCAAGTGTCCTGGGTATTTGTAGTTTTCTGTTGAGTCATATATCTCTTGTAACTGCTCAAAGTATATTTGGAGACCGAATGATAGACTTGGCATTTTACAATGTCTGACCATCAGTAACTTGCTACATGGAGCTTGTCAGAGCTTTATAAAGTGAAAAGTGCAAGTTTTGGGGGCCTGTCTGTCCAGAAGGTTCCCAGGAATGCTTTCTGACATGTATCTGATTTTGTTTCCCAAAAACAGAGCTGCCAGATGCTGTTAAATCAGCTGCGAGAAATCACAGGCATCCAGGATCCTTCCTTTCTTCATGAAGCATTAAAGGTTGGTTTCCAGACCCAGCTTAGCTGACAGGCTGTGAAGCAGTTTCCCACATTACAGCTGTGTCAGTACACGCCATTTCTATACCAGGTGAAAACAGGAGCAGGAACCCTACCGCTCCGGTGGTTAGTCTCTTCACCATAGAAACTTTTAAGTAGATGGTGGGAACGTACGGTGGGGGCAGCCTGTCCTCCCTGTGGAGCTTTAGGAATCCAGCATCCATGTGGGTTATATCCGTGTGGATCCTGAGTGCGACCAACAAACAAAAAGTGACTCCAGAAGGAGACTTGTCTGCTCTTAAGACGTGATATTCTTAAGCATTGTTGGTTATATTTTGAAAGGATACATTCTGAATGTTACCCAAGGAAATGGTAGCACGCCTAGCTTCAGAATAGTCAGCAGGTATAGGCAGGATAGATAAAGCATGATTCTATGATTGGGTAATGTCAGGGGTATTGTTGTGCCTTTTAGAATATTTTCCTAGTAAGAAGTACAAAACAGATAGGTCACCCTGTAAAGTAAGGTGACTGCTCATGACTTTACTGTCCAGGCTGAATGCACTTGTCGCCTGTGTTAGCTGCCAGTTCCCCTTAGTGACTCTGTGTGCCCTAACTGTTCTGTGAAGTTAGGCTCCTGAAATGACTGAACTGTCCAGCAAGACTGTGGCTTGCTTTTCATTTTGCAGCGCAGTCTCTTGCTGTCACCTGGCTTGATCCATCCCAGGTGTACCAGGCTCCCTGTCTTTAGTAGACTGCCTGCTCTCTGCCTCAGAGCTATGATTAGGCTTGGTCTACTCATTGTGTCACCATGGTAGTAAAAGAACAGCGCCAAAACTATTGCACACTATTAACTCTGCTATGCTTTACTTCAGAAAGTTGTTATTTATTTATTTATTTTCCTTTTAGGCCAGTAATGGTGACATCACCCAGGCTGTCAGCCTTCTCACAGACCAAAGAGTTAAGGAGCCCGGTCACGACACAACAGCTACAGAACCATCTAAAGTAGAAGAGAGTGCTACCTGCAAAGATCTCTTAGCAAGTAGGTGTCCTGTCCTAATCTTCTCTGAACTAGCAGAAGACAGCGACTGGTTGCTCATTTATCTCATCGACCCTTTGACTGGTCACTGAGCCATCGCTGGGAGCCAGGCCTGGGTTCAAGCTTTTAAATGGTTTCTTGCTATTCCTTCTTCTTACTTTACTTTGTAGCCCAGGCTGGCTTTAAGTATCTTTTCTTCTTGACTAGTTTTTTTATGTCTGTACTAGGTCATAAGCCGACTTAATAAAGCTAGCCCTCCATTGATCAAGGAATACTATATGTATAGTTGACTGTCCCATGCTAGGATGTTTTACAAAGATGTTTTAACAATAATAAAGGCAATTAACTTACAGGTATGAAATGTATTTTTGACTTTGTGGGGTATTAATGTAATTTACTGTGTGCATGTGTGTTTGTAGATGAGAGGTTTGTTTTAGGTGTTTTTGTCTGTCTCATTTATTTTAAGGTTCTTGTTATTTTTACGTAAATAAGCGTTTTGCATGTGTGTATGTCAGTGCATTGGATGCTGCCTCGTGCTCCTCAGAGGCCAGAAGAGTGTGTTGGAGCTCTAAAGCTTGTGTTAGGAATGGTTGTGAGCCACCATGTAGGTGCTGTTAATTGCCGAGCTGTCTCTCCAGCCACTCTACCTTACTTACGTTTTGAGACAGGGCTACTCACTGAACCTGGGGCTCACCAGTTGGCTAAGCAGCCAGGCCACCCAAGTCTGTGGAATCTTTATTCTCCCCCAGGACTGAGAATATAGGCATGTACCCTCATGCTTCTCATTTTACATGGATGCTGGCACCTGAACTCAGGTCTTTCTGCTTAAGCAGCCAGTTTTCTGTGCACTGACCATCCCCAGCCCTGGTGCATTGTTTAGTCACTCGCTTGGGAACTGTCGGGATAAGATATGCAGTACAGCTATGTTGTTCCTGTGACTTTGAGACAGTTACAAGGTGTGTACAGAGGAGTCGCTGGTGCGAATTAGGGATGCATTTGGTTGGAAATGTTTTACCTTTCTTCCTTCCTGAGCACATGAACTAATGGAATTTCTGCTTCCTTACAGAAGTGATAGACCTCACTCACGACAACAAAGATGACCTTCAGGCAGCCATTGCCTTGAGTCTCCTGGAGTCTCCTAACATTCAGACTGACAACAGAGATCTTAATAGGTTGTTGCTTTAATTTATGATCTTTGTTCCTCGTGGTTGCTTTGTTGTATTCTGGGAAAGCTACTCCTGACTCATCCTGTCCCTTTATTTCTCCAAGATAGTTTCTTTAAGGAGCAGTCTTAGCTTACTCAGCTCCCTTTCCCTTCCCACCTCCCTCTTCTTTTTTTCCTTTTTCTATTTTTTGGAGGTGGGGGTTGTATCAGAGTGGCCTGAAATCTGTGACCCTTCTCCATCACCCTCTAGAGTGCTGGGATCCCAGGTGTGTGCCAACAGCCTGGCTCTTGGTTCACTCTGAAAAGTCAAGGACATGGAGGCTCTTAACCCGGTCTGTAGTCTTTGAGTAGAAGTTTACAAAACTTTGTTCCCAGTTACTAAGGAAAACCAGTAATGAGCCTAAGTCTCTGGTAAGTACAAGCCCCTTAGTAGGATATCATGGTTGAGTGTAAACCTTTAATGTGGTAGGAATGAATAGCCTGGAACCTCAACTCATTTTTACTGTGGGTCTTACTAGTAATAGTTTCTCATGGAGTGGCTTAAATTTGTATTTAAACCTCGCTTTTCACTTACTTAAAACTGCAGAGCTATTATGTAGACACAGATTGTCCAATGGATGGTTATCCTGGTATTTGAATCATCTGTTCAAAATTACCAACACCGTCTGTATAGTATCATTCTTTAACTGTTTTTTTTTCTTCTTCTTCTTTTGCTATGTGATGTTTGTATGCTACAGAACACATGAAGCTAACACTGCAGAAACTAAGCGCTCAAAGAGAAAACGCTGTGAAGTTTGGGGAGAAAACCACAATCCCAATAACTGGAGGAGAGTGGATGGTTGGCCAGTTGGGCTGAAAAATGTCGGCAACACATGTTGGTTCAGTGCTGTTATTCAGGTATGGTGTTTTAATTTAAGAGACACCATTTTCTCCTGGATATAATTTCATAGTTTGCTAAAATGAAACGTGAAATATAGGTTGAATCAAATTGTGTAAAACTGGGTAGGTTGTAGTGTTGTTGTGTTGTAGTTACTTTGGTGTGTTTGACTGAGAATTTGTGATGTCTAAACTGCACAGTACTGAAATATAAATACCTTAAGTGTTCGGGGTCAGCAGTTAGTGAATACCATTCAGGGTAGCCTGGAGTAGATCTAGGCTTGGCAGATGGGCATCCTGGAAAGAGGACTGGAAAAATACTCTTTTTCATTATGTAGCCTAGACGGACCTCAAATTTGTGATCCTTTTGCCTGTACCTTCCAAGTGATAGGGTTTTAGGCATGTACCACCATGCTAGCTATGTGCATGAATTAGATAAAATTCACACACACACACACACACACACACACACACACACATTCATCTACTCCAAACACCCTATCACTGAGCTACATTCCCAGTCCTGTGAAAACACTCTTGGGGGAGGAGGACTGTGAAATACATAGGACGCAAGGTCTAGAGGAGTGACCAGATAACTCAGTGCCGTTTGACATGGGAGGAATAATTTGTGGTATTTGTGGTAGAAGTTGCCAGTAAGACTGTAGATGTGCAGAGTTAAAAATACCTATGTTTACATCCTTGTACCAACACTACGTAGGAGTTAACTGAATGTATTTCTAGGTCAGAAGAGAATACTTTCAGGTTCTTAGTAAAGCCAAGCAGGTGGATGGATTTTATTAAAGAGAAGTGGCTGTTAAGTATTTCCCGGAGCTGGAGAGATGGCTCAGCAGTTAAGACCAATTGTGATATCTCTGTAGTACTAGTATCTCTAATGCTGAGGTCTACTGCAACTAAGCCTCTCCTGGGCTCTCTTCATGGTGCAAAGCCTCAGCTTTCTCCATGACCCCTTCAATTCTGGGGCTTCTACTGCTAACACTGCATCCTCTTCGGTGACCTCTGCTGGCCTCTCACATGCCAAGCCACTGTCTGTGACCCTTTCATGGTACCAAGTCTGCCTGCCAGCTTGAGGTACTACCTTTGCTGCCTCTGAAGCATAGCTTCTCTGTGCTTTCAGGAAACACTTCCCAGAAGATTTCACCTCAGTGATGGTGGTCTGTTCTTTTTTTTAGTATATGTGCTGCCGAAGCAAGCACGGTGGTCTGTTCTTAATCACCACTAATCTCACAGCTCCAGCCGACCAGAATCAATTGTCTCAGCAAAGCAAAGATTTCACTTCAGTAGTACTGATATCTTGTTAATCATAGCCAATTCTTCAGCCCCAGCTAGAACCACAGAATCATCACATAAGAACCTGGTAGAGTCTTTGCTTCCCTCTGAAAAGTCAGGAGCCAGGCCTCCATCATGTGCCCTGCTCACAACATTCTCCAAGCTCCTATAGAACAGCCCACTGAACTTTCAATACTCAATGGCTTCTCTAGCCCAAAGTTCCAAAGCCCTTCCACAGTCTTCCCCAAAACAACATAGTCTGGTCTGCCACAGCAGTTCCCTACTCCTGGTACAGCTTATCTTAGGGTTTCTATTGTTACAACAAAACATGACCAAAAAGCAAGTTGGGGAGTGTCTTAGGATTTCTATTGCTGTGAAGAGACACCATTCTCATGGCCACTCTCATAAAGGAAAACATTTAATTGGGCCTGGCTTACAGTTCAGAGGTTTAGTCTGTAATCATCATAGAGGAAAGCATGGTGACACGAAATTAGACATGGTACTGGAAAGGTAGCTGAGAGTTCTACATCTTGAACTACAGGCAGCAGAGGGAGACTGCCACGCTGGGCTTTAGCTTGAGCTGAGTGTATATGATCTCAGACCCTGCCTCCACAGTGACACTTCCTCCAACAAGGCCACACCCACTCCAAAAAGTCGAGACCTGATAGTGCCTCTCCCTATAGGCAAGGATTCAAACACATGAGTCTATGGGGACCATTCCTTTTCAAACCAACACAGGAAGGAGACAGTTTGGCTCACACTTTGATTTCACTGTTCATTAGTGATGAAAGTCAGAACAGGAACCTAAACAGGCCTTACATCCTTGTATCCAACACTACATAGGAGTTAACTGAATGTATTTCTAGGTCAGAAGAGAATACTTTCTGGTTCTTAGTAAAGCCAAGCAGGTGGATGGATTTTATTAAAGAGAAGTGGCTATTAAGTATTTCCCAGAGGCAGGAACCGAGGCAGAGGCTGTGGAGGGGTGCTGCTTATTGGCTTGCTCTGCATGGCTTCCTCAGCCTGCATTCTTATAGAACCTAGTCCGCCAGCCCAGAGATGTTACCACCCACGATGGATTGGGCCTCCCCCATTGCTCACTAACAGCTGGATCTTATGAAGGGAGGCATTGTTTCAGTTGAAGTTCCTTTCTCTTAGATTGATGTAGTTTGTGTGTCAAGTTGACATAGAGTAGCCATCACACACTTAGGAAAAACATTTCCTTACCACCATCAGCTTCATGCGTTCCTCCCTCTCCTGCCTGCAGGCTTGTCTGTTCTGTGGTTCTATGACATCCACCTAGCCAATCAAGCCAAAGACTATGTTTACTGTATGCCTGGCTCTGATTAGGACCAGGCAAACAGTAGTGACTAAGACAAAGCCCGTACTCTCCTGCAGTTTGGTTAACAGAATCAGGTTGTGATAAATGCCACAAAGGCATTGTGAAGGAGGGTGTACTGACTGATTTTGTGTCAACTTGACACAAGCTGGAGTCATCAGAGAGGAAGGAGCCTCAGTTGAGGAAATGTTTCCATGAGATCCAGCTGTGAGGTAGTCTCTGAATTAGTCAAAAATTCGGGAGGGCCCAGTTTCTGTGAGCGGTGCCATCGCTGAGCTCGTGGTTCTAGGTGCTGTAAGTGAGTAGGCTGATGAAGCAGTGAGGAGCAAGCCAGTAAGCAGCAATCCTGCACAGCCTCTGCATCAGCAGCTCCTCACTCCAGGTGCTGCCCTCCGTGAGATTCTGACCTACCTTCTTTTGTCCACCAACAGTGATGTGAAAGTGTAGGCTGAATAAACCCTTTCCTCCCCAACTTGCTTTTCGGTCATGGTGTTTCATCACAGCAATAGACTACTCAGCTGGAGTGCTGCTGCTGTAGGTTGCTCGGGGGTAGCTTTGCTGGTAGAGGCTTTTAAGCAGGGAGCTGGGGTTTGGGTTATTATGTAGCTACATACAGAACATTTGTGAGTGAAACATAAAAAGTAAGTAACCCATGTGAGAGTGAGACAGCTAGGACTAGCTGGTTAAAAATGGAGAGAACTGACTCCTGCAGGCTTCCATACCTGATGTATGCTGCCTTCCCAACCTCTTAGTAAACACATACTTAAAATTAAAAGCACAGCAAGTATAGAGGGAGCAAAGCCACATGAGGTGACTCAGATCTGTAATCACCTTTGAGGCAAGGGCAGGAGGGTGCCACAAGTCCAGCTGAGCTTTGTGGTGCATTCCATATCAGCCATGATCTGAGAGGCCTGGTCATAAAAACTCTCTAGAAAGTAGGCCTGCTAGTGAGTTAGTCTGCGACTGCAGCTGTCTTAGGTGTGGGGAGACAGGCACACCTTAGAGGCAGAATGCCTCAGCCTTTACTGTCTTAGGTGTGGGGAGACAGGCACACCTTAGAGGCAGAATGCCTCAGCCTTTACTGCTGTGAGAGATGCTCAACAAGCTTATGGTTTCTTTATGAACTGTTTTCATTCAGATTCTTTTTTTTTTTTTTTTTTTTTTTGAGAGGTTGGTAAAATGGCAGGTGGATTTTGGAATAGTTGTTGGAGGTTACAGGAAACCAGTTGACAGTAGGATACGAGATTCAAACCTGAAAACGTATTGAGAGGTTTAGACTTTAGAATTCAAGACGTGCATGGTGGTACACTTCTGCAGTTTCTGCACTCAAGCTAAAGCACGAGGATCAAAAGTCTGAAACCAGCCTTAAGTACATAATGAACCGTTAGAAATAAACCGACCCGCACACGACAGAATGCAGAGATGGTAAACTGTGCTGTTCTTACCACTCACATAAGAAGTGGCGTTACAAGGCTAGAGAAGCAGTTCAGCAGTTAAGCACACTTCCTGTATGAGCATGAGCACCAGAGTTGACATCCCTGTAACAGGCTGGACATCTAGCATGGCGATAACCTCTGCTTCCAGTGGCTGGAGATAGGATCCTATCTGATCCTTGGGCTGGCTGACTTCCAGCCGAGCTTAGAAAGCCCCACTAGGTTCCAGGCGAGACCCTGACTCTGAGAATAAGAAAATGGTGGAGGAGAACACCCAGCACTTTCTGGTCTCTGAGTGTGCGTGTGTAGTGCAATCTTGAAGTGAATATTATACAAAATCCCAGTGCACCAGCCTGTGGAGGCGCATACCTTTAGTCCCAGCACTCAGGAGGCAAAAGCAGGCAAAAGATGTCTGTGAGTTCAAGGCCAGCCTGGTCTACAGAGAAGCCCTGTCTTGAAAATACCATACATGAATGAATGGATGGATAAGATCCAAGTACTAATGAGTCCCGTCTGTCATCACCTTCGGTCCACACAGACTTACACATGTGTATAGCCTTAAATGGAATTATACTTTTGTGTAATCTTTATTTATTCATTTATTTTTCATTGAGAGTCTTCCAATGCAGCCCAAAGCTAGCCCTAAAGCTCACTGTATAGTCCAGGCTAGCTTTGAACATGAGGCAGTCCTTCTGACTTAAGGTCTTGGTGCTCATTATAGGCCTGACCCAGCTCTGTGCCCCGTCCTGTCACACACAGTGTATTTCTGAGATTGCTCACGTGGGTGCACACATGCTTGTCAGTTAACTGTCCCACTGCAGAGGAGGAAATGATGAATGCATTTCTAAACCCGTTTTTAAAAAAGGTTTATTTTTATTTGTGTTCATGTATGTACACATACTATGCACACACAGGTGCCGATGGATCCAGAAAGAGGGTGTTGGGTTCTCTGTAGCTGGAGTTACAGGCAGTTGTGAGACATCCTGTCCCAGGAACCAAACTCTAGACTTCTGCAGTATCACTTTGATGACACGTAATTCTCTTACTAAATTTGTATCTATATGTATTAATCCAGCATTGTTCATTCCTCTTTCTAGGCATTGTTTCTTTTATTACCTAAAAGAATTGATGATTTTATTAATCTTTGTGCATAATCATTTTCTTACTTTTTTTCTTTTAAGATTTGCTTTACGTATATGAGCACACATAGCTGTCTTCAAACACACCAGAAGCGGGCATTGATTCCCATTACAGATGGTTGTGAGCCACCATGTGATTGCTGGGAATTGAACTCAGGACCTCTGGAAGAACAGTCAGTGCTCTTAACCTCTGAGCCATCTCTCTAGCCGAATCATTTTCTTATAATAGTAGAAGAATTGGTAGCTTGACAGTATAGAACTTTAAAAACAAGAAAATGATTAGAGATAGGGTTTCACAGTGTAGTGACGGGCCTGGGCCTCACTGGATCCCAGTGTTCTTGAAGTCACTGTACTCCTTTTGCTTCAGCTTTCTGAGTATGGCATTTACTCCAAGCTACCATGCTGGCTTTGAAATACTATACCTGTAATTAAACATGCCTATAATCCTAGCAGCCAGAAATCTGAGGCAGGAGGATCAGGAATTTAAGGCCAGCCTTGATTACGTAGGGAGTACAAGGCCAGCCTAAATTATCTAATAAGACCCTGTTAGGTAATTTAAAAAACAAAAACTGCAATTGTTTTTGTTGGGGTTCAGGAACTGCCACACAAACCATATGAACAGTAAGAGGCAAGGGTGGAGGTCGGTCGACATTGTGGCTGACGTTTAAGCTGATTGGTTCTAAGTGAGGTAAGAGGAATGGTGGACTGTGGTGCACAGGGGAGCTTGGGAGCACTGAGATAGCAGCATAAGTAATACAACCACAGTGTTACGGCCTTTTAGGAGGAGTTTTCAGTGTCAGCTATGGATAGTTACTTCTGGGAAGTGGAGGCTGAGAACCTGTACTTAATTTCACCTTTTGAGCAATATGGAGACTGAATACAAAATGGCCATAGTTATGTTAAAAGGAGCAGGCCTCAATAGTTTTGAAAGTAGTTGAGAATGAATTTCTTTCTTCTAGTCTCTCTTTCAGTTGCCTGAATTTCGAAGACTTGTTCTCAGTTATAGCCTGCCACAGAACATCCTTGAAAATTGTCGAAGTCACACTGTAAGTTGGCACTGAGACAAAGTTTCTGTGTTGCTGGACCGAGTGTGGGAACTGTGATAATCCTTGGTTAAGTCATTCTTCTCCCTCCTTGGGATAAGAAGTAAGGGTTTACAAAGATACATTTAAGTAGGAATAAAATTAGGAAACAGTCCCAAGAGAGTGCAGTGAGGCACTGTTTTATTTAACCTTAGTGCTGCACTGTTGACGACACCCAGAAGCTGTTCTCCAGGGCTGTCTCTCTTCTGCCATTGGCTGCTGAGGTCAAGGGATACAGAGCTGATAGCTGAGGCTGAGCTAGGCCCTTCTTGGACTGCATCCATCTGGCCCTTGCATGGCACCATGCTGCAGTGCATCCTCTTATGTGGGTGGGCAGCTGCAAGAAACTCCAGAACGTTCTGTCTTTTCCTTAGCATGTTCCCTGACTGCTCACACCTCCCCTGTGCTCTAGGGTTACACCTGCTGTTCTCATCTGGTCCCTCTGTCGGTCTCACTGGTCTAGACCTTGGTAAATGTGAATTAGTGATTGTTGATAACTTTTTCTTTATTCCTTCAAACACTTTGCAAATAAGATCTTGGCTGTGTTTTCTCTAGGAAAAAAGAAATATCATGTTTATGCAAGAGCTTCAGTATTTATTTGCTCTGTTGTTGGGATCAAATCGAAAATTTGTAGATCCTTCTGCAGCTCTGGATCTACTGAAAGGGGCCTTCAGATCATCCGAGGAGCAACAGGTACTTGGTAACTTTGTTCCCTTGTCATATTTCAAAGGCCAGTGTCTGAGTCACCCTTTGCTAGTGTGGAACTGCTGTTTGAATTGTTACTGTGTGACAAGCTCTGAACAGAGCTAGGCAAGATGACTGCCTTCATCTGCCCTTTAGTGCTCTCTGAAGGTGTAGTTAGTTAGAGAGCAGGTATGTTTGTGCACGAGTGAGATGCACGGATGTTGGCACTAAAGGAGGCAACTAAAGCGGGAGGAAGAGCAGCATAGCAGAGGAGGATGGCTCTCTTGCCTTAATCCCAACAGAGGCTTTTGAAGCAGGAACAAATTCAAAAAGTAATCCAGTGAGCTATACCAAAGGATAATTGAGAAGAGTCAAGCCCTGTGTCTGGTGGTCTAGCTTTCGATTTGGTTTGGGTTTTGAGGCAGGTCTCAGTATTGATCATTGGATGTCAGGCCCTCCAGCCTCAGCCTCCTGAATCTGGACACTCGGGGATAGAAATCCTCTTTTGCAACCTGTGAAAGCTGAGTTCAGCAGCTTTTCTCTTTCAATCATGGAATCTTGCCCTTCCATTCTCTACCTGCTGCTGACTCAGAGCTGCTGCTGTTACACCAGCTTCGTCCTCCACAGTGTGAATCCCACTCTGTCTCGGCCACATAGCTAACCAGCATTCTCAAAAGACTATAGAATTGCCTTTCTCTGTCGCTTCTCACAGTACTCTAGTGGACTCCAGTCTGTTCTTTTTAAGATGCCTTTTTAAAAATGCCTAATTGGAGACAGTGGTTGTTTTCTTTTGTTTTGTTTATTTAGCTTTGTTTGTTTTATTTTTGTCACACACAGATGTGGCCAGCCCTGCAGAGTTTCACTTCCTTCCTGGCCTAGCTTAGTCACATCACATCAGTGCTCTGCTGTTTGTCTCTAGTCACTGGGCTCTCTGTTCCTATGTCTTTTGCAACTTTGTCCCCTAAAGGGAGATTATGTCACAGAAATAGAATATTCATCTGTGGGCTTAAAGGCAGACCTTTGTTTCCCTGAGTACAGTATTGCATCTAACTTACTGCAATTTGTGCCTCTCTTATAGCAAGACGTGAGTGAATTCACGCACAAGCTCCTGGATTGGCTGGAGGATGCGTTCCAGCTAGCTGTTAATGTTAAGTGAGTGTTGAGGGTTTGTCTGTACATCCTTCCAACTCACAGTGGCTGCTGAGAACAGTTGGTGGGCACAGTCACTCTTCTAAAGTAGAAATTGCCGGTGTTTGCCAAACTTCTTGGTGGCCACTGAACCCTGTTTGGGCTTTCCCTCTAGAGATCTAGACTTCCCCCTTAACTTCTGTTTCTCTGAACCTGAACTGACTGCTTGGTTGTAAGATGTAATTAAAAGTGGGTAAATGAATTCTAAATGTGGACATAGTATATGGTATGGAACCATTATATTTAATGTCACTCACCTGTGACATCTGCATTCACAGAGCATGTGGGTCAGTCACCCCATGCAGCCATGGACACAGGTGGGAGTCAGGGCCATGAGGACCTGTATCATCTGTGTGTGGCTGCTAAGAACTTGCTCTTCTAAATAATTTTAAGTCTGGAGTTGAAGAATAAAGTACCATGAAATAGTTTTGCAACTGGGAACTTAGACACTTAACTGCAATGTAAGATGAGCTTTAGGAAAAGAACATTTGCATGCTACTTATGCCACTGAGATTTGTAAGCATTTACTTGTAAAACTCTGGGGGAGTCCATTCTTCACTACTGTGCTGTTCTCTACCTTGTATATACATGTAATCAGGCATAGCTGTATATATAGCAAATGTATATACATGTGGTGACACATACTTGTCACCAAGTGTGACCCCCAAGGTCAGGGTTCACACATTGCATTCCCCAGCACAGTGCCAGGCATCTTGTCAGTCAGTGTCTGAGTGGGCTACATCTTTGCTTCCGTAGATACTAAGATACCATGAGCACGTATTTGATTCAACTGACACAGAACTGTCTTATCTCTTTTAAAATAGCAGCAATCTCAGGAATAAATCTGAAAATCCCATGGTGCAGCTATTCTACGGTACTTTCCTGACAGAAGGGGTCCGAGAAGGTAAGGTCTTTGTCCTCTGTGTTTGTTGTCAGCTATGACTGGTTCTCATTGCTGCATCCTTGCAGGGAAACAGGATAGACTTGAAAGTCCAACAAACTGAATGCTTTTCTCTATGTGACTATGGGTGCATAGTCTGAATCCTCAGTCTCTAGATCTGTACAATGGACACAGTCTTTGTCCTAGAATTGTCATGTTAAATTATACAATGTCTTGTGTTGATGGCAGTGATTCTACTTATATGGCTTTTCTTGGTGGCCCATCTAATCTCGGGTTCTATAGAATTAAACTGCCAGAAATGCTTATCTACTCTCTGAATATTTAAACTGTTTAGTGTCAGGGTTTTGACTATGTATAAATAGAATAGTATGGAAACCTGTGGATTCAGCAGCTTGTGAACCATGGCCAGCTCTTCCCTCTATCATCCTCGCTCCCATGAGATTACAGCCACGCACCACCACTGGGCCTTGTGTTTTACACTTACTGTGTGTGTTTATTGTTGGTACTAGGACTTGAACCCAGAACTCAGGGTACATTCTTAACTGCTTCACCAATAGCCGTGTGTGTGTGTGTGTGTGTGTGTGTGTGTGTGTGTGTGTGTGTGTGTGTGAGATACAGCCCAGTACCATGTGTAGTAGCTACTACTCTGTTGCTGTGATAAAATATGACTATGGAGAAGTGTTTTAGCTTCTGGGTCCAGAGGGTTGGAATCCATAATGGTGGGAACAAAATGGCAGCAGGCAGCTGGCAAGAAACTGAGAGGTCACATCTTTAATTGTAAGCATGAAGCAGCCAGGGCAAAGCTGTGAACTCTTACAATGACATACCTACCTTGGCAACAAGGCTGCCTCCTGGACAGAAAGGGTTCAAATTTGAGACCATGAGAAACACTTCTCATTTAAACTGCAGTATCTCACCCCCTGGCCCCCATAGGCTCATGGCCATATTGTAATGTAAACTATTTAATCTAACTTCCAAAGTTTTCTGTAGTTTTTCACAGTCTTCTATTTAAAAGTCCAAAGTTTCTGAGACTTAAGGCAATCTCTTAATTGTAACCCCTTGTAAAATCAAAAGGCAGATTACATCTTCTGAACTAATGGCACAGAATATATACATTCTCATACCAAAAGGGAGGAGTGGGGGCATAGTGAGGAAATACTGGATCAGTCAGTATAAAACCAAAATCTGGCAGGACAAAACCCACATCTTGTAGCTCAGTGCCTGCTGTCTGGGACTTTGGTCTTTAAAGGGCTTAAAGTCTCTTAAGTCAGCACCACATGAACAACAGCCATTGCCACCTTTGGCTGCCAGCTTGGGCTGGATCCTTGCTTTCTTGAATCACGTTAGCAAAAGCTTTTACTCTTGTTGCTTTCTAGGAGCTCTGTTGCAAGTTGGAAGCTTGCTGTGTGTGGTCTTGCCCTGAGGAAAGCCTTCATCTGTTCTGACACAGCAGCCTCTCCTTAAAGCTCTGAACCTCCTAACAGTTACAGCCCTTCTTCCCGAATGTGTTTTAGCTGTAACATTAAACTCCCTGGTATTCTTTTCTCTCCAAACTGTACATTTTGTCCTTTTTTTTTTTTTTTTTTTTGGTCCCATATTTTTTTTCATGGTAGACCCATGGAAGCATCAACAATAATAACCACGCTGCAAACTCAACATTATGCAGTCTTGAAATTTTATCTGCCAAAGAAATCAGTCCTGTTTTAAAGTTTGCCTCAGGCAAGTTCATAGTGCAAAGGCAGAAGGTGGCCCAGATTCTTTCCAGAATATCACAGGGCTGGCCTGGTGCTGTTCATCTTGGCTGCCAGGCCTCTGCAGTCCTCATTGCTCTCGGCACCTTGGCTCCTATTAGAACACTCCTTTAAGCTCTGCCTAAGTCAACACTTTTTAGTTCCAAGGTCTTCCGCATTCCTCCAGAAAATCAGCAAGGTCAGGTTCTTGATTGATTCAGGCCATCCAGAGAGTAATTCTCTGTATGAGCTTCTGCTTTAGGTGCTTTTCTGTTGAGTAAAACACCATGACCAAAAGCAAATTATCAAGTGTAATTTTAGCTACTATTCCAGAGGGCGTGATGGTGGGGAGTCATGGCAGCACTGAGCACGCATGGTGCCAGGAGCAGGAAACAGAGAGGAGAGACCAAACTGAAAGTAGAGTGAGGCTGTGAATTCCATAAGGCAACCTCAGGTGACATCCTTCTCTACTAAGGCCATACCTCCTGAGCCTACAAACTGGGCATGGAGCTTTTACATGCCTGAGCCTGTCAGAGACTTTCCTCATAAATCACCACACACAATTTCTCCAAAGAATGAGCATTTTTAAATGTCAGATATCTATTTAAATTCTCAATTTATATATATAAAATTTAAAAACACCCTTCTCTTATTTAGGATTGCTATTGCTGTGATGATAAAACACCACGACCAGAACCAAGTTAGAGAGGAAAGGATGTATTTGGCTTATACTTCCACATCACAGTCCATCATTGAAGAAAATTGGGGGGGCGCTAGCGAATGAAAAAACAATTTAAAAGGAAAGAACATGATTGTTCATTGTAGATACGTGGGAGACCATAGCCAGAGGTAGGGACATCTGGGAGAGTCCAGAGTAGTTGTGACCCTGAGCCATGTAGGGGGAGGGGGGGGAGGAGAACTGCAGTAGCCTGAAGACCCAGAAGAGAGTAGACCTGGTAGCCAAAATGGTTGGATCATGTAGGAAAGGGCGGCCCAGCCCCTGGGTTGGAGAAGTTATGGTAGTGGGCAGGGTATGCCAGCAGGAGAACCTGGCAGCCAGGTCTACTTTGGTATGTGAAATACACCTCTGCTGTCCATCCCAGTTTAAAAGCTGGAGGAACTGATGGAAGCAGACCAGGGAGGGGTGCTGCTTACTACTGATCTGCTCCATGGCTCGCTCAGCCTGCTTTCTTATAGAAGCCAGGACCACAGCCCAGGGATGGCACTGCCCACAGTGGGCTGGGCCCTTCCCCGTCAGTCACTCAGTCAGCCAGATCCTATGGATGCAAATTCTCAATTAAGGTTTCCTCCTTTCAGATAACTTTCAGATAAGCTTGTGTCAAGTTGCCATGAAACTAGCCAGCATAGTCCCATATTACATTTTGTGAGACTGCCCGGCCCCAAGAGATGGAGAAGATGGAACATGGAAGATCCCCAAGTCGACTTCCTCCTTGTGTCTGTGTGGGTTAGTAAACCCCACACACAAAGGAGCCAGGGCTGACCTAGAACACTTAGCCTCAGAGTTTGTTTTAATCAGTATTGAAATCCCTTTCCACAGAGAAAGCAACCCAGGACTGCCCATATTGAGTCAGAAGTATCCACTCAGCCTCCAAGCGTGGTTTGTGTATGACTGGGCTTCACTTCTACCCTTTTTTTTTTTTCCCCTTCTACCCTTTTTTTCCCCTTGAAATATTTCGAGTTACTGATTTTTTTTTTTTTTTTTTTTTTTTTTTGAGACGGTGTCTTGCTGTGTAGTTCAGGATGGCCTTGAATTCTCAAGGACCAGGGCTGTAGGTGTTCAGCACAATGTCCATATTGAAGTATGTGTTTTGAAGAACATAATTTGTTTGTAATAACCCCCTACGTCTGGAATTCACTGACTGTGCCCTAGCATACATAGTTAACTTTTGACACAGGCCTCTTCCACTCTTGTGCATCTTCTGTAGTTGTATTCCAGTGCAGCCAGGACTCTGGTGATGGGTTTGACGGGGAGGCAAGTGCCTTGGGTTTGCTACTTGTAGCATGCTCATGCCTGCCACCAGTGTATTTTTCACCAGTTCTAAAAGGTGGTGTCTCAGTGGAGCCAGAGAAATAGACTTCAAATGGTGGTAGTGAACCTTAACAGCCCCTCTTTGCCTAGGAAAGCCCTTTTGTAACAACGAGACCTTCGGCCAGTACCCTCTTCAGGTAAATGGTTACCACAACTTAGACGAGTGTTTGGAAGGGGCCATGGTGGAAGGTGACATCGCACTGCCTCCCTCTGATCGTTCAGTAAAGTATGGACAGGAGGTAAGGTGTATATTGCTAGTGACAAAGCCAATTAAGTAGGACTGAACTCATAGGCAAACAAGTTCACCTGTTAGGTCACCAGGAACTGAGCAGAACTTGGATCTGTCTCCTATCTCTAACCAGCTGATGTGAATCATGAGTCTTTACGCTCTGATGAACTTCTTGCTAAAGCTGACTTAGGCACATAAAGGTTTATCCTGCTTCTGATGCTCTCAGTATGATCAAGTTCCTCCCTTTCTGTTGAAGCCTACCTGTGCCTGAGTAGGGAGAACGCACTGTCTCCATATTTTCGGAGAGTAAAGTGATTAACTCTTGTGGTATGCCATTTAGAATATTTTCCCTGTTATAATATTTATTGTTCTCAATTTGTAATTTCTGCTTTTGCTTTTACATTTTAAAATGTAAATTTTCATTTATTTATGTGGGATTCTTAGGTTTTGATAGGTTGGAAAGAATGTATTAATTCGAGAGTAATTAATACATCAACATTCCAGTTCGGCAGGGACTAGTGAGTGTCAGAGTAGCATAATTGTCCACGTTACCTCGTTTGGCTTACTCATACATTTTTTGAGGCAAAACTGGCTTTTGAAACTGTCCCTTCAAGAATTATGATAGGAGAAATTGACTTGAATTAAAGTAGAGAACCTGACATGGGCCTGTGGAGGTGTTTTAGCTCTAGAACATACTAGAATATGGAGAGCGCTTCGTCCTCAGCTTCTCCAGGAGAAAATGGATGAGCTGTACCTGTGTGTACAGTGATGCTTTCTCTTATGAATGAGTAGTTACTACTTAAGTGGTATCCAGGACCAGGAAGTCTGTAAAAATAAAACCCTAGCAAGAGTCTTTGTGCCTGTTTAATTAGATTTAACCCAAAAGAGCCAGGCAAGGTGGCTTATGTTTGTAATTCTATCATTTACGAGACTGATTAATCGAGATTGTTAAAAGTTCAAGGCCAGCATTGGCTGTTTAGTGAGGGAGACCCTGTCTCAAGAAGCAAACAACAAAGATAAAAAGATTTAGCTGTGAGGGGGTCAGTTGTACCTGGTGCCAACAGCTACCTGTGGGAGCCGCTAGTGGGATGAGCAAAGCTTCTGCTGGTACAGGCTTTCCTTAGCTGTGCTCAGCGTGTTCAACTGGCTTCTTTTCATTTTAGGAAGCAATTCTACTCTGAAACTCTGGGTGCCATTGTAGGTTCACTGGTCTGGCTGTCTTTTCAGAAACTTGTATCATGGAAGTCAGATTATTCCTCAGAAACAAGGAAGATTATAACATCCTGAGACCATTTTAAATTTTTATTCATAAACAGGACTTAAACTGTGGCTAGCTATAAATAAACAGTACATAATATATTTACAGTCTTTGTCTTTTTAGATGATTATTGGATGCAGTTATCCCCTAGTTACATGCTGTTAGGGTGTTTCCTGTAAGCTCTGAACATCTTAAATTTTAATGACTCTTAGGGGATGACTTGCATTGGTGTTTGGTCAGTTCTTGTATCCTGCAGTGGTTATTTCTAAAGGTGATGGTTGAATGAATGCTAGCCAGTCGTTTTGGAGGCTGAGGGAGGTTGGGTCATACTCTTCAAGTATAATCCTAAGTATTTAAGATAGTATGTGAGATTAAATGCTATATAATATTAAGTTGTCTTAGATATAAATTCCATATCAAAAGAAGTTTGGTGAAAGGAATTTTAAAGGTGACTGTTATTTTCTGACATTAACTTCTCTTTTCCCCATGTTTTTACCTTGGCAGCGTTGGTTTACAAAGCTGCCTCCAGTGTTGACCTTTGAACTCTCCAGATTTGAGTTTAATCAGTCTCTTGGGCAGCCTGAGAAAATTCATAATAAGCTGGAATTTCCTCAGATTATCTATATGGATAGGTGAGTATTGGTTCAACTGACTCTGTGATTTTAAGCGCAACAGTAGAAATGACTGTGAGCTACATAATTGTGTGTGGAGATCGCCTGGACATCTGATAATGTGCATATTTCGATTGTGTGATTGAGTTCAGCACTGTGACTGAATAGCTAGGCATATATCTGGGCTCAGAACAATAAATCTCATCTCCATGGATGCTGTAAACCAATATAGTGAAACACGCAAGGCAGGTACTAGTTTACAATGTCATGATAAAACTGTATATATGCAAACCCACTGGAATATCAACTAAGTTTCTAATTATACTTAGGTTTCTGTTTTACATCCAAATTGGGGACCATAACTTCCTCTAACTTTGACATTTTAAAAAAAAGCCCTCATTCTCCAACCACCACATGGAAAATTGATTTTCTGAAACCTTTTCTAAGAAGGACCCAGTTATATTTTAAGAGAGGGGGACAGGCAGAGAAGGGGAGAGAGAGAGAGAAGAGAGAGAGGGAGAGCGTGAGAGCGAGAGCCCAATATTAGCATATTAGTAAGGAAGCAGATCTATCTCAGAGTTCATCCCCACACCTCCTGGAACTTGAGACATTTTTTTAATTTGTTTAATTTGTTTGTTTTTATTTTGTTTAATTTGACAAGATAATCCATACACTCTTCAGAGAGTTTTTATGATTTTGGCTTTTGGCCCCTTGCATTTCCATGAAAATTTTAGTGTCTTGCCAGTTTCTGTCAAATTAAGGGATATTCAGTTAGATTGTGCCACACTTGTCATTCAGTCTGGGGAGAAATGACGGCTTAGATTGTGATCGTTTTCTTCTGAGCATGGTATCTACCATTTTGTTTTTACATCTTTATTTCTCTCGGTGATGTTTTACAAATTTTGATGTACAGCCCTTCCATCATTAGGTAAATCAAACTTTTGATATTCTAAGTTTTTGAAATTTTACTCTGTTCTCTTTGAGCAGATGGAAATCAGGTTGTTTGTACTGGTTATTAAGTGACATAGTCTCTTCAGGTTGGAGTAAACTTGCTAAGTCTACTAGGGTCTTGTGTCTACTGCGAGCAGCAGCTGAAGAACAGCTCTGACTTCTGTGCTGCTGTCTCTACACCTCTTGTTTCTTTGATTTACCTACTGTACTGGCTTCACCTTTAGGAAAGCATGTAGTGATGATGGTGAAAGTGGACATCCATCCTTGCTGACCTTGGGGTTGGGGCTGTGGCCTGAGTGTGACCCATGGCAGTACACTCATGTGGGTTTGGTACCTGTAACTCAGCCAGAAATTCAGGGGAGTTGGAGACCACTCCGAGCTATGAGATTCTGTCTCAAGCCCAAAACCCCAAAAATAAAATTAAAATTTAGTATTGGTTAATTTATAACTGCCTGTGTGAGGAGCCCTTCACTGAAGTTTTGTCACTGGTATTTGCTGATATAACTTTTGTACATGGTTACCATTTGCTTAGGTACATGTACAAGAGCAAAGAGGTTATCCGAAGTAAGAGAGAGAGTATTCGGAAGTTGAAGGAGGAAATACAAGTTCTGCAGCAAAAATTAGAAAGGTGAGTCTCTGGGAAGTTTTATGCTTTGAAACATAAAGCAAGCATAGATCAGAGATTGTGTTTAAAAGTCCAGAGCATAAGCCGGCGGTGGTGGCGCACCCTTTAATCCCAGCACTTGGGAGGCAGAGGCAGGCGGATTTTTGAGTTCGAGGCCAGCCTGGTCTACAGAATGAGTTCCAAAATAGCCAGAGCTACACAGAGAAACCCTGTCTCGAAAAACCAAAAAAAAAAAAAAAAAAAGTCCAGAGCATAACTAATAACTGATGTTTTATAAAATAGCCAATATCGTCATTTTAAGTGCAAAGGAGTCTTCAAGGCTAGTAGTGTGTGTGGGTGAGTGGTCCTGAGGACTTGAGGGACCCAGGCATACTGTGACTGTCTCCCTGCTCTTTCTGCTCTCTGAAGCAATGCTGTCCGTCACTTGTCCTCTTTGGATTTTTCTGTAGCCCAAACTCTAAAAGCGGATGACCTTGGACTTCTGATTCTCCTGCCTCCACCTCCCCAAGGGTTGGGGTTGCAGTGAATGGCCTCCAAGCCTGGCTATTTCACTTGGGGAAAATGAGATGGGGTGATGCTGACTGAGTGCAGGCGGTCAAGCTCCTGGTATGTACCAGGTTCTTCTGGCAGACTGTGCTTGCTTTATGTTAAAACAGAATCCCCCAGATCTCCTTAGGCAAGGTAGTCTGGATAGATCGTTGGTTTAACATAATCCATACTGTTGGTGGCTTCCTCTCTTCCTCTTCATCTACTTTTTTTTTTTTTTTTAATTTCCTGTGCATTTTTGGAAGTGTTCTTTCTGCCTGCTTATATGTGTGTGTGTCTGTGTGAGAGTGTCAGAGCTTCTGTAACTGGAATTAGGCAGTTGAGTAGCCGCCACGTGGGTCCTGGGAATTGAACCGGGATCCTCTGGAAGAGCAGCTGGTGCTCTTAACTGCTTCATCTATTAACATTCTCTCTCCTACCTCACCAGTCTACTGCTAGGTCCTTAATTTCTCCAAGGGACACACGCGCTACCCAGATCCAATATTAACATTTAACATTATTTGCTGTGTGGGGTTGTTGAGTAAGAGAATGGGGAAGGAGAGAGGGAAAGAATATGAACATGTATGCCACTGCAGTCATATGATGGTCAGGTGACAGCCTGCAGAATCAATTTTCTCTTTTTATCTTTATGTGGATTCTGGGGATCAAACCTAGGTCAGCAAGCTTGGTGACAAGTGCCTTTATCTGCTGTGCCACATCACTAGCCCAGTTATTTTTAGGGAACTTAAAGCAAGAATCTCTGAGACTTTGGAAGTATTTTCCTTAGTGCAATATTACTGTTTCTTTTTAAACGATTTATATGTTGTGTCTATGTGTGATTATGTGCATCTGGGAGTGCTGGTGCCTCTAGAGGCCAGAAGAGAGTGTCAGATACCCTGGATCTGGAGTTCCAGACTGAGTCTACCCTTACTGCTAGGAGTGGCACGAGGGTCTTCCGTAAGAGACGTGCTCCTCACCACTGAGCCCCGACTCTAGCTTTAAAACCAACTGGTTGCAATTTTAGTGTTTTATTTATTTATTACTTACTTATTTTATGTGTACATTTGTGAGTACGTGGATGTCAGAGGATGCTTTCTAACGTTGATTCTCCTTCAGTCATGTGGGTCCTAGAAACCAAACTCGGCGCATCAGGCTTGGCAGCAAACACTTCTCTCCATTAAGTCACCTTACTGACCAAAATTTCTAGCTATGAATTAAAGACTGGAGAAGGTGGCTTGATGCTCAGCGAGGAGCACTTACTACTTACTGCTCCTGCAGAAGAAGAACCGGCTTGGTTCCCAGCATTCGTGTGACAGCTCACAGTTGTCTATAGCTCCCATTTGAGGGAATTTGATACTTTCTTGGCTTCTGTAGGTTCCTGCACACACGTGATACACATACAAATATGCGGGCAAAACACTCATACACATAAAAATAAATGAGTGGATTTTTTTTTTAGCATTGTATGTACCTATGCGACATACTCCAGGGAAAATATCCAAGAACTTACAAACATGCTGTGAGATACAGAACTGAGATGGAATAGGTAATTTCATGTATTTTTTTTTTAATACAACTTTATATTTTGAATTTTCTTAACACATCCATACATCACTTTTAAGTCTAAAAATAGGCATCGTGGCCAGTAATCTCAGTATTTGGGAGGCAAGAGAATTGAATGATTTTTGAGACTGGTCTGGGCTATGTAGTCCAGGTCAGGCTAATCTGAGTACAGTGTAAACTCTGCCTCAGAAAAACAAAAAGGTGGGGTATGGTGGAGCATATACCTATGAGCTCAGGCCTTAGGAAGTAGAGACAGGAGGATGGAGAGTTTCAGGCCAACTGGGATTATCCCTGACCTTGTCTCAGAAAACAAATAAAATGCTTATTATTTCTTCTATAAGTAACTGTGCAAGATACTGAAAAGGAGATTTCTTCTGTACATGATAGACAAGACAGTTTTGAAACTACCTTTACTTTTTGTTTTTATCCTGTGCTGAGACTTGAACACCTTGTCCATGGTAGGCAAATGCTCTAGTGACTGTATCCCTCCCAGTCCCGACCCATCCATCCCTTGCCCAGGTCCTATTAGTCAAAGCAGGTACTGCATTGTGAAGTCATGGCTCTAAGAGTGGGCACTCAGACGTGATGGTTACAAACAAACAAGTTTCTTAGAGGAGAAAAACTTGTGCGGGGGTTTTATATTAAGTATTCTGTTAAAGTGGAGTAAGCCTGGGAGGATGAAGACTGGCCCCGTTCCTGGGCTGAGGTACCAGCTCTGCCCTTTGTGAAGTGCGCACTGAGTACAGTTTGCTAAACTCAGCGGAAGAGCATGGCCAAGTGCATGCCAGGGATGCAACAGCTGGCTCGGGTTTTTCACCCTGGCAGGCACATACCAGCTCTGGTTAGTGACCTGAGGGACATAGTAGGTGGTAGGCAAGCCTTGGCTACGGCTGCCTTTGCTCTCTGCCCTGTGTCATGGGTTTGATGCTGAGTTAAGATGCTCATTTTCTACTCATAGTTTCATTTTCTTCCTCCTTTTGTTTGTTGGTTTGGGTTTTTAGAGAAAAGATCTCGCTGTGTAAGCAAGCCTTGGTTGGCCTGAACTTGTTTTGTGGACCGGGCTGTCTTAAAGTCGTAATGATTTGCCTGCCTCTGCCTCTCAAGTGTCGGAATTATAGGTGTTTGCAGCCGTGCGCTGCTCATTTAACTGACCACAGGAACTACGATTGTTGTTGAGGTGGAGTCTCGTGTATCCAGGGTGTCTTCAGACAGTATGATGTATCTGAGCATGACCGTGATTTCCTGTCCTGCCTGCATCTCCATAGTGAGTTTAAAGTAATATGCTAGTAATGGGAGATAGTAAGTATCTTTAAATAGTTTGTCTAGAGGTTGGAGATGGCTCAGAGGTGAAAGTGTACACTATGCTTGTTCGTGTCATATAGCCACACCACCTGTAATCAAGCTTCAGGGAATCCAGTGCCCTCTTCTGGACTCTGAGCATGCATGCACGCAAGTGAAAATGGACAGAGTGATGGCTCAGTAGTTAACACTTGCAGAGGATCCAGGGTCAGTTCCCAGGATCCACATAGCAGCTTGTAACAGTTCATAACTCTAGTTATCATGAATCCTATACCTTTTTATGGCCACCTAGGGCACCAGGCATGCATGTGGTGCAGACATACTTGCAGGCAAAATATCCATACATATAAAATAAAAATATATCTTAACTAACTGTAAAAGTACTCTATTATTTCAGTCACATATTTGAGAATATTACTCCTACTGGAGAAATCTTGACTAATTTATAACTGGCTGGCCTATGCAATTGATCACATTCATAAATAATAGAGTATATAAGGGCTGGAGAAATGGCTCAGCAGTTAAGAGCACTGACTGCTGCTCTTCCAGAGGTCCTGAGTTCAATTCCCAGCAACCACATGGTGATTCACAACCATCTGTAATGAGATCTGATGCCCTCTTCTGGTGTGTTTGAAGACAGCTACAATGTAGTGTACTTATATACATAATATAAATTAATTAAAAATAATAGAGTATTTAAGACCCTGTAAAAGGAAGATTGCTGGAGGTTTTTTTTGGCTTTGACCTTTAACCAATGTTGAATTTCTTTCCTTCCTTTCTTTCCTTCTTTCTTGGTGGTGGTGGTGGTGGTGGTTGTTCTGGGTTTTTGGAGGCTGTTTTGTTTGGTTGGTTGGTTTGGCTTTGGGTTTTGGAGACAGCTTTGGCTGTCCTGGAACTTGCTCCATAGACTGTGCTGGCTTTGAACTCAGAGAAATCAGAGTTCTCTGCCTCCCAAGTGCTGGGATCAAAGGCATGGGCTACTTACCACCCATGCCTTATTAAGGCCTAATGTTTATTTCTGGATTTCTCTCACTCTCCGTTTTGAGGCAGTTGGTTTAGAAAGGACAAAGACAATACCATGAGAACTAATGACCAGCTTGTTTCTCAGTCTGGAACATTGTCCTTTAAGAAAGAACTTAGATTTGTGAGCAGGGCCTGACTGGTGGGACAGGAGAGCAGAGCTGGAGCTGTCCGAAACCGTTCTCTGTGCAGCATCAGACAGCTGGCGGCCTTCACTCTTAAAGCCTCCTTTAGTTTTTAACCCTATAGATTGAGTAACCAATTAAATAGTATATGCCTTTAGGAATAATAATGGGATTTTGTTGTTATATTGAGAAAGGCTGTTACTAGCTTGCCCCAAACTTTGTAACCCAGGCAGGGCTCAAACTTTGTGACCCTTCTACTTCAGCCTCCTGAGCTGCTAGGATTATAGCTGGGTTATTAGCAGCTCTGCATGGTAAACCTTTGTCAGCAGTTATTACAGTGCATAGCAGACTTAGGCAGTAGTGTTCCAGTGTCTTTGCCTCTTAGGTATGTGAAGTACGGCTCCGGCCCGTCTCGGTTCCCGCTCCCCGACATGTTGAAATACGTTATTGAATTTGCCAGTACAAAACCTGCCTCCGAAAGCTGTCTGTCTGCAAGTGCTGAGCACGGGACATTACCACTTCCTTCGGTGCACTGCCCAGTTTCTGACCTCACAGCCAAAGACAGGTAATGAAGCAGATTTCTTAAATGGTTTGTGTTGTTCTCCCATTCTTATTTGGCTCTACCTTCCAGAAGGGTTTGGTTACCTGCCCTCCTGGACAGAGGCTTCTCACTGTCTGGTGTGTGGATCAGACTTCAGGACTGCTTTGAAGCTGTCTGAAGGGCTTCCTCAGAGATCCAGGTGTCCTCCAGACATCTCATTCTGTACTTCATCTGCCATGAAGGAGGCATGGCTAAATTAACAGCAAGAAAAAACTTATGAGCAGAGTTATGCAAGGAAGAACTGCCAAGAATTCTGAGGACAAGCCTAGAGGAGTTCGGCTAGGCTTGGGACCGCACAGGGAGGCCAGGTGGAGCAGTCCTCTGACTCTGCCTGTTGAGCCAGTGTTATAGCTTGCCGGTGCCAGCAGGTTCGGCTTGGACCACGCTCCGTGATGTGTGTGGCTTTGGCTAATAAAATTACTGGGGCACACTTGTCCCTCACAGAGAAAAAAAGCTTATGTTAAAATCCTAGTTGTTACTGGACTGTGGTGGTATGTACCTTTAATCTTACCAGTTGGGAGACAGAGGCAGGCTGAGTCTGAGTTTGAAGCCTGCAGGACAAGTTCCAGGACAGTCAGAGCTACACAGCGAAACCTTGTCTTCAAAACAAAACAAAAAACCCAGAGGCTAGAGAGGTGGCTCAGCCATTAAGTGTGCATACTGCTTTGCAGAGGACCATAGTTCAGTTCCCAGCACCCACAGCAGGCAGCTTTTTTTTTTTTTTTTTTTTTTTTTTTGGTGTTACTAGAGATAAATTTGCATTTATTTCTTTTTCCCTCTTGCTTATCATGCCTGACTTATTTGGTATAGGGAATCAGCTCACTGGGGCTAGCTGAGCAAGTGCTATGCCATCTGAGCGGCATAGTGCTTTTATGTCTTGTTGTTTAGTTTTGTTTCCACCCCCAACCCCCATTATTGTTTTGAGATAGGATCTTACTTCAAAGCCCTTAGAAGCCTGGGTTTGAAAAGAAGTTCTCAACTTGTAGGTCACAACCCCTTTTGGGGGTGTCAAACAACCCTTTCTCGGGATGGCCTAAGGCCATCAGAGAACACAGATATTTACATTACTATTCTTGAGTAGCAAAATTACAGTTATGAAGTAGCAATGAAATAATTTTATGGTTGGGGGTCGCCACAACATGAGGAACTGTGTTAAAGGGTCACAGCACTAGGAAGGTTGAGAACCACTGAGTTTGAGGTTTTCCTGCCTCCATTTCATTTCTTGGGTGCCAAGTTTATACGCATGAACCACTATGCCAGCTAAGTTCTGCTAAATGCTAAGCATTTAGTTCATCAGATGGGAATGGTACTAATGTTAGCTTTATAACCAGATTCTATTAAATGAGGTGATCATTACAAGAAAAATTGCTTTTATTATATATATAGATTTTAGATAAGGCCTCACTGTGTAGCTTATGTTGGCCTTGTAATTGAGGTCTTTCTGCCTCAGCCTCAGCCCCACTGTTGCTAGGGGTCATCTCTTAACTGTATCTTTTCATAAAGCAGCTGGTTTTCTAAAGTATGTTAGTTTGGGTCAAATTGAACTCTTGAGATAGGCCCTTAGCTATATCAGAGTAGTCTCAAAGTCACAACAGTCCTATGTTAGCCTCCCAAGGGATGAGATTACCAGTTTCTGCCACCATGCCCACCCCAACTTGCATTTTAGATATTACAAAATAAGAACGATCTTTTGTCTTCTCCAGTTCAAGTCCCCAAAGCTACTCTCGGGATACTGAAAGTACCTTCTCCTCTCCGGACGATGCTCTACCCAACTCTGAGGTAATGAATGGGCCGTTTACCTCTCCTCACTCTTCCCTGGAAATGCCTGCATCCCCAGCTCCTCGGACAGTCACAGATGAGGAGATGAATTTCGTTAAGACCTGTCTTCAGAGGTGGCGGAGTGAAATTGAACAGGATATACAAGGTTGGTGCTCTGAAAGCTTGTTAGCTATTCACTGGTTTTCCTGGCTGTTTCGCTGTTTGGAAGCCAGGCACTCTAGGTATTTGTTCCCTCGTTGTGCATCAGGCCTGGCCACTGTGACTTCTGCACTTCTCGCCTTGTAGGCTTGGTCCTGTGGAATAGTCGAAAAGTTGCAATCATGGGACCCTCGCTGAGATAAAGCAGTGTCCGTTCCTCCCCTCCCTTCTTTCTTGCTCTTGTCCTGTCCCTTTGAGGCGGGGTCTCAGAACTGACCTGACTTCATATGGTCCATGTACTTCCATCCTGCTGCACATTCAGATTTGTTTAAATGTAAAGATTGTAATTGATTGTGAAAGGCTAGTAACAGTGTTTGCCTCATAACCAGGCCTTGTTAAAAGAAAATTTGGTTTAATATCTCTCTTGCTATTTTTAAAGATAAGATCTCCTTTTATAGCACAGATAGTCTCAAACTTGTTATCCTCCTTCCTCAGTTTTCTCAGTTGGGGACTGCCCACAGGTTTGAACATCTCAACAAAATGAATGCTTTCTAAACAGTAAGCTTACCCATTGCCATAGTCAGGGTCCTATTCCTGCACAAACACCAGGACCAAGAAGCAAGCTGGGGAGGAAAGGGTTTATTCATCTCACACTTCCACATTACTGTTCATCACCAAAGGAAGTCAGGACTGGAACTCAAGCAGGTCAGGAAGCAGGAGCTGATGCAGAGGCCGTGGAGGGATGTTACTTACTGGCTTGCTTCCCCTGGCTTGCTCAGCTTGCTTTTTTATAGAACCCAGGACTACCAGCCCAGGGATGACATCACCCACAATGGGCCCTCCTCCCTTGATCACTAATTGAGAAAATGCCTTACAGTTGGATCTCATGGAGGCATTTCCTCAACTGAAACTCCTTTCTCTGCGATAACTCCAGCTTGTGTCAAGTTGCCATACGAAAGCAGCCAGTACACCCATACTCCATTCTTGCTTGGCCTCCCTCCTGTCCCGGGCCCTCAGACAAGATAAGCAGGTGCTCTGCCGCTGCACCCAGCTTTCTCCTCCATTACACTCTGGCTTCGGTTCATGGAAGGATTTTTCCTAAATTGAGACAGTTGTTTGTTAAAGACCTCAGTGTGATTATATTGAATTAAACACCTTTATAACCTGAAGCACATGCCCCTTGAGCACCACGTGCTGTTTCGTGCCTCCTGGTGGGAAGCAGAAGTCATGGCAGCGTGGAGACAGAGAAGCAGTACTGTCTGTGTTGCAGGGCCCGTTACAGGCGCGCTAACCTAATGAGGTTTTTCTTGTTAACAGACTTAAAGAATTGTATCTCGAACACCACACAAGCTATTGAGCAGATGTACTGTGATCCTCTTCTTCGTCAGGTAGAATTAAAGGTGAAGGGATGTGGGCTGATACTAATGGCGGAGGGCGTAATCCCACAAGAGCGGCATGGATTTCTCGCTAAGACAGAAATATATTCCCTTACATCCAGTTGAAGAATTCAGAGTGTCTTCTGCTTATGTTGAAACCTAAATCGTCCTTTTTTGGATTCTGCCATGTGGTATTTTTTCATATACTAGAGATATATTTGCTGTTAAGAGCTGGAGATATGGCTTGGCGGTTAAGAGTGTATGCTGTTTGGCTGAGGAGATCTGATATGCCTCACCTTCAATGGGCACCTGAACTCTCATGTACATACCCACATGCACATGATTATACATAATTGTAAAAAAGACAAATCTTAATTTGCTATTAAATATTAATAAACAGTTTTTCTCTTAAGTGGTGGTGTTAACAAAATTTCAGTTATGTGATTTTACCAGTAAAGACTCGGGAACCAGATGCTAGTGTGAAAGACTGCTAACTCAGAGAGTCAGAGAAAGCACCCAGGTTTTTCCAGTAAATAACATAGTTTTGGGGTTCACAGTGTGATCAATATCCTGCAATTATCCAAGTGGCCATTGAAGCAGTGCAGTAGGAAAAACTGACTGGAGATCAGTTATCAAGTTCTAAGTTCCTTTGAGAGGTTCCAGTAGTGTCCTCAGGCTTTATTTCTCTACTAACTGGAAATTCCAGAAGAGAGCCAGGCAGAGCAGAAATCCTTGCTGTCCACATGCATTTTTATTCAGTAATAGGGCCTTGGACACGGCTGTGCAGAGGCAGCTCTATGAAGGGCTCATGGCCGAGTAACCGCCAGAAAACAGCTCTGCTCCCAGCAGGGCAGTGAGCATGCTTGTGGTTTGATAGGAATCCTGTGACTTTTGACTTCCCCTCTTCTCTCTTGTGCTGCTTCAAAGAAATCTGCCCCTGAGTGAAAGGACGATAAGGTACTGAGCAGAACTTAGGGTTAGCAGAGCCTCCAGCAAGGCTTGGTTCGACTCTCATTCTAAGGGCCCTGGGATTGGACTCTGGCAAGCCTCCAAAATTGCTGTCATTGGTCTGTCCTGAGTTGGTAAAATGCTTGATGAGAATGTTATCTTGTGTTTGGATGGGCATTCTCTTTGCTAGTTGGGGATGTTCAGAATTGTAGTGATGTAGATACCATCCGATTTCTGTGCCCGGTCTGAGAGCCCTCCTTTCTGATTTGCAGGTGCCTTATCGCTTACATGCAGTTCTTGTTCACGAAGGACAAGCCAGTGCAGGACACTACTGGGCATACATCTACAACCAGCCCCGGCAGATCTGGCTCAAATACAACGACATCTCTGTTACTGAGTCTTCCTGGGAGGAACTTGAAAGAGATTCTTATGGGGGCCTGAGAAATGTCAGTGCGTACTGCTTGATGTATATCAACGACAAGTTGCCCCACTTCAGTGCAGGTAAACATGCTGACTAGAGGAGAGCATTTGGGGGAGCTAGTCCCTGGGAGACGAGCAGTCTCATACCTATTTTGAAGACATTTATAAACTATAATTTATTACTGTGTAAAATGTTCTTAAAACATAAAAACTGTAAGAGAGTGAAAGAGAAAATATCTCAAGTAGTCAGAAAACAAGCACCGTCTATTTATGGTGTACAGTCATAAATCCTGGCTGAGTGTTAGAAAGGACTGTCTTAGTCCCTGGTTGTTGGGAGTTGCTTGTTATGCCTGGATTGCTTATCTTTATGAAGTACATGGAGGGCTGGGGATTAAGATTGTTTTGTAGAGTGCTTGCCTGGTTTGTAAGAAGCCCTGGTTTGATCCCCAGCACCTTGTAAACCAGGTGTGGTTGTGCATGCTTTCAGTTCTAGCACTCAGGCACAGGTGACAGGGTCAGATGTTCAAGGCCAGCCCAGGTTACTTCTTCAGAAGAAGCAAGTACTCTCTCAGTGCTTCACAAAAGGCAGCCAACAAGGGCTTTGCTGTTTTGTTGCAGATTCTTTGTGTTGGTTTTGATGACATGGTTAGGAATAGAATCCAATGTGTCCTTCATATTTTTGCAATTTTTTTTTTATTAAAGTGCTTAATGACTTATGTACCATTTACCCAATAATTCACCTTGGTTTCCGACAACACAATAATTGTGTGGAATTTCAGGAAATAAAGTACTTAGCTGCCTCCCTCCTCGTTTACTTCCTTTCTTTTTTTAAAGACGGGATCTCCTTATGTAGCCTCTGCCTCCAGAGTGCGCTCATATCAGTGCCTTCATTTTCTACTCAACTGTAATGCAGTGGGTGATCACTCTCTTATTAAGACAGTAGCTCATCTAGCCTTTCCTACCTTGCGGGCTCCCGATCTTCTTGCCATCACCTCTGGAGCTGAACTGAGCTTATAGCTGTGTGCTACCATGCCCAACTCTGGGACGTTCTTACCACTCTTAGATGTAATAGTTAAATTGATAAGGCTATTACCTTCAATTTTCTTTTTCCTCTTTTTGTTAAAAATAAATTTGTGTGTATGTGCCTGTGTTTATGCGTTTGTCCACATGTGCATGCAGGTTCCTACAGAGGACAGAAGATGTAGGATGTCCCAGAGCTGGTGTTACAGGTGCTTATGAGCCACCCTCCGTGGGTGCTAGGAATTGAACTTGGGTTCTTGCATAAGAGCAAGCAAGCATTCTGAAGCACTGAACCCTCTCCATTTTCTTCTTCCACGTCTGTTGATTCAGGGTTTTAAAGAAATATTGGCTACATCCAGTGACTGACCATGATTAAGTCACTGACCTATTGTGTGCTCATTCAGTCAGCCAACAGATACTAATTTTTTTAAGAGTTTAGTTTTATTTTATATTGATAAATACTTGGCTGCATGCATGTGTTGGGGTCCAGGAGTTGCCACACAAACTACATGAACACAAATCTCAGTCAGACAGTGGTGGTTTATTGAATGCATACCCTAAGACTGATCGACTAGGGCCGCAGCTCAGAGTTCGCACAGAATTCAGGGGCTGAGCCATCATGATGAGCATTTCTGAGGGCCAGCTAGTAAAGAACAAAAGCCATAAAAACAATCCAAACAGCGAGCTCATACACAGGTGCGAGAAGTGCAGGTTGGCTTCGACTCAAGCTCCTTTAGGTATAACAGTTCTATTGTAGCTGTCTCAGAGGTCTGCAAGAGTCTGACATACTCAGAGGCAGACGCTCACAGCGAACCATCAAACTGATCATGGGGTTCCCAATGGAGAAGATAGAGTGAAGGCTGAAGGAGTTGAGAGGATTCGCGACACCATGAGGAAAGCAACAATCCCAACCAACCAGAGCCCCCAGGGTCTAAACCACCAGCCTGGAAGCGCTTAGGGAGGGACCCATGGCTCCAGCTATATATGCAAGGGAACTATATATATAAGTGGGAGAAGAGATCCTTGGTCCCATGAAGGCTGGATGTCGTGGGGGGGTGGTATGGGGGAGGGTCGGTGGGGGTACAGAGTTCATATTGACCTTTAATATGATGGGTCCTACCTAGAGCTCTGTGGAATATCTTAAGATTAGCAAAACTTATATGGAACAGGGTATGTGATTAGCATGACCCTGCTCTGAGTCAAGTTATTTTTCTGTGCCCATGACTGGCAGGCATATTACAGCAACAGGATGAAATAGCTGGCAGGCTACAACTGTTCCATGTTGGGAGGTGGGGGGATTCACTGAACATGTGTACATGGACCACATACATGCCTGATGTATCAGCTCTCCTGGAACTGGGATGGGCAGTTGTGAGCTCCCATGTGGGTACTGCAAACCAGAACTGGGTCCTATGCGCGAGAAGCCTGTGCTGTTAGCGCAGAGCTGTCCTGTAGCTCCCGGAGAGAAATACCAAGCACCTGCCTGCTGGCGTTGCCTGCTCGGTTCCTGATGTGCTGTGCCGGTTAGCTCATGCTGTCAGTTTCTGGTTAAATTCCATGTGTCTGTGAGCATACATGTGAGTGTGGATGACTGTCAGGGACAGAGGAAAACTGGGATGTTCCGCCCTTCCTCTGTGACAGTCTGTTGGTTTACCTTCCTCCGTTTTAACTATTTTCCCTCAGAGGCAGCTCCTAATGAATCTGATCAGACTGCGGGAGAAGTGGAAGCCCTGTCTGTGGAACTCAGGCAGTACATTCAGGAAGATAACTGGAGGTTTGAGCAAGAGGTAGAGGAATGGGAGGAAGAACAGTCCTGTAAGATCCCGCAGATGGAGTCCTCCCCGAACTCTTCCTCACAGGATTTCTCCACATCACAAGGTATCGTCCACTCAGGCCCTTGCTGCACCCCCACACTCTGCCGGGTCTGGTCAGCTCCTTGCTGTCCTCTCCAGCCAACCCCAGATACTCAGTGACAAGGTGATGTCTTTCTTCACAGTGGCTTTCTTTTATTTATTTATTTTTTATTTTTCTTTGATGAGAGGAGTGTGGGAGCACGCTCCATATGGCACATGGTTGATATCAGAGGACAGCTTGTGGGAGCCAGTTCTCTCCTTCTACCCTGGCTTGGCAACAAGTACCTTTACCACTAGGCCGTCTTGCTGGCCCAACAGCGGGTTTTGTTTATAATGGCTGTCACACATTTTGTAGGATCAGTGTGCTTTTAGAAGTTGCTTTCTGATGAGCAGAAATACCATGAGAAAGGCTGTCTGTGCTTTTCTATAGTGCTTTGCTTCTTCCCCAGGTTGTAGGAGAAAGGATGACACATAGAAGGTTAGACTTTTCTCCATAGATGATCTTAATACATGGTTGAGGAAAGGAAGCATCTTTGGCATGAAAACTTAGGAAAGAGTATGCACAGTAATTTAACAGACCTTCGATAGTCCTTGGTGTGGGCCTTCCTTCCTCCCTCCCTTCCTTTCTTCCTTCCTTTCTTCCTTTTTTTTCTTTAAATGGTTTTTCGTGACAGGGTTTCTCTGTATAGACTGGCTGGCCTCGAACTCAGAAATCCACCTGCCTCTGCCTCCCAAGTGCTGGGATTAAAGGTGTGCCTCTACTGACTTGCAGAGTAGTTGTTTCTTGTCTAAATTTCTAGGGGCATTTACATGGGCTTCGAAAGAGGTGCTGGACTACATATTGAAATGTGTGTCCCTCCTGCTTGCTGATCATCAGATGTGACACTTCTGTGATTATTTTATTTTTTGTTAGAGTCTCCAGCAGTATCCTCTCATGGGGTTCGATGCTTGTCTTCTGAGCATGCTGTGATTGCAAAGGAGCAGACTGCCCAGGCAATTGCAAACACGGCTCAGGCCTATGAGAAAAGCGGCGTAGAAGCAGCCTTGAGCGAGGTGAGACTGGCTGAGGGGCCCTCCTGAGAGGGTCTGCTTTGTGACACCAGCTACCAGCTTTCTGTCATTTCTGTTCTCTGTCTCTGCTGAATTTAACCAGCCCTCTTTATTTCTTCTGTTTTCTCCATTGTTCTTAACTCTATCCCTCCATTCTGCCACAGCTTAAGGAAGCTGAATCCGAGAAGCCCCAGGAAGCAAACCTTGCAGAGCAGTCAGAGCAGGCCGCAGAGGCCAGAGACTCAGAGGCTGCTGCCCCACCTAACTCTGAGGTCTCTGAAGTGGAGATTCCCAGTGTGGGAAGGATTCTGGTTAGATCTGATGCAGATGGCTATGATGAGGAGGTACAGAGACGAGTGCAGGGTAGCTGTGTGTTGTTTTTCAAAAGGTGTGTGTCACGAGCTAATGTTTTCTCACTGAGTCAAGCAACAGTCACAGAGGCCTGTCTGCTTCTGACCTTAGTTGCCCTTTATGAAAAGGCACTAGTGACCCATTGCTGCTATGTACTTTTGGCATGCGTGTGTGCATGTGTGTGTGTGTACGTGTACACCCAGCTTGTGTTGAGCAGGGACTGCTACAAAGCCTGGATGGCCTAGGGAAAGGATTAACTCCATTTGGTATTATGAATAAAAATACGTTTGTTTACCTTTGAGAGATGGTTTGGTTTTGGTGACAGTCCATTATTTTGTCTTACAGGTAGACTTTTTCCACTTGCTCAATGAATAAAACAAATGTGGATTAAAGTTGATGTTGCTTTTAATTCTGCAGTTGAGCAAGCAGCTGTTCCTCGTGGTCTGCCTCTTTTTCAGTAGCACTGCACACAAATAGTCTTTAATCCCGTCTCAGGTTTCTGCTTTTTGCTGTGGGTGTATATGTTTTTTATTGAAAGTTTGCAGTTACTTAATATATACCTTCATTCCTTCATTCTAGTGGAGTGCTGACCATATGGTTGAACCTAGTCTTCAGCAGCGCTCCATCAGAAGTGTTCTTGGCCATCTTTGTTTATCACATAGACTTAGAATGTGCACATAGAAGAACAGCTTGTCATAGGCATCATTACAAGAATAGCCAAGGCTCTGCATGCATCTAGAATAGGGCTGTGAAACTTGGCCTGCAGCCTGTGCCAGCCAAAGAGAGACAGCGCTCGACTTCTCCTCAGCACTCTGTTCACCTCGCTTCATACGGTTTCCTTTTGAACCTGTCTGCTCTCCTTTTTCTTTCTGTTTTGTGCCCTCTGTGGTAGGTGATGCTGAGCCCTGCCATGCAAGGGGTCATCCTGGCCATAGCTAAAGCACGCCAGACCTTTGACCGAGATGGCTCTGAAGCAGGGCTTATTAAGGTACTCCTGTTTTAATTTTAATCCTCATAACCCAGGAATATTTCTGTAAGACAATGGGAAACGGTGTTAACAATGCTTGTGCTGGCAGATTGCTCAGTCAAAAGAATACATTTTTGGTATCCAGAATCAACATTTTAAAAAATAACATTTTCCACAGGATTGGAAAGATGTCCCAACATATACTGCTCTTGCAGAAAACCCTATTTGGTTCCCATTAGCAACACTGGAAAGCCCACTGCTAGCACTCTGCCTGTCACTCTGGTTTCAAGTCATTTGGCACTCTACTGACTTTTGTGAATACTAGACATACATGCATGCATATATATATATATACATATATTATACATATATATATGTATGTATGTATGTATGTATGTATGTATGTAATATGTAACATGGTACACTGTAATTCCAGTACTGGAGAAGCAGAGATAGGATCCCTGAGGCTTGCTGGCCAATCAGTATAGCCTACTCAGTGAGTTTGAAGTCACTGAGAGTTTTTGTCCCAAAAAAGTATGATGGAGCAAGGTATAGTGGCACATGCTTTCAATACCAGTGTTTAGGACCTAGACAGACAGGCAGATTCAAGTGAGGTTCAAGACTCACTTGCTCTACATAGTGAGTTAAGGGCCAGCCAGGACTACACAGCGAGACCCTGTTTCAATCCCATGCCCGATGCTACATCTGCTCCACACAAATGTGTATTAGCTAGAATCTGAAGAACGGTACTCAAGGTTGGACTCTGGTCTCCACACATGAACACCCTAGCACACAGACACACAGTATCCTGTGTTGAAATGAAACATGACACTGTCTTTACTGTCCAACTGATGAGCAAGCTGTCCCACAAAGCTGATGGCTCATCTTTGCCTGGCAGTGTCCCAGCAGTGAGTAGTGCCACTCCACTGTGCGTCGCATCTACTATCCAGGGATAATGAGGTTGTTAAATGTTCATTGATGACACAAACTCTGAAACTGACTTTGGAACTTGGGATCCTTCATGTTAAAAAGGGATACTATTTGAGGTATTTGACATTTAAGATGTTTGAATGAGATTACATTTGGGTGGATCGTTAAACGATTTATACTAAGTGCTTGTGTTTTTAAGAACTTGCTGAGAGGTGGACATGCTGCCATATACCTGTAATCCTAGTACTTTGGCAGAAGAACCAAGAGGATGGCCACAAGTTTGAGGCCAACCTGGTCCACATAATGAAGTCCAGGGTAGCCTGGACTACAGAATTGAGACCCTGTATCCACAAAACAAACAACTTGATGAATAAAATGAGCTTATTTTTTGAATATAGTATGTCTTTAGTGTCAGGATTCAAGGGAGTTCTGATATGCCAACAATTCACATCCCGTAGTTGCTTTTGTAATTTCTCAACAAGAATTCCTTAGCCTAGCGTGAATTAATGAGAGGCCCTCTGGTATTTCCGTGTCAGTTTCTGTATGTGTGCTCAAGTCCATGATGTTCCCTTTCCTACCCCTCAATTCTGTCTGTCACAGGCATTTCATGAAGAGTACTCCCGCCTCTATCAGCTTGCCAAAGAGGCACCCACCTCTCACAGCGACCCTCGCCTTCAGCATGTCCTTGTCTACTTTTTCCAAAATGAAGCACCCAGAGGGTGGTAGAACGGACCCTTCTGGAACAGTTTGCGGACAGGAACCTTAGCTATGATGAGAGGTGAGATTGCACCAGCCTGTTCCTGCATGGGGTCTCACGTGGCCACTTCCTCCAATTCGGAGGTGCTGCCCTGTACCCTGCCATTGCTTTCTGAACTCTGTCCACACAGATCTATCAGTATCATGAAGGTGGCTCAGGCCAAACTGATGGAAATTGGTCCAGATGACATGAACATGGAAGAGTATAAGGTAAGTGTGGGGCTTTGCTTGTTTTTAATTCCTCCCAAACCTTACTTCTGGAGGCAAGTGATACTTGAGATAAAATGAAGTTTTATGTTACCAGACTAGTTCCCTGTGGACTTGAAAGGGGAAGGGAAAGACAGAGCTGGGTGTGCTGGACCACCGCTTTAATCCCAGCACTCTCTGAGTTCAAGGCCAGCCTGGTCTACATAAGGAGTTCTAGGACAGCCAAGGATACAGATTGAGGGGGGAAAAATGAATAAAAATCCTATCTTAGCGTCAGAAGCACGGGTCTTGTTTTCAGGCTTGGTTAGCCTCCGGCTGTGCTCCTTTCCTAAGGACCCTTCTGAGCCTTGTCCTAGGCAAAGTTTGTGTTTGTGTGGGTGTGTAGTGGCATCATTTTCTAGTAAGCATTAAAATTGTGGGGCTTCAGATAAAATTAAAAGAAGAAACGCTTCTGTGTATAAAAGCGCGCGTGCCAGAGTTGTGCTGTTTAGCTTGTGCTCCCTTCTTCCCTGTGGCTGCCTGTGCTGTCAAACTCATTTGTGTACGTCAGACGGACTTGGACGGGTTGTGTGGGATTAGGAGTTTATGAACTCAAGCACTTAGATGAGGGGAAATAATCCTCAGTGGAAGGACTAGAACATAGCAGGTTAGGTCAGCAGTGTGAACAATACGCTAGGCTAGGTGAGGCTCCCATTTGTCATGTGTTGAGGAGGACTCTGGCCTTGCTGATGCTCCTGCAGCCACCTCCCCAGTGCTGAGTTTACAGGCGTGCACCTCCATTTAAGTTGATTTTTGTTTGTTTTTGTTTTTTGTTTTTTTTTACCCAAAGGTTTTGTGTGGTTTTGTACTTGACCACATGTTTGAGTACATGGTTGTCCTGAGTAGATAGCACCGAAAGTGAATCAGGCAGTGGTTTACTGAGATCAAGTCACTAACGGTGGTCCTTCCTTTCCAGAGGTGGCATGAAGATTATAGTCTGTTCCGAAAGGTGTCTGTGTACCTTCTAACAGGCCTGGAACTCTTCCAAAAAGGAAAGTATGTTGACTCTTTTTTTTCCAGCTAGCATTGATAGTCAGAGCACTAACACTCAGGGATACTCAGAAGTCACTGTCTTGAGCGCCCTACTTTGTCACATATACTGTGCCTACCCACCCCCATGCTTCATTGTGTTCTACACATTATGCTTTTTTCCCTGTCCTTCATGGAACTGTGGGTTATCAGTGAGGAGATGTGATGTTGGGCTCCCTTAGTGACCACAAAGTGGTTTTGATTATCACAGGCTCTAATGAATAGCCAGTCTTTCTTTCCTTTGTTTTAGAGATAGAGAAAACCTGAGGTCCAAAGATGTTTCCTGATTTGCCTTACCTTTCTTGCTCCGTGTGCAAAACAGCTGAGACTGGCTGTAGTTTTTGGCTCCCATGTTTTCCCAGTACATCATAGTGTAGCCAAATAGCTTCTTATTACAGAAAAGTGAGAGCTAAGCCCTAGGTTTTGGCAAAGAGAACTCATCTATGAATTGTCTCCTACTTTCTAAGGTACCAGGAAGCATTGTCCTACCTGGTGTATGCATACCAGAGCAACGCCGGCCTGCTGGTGAAGGGGCCCCGCAGAGGCGTGAAGGAGTCTGTGATTGCTTTGTACCGCAGAAAATGTCTTCTGGTCTGTACCATTTACAAAACGTTAATCTCTCTTCCTCCCTCCCGCCTCTCTCCTTCTCTTACTTTCTCTGCGTATCATTCTTCTCCAACCCCTGAAAAGTTGAGCCAGCCATTCCCTTCTCATGTGCTACATTAAAGCTTTAGCATATTGCCCCACGAGGTATGAATTTGGTGAGCGCAGAGCCACCTTCTGGTCAGCTGTTTCCTTTGAGCCCACCATGTACTGAGCCACAAGAATATGTGGGAAGAATGCAATGTTTCCCAGGGTTGCCTAGCAGAGGGCAGTTTTTAGAACTAGAAGTATCTTAAAAATATATTCCAGTCTTATACTAGGTTAGAGAATGTAAGAATTACTCTTGTTAACCTTGTTATTATACCTCTTTTGCATTGGATAACCGTAGGAAAAGTCTAGTGTAATGCTGTCAATCTGCCCAGGGGTATATATATTGCTAGTTCTTTGTGGAATTCTCAAAGATGGCTTGCTTGCAGATTGTCTTTGTGTATTCATTTCACCAGACATCTGTGGGATTATCCTTGCAACATCCTTATATTCTGGGAATTCTTTAGTTGCTGTGTCAGTGTGAGGCTGTCTACTATGCTGAGAGGTGGCCCCTAAAAGCTCTGTGCTTTGGCTTCTACATCACCAGATAGATGTTATCACCTTGAGTCTCCTCACACCCTCCTTTCTGCTGCCGTACTAGGGATGGTTCAGGCTTCCCATCACTGCCTCTAGTGTGTATCAGTCACATAGGGGGGCACCTTCAGCCATCAGTGACAACTGGCCAGTCTGAGAGTAACCTGGGTTTCAGTGTCTTCTGTGAGTGGTTCTAGTGGCCAGTGAAGATTAAGAATCTTTCAATAGATGTTAGGGTAGAAACAGATGTCAAATATGACCTTGGCTGCTAATGTAGGCCATTGAGTCACAAGTTTGGGTGCATTAGACTCACCATGGGAGTTATAGAATCCCAGGGCACAGGTCACCTACATCCTAATTATGTCAGAACATCTGGGTCAGGAACCACTGCTTATTTTTTTGGTGTGACTGCTGGCTTAGATTCATACTAAAGTGATACTTATTTTTCTCAGTCTCCCCTTGTCTGTCTTTTATTTGTAGGAGCTGAATGCCAAGGCTGCTTCTCTTTTTGAAACAAATGACGACCATTCTGTAACAGAAGGCATTAATGTAATGAATGAGTTGATCATTCCCTGCATCCACCTAATCATTAATAACGACATCTCCAAGGATGACCTTGATGCCATCGAGGTCATGAGGAACCATTGGTGCTCTTACTTGGGGAAGGATATTGCAGGTGTGTTATCAGCACTGCTTAGTTTCTGTGCTTGTGTGTATCTGAAACCTCACAGTGGCCTCACTCTTTAGTGTCACTGGTTGTTGAAGCCTTTTAGGGGATCAAAACCCCTAACATCTTCTGTGAGATACATGGGTCTGCTCCATGGAAATGGCCTGGGAAATCAGACTCTACTTCTCTCCGCCTCCTTGCTTCAGTCAGCATCTGAAGCCGCTCCAGGGTCAGCCCGCGAGTCCTGGGAGCTATGACTACTTGCAACTAAACCCAGGATACCCTGCTTCCTAGCTTCAGTCTGTGCTCTGCAGGAGTGTTAGTTTTCTATCATTTTCCCATCTACTAAATTATGAGGTTTTATAGTTTATTTATGTAGAGTATGATTATCTGATGGCTCTTTAACTCATCTTCCTTGAGGTTTGAAGTTGCAGTATATAAGAATATTATTAGCTAATTACTTCTGTGAATTAGTAAATGCAATATCTTGAGAGATCCTGATTTTGTAGGTGCATTCATTTTGTTCAGAAGGTGTATGTTCTGATAGGAATCCTTCTTGTTCATTTCCCACTCTGTAAAGAGTCAAGTGACTTGTTTTAGTATACAGAATTAATTGATAAATTTTATAATAAGCAATTGCTGTGTTTCCTTTTGTTGTCTGTTTTTCTTTCGACCATGTCAGGTATAGCTTTACTTAATTCTGTGGACACATTAGTATATTTAAGCGTTTGAAAGACAATAGCACCCTCTGTGTGTGTGACAGAGCATCACATCCAGTTTCTTAAGGTATAAGAGGACAGTTGGTAAGAATAGCCATGATAACAAAACAGCTTTGCTACTTGGTAAGCAGACCTTTGCTCCTGGCTGGCCCGAAGCTTACTATGTAGACCAAACTGGCCTAGAATTCAAGAGATCCTTATACCTCTGCCTCCTGAAAGCTAGGATTAAAGATTAATGGTGTGCTCTACCACACCAGGCTAGTTAAACGTGTTGCTTGTATTTACTGGTGTTGGGTATCTAGAGGGTGCATGAGCCTCCCTCAGAGGACAGCTCTGTGTACTTAGTCCTTTCCTTCCCATCCTTCCCTGGGCTGAGTCTGGTGATCTCTGGTCAGCTTGTGCAGCAGACAACTTTCTCTCCGAGCCAGCTCCTTGTTCTCACCCAGGTGTGTACCTATCAAAATAGATGCACAAGTTAAACCTTTATAGATTTAAAATATCATAGAGGAATTTTCTGTTTATAAATAATGATAACATATTTGCATGCTCATGAGATGGGTTGCTTTATCTTTTCATAAAAGGTTAACTCTTGGATAAATATTTGATACTTCAGAATTTAGAACATCTGAAAACCAGTTTTTCAGACTTGATTGATATTTAATTCTATGAATGGCAATGATGCGCTACCGTGTCACATAAACACACAGTTTTCAGTGCCAGAGCTTCATCCAGGCCGTTTCAGAAACGATTGAAATGCTGAGCTAATCCCAACCAAGGTTCACTTAATGCTTTTTTCCCCTAAATAATGAAATGCAAAAATCAGCAACCCAAATAGCAATTTTAAAACCAAACACCTTATTACAATTCAAACACTGTTTTGATGCTCATGTGCTTCTGATAATGGTGGGAAACTATTTAAAAGTCTTTTCTGTAGTTAAGTTAGTAATGTTTTCTAAGAAAGAAAAACTTGGCACCGTTTGACAGTGACTTCATGTATATCGTGTGTTTTGAACCAGGACTGCAGTGGTGTCATGGTTATATGTTTGCTTTTGAGCAAGTTCAGATATCCTTTACTGCTGCCATGACAATGGTTTCCCCAACATACACAGACATGGAAATAGACTCAGTTATGCAGCCCCATGTGGGCTTCTCACCTAGAGTGGGAGAGGCAAGTTCCAAAGCCATCTTCTCTTAGCTGCAGCAGAATGCATGCTGTTGAGTTGAAGGTTGGCTCCTAAAGTCCTCCCATATAGCTATGGTCTTGTTTAGCTGTGTGTATGACAATCCATTTTTCCCCTACAGAAAATCTGCAGCTGTGCTTGGGGGAGTTCCTACCCAGGCTTCTAGATCCTTCTGCCGAAATCATCGTCCTAAAGGAGCCTCCGACTATCAGACCGAATTCCCCCTATGATCTTTGCAGCCGCTTTGCAGCCGTCATGGAGTCCATTCAAGGAGTTTCAACAGTAACAGTGAAATAAGCTGGCATGGACAGTCAACACTCAGTCTGGTCTCTGGTCGCCTGCCCGTTATGTGGCAGTCTGTTTCAAATTCCCCTGAAGAGAGGGCTTGGGTGTCTGAGCAAGACTCAGACCCTCGCCCCTCTCATGATGTGTGTTTAAGGGATTAAGGATAAAGTTGCACATTTTAGGTACATGATCATGAGAGCTATTTCACTGAAGAAGGCAGGAGCCAGTGCATTAAGGTTTTGAATTATCCCAGAAGACCTGAATTGCCTTTGTAAATCTCCCATATACTTGGGTTTGTCTAAGCCTCATGCCACTTTTAAATTACCCTTCAGGTACCAGTCTGACAACAGAAGGGTGACTCATCAGAACTGAGCCGGAGGAGCAGTTTCTAGTTATTTTGTCAAGTTCTGGTGACATTTAAAAGTCCTTGGCTACCAGAGATTGGTAATAGGGGTCTTGCCTGGCTCTTGACGGTGACGGTGAAAGGGATGTTGATGAGCCCTTCCTTCCACACAAGGGTGGGACCGAAGGCTGCACCATGAAGCCAGGGGAAAGCTGCCTGCCCTATTGGTCTGTTTATATTTTAGATAAACCAGAAAACCTCACATTCAGTCTTGAGTGAAAAAAAGCAAGCATCCTGGACTTTCAGCCCAGTGCTAGTGTGAAGCCACACAAGGAACATTTTAATAGTTAATAATCATTTAAGCAGAATTGTGAAAATTGTCAGAAGCAGGTGTCTAAGGCTACCTGGCCTAACAGAATTTTGATTCTTTCTCTTTTTTTTTTTTCTCTCTCTCTCTCTGTTTTTGTTGTTGTTGTTTGGTTTTTGGTTTTTTTTTTTTTTTTTTTTTTTAGAAAATAGGGATGTGAATTTGTATAAAAAAAAAGAACATCTATCTGTGTATATGTAGAGAGAAGCTGCTTTTTAAAGAACTTCTAATTGGGAACTCATGTTTTAACCAAATTTTAAGGATTAATGGGGGAATCATGGGAGGCAAGAACACAGTACAACTATGCAGATTTTATAAATGTGCAATAAAAGTATTTGTTTTACCTTTGGTGTGTTGCATGGTCCTTTTTGAAATACATGTTTTCCATTCTGGAAATGAGTGGGCTTTGTAGCATTTATCTGATTTCAGCCTTTCTATTAAAGGGGCAGGGGAGAAGAAAAGATGAGCAATTCTCTCTGTTCTCCTGACTCCTTTTTCAAAAGTTTGGTTTTCCATATGTGTCCATGGATGTGTATGTCATGTATGTGAGTGCCCACAGAGCTGCGGAGTGTGCTGGGAACCAGACTCCAGTTAGCACAGCAGCTCTCAACCTGCAAGTTAACTCCTAAGACCATCAGAAAACAGATGTTTACGTTATGATTTATAACAGTAGCAAAATGACAGTTCTGAGGTAGCACTTGTGGTTGGTGGTCACCACAACACGAGGAATTGTATTAAAGGCTCACATCGTTAGGAAGGTTGAGAACCACTGAGATAGCAGCAAGCTCCTAATCACTCGGCCCTGTCTGTTCATCTGTCCATTCCCCTCCCCTCCCCCCACACCCTTATAGCTGTATCAGTTGGATCCAATCTGATCACAAGGCAGAGTGCTGACAGGCAATTTCTCATTTTTGTATAGCTGGCAGACTAAGGTTTCAGGTTGATATTTTGCTGGTATTTGTTTTTGAAATATTCACATAGCCTAGCCTGGGCTCAAATTCACCGTGTGGCAGAGGCTGGTCCCTAGCTGCTGGTCCTACTTTGTCTATTTCCCAAGTACTGAGAGGCAGCACCAGGTACCTTGTATTGCTTTTTAACAGTTCTCAGGCTATGTCTTAGAAGGTTTGTGTTTTGTTAGACTCTTAACTGGCTTTTAACTTTATTTTGTTGACATTGGGGCTTATTCTGTAGCCCAGACTTGCCCTGAACTTACAGCAGCCCACCCCACCACACCTCTCAAATGTTGGGATTACAGTATAAGCTACTGTTCCTAGTCTAAAACGCTTTTAACATAAATTTAAAGTATTTTTCGTACATTTACTTTGCTGGTGTATTTTTGCCTGTGGGGGTCAGAGGATTTTGGGACTGAGCTCAGATTGTGTAGTGTATCCAGTAAACTATTTCATTGGCTCTTGACACTCTTAAGATAGAATCCATGTTGTCTCTCTCCAGTCTTCTAGCTTCAGCTTTCTGAGCAGCCAGGATTAAAGGTCTGGGAACAAGAACTGCTGTGGCTGAAGGAATGAGAGGAGGAAGAGGCCAGTGTGAAAGATGGAAGTGTTTAAGCAGGGCATTTTACCTCAGTATGTACCACGGAGACATGGTGTGAACTGGAAATTTGAAAGCTCTTTCAAACTCTTAGTTGCCAGGCAGTGGCAGCACATACCTTTGATCCTAGCACTTGGGAGGCAGAGGCAGGCAGGTTGATCCCTTGAGTTCCGAGACAGATAGGGCCACACAGAAACCCTGTCTCAACAAAAACCAACCAAACAAACACTTACTAGTTAAAAATAAAAGGAGACTTGGTGATTTGGCTTAGTGTTGGAGCATTTGCCCGGCATGCTCAGGGTTCTGGGTTCAAGCCCCAGAACTTCAAATAATTTTGGGGGAAGGGCAATGTTGGTATTAGGCTCTCGGATGTATTTCAGGGAGTTCATTTTTACCCTACCTACACATCTCTAGAAAAGTAGATACATTAAAGACATGAAACAATTAGGGCTACATGAGAGATCCCCCTTTTCAGACCTTCAGCCTTTATCTTTTTGGCCAGAAGAAGTAGGTATTCTAGAAGCTGAGCTTTCTGGGTCCTGAGGCCACCCTGGCTCTGCAGTTGATAAAGTCCATGGGTCAAGTCATGAGTCCTACTCCCAGCAGCATAAATCTGGTATGTCTGATGCCTGAAATCTCAACACTGGAGACAGAGCCGGGGGCTCTGAAGTTCAAAATCATGCTCAGCTATGTAAAGAGTTCCATAGCAGTGCTCTAGACATAAAACATGGATTCTCATCTTTCTGAGTGAAATTACAAAGTTTTTTTGGTTTTGTTTTTTTGGGGTTTTTTGTTATTGTTTGTTTGTTTTTGTTTTTAATTTGGGGGGAGTGTCCTACTGGGGATTGAATAGGGACTCAGCAATGACAGGCAAGCTGTCAGAGATACATCCCTAGCCCAAGAAATGTTTTCAATTAGATCAACTTAGAAGCCTGTGAGAAAACTCTTCGTTAAAGATTTAAGTATGGGGCTGGAGAGATGCCTCAGTGGTTAAGAGCACTGACTTCAGAGGTCCTGAGTTCAATTCCCAGGAACCACATGGTGGCTCACAACCATCTGTAATGGGATCCGATGCCCTCTTCTGGTGTGTCTGAAGACAGCGTCTGTGTTCCCACATACATAAAATAAATAGATAAATCTAAAAATAATAAAAAATGTTTAAGTAGCTCTACTTTCAACCCTCACTTGGCCTTCAAAACAGGGAGAAAAATTGTGACGACTTAGGTGAACAGTGTCTCCATGGATGCCAAGTGGCCACTGTTCTTGTTACTACCTGTCAAGCAGCAACCTGTTACCAGCTGTGCCCTTGTGTCTTTCACAAGGAGAGTTGGAAAGACAGGATGGTCTCTTAACAGTGCTCTAGTTTGTGTCCATCTCTCTGCAGAGAAAGCAATAGAAAACCAATGCCATCAACACCTGTGAACATGGAATTAAGATAAGGGACTAGACAGCCCCCAGCAGGCACAGGTGAGCCAGGTGTCTGCTAAAACCCTGATTAGGCTAAACAGTGCAGGGGAGGATTTTCTGAGTCTTTGGGTGTGGCCCATCCCGAGAAGCAGCAGGATGAGGTTCAGAAGGGCATCCTTAATGTCAAACCTTGACTTGGCTACTTGTCACTACAGCTGTGCTGTTTCAGTTCCCCCTCATTATCAAAGGGGGCAGTTAGTGCTCTTCTGCTCTTAGGAAGACCTTTCAAGGTCTTACATAAACCTCTCAAGAACTCCACGACTCTTAAGCCCCAGCTGGTTGTGTGACAGGGACAAGCCCTCATGAAAGATGCAAGATGCTGCTGCTGCTGCAGTCAGAGGGCCTAAGTTCTCTGTCCGGTCTGATGCTTGGTGGATTGGATTCTTACGATGCTGCGAAAGGCAACAGCATCTTTACAGTGGCCCTGAAGGTGCTGCAAGGTCTGATTCCATCCTGCATCATCAGCCTTGTCCTCCTCCTTCCCTTCCTCATCCTCTGGAACTCCATCCACTCTTACCTTTGCAACAGCTGCCATTTCTTTGAGGTGCCCAGCTGTGACTCTGAGGACTTCACTTTCTCTGTATCATCTTGAATTGGATGGTGGTGTGTAGATTTGAGTGGTTTTACTTTAATGTCTGTGTTCTTTGAACAATGGGTACAATGTGTCTGTCTTGTTTTTCACTTGGTTCCCAACACAACATGGTAAGTGCTTATGAATACTTGTTAAATGAGTGAATAAACAACAGGATGGGTGAGTGGTCGGCCGAAGAAGCAGGTACTCTACAGACCAAGGATCCTTGGCTATTCGAACATCACTTCTTACTGACACTTGGCCTGCCAAACCTATTGAGAAAGGCAGGTAGCTGAAAAAAAACAAACAAAAAAAAAAAAAAAACAGTCATCAGAAATAGTCTTCTGGGCCGGGAGGTGGTGGCGCACGCCTTTAATCCCAACACTTGGGAGGCAGAGGCAGGCGGATTTCTGAGTTCGAGGCCAGCCTGGTTTACAGAGTGAGTTCCAGGACAGCCAGGGCTACACAGAGAAACCCTGTCTCGGGGGAAAAAAAATAGTCTTCTGATTGGCCCGAGGAGAACAGAATAAGCTTTGGCACACACAAAATAGAGAATTATTTTGATCCTGATGTTTGGCTCAGGTTGTGTTTGTTCACAGATGAGTGTACATTAAAGGAAGGGGGCCTTTCCAGAGAAACCCACCGTCCAGGGACCCAGCTTTCAATAGGAAGGGAAAAGTTGTTGAGAAGTTGTACTTGTGCAGTCTCTTTCCTTGGCTTAGAGTGTTTTTTTCTTTTCCTTGTAAGACGATGTCTCTGTAGCCCTTACTATCCTTGAACTGACTGAGACCCACCTGCCGCTCAGTTGAGTGTTGGGATGCAGAATATGCATTAGCATACTTAATTCCTTTTTAAACATTTTTTCTTAGTTTTATTATTATTGTACATTATGGTATTGGGGGAGTGGTACATGCATATTGCCACAGTGCAGAGGCCAGAGGGCACTTTTGTGGAGTCAGTTCTCTATTACCATTGTGTTGGTTCTGGGGATCAAACTCAGGTCATCCAGTTGGTGGCAAGTGTCTTTAGCCACTGAACATCTTGTTAGCCTGGGAAAAATGGCTTTTTGCAAAAGGATGCTGGTTTGGGCTGCTTTGGCAAATGTGTTTATTCTATAGTGTTGGAGATCAAATCCAAGATCTTACATGCTAGGTAGATGTTCCAACCACTGGACCTCCTGAGCCAAAATAATACAATAACAATAAAATTCCTCTCCCCACTACCCCACCCACTCTGTGTCTGTGTGTATCTGTCTCTGTCTGTCTGTCCCCCCTTACCCCCCTCTTCTTTCTCTTTGACAAGGTTTTATGTGGCCTGGGCTGGCCTTGAACTTCTGATCCTCTTGCCTCCACCTCCCAAGTACTAGGATCGCAAGCATGTACAACCACACCTGCCCTTTAGTGCTGGGGATGGAACCCTGGACATTCTACATGCTAAGCGAGTCAACACTCTGCAAGCTGAAATCCTCCTCCATAATAAAATATTTAGAGTGTGCTTTTTTTTTTTTTTTTGCATGTGGTAACAGACATTTTTGTGGAGCTGAGAATTCTTTGCACACAGAAGCCCACCTTGGATGGTAATAGGTACAACTATCCTTGAGTAACCAGCCTGTCCTAGTGTAGTTGAGTTTGCTAGTTTTAGTCTTGAAAGTACAGAGTCTTGGACAACTCAAAAAGGTTAGGGACCTACCTTACTATCCACAGGGACCATTACCTTCAGTAAGAAATATGGGACCATCCACAGCCTCACGATGCAACAGAAACAAAGCAGTGCCCTTCTAGAACACGGGGGATCTGAGAACAGCAGAGGCTTGTGATTCAAATCTCACACCTGAGGAGGCCCATGCTATAGAGGCTATGGTGGGCCAATAACTAATTTTCCTTTGCCAACACATCAACATTTCTAGCTAGGCATACAATGCCTCTTCACACTAGATTATTTCTGGAGACTTCATCTTCTTAAAGCACCTTCCTTAATAATAAAGTGATTTATGATTTAGTATTTAAATAATACTATGAGGGATTATTATTATTATCATTATTATTATTATTTTAACACAGTAACCTAGGCTAGCTTTGAATTTAGGACAGTTCTCTTGGCTGAACTTCCTGAGTGTTGGCGTTACAAGAGCCACCATGATCTCCTTCTCCCACCCCCAAAGCCTGAGACAGGATCTCACCATGCCTTAAATTCTCAGTTCTTTCAGCTTCCCGTGTGTTGAAATCATACGCCTGAAGCATTACCTTCAACTGAAAGCATTTCTATATAAATAAAATTTCAAATGAGATAAACATGTTCGTCAGATACTGTCCTGATTTTTAATTCTCAACTGAAGTTCTCAGATCACTAAGATACTCAAACTTTTGACAAATCTGATAGTGAGCACTCTTTTCCACCAGAACCATGAAGGGTGAGGAAGAGAATGGAGCCGACTGACATTCCTTTATTACAGAGATTTCTAGGCAGGCTCTAGCTCTAGATGACCTGGATCACTGGTCTTCGTGTGACGTGGAAGGAACCGTCAAATTCTTCCTCTACTGAAGCACAGGCTGGTGGGGCCGTGGCTTCAGCCATCCAGGGAGAAGATCCATCTTCATTTTCTAGGCAGGCAGAAAAGATGAGGAGAAGTCCACCCAGAGCTAGGAAAAGCCCAGCAGCCCAGCCCAGAAACAAAGCATCTCCAAACTCCCACCGGGGCACAATCTCAGGGATGCTGTCGTCCCAGAAGTCTTGGAATGTGGCATAGGCCACCCAGGAGACTGGAAAGAGGGTGGTGGCTGAAGCTGATGCCTCCAAAGTCCCTCCCAGGAGGCACAACCGCTTCTTGAAAACTCCTCCGGGCCTGTGAAACCGGAAGCATTCCAACCCACAGACAGACAGCAGAAGTCCCAACAGTCCCAGTCCATGGGAAGCCACCATGAGAATTCGGGCTACCTGTAGCTCTTGGGGAAGAGACAAAAATGACTCGAAGGCTTTGCATACAGTGCCAGCATCCTCCTGATTCACGCATGCCTCCCAGAGCCCCGAGATCCAGGTTTCCATCTCATTCAGATCCAGATTGAGAGTCTTCCACTGGGGAAGAACGGTGGTGACACAGGAGCACACCCAGCCAAGGACAGAGAGGAGCAGACCTCCAAGCTGGACTCTTCCACGGAAGCTACAGGCCATGGTCGTGCCCTCTGCAGGAGGGGATAATGAACTCAGGGACTGGTCAGCTGGGATGACTTTCTGGGAAGTCGGATTTGTTGGAAGTCGCAGAAAAACTCTGGTGTTAATTTTCAATGCGACAGCTGAGACAGGTGTTAGGAATTTGGTAGTGTTTGGGTTTAGGGGTGTGGCTGAGATCAGATGTGGGAATGGATTCTGAAGGAGGGTCCCATGAGAGAGTCCAATGGCCAGAAAGTAAGCTGTCACTGTGCTTGATAAATACATTCATAAAGTCAAAAATCACTCCTCAACTCTGAGGTTACAGAATTGATGTTCAGGAAATACGCCCTGACATGATCTTTCCCAAGGACATTTTTATACTTTTAACTATATGGGGCAAGTGAAAAGGCTCAGTGGAAAAAGGTGTCTGCAGCTAAGTGAGACAACCTGAGTTCAAGACCAAGGTCTCACATTGTAGAAGGAGAGAACTGACTCATATACATGTGCACACACATCTGGATAAATGTGACTAAAAGTTTAAAATACGTACAGACTTCGATGCAGAATTTATCTAAAGGAATTTTATCTATTTTCTAGGTAACTATATAGAAAAATTTATTTTAAACGTCCACTGAAGCTTGTTAGTAATTACATATACATTTTGGTTAATATAAGATAGTCATTTGAAAGTGATGTTGAGGGCTGGAGAGATGGCTCAGCAGTTAAGAGCACAGACTGCTCTTCCAGAGGTCCTAAGTTCAATTCCCAGCAACCACATGGTGGCTCACAACCATCCGTAATGAGATTGGATGCCCTCTTCTGGTGTGTCTGAAGACAGCTACAGTGTACAGTTGTACCCACATATATAAAATAAATAAATCTTAAAAAAAAAAAAAAAAAAAAGAAAGTGATGTTGAGGCTGAAGAGATGGCTCAGCAGTTAAGAGCACCAGCTCCTCTTCCAGAGGGCCTGGATTCAATGTCCAGCACCTACATAGCAGATCCCAACCATCTCCAACTCTAGTTCCAGGGGATGCTAAGGTTCTTTTGGCCTCCATAGGCATCAGGCGTACACATGACGCACAGACACGCGTACAGGCAAAACACCCATACACAGAACAACTTTAAGTGCTGTTGTAGGGCTTGGGAACTTACTAGGTAGACTGCTTTGGTGTACAGGCCTTTGGCTGCATACCTAGAACCACATAAAAGGGTATGGTGGCATGTACCTATAATCTTAGCACTCAGGAGGCAGAGACCAGAAGTTTAGAAGCTCAAGGTCACTTTCAGCTACACAGTGCAAGTTCGCTACATTAAACCCTGACTTTTAAAAAAAAAAAAGGTGATTTTTGTAGAAGAAAAAAACTTCTGGCCGGGCGGTGGTGGCACACGCCTTTAATCCCAGCACTTGGGAGGCAGAGGCAGGCGGATTTCTGAGTTCGAGGCCAGCCTGGTCTACAGAGTGAGTTCCAGGACAGCCAGGGCTATACAGAGAAACCCTGTGTCGAAAAACAAAAAAAAAAAAAAAAAAAAAAAACTTCTGAAAGACTTATTTTATGTGTGTGTTTTGCCTGCATGTATGAAGGTGCGTACCCAAGTAGGCAATAAGAAGTCACTGAGTCCTCTGGAACTTAATTTATGGATGGTTGGAGCTGCCATGTGGGTGCTGTAAATCCAACCTGGGTCCTGTGCAAGAATAAGTGTTCTTAACTGCCGAGGCATCTCTTTAGCCTGCAGAAGATATTTTCATGGCATAAAGTGGGGGTGGGAAAGGAGCTGCTCTGTCTCATGGCAGACAGGAAGCAGAGTGGAACCTGAAGTCCTTACCTGAGAAAGCAGGTGGTCACATGGTGTAGAGTATAGAGAATGCAATTTCATTCTCTTCAAAAGCTCTCTCTTATGGCTGGAAGGATGGCTCAGAGGTTAAGTGCACCAACTGGCTGCTCTTTTAAACGGTTTTATTTATTTTATTTATATGACGAGTACACTGTAGCTGTCTTCAGACACATCAGAAGAGGGCATCGGATCGCATTACAGATGGTTGTGAGCCACCATGTGGTTGCTGGGCATTGAACTCAGGACCTCTGGAAGTGCAGTCAGTGCTCTTAACCGCGTAGCCATCTCTCCAGGCCCTGGCAGCTCTTTTGGAGAACCAGGGTTTGAGTCTCACCGCCATGGCAGTTCACAACTATTTATAATTCCAGTTCCAGGGAATCTGACACCTTCTTTTGGTTTCCTTGAGCACTGGGCATGCAAGTGGTGTACAAACATATATTCAAGGAAAATACTCATACTATTGGGTTCAGGGTAGAGGCCAAGAAAACTCATTTTAGATAAGCTTAAAAAATGAGAGCCTCATGTGCTGAGACAAGACACATGGTGAGGCAAGACCCGACTAGGACTCGTTATGTTTGTAGGGAGTATGAATAGGACTCAACGGACAGTGACAGCGGCTTGAGGCTTGCTTATAGAGCTAGCTGTGTAAAGCTTCTTAGTTTTGCATCTTTGCTGATCTTTGCTTCATTGAGAGAGGCACAGCAGAGAACTTTTCCTGGTGTTCCTGTTAGCCCTAGTCTCTCCTCCTGATTCGTGCTGATTCAATTTAGCTGAGGCCTGGCTATTCTTGCTAGGTCGTGCCACTACGGCTGCTATCCAGACTCTACTGAACTGGGCTGCTGGTGTATCTGTGAAGTGTTTGTGAGTGGATCGAGCTGCCGCTGCTGACCTGTGAACTGAACTGCTAATTTCCTGACAGTGCAGAAGGGAGTTGCTCCAAAGAACCATTTCTCTTTTTTCGTTTGTGTTTTTTTTTTTTTTTTCGAGACACGGTTTCTCTAAAGAACCATTTCTAAACATTTCTTTTCCTCTACCTGTGGTGGGTGGTAGGCTAGACGGGAGGCTAAAGCTTTTAAGAAACATCATTAAAAGTAGGCTTTGAAAAAAATTAAAGGCTGGGAGGTGGTGGCGCACGCCTTTAATCCCAGCACTTGGAGGCAGAGGCAGGTGGATTTCTGAGTTCGAGGCCAGCCTGGTCTACAGAGTGAGTTCCAGGACAGCCAGGACTACACAGAGAAACCCTGTCTCGAAAAACCAAAAAAAAAAAATTAAAGTTACTTGGTTTCAAGGTCCCTAGTTCATTCTCCTAGACATTAGGTCCAGAACTCAGAGTGATATGGGGACAAAGGAGTACATCAGCTGCATGTGGTTAATTAGGGCATAACAGGCTATTGGTTATATAATTTTAAAACTTACGCACCTTGGTTTAGATAACAGCAATCTATAACCTTTGCTGGTTAACAGACCATTAAGAAAACATTTGGAGAAGTAGGGTAGGAATTTGTTCCTAGGCTGGGAACATGAGCTTGTCTGACTCTGCCAGCTACATGGAGAAGTTGTCCCTGAGATGTCTGAACTCAGACAACTGTTTTCAACAGAAGCGGTTCAGCAGTAGGGAAGTCCCCAGCTCCCCTAGGGCCTGGGACCTTGAATTTAGTTTCTGAAAACAAATGGTAGTACTTAAGTTTCTTTTGCTCATTCCCAACAATACATGTAAAATAACTTTTAACCCCTTCCATGCCTGAGTTTTGTTTTAAACAAAATGTTAATTGTTGTTATATTAAAGTTAGTTTTGAATTTCCTTACTCATTTCTTTACACATTTATAATTTTGTCAAACATCAGTAAGTTTGTCATTTGATATTTTTTTTGTGTTCAGAAAGCTCGTAAATTTTAAGATTAATATTCCTCAATCCAAGTGAATTTCCCTACTGCCTTGCCTACCCAGAACATCCCTGGAGAGCAGTGCTCCCTCTGCTGATTCTCTGCTGATCCGAAGGCAGCTGCAAATAGCTGTCAAGCATACCAGCTTCCATTCTGTCTGTTGCTGCTTCTAAGCCACAGCATCTGATGGGAAAGGAAGTGATTTTCACTTTCGGATTGTGGCTAAATGCTAGGCTTTTAATTTTCATTCTGATACTGTGTGGAGAACCTTGGGGAAATTGTCAAGGAAATTGCCAGTAGGCTGGTAGGGGACAGAGGTAACCCCGAGTTAGGTGACTTGGACTTCAACACTTCAGGTTCTTGTTCCCAGTCACAACATCGACCCAACATATGGCTAAGAGCTTATCTTTATGGCAGAACACAAGAAACCTGGGATTTATTGCACTGAAGTCATAAATGTCTGGCCAGTGTGTTCTCTTCATGCTTTTGGGTATGTGTGTATAGCATGTGCATACATGTGCATGTGTATGTGTGTGGAGGCCAGAAGTTGATGTCTTCTATTATTTGCCATCTTATTTATTTAATTAATGTAAAAATTTACTTATTTATAAAGGACACCATTATATCAGATACATTTGATAGAGGATTGGGTATGTAAAATATATAAATAACTAGAAAAATTTGGCACCAAGAAAACAAAGTTAAAACTTGGAATCAGAGCTAAGCAGAGTTCTCAAAAGGTGAAACACAAATGGCCAAGAAACACTTACAGAAGTGTTTAGCTGGGTGGGGGCGGCACATCCCTTTAAGCCCAGTAGCTGGGAGGCAGAACCAGGTGGACCGCTGAGTTTAAGGCAATCCAAGTCTACAGAGTGAGTTGCAGGACAGCCACAATTACACAGAGAAATTGTCTTGAAAGAAGACAAAGCAAACAAACAAAAAGATAAAAAGAAAAAATAAATGTTTAATATTCTTAGTTATCAGGGAAATGCCAATCAAAACTATTCTTTTTATTAGGGTAAGCTTGATTGTTTTAGAGACACAGTGTTGCAACGAAACTTGGGAGTCAGGATCTAATTAAGGTTCGGTCTCACAAGACACCTTTTAAAGAATGAAAGATACTTTAATCAAAGCAGTACATGTTTATTGCAGAACAGCAGAAAGCAGCGAGAAGGACATGAAGAAACAGCCTAAGCCATTAAAGTCCACCCAGAGAACACTCCACCACACACACACACACACAACACACCACACACACACACTCCACACACACACCACAGACACATACTTCACTTTTTGAGACAAGGTCTTTGTAGCCCTTCAGGCTTGGAACTCACTAGTAGACCAGGCTCACCGCAGACTCACAGATATTCACCTGCCTTTGCTTCCTCAGTGCTGAAAGTGTTGGATTCTAAGTTGTGTGTGACCATGTATGGCCTGACCCTCTATCTTATTTTTTCTAGAAAAAAGAATCACACTATACAGTGTGAATATCTCCAAGGATGCAATACATATCAATAATGAAACAATTTTATTATTTTTAGTATTTCTTTTATGTGTATGTGTCTCAGTGTATATATGTGCTCCATATAGGAACTCTCAGAGATCAAAGAAGACATTGGCTTCCCTAGAATTGAAATTAAAGGTGTTTGTGAGCTGCCTCATATAGGACTGGAACCCATGTTCTCCACAAGGCTAATTCTCTTAACTACTAAGCCATCTCTCAGTTAAAGAATGTTAAAGGTCACAAGAGGTCAAGCTCTCACTGCTAGGACAAAGGGTAAATTAGCAAGAGAAAAGATGACATTTGTATAAACTTCATCTTGTTGGTTTTATTGCCTGCTCCGGAAGGGAATGGGAGTCGGATAACGTCTGTTCTAAATTCCTACTGATTTAATCACCTGTATCTGCACCCTTCTCTGTTAATTTTATACTTTATGAGATTGCTGTGCTAATGGCATTCCATTTGGCTTTTGTAAACCTGCTTGTTTGCTCTGCGAGCCAAGTAACAAAACGTGTATAAAGAGGACAAGATGCTCTTACAGTGTGTACCCTCTCCACAAAGAGTGTTGCCTTGGTAACGTCGCTTTCTGGAATCAGTGGCTGTCTTCTGGTCAGCCTGTTTTGCAAAGCAAACTAGTGATCTCATCTGCACACGCACTCCTGATCTTCAATAATAAAGTAGTTTTAAAAAGCTATGAAGAGCTGGACATAGTGGAATAAGTATATAATTTCTGTATGCAGGAGGCTGAGGCAGGAGGATAGCTATGAATTTGGTGCCTTCCTGTGGTACAGAGACCATGTCTTAAAACAAAGCCAAAAAAAAAAAAAATCGCTGAAAACTTTAAAACTAAACAACAATAAAAAGCTTTTAGTGAGACTTATTTGTAATCTTTGATAGGAAGGAAGTGATAATCTTGTATTAGAGGCTGTATAGATGGCTCTGTGGCTAGAAGCACTGGCTGCCCTTACTCAGGACCTGGATTCAATTCCCAGCATCCACATGGCGGCTCATGTCATGTCTGTAAGTCCAGTTTCAGGAAATCTTCTTCTGACTTTCATGGACACAGCCAAAACATTCATACATATCTTAGAAAGACGGTTTTACAAAAGAATGTTTTTAGCAACACACGATTGTTCCACTAAGTATGAATTTGTACCATATTCATGCATTGATATACTTGTATGAAGCACTATAACGAACAATATAAAAAAGGTGCAATTGTGGGGATCCTTTCACTTGAGATGATGTCACTCTCTCGCACAATTCCAGAGGGCATAATTCGCATAAACTCAGTCAGCTGCTGTGCCCAATGAATGAATGAATATCTAACAAAAAAGGTCGAGATGATTCTGTATCAAGCTAGATAATCTCACAGGAAAATGTTACTGAGTATAAGGAGGGCCATAAAGGTTTACTACCTAAAACATTCCGCAGTTTCTAGAGCAAACCAAACTAAACCAAACTACAAAATGGAAAAAAAAAAAAAAAATGGCGGGAACAGATTGGCATTTGAAAACCGGTAGGGAGCGGACCACGCCTGCGCACTTTGGTGCCTCCTAGACGTCGCTGAAACAGTTGACGGCTGACGGCGCGGGGCCTGCTGGGAACTGTAGTGTGACTTTAGCCTGTGCGCGAGCCTCGGGCCCTGTAGAACTCAGTTTCCCGGCAGGCCGTGCGGTGAGGCCGCCGGCGGGACTCGAGTTGCGGCACTCGCCGCTGGAGTGACTTATCCTGTTGGTGTGGGTACGCTTCGTGGCGATGGCCTCTTTCGTGACAGAAGTCTTGGCCTACTCGGGGAGCCTGGAGAAGGAGGATCTGGGCACCAGGATCAGCCGCCTGACCCGCCGGGTGGAAGAGATCAAGGTGAGGGCGGGCCACGGGCTGCTGCCGCTGGGGAGATCCGGGTGCGGAGCGGACCGGGAGAAGCCTGAGTTGGAGGCTCAGAAGTGTGTGGCTGCTTGGAGCGCGGCCGCAGAGCGGTTGGAGACCAAGGCCCGGGACTTAAGGAGGAAGGGCCGCGGCTGTTCAGTGGTGGGGAGTGGGGTTAAGTTGGACAAAAGTGAGCCGGTGATGAAGACTGAAGAAACCGCGGAGCCAGAGGTGGAACTGGAAGCCCGGATGTCGACATAGGGACAGGACAGCCACCCTATCTGTCATCCCTACCCATTCCTCCATTTATGGATGAATGTAATAATTCTAGGAAAGTCGTGCCATTCTCCTCAGACTTTCTTTTAACTGGTTGAATATGTTTATTAAAGTATTACTTCACGCACGGAACTTGAGGATGCTGAGGGCTGGTGAGCTGGTACCTGCATGGATTTGCGGCTCACAGCCATAGTTTCACTTTGTATTAGTGTTACCTGGCAAGCCACATCTTCAGTGGCTTTCTTTGAAAATGACTTGTACCTTACTACGTCTGGACTAAAGGGAGCAAGTTTGGTAGGCGCTAGCTAACAACTCTCTTTCTTACTTTCTTCTTCTTTTTTTCTTTTCGTTTTTTCTAGACAGGGTTTCTCTGTATAATAGCCCTGCTTGTCCTGCACTCACGCTTTGTAGAACAGGCTGGTGTAGAATTCATAGATTCACCTGCCTCTGCCTCCTGAGTGCTGGGATTAAAGGCCGGCACCACCACACCTGCTCCTAACAATTTTTGATGTTAGCTTTCTTAATTTTATGTATTCATGTCACTGGTATTTCTGTAGTGTGGTTTACGTTTATTTTATTTTTTATGACTTTCTAATGATCTAGGATGAGAACATTGCACTCGTATTTGTTTCATACATGAGCTTGACTCTTCAGTCAACTGAGAAGTACTTTCTTTGCCTTAAGCAGGCATATTCCTTGCACGTCCAGCTTTTTACCACTTTAAATGTATTTCTACTCTCTCTCTCTCTCTCTCTCTCTCTCTTCTCTCTTCCATCTCGATTGTAGCCTCCTGCATAAAACAAGTGCCTGACTCCTCCCCTTCCCCCCTAGAGAGCCTTTCTCTTTTGTCTGGGATGCTTTGTAACTCTGCTGGAGTATTACACTTCAGCCCTGTATTTTGGTCAGTTTGGAGAATATTAGCTTTCTTATATAAAAGGAATCAGTTTGTGGGCAAGCATAATTTACATAGTGCAGAGTGTTCAAGGAGGTATTAAGTTGCTTTGAGTTAAGGGCGATAACAAGACTAAATCCTTGATAAAAAATTGATTTCTTCATGTGTGTATGTCATGGGTGCTTGTATGCCATGGTGCAAGTGTGGAGGTCAGAGGGCAACTTGTGGGAGTCAGCTCTTGTGTTTTATAGTGTGGGTCCCGGAATTGAACTGAGGTCACCAGGTGTGGTGGCAAGCACCTTTGCCATCGAGACATCTCCCTAGCCCTCCTTATCATTTGAGGAGTTTTAAGTGAAAATTTTGTAACCCAGAAGATAGAAATTAGTAAATTAGGTATACAGATTATGAATTTCTATGTTTAATTAGGTAGATGATAATTTGTGGACAAAGTACGATATAGTTTATTGTGAAATGTTTGACTCCATCTTTCTCATTTCCGGAATCTGTTCTGTACAGATCTTGAGCATCGTTGGGGTTTGGTAATTGTCTTCCTACATTTTACAGGTGAATGAAATGTTTTTGAAGGAAACCCAAAGTTCTAACATTGGAAGAGGCTGTGTATTTTTAACGAAGTTCTTGGTTCATTTCCTCATCAAGCACTTCCTCCGTCTTGTCTTGTAGGGTGAGGTATGCAGTATGATCAGCAAGAAGTACAGTGAGTTCCTGCCCACCATGCAGAGCGCGCAGGCCCTGGTTACCCAGGTGGACACCCTATCTAATGACATCGACCAGCTGAAAGCCAGGATAGAGACCGAGGTAAGCATAGGTTGTTGTAGTGGATACATTTAGGTTTCTTGGGGAGGCATCTTAGTAACCTCTTGGTTTCCAAAACTATCCTGTGGAATGTCTCAGGCCCTCCCTTTCCTTGTTGATAGAGGTTGAACCAATGATGGTAGGGTGAGTTCAGTTCTAAATTAGAAATATTTCTCAAACTCAATTATATTACTTCCTCTTACTGTAACTTTTCTCTTAGTGAAAATAATAATGTCTTACATTTAAATGGATTATTTTTTAAGATTTATTTTATTACGTGAGTACACTGTTGCTATCTCCAAACACACCAGAAGAGGGCATCTGATCTCATTACAGATCGTTGTGAGCCACCATGTGGTTGGTGGGTATTGAACTCAGACCTCTTAAAGTTCTTAACAGCTGAGCCCTCTCTCCAGCCTGAATGGAATTTTTTTGATTAAAGAAAATCTCAGGACTTCATTATTTTCATAGGAAAATGCTTAGAATTTGGTCTTTCTTCTTTTCCTAGTTAAGTTGCTTACACTATCCCCCACCCTACCACACCCCAGAGAAGGTCTTTCTGTGCCACTCAGGCCGTCTGGAGTTCACTGTGTAGCCTTACGCTGGCCTTGCATTTGCAGTGATCCCCAGAAGCTAAAATTAGAGACTAGAGGCTTGTGTCACTCTGCACAACCACCCTTTCATCTTTTAATAGCATTCTCTTAGATCTGCAGCTGGCCTCAGACATTTGCGCGTCGGGACAATCTTTCTTGAGTTTGGCTGTTTATGAAGTGGCTTGCGTTATTCATCATCCTTCTTTTGGTTAGCTCGAGCTTGCAGAGGACTCTCGCTCTCCCTGTCCTGCCATGATTTGTGGCCTAGTGCTTACATCTAGGAGATGGAGATGTGGTATGCTTCAGGATCCAAGGATAACTGAGGCTCAAGCTGTCTGGTCAATGAAACAAATCTAGACCCTTTCCTCTCCATATTTTAGGCTGAGTGATTGTGTCCTATACATTGTAGCTGCTCATCTCCCTGGCTTCTATTCACTAGTGCCAGCTCTCCTAGGCATTTTAGAGAGGTAAGGAAAATCATTAGAGGATGGGACCGTGGAGCAAGGAAAAGGGGAGGAAGGAAAGTAGGAGTGTGTTAGCTTGGTATTGGGAGATAGGCTTTGGTGGAGCAGAGAAAAGCCAGTGTTTTGACAAGGACGGTTTTGATGGACTGGGGGAACTAAAACCTTCTTTACAGTGAGCTGTGGACTGACTGAAGTAAGGAGTTAACAGTGTCTGTGTCACTGTTAGACAAAGCTTTTTGTGTGAGGGAGGAGAGGAAGAAGGCAACTGCTGAGAGGTAAAGTGCTCACGTGGAGGGAATGTTTCCAAGGTGGGAGAATTCAACCTATTTAAATGTTGAGGCACCTTCCATGGCTGGGTGTCTAGTTACTTACTTCATGAATGAATGAAGAATGAGATACAGGGAGCTTAAAACACAGAAGGGAGAAAATTAATGATGCATGGGCCGTTGAGAGACTGGACTAGAGTGAGAAGTGGATTTTCAACTTCTTCAACATTAAAAAAAATCACCATGACTTGCCGTTGTGGATGTCTTTCTAGTAATCCAAGTGGATGAGCTGTACTTGAAAGACAGCTGCTTACATTAAGAGGAGGCAGAGACTAGCACATCTCCACGAGTTTGAGACCAGCCTGGTCTATATGGTGAATGCCAAACTAGCCAGGGCTGTTTTGTCTCAGAAAAAAAGAAGAGAAGGTGTCTTGACAGTTGATGTTGATGAGAGAGGGTATTCTTTGCTAATTTTTGTCTATTTGTTTGTGTGTTAGATGCTTGCCACTAAAACTCAGGTCATTTGGCTTGGTGGGTAAATGGGTAAAAGAACTTTACCCATTGAGCCATCTCATCAACCTGAGAATGTGTTCTTGTATAGGGTAAGGCTTTGAACTGGGCCCAGCCTCTCCTAATCATCTTTTGTGCTTTTATTTCTGTCAGAACTGTGTTTTTAAATTTCAACATAAATTCCACCGGGGAACTGAGGCTTAGTGATAGGTTATCAATGTTTTATTCCTTTGATGTGGTAATGCTTAAAAGTACTTACCCTTTTGTTGTATAAATAGGTCTGTCGGGATCTTCACATATCAACTGTTGAATTTACAAACTTGAAGCAGCAGCTGGAAAGAGACTCTGTAGTTCTGAATTTGCTCAAACAACTGCAAGAGGTAATAAACCTCGGCTGGAACCTTCGTGTTAAGGCTGAGGAGGAGCTTGTCATTTTCTAATTGTTCTGATGTTCCCTGACAAAATGGTGTTTTCACATTTTATAAGCTGATGTTTAAAACAGACATAGAGATTTAATGCCTGCTAACGTACATGTGTCTTTTTCAGTTTTCTTCTGCTATTGAAGAGTATACTAGTGCATTAGCAAAGAGGAAATACATTCCTGCTGCTCGGCACCTGGAAGAGGTATGCACTGCTGAGCAGTTAGTGCTGTCCTTACTTCTCATATGTTTGTGTCCGTCTGCCCTTTGTCATCAACAAGTGGGCTCTCATTTCTTTTGTGAATCCAGAGGAAATGTTTTAACGGTGATTGCATTTTACTACCAGGCACAGGAATGCTTGAAGTCATTAAATCCAGAAAATGCTTTGACTTACAAATGTTGAAGTCTCTCAGCATGGAGCTCACCGTGCAGAAGCAGAGCATCCTTTACCACCTCGGGGAAGACTGGCAGAAGCTGGTTGTATGGAAGATCCCGCCGTCAAAAGGTGCTGCTGACCTCAGGTGGACTGCTTTGCTTAATCTGCCTGAACCACACTGACCTCTGAAAACATCCTAAATATTTAGTATTAAAAAAACAGGAACATTTCACTTAGGAATGTAGTAATCTATTCATTTTTTCAGTATTTCATTTACTAATCTTCAGGCCTGCCTCCGATCTCTCTTTTCACAGGTTTTTGTTTTTATCTTTCTGATTAGTATGTATTGTGCATAACAAAAGAATATATTGTATATAGTAATGGATCTCATGATGATATTTTCACACAATGGTTAATATACTTGGTCGTATTTCCCGTCCATTCCCTTCTGTGTCTCCTCTCACTCCTGAGGGTGAGCTCGCTTTGGTAAATCATTTACCTCAGAGTGAAACCTAGGAAGAGTTTGTAAAGGACATACAGTTTCCTGTGTTAGATTTTGAAATTTAGTGTATTTCAGAGTAAACCCCATCCTACTCTGTTTCCTATATCTATTTTGCCCCCACTTATGTGTATTACATAGTATGTATTGCCCAGTATTTTGAAAGAAATGATACAGAACATCTGAGGTGTGACGCTGTCAGGAGTGTTGGAGTCTTTCTGATATCGGACTCATTACACCTGTTAAACTGTTTGTGGTGCTGGTGTGTGGAGAGTCGGGGAAACAAGCTCACTTGGCAGTTCTTGCTTGCTTTTAGCCATTCTGCACATATTAGGTAGCATTTCTTACTGGCATATCTTTTTTTGCATTGAATCTGATTCTTTGGACATACCAAAAAAAAAAAAGGAGCATTTTCTGTTGGGCAGCAGTGCACAGGGCATGACTGTCAGTTAATCACGTTGTGAGCATTTTGTACTGAAGCTGTGCTTAGGCGTCTCAGCAAGAAAGTGCTGAGAGGACACGATCATATCCATTGCTAAGACAGCTGATATCTTCCTCCTTTTCTTAGATGCGAGCAGCTTAGAATCTTGTCTGCAAACAGAACTTCATTTATGCACTGAGCAGCCTGAGAAAGAGGAGGTGACTCCTCTGCCATCCATCGGTTCTGTCCTCCTGGCGTTTTCCATTCTTGGAGAATTACCCACCAAGCTGAAATTATTTGGTAAATGGTTTGTTTCATTCACATTAAGTTTCAGAAGGCCCGGTGTTAAAGGAATGACTGAAGAGTTGATAAACTTTGGAGGAGAGTATTAGTGACAGTGTTTGGCTTAATAAAACCATCAAAGGAAATGGTCACAAATACTTTTTTTTTTTTAGTAATGCATGAGTCCTTTTTAAAAACTAGTTCCTGGGTTGGAGAGATGGCTCAGCAGTTGAGAGCACTGACTGCTTTTCCAGAGGTTCTGAGTTCAATTCCTAGCAACTACTGGTGGCTCACAACCATCTGTAATGGGATCAGATGACCTCTTCTGGTGTGTCTGAAGACAGTGACAGTGTACTCACATACAGAAAATAAATAAGAATTTAAAAAAGAAACCTAACTAGTTCTTAGTTTTTACACCTATTGGTTTTCAATAACTTAAAAGTCTTCAGGTAGGAAAGATACTCTGGAAAAACCTGTAGTATTAATTTCATGGGTATATTTTGGTTTTTTTGAAATTTACTCATTTTTATGTATATGACTAATTTGCCTATATATATTGTGTGTGTGTGTGTGTGTGTGTGTGTGTGTTGTGGTGTGTGTTACCCTGTGTGTGTTTGTGCCCATGGAAGATGTTAGATCCCCTAGAACTGGAGTTAGAGATAATTTCGAGTTATCATGTGGGTGCTAGGAACTGAACCCAGATCCTTTCTTTGCAAGAGTAACCAGTGCTCTTAACCTTGACTTAATATCTCTTCATTCCTGTGATATATATTTTTGGCACTTTTACTCCTTAGAGCCCTTCTTCTAGTGATGATTTTCAAACAAATTTTACTTTGAGATTTACTGTGTGTGTGTGTGTGTGTGTGTGTGTGTGTAATATTATTTTATATAGTGTGTGTGTACATATATTTATTAAGGTTGTGTGTTGTGTTGGATTATGTGTTGATTGTTGTGTCTGCATCAAGGGTACATTGAGATAGAAGAGGGCATCAGATCCCCTGGAACTGGAGTTATGAATGGTTGTGAGCTACATGTGGGTGTAAGAATTGAACTGGGTACTATGCAGAAACAAGAAATTACCTTTACCTTTGAGCTATCTCTTTAGCCCCTAATATATGTTTTTGTTTGTTTGTTCAAAACAGGATTTCTTGTCTGTCCTAGAATCATTTTGTAGACCAGGCTGGCCTCAGACTCCCAGAGATCCACCTGCTTCTGCCTCCCAAGTCTGGGATTAAAGGCAGCTCCTGATTTGTAAATTTTAATTTTTTTATGTCTTTGAGTAAATGTCTTATTCTTTTTCCTTTCTTTTGGGAATTTCATATGTGAGTAGTGTATTTCCAGTGGTTGTTGATGAGTGTCCCCATGGCAATGATTTCAGGTCAGATGCTGCTGAAGTATATACTCAAGCCTCTGGTGACTTGCCCGTCGCTCCATGCTGTGATTGAAAGGCAGCCGAGTTCAGTTAGCATTAGTTTCCAGTCTCTGACGACAGACTTGGAACATTCATCACCACTGAAGCTTTTGCAAAGATCCGATTGGTACTGGAAGTGCTCCAGAAACAGCTCCTAGGTGTGTACACCAAAGTAGCCTTTACAGTTTGGAAACGTGCATACTGCTTTTACATGTATTATTCTCAGCAAAAGTGCTGATATCTGGGGTAAGTCACCCATAGGAACACAGTAGACCCAGTCTTCTTGCCTAATTTATAGTTTTTCTCTTGCCCTTTGGGGGTCATCAGTGACATCTCAGAGCCTGTATTTTAATGGTATGTTAGCTAGAGTCTAAGATGTACATCTCTTATTAGATGTCTGATAACATCATATTTTGGGACACTTGCCTTAATGCTAAGAGAAATGAGCCAGGTCTGTTGTGTATGTTTCCATGGAAAATCCCCATTAACCTGATGCAAACAAATGAGGAGGAATATCAGGAACAAACCACAATACCACTTGGCCTGTTGGTAATTTTTATGTACTTGCATTAGAAACGGCCTGCTTTGCTTTAATCAGATAGCCATCCTCCCTAAAAAAGTGTCTTCTAAGCCAGATGGTGGTGATCCCCAGCTTTAACTCGCACTTGGGAGCAGAGGCCAGCCTGGTCTACAGGTGAGTTCCAGGACAGCCAGGGCTACACAGAGAAACCCTGACTTGAAAAATAAAACAACAAAAGTTTCTTCTGGTGTTTTAAAACAATGCTGCTACTCTAGTCTGTTTGATTTATGTTCTCCTTGCTTTCCTCAGTAGTCTTGTGGAATGTTCCAGCCAGCATTCTTCTGAGGAAAGTTTTTAAACACTTTAAAAACATTGCTATTCATGGGCCTTCCTAACAGTCGTAAGTTACTTATTTTTGTATAAATGATTTAGATACAAAGCAAGGAATTCTTGTGTAACTGTGATAGGAGCAGAACTCCTTAAACCATCGCTTCTGCTTAGCCTCCTAAGGCTGGATCACAGGTATGCTCTTCCATGTCCATTCTCCTGATTGTTAGGAAGAAATACAATTTTTCATTTTGTTTTAGTTTTCTTTGAGACAAGCGTCTCATTCTCTGGCCTAGAACTTACTGTGATTCCAGACTGAGTCAGGGGTCTTTCTGCCTTAGAAAGTCTGTCAGTTGCCGGCTCTGTTTCCCAGTGCCTTCATGTTGGCAGTTAGGGCTTCAGCTAAAGAATTTCATGGGGACACAAGTCCTTAGCAGTGAAAGGTGACAGCCACCCTCCCATCCTTTTTATATGAGATCAGTGAGACATAATTTAATGTGGTTGTTTATGCTTGTACTGTCAGCAGACAGTAGGCTGATGCAGGAGGATACAGTGACTTCCAGGCTAGCCTGCACTACAGAGTACAATCCTGTCTCATTCTGTATCACACCCTCTCCAAATACATATGCGCATTTTTAATTATTTGAATGTTTAGCAAGCATTCCTTTATTTCAGGGAAAATGTGACACGGTTTCAGTAGACTTTCTGAAACTCTGTAACTCATCAGCAGTGGCAAAGAGCAAATTTTTAATGTCATTTGTAAACCAGGGATAATTTATAGTGTTGGCATGTATATAAACTGTTTTGTTTGTTTGTTGTTGTTTTTCAAGGCAGGGTTTCTCTAGTTTGATTTTTTTTTTTTTTTTAAACATCTGTAATGACTTTTCATAGTCTGTTCAGAAGAAAGCTGGAATGGCATTTAAAAGAAAGCACCAATATCTTGGCTTTCTCCCCCTTTCTTTCTTTTCATATTTATTTGTTTATTGGTTTTCTTCAAGACAGGGCTTCTCTGTATAGCCTGGCTGTCCTGAAACTTACTCTTAGACCAGGCTGACATCAAACTCAGAGTTCCTCCTGTCTCTGCCTCTTGAGTGCTGGGGTTAAAGGTGTGTGCCACCCCCACCTGACTTTATATTTACTTATTGACCACAGCCTAGTGTGGATGGTGGAGGACAACTTGGTGGTCAGTTCTGCTACCATGTGTGTGTTCTGGAATTGATGGTAGCTCATTAAGCTTGTGTGGTAAACAGCTTTACCCACTGAGCCGTTCAGTTGGCCCTTAACTGTTATTTAAATGATAAATGTGCTGTTCTAAATAGAATGGTCCCAAGGTACTTTGGAAAAACTAACCATGAGATAAACTTTAAAGGAGACACTAAGACACTGCTTGGCAGACTAGGCAGTATGGTTTCATGAAACTTACTGATACTTTGCTTAGGAGAAATTCCCAGATCATATACAGAGATGGAAAAGTACAATGTTCTTTCTTTTGTTTTTGCTTTTTTTATTATTAAGAGTTTTGGAAACTAGTTTTGCCTTAGAATGCATACTTTCTGAGTGCTTGTTGCATAATCGAGTAGTGGCTTATGGGTAGATGATTACCATGTAGTGGGCATCATGTGTATTGCCATGGAGTGCAGCAGTGCTGTGGTGAGCAGGAGCCATCTGAGCAGAGAGCAGAACAGTTCTGACTCTACACTGTGCATTGTCATGTACAGCCGTCGAGGTACCTATGGCATCTGTGCTGTTTTTCTTTCCACAACCTTTTTATTTGAATTTATATATATTTTTGTTTTCTCTGTGTTACCCTGGCCTTCCTGGAACCTGTTCTGCCCACCATCTTAAAACTGAGTCATTTTAGAAAACTAGGGATTATGAATTTGTCAGGACTGTGTGTCTAAAACCTTTCCTTTGAATTCAGATTTGCCTCTTGATGCTGACCTAGAAATTGGAAATGTCCCTGAGCTGGTGTTGGCTGAGATGCTCGGTGAGGTGATCTGGGAGGACCTGTCTGAGTGCCTCATCAGAGACTGCTTGGTTTACTCTATTCCCACAAACAGCAGCAAGCTACAGGAATACGAGGAGGTAAAGAGTGGAGACGTGACAAGCTCTCAGTCAGGCACGTTCTGTGCTGTGTTGGGTTTTTGAATCTTTTGTTCTTAAGTTACACCCTTAAGAAACTATTACTATTTAAACCCAGACAGTGGTGGCCACGCCTTTATTACAGCGCCTGGGAGGCAGAGGAGGCGGATCCCTACGAGAGCGAGGCCAGCCTGCTCTACAGAGGGAGTTCCAGGACAGCCAGGGCTACACAGAGAAACCCTGTCTGGAAAAATTAAAACCAAAAATTATTGGGTGACATTTCTCTTCTGGCTTTCTGCCTCTTTGATTAAGAAAGTATGCTTTTTTATGCCTTTTTTAAATTTTTTTTATTTTTTATTTTTATCAGCTGTAATAGCTATTTTGTGGTACCCCCTTTCTAGTGCTTGCTTGAATGCTAAAATAAGGGTATTTATTTATAAGATCTTGATACCGTTATTGGAGTCTTCAAATTCTATTGAAGTTTCTCTTCCAAATGAATCTAGGGTTGGAAGAATGTATATTTTTAACTTTAATTCTTTAAAGGATGTGTAGGAGTGTCTTGCCTGAGTGTATGCATGTCATGATGTGCCTGGTGCCTGTGGAGATGAGGAGTGGGCATCCGAGCCTCTGAAACGAGTTACAGATGGTTGGGAGCCACCATGTAAGTGCTGCCAATTAAACCTGAGCTTTCTGTAAGAGCAGCCAGTGCTCTAACTGCTGAGCCATCTCTCCAGCTCCTAGAATGTATATTTTTAAACTGAGTAATTGATGACTTGTCCTATTATCTAAGTGGGCATCTTGTGTTGGCTTAGATTTTTCAGAGCCTACTTTAATAATGGTTCTCAAATGCTTCAACCTCCCGTCTAGCCCACTGACCAAAGGTAGGGGAGGAAAGATGGTTAATAAGACAAGAGGAAGGTGGACCTGTTTAGACGTAGTCCTTTGGGCCAATTCCAGTCTTCCTTGTCAGGAGATCAGCAGTTCAGTCCAAAACATTAAGCACATCAGTAGCGGCAGTCCAGTCCACTCCAGTCAGCAAACACTAAACACGAATCAGTAACAGGCTCAGTCCAGAAGACACTGTGAGGCTCTGCCTAACTGGCACAAGTCCCTCAGCAAGAAGCAGCCACAATACCAGGAGAAGTTCTTTGGCTCGTTTCTCTCTGCAAAGTCACAACAAGGAAAGATCAGTGAAGACCAAGGAGTGTTGCAAGGCGAACCAGTGCAAGAGTGTTGTTCATTGTCTGTTGGGTTCTATTTATACTCTTTCCAAATATGTATCCTTTCAAGTGTCTGCCTCAGAAAATATCCTGTCATGTGTCTGCTTCAGCAAAACACCCTCATCAGACAGCTTCCAGGAAAGTATCACTGACACACTTGAGTCTCCAAAGAAACCAGAAATTTCTACTTCAGTCTTGGTTCTTATTCTTTTCATTATAGTGGGTTTGAATTTTCGTTTTGATATGTATGTACAGTTGATCTACGGTGTCTACAGGTTCAGCCTGACTGTTGACTGACAATATTTGGGGAGAAATTTGTTTCTTTACTAGATTTATATGACAATTCTTGTTATTTTTTTGTGAAATTATGATCCTTCAGAGGATGATGGTATCTATTTACATAGCATTTACATTCTATTAAGTACTAGAAACTAGAGATGATTTAAGTATATGAGAGGGTGAACATAGTTTGTATGTGGACAGTGTACTTTCTTATACAAAGGACTTGAACATGGATTGTAATTTCTGAGGGGGTGTTCTGGAACTAATTCCCAAAACATAACGAGGGATAACTGTATATAATTCTTTTCTCTTTTTCTTATGTTTGTCTTTGTCAGATCATACAGTCTACAGAAGAATTTGAAAAGTCTCTAAAGGAGATGAGATTTTTAAAAGGAGATACTACTGACTTGCTGAAATATGCTCGCAATATCAATTCTCATTTTGCTAATAAAAAGTGCCAGGATGTGATTGTGGCAGCTAGAAATCTAATGACCTCTGAAATTCACAACACTGTGAAGGTACTTGCGGTTCACTGTATCTTTTATGGGAAGCAGCTTAGTTTTGAGTCACATATAGTGAAGTAGGAAAGAGTGGTAGTTGCCAAGCTCTTGGAGACAAATGGTACTCGTCAAAGTCTTCCTGCTGTCTCCTCTTTTCTTTGAGTATTGAGTTTCAGATAAAATATGTACTGGAAAGCAACTGTATAAACTGAGGAAGTGTGTATAAACGCTATGGGTTGCTGTTGTCAAAAAGCAGATTATTCTTGTCATCATTACCTAAGGATGTATGTGTGTGGACTGTATTACCTGTAGAGAATGGTGTGTTGTGAGATGTTCTCTTGTTTCCATGGCACCTGCTTCCACACACATGCATGCCCATGTACATGCATGCACAAATAAAAACAAAGTAAATGTTTTCTTAAAGGTGTAAATAATTACTTGAAATGGGAGTGAACTTACATGAAAAACAGTTTACTGTTTGATTCTTGATAATTTTGAGCTTTTTTGTTTTATATCATATATACATATATATTTAAATTTTATGTATGTATAATATATAATATATTATAAAATATAATATATATACTATATAGCTTATTATAATAACATAAATATTTATATATATGGTATATATAAAATATATTTGGTAAATGCAAAGTGTTACAGAAACATACTAAACATTACTAAAACACAGACTAAGGCAATATAGTAATAGATTTTCCCAGCCATTTTTTCTGAGTTGCCTGAAATGGTATAGAGGGTATTGGATTTTACTTTCTTTTCCTTTTTTTGAGGCAGGATTTCATTGTGTAACCCTGGCTAGCGAAGAACTTACTATGTAGACCAGGGTGACCTCAGATTCAGAGATCTGTTTTCTCTGCCTCCTAAGTGCTGGGATTAAAGGTGGCTCCCATATTCAGCTCAGGTACTGGGCTTTTAATCCATTCTTCTGCATTCCTCATTTTCCTTGGAGCAGCCCATTATTGTGTCCCTTCCAGCAAAGTTTTTCCCTTTGAAGCACATCATATGTTGAAGGTATCAACATATTTTGAGACAACTTGGAGTTTTTATGAGAGCTGAGAATGATGAATTTTGCAGGTCTTTTCAGTTTCTCCAAATCTTTGCTTTTCCATTAACATAAAGAATCCCAGGGGCCTGAAGAGATGGCTCAGAGGTTAAGAGCACTGTTTGATCTTCCAGAGGTTCTGAGTTCAATTCCCAGCAACCACATGGTGGCTCAAAAACCATCTGTAATGAGATCTGGTGCCCTCTTCTGGCTTGCAGGTGTACATGCAGGCAGAACATTGTATACATAAATAAATCTTTTTTAAAAAAAGAATCCCACAGTGCATGAGATTGCTTATTTCTTCTGGTGTGCTATCAGTCAAGACCAGTCAGTCCCTAAATCAGGCCACTTGTGTGAAGGTCTTCTAGTCACCTTCTAGAGAAGGCCATGGCTCCATCAGCACAGAGCCTTGATTGTCTTTAGTCTTTGCTGTGTGCTTGAGTTTGCATTTTCCTGAAAACAGCCTTTTCTGTTGCTGTGTTTGAATTGTAGATTGGTCCTGATTGTAAGGAGACCTTACCAGACTTACCCAGTCTCGATGCCGATCCCAAGTTACAAGTCCAGAAGGTGTGCAAAGTACAACTCACCAATGCTGGGAACTTAGAGCCTGAGACGTCACTGGACCCCAGTCGTTTTCTTTACCCGCGTGCCGCATCAGCGAGGCTGTGAAGCAGCTAATGGAACTTGCTTATCAGACTTTACTCGAGGCAACAACAAGTAGTGACCAATGGTAACACAGACAGCTCCATCCCTGTCATTTCCGTACAGTGACACAGGTGTACAGTGTTAACACAGATGCTGGCTGGGCCTGTTGGCCCGAGTTCATAACACAGCACTTGGAAGGCTGAGGCAGGAGTGTGAGGTTGAAGCCAGCCTGGCCTACAAAGCAAGGTCTGAGCCAGCCTGAGTTACTAGTATCCAAGTCTGAAAGAAGAAACCAAGAAATAGATACATGTGTTGATGGATATGTAGGCTTATTTGTCATTAAAAATTGTTTTCACTTTTTACTAAGTGATACTTTCATTTTTGTCCAATTTCGGCTGTCTGTGATCAAAGGATGTTTCCTAAGAAAGCACAGGCAGAAGACCTAGAGCACTCCTTTGGAAGGGTTAATATTGAAAAGCGCATTGCTGGATAATTGTGGTAGTTGTATCACATGCGACAGCACCGCATGAGCCTGGGGAGCCAGAGGGACCTGTGAGTGTCCCCTTTCAACTCCATATAGCAGCAACCCGCCAGGGGAAGACTCAGTTTCCTTTGGAGGCAGAACAAACTGCAGATTTGGCTTCCCCCTTTCAAGATGGCTCTTTCTAATCTATAGTGTGTTCAGGGTACCTAAGGTCTATTCCCATCTCATATTGAATCTTTTTGTTTTGAAAGGCTCCTGTGGTCTTAGGAAGCAGCTCCTGTGGAAAGAATGGCAGGCTAGCCAGTTCATTGTAGAGCTGGCCTTACAAAAACCTTGAGTCTGTGTAGAGCTGTTCTTCGCCTTGAGAAAAGCCGTGGAGTTTAGACTTGAGTCCTCATTGGTTATTTCTGTGTGCAAATATTCTGTTTTATGTTGCTCTGGATAGAACACGTTTCTAAATACTGCCATAGCTACAGTTAGTCTATAAGTAGAAAGAAAGTGTGTATTTATTTTTATTAGTGTTTTATGCATGTTTATGTTCTTGATCATGCTATGGCACATGTGGAGGTCAGAGGACCACTTTGTGGTATCAGTTCTTTCTTCCACCTTTATGTGGGCTCTGGGGATCACCCTCGGGTTACCAGGTTTGTAAGAGAGCTGTTGTTTGCTGAGTCGTTCACTGACCCTCTAGAAAAGATTTGTTTCTTTATAAAGGATGAGTGTGCTCTTTTGGCAAGTTAAACATAGTTGACATTATTTCCTTGAATTAATATATTTTAAGGTTCAATTTGGAGTGTCGAGTTCCCTGTCCCACTCCTAAAACACACACACACACAGAGAGCCTTTTGAATGCATCTTAATAGTGATCTTTAGGTAGTTAAAGATCAGATTTAAAGGGCAAAGGATCTTGAGGGTTAGATTCTGTTCTCAAAAATGTTGCTTCGTCTCTTTGCATTGGGGAAGAAGGGGGAAAGGTGAAAGCTGACTCTGAAAGAGCCCGGTGAGTGCCTTTGTCGATGCCCTTTGCAGAATGCATCAGGAAACGGGTGACATTTGCTTGAGGCTTAACTCTGTCTGTCACTGGAAGGATACGTTGGGTGCTGGCAGAGCACAAATGGATAAGTGGAGAAGAGGCTTTGGGTTGAATGCTCCTGTCCTGAAGGTTGTTCATGTGTCCAGGTTTTAGAAAAGAAGTTCACTTTAGAGATCCTTGTTGAGTGTGTCTCCACTGAGGTCCACGGTGGTTTCCTGAAGTGACAAGGCGAGCGTTCCTGCAGTGGTGGTTCTTATCACATGGCCGTCGCTAACAGAATACCTGCTTCATGCTGGCTGCTTTCCCTGAGTGTTTGTTTTCCTTCCAGTGCTGTCCAGCTCTTCTACTCAGTGAGAAATATCTTCCATTTGTTCCACGATGTGGTGCCGACATACCACAAGTGAGTACCTCGTTTCTGTATACTCGGACCTCAAAAATGTTACGTCAGGCCCAACAGTGACTTTATATGCTCACCAAAGACAGTGATGAACGTTTACAGTAAAAGTACACCCAATTCAGCACTTTTAAAGGCTGTAGACGTTACTGTGCATGTACAGTAGGAAGGCAGTACACACTTAGGAACTCAAAAGAACTGCATCCAGATTTTCATGTCCAGGCATTTTCAGAGGCACTGTACCTTTCTTGGTTAGGAACTAAAAAAGTCCTCGTCCACTGATTCTGTTGCTGTGAAGAGACACCATGACTATGGCAGTAGTTTCAGATGTTATTGTCATGGAGAGAAGTATGGTGGCATTCACGGCAGACATGATGTGAAGAAGTTGAGAGTTTTACTTCCTGATTGACAGGAAGTAGAAGGAGGCTGTGTACTACACTGAGCATAGCTTGAGCAAGGAGCCCTCGAAGCCTGCCCTCCCAGCGGCACCCTTCCTCCAAGGCCACATCTCCTAATAGTGCCACTCCCTATGGCTAAGCATTCAAACCCATGCATCTGTGGGGGCCATGCCTGCTCACACTTCTCATAGGGTTTCATCTTCAACTGGGTAGACACTATTTTGTGTAGAAGAATTGAAGCAGTGAATTTCACTTCTAGGTTAAAAAATCATCTGTGGAGATTTCAAAAAGTAAAAATGCCTGGTTTCATTCTCAAAGGTTGTGATTAATCTGTTTGGGGAAAAATTCTAAATATCTTTACATTTTAAAATTTTCCATGTGATTCTGATCTGTAGTCAACTTCAAAGGACTTGTATGGGATAAATTCTAATCTGATTTCAGTGTTTGATTATATAAATGAAATGGGAATTCAGAAAGGGGAAAGTGAACCAGTATTTTTCCTGGCTAAATTTTAAGGGCAGAATGTACAATTTACTGTGTTTCCTGTGCCAGAAGTAATACATCCACAGTTTATTTTCTTGGCTTTTGTTTTTGGTTAGTCATTGGGATTTGTGTATGTGTGTGTGTGTGTGTCTGTGTGTCTGTGTGTCTGTGTGTGTGTCCTTGTGCAAATGCCCACAGAGGTCAGAAGTTGGATTCCCCTGGAGCTGGAATTACAGGTGGTTGTGAGCCACCTGATTTGGAGACTGGGGACCAAACTCAGGCCCTGTACAAGAACAGCAAGCATTCCTGGTTGCTGAGACCTTGCCACCCTCCACTGGGACAGTTTGCTGGCTGAGACCAGGCTGCCAGGGCTCACTGCATGAGATTGAGAGAGAACATGTTTGGTTGTGATCAGCACTTATGAGGTAGACAGCGGGGAAAGCAAGCCAAGGCTGCCACCTTAGAGCACAGATGACTTTCCAGAAAGCTCCACTTGAGTAACAGGTGGTTTCCTTTTTTGCCTTTCCTCTTGGCTTAGGGAGAACCTTCAGAAGCTCCCTCAGTTGGCTGCCATTCACCATAACAACTGCATGTATATTGCTCACCACTTGCTGACCCTCGGTCATCAGTTCAGATTGCGTCTTGCCCCATTCTTTGCGATGGCACGACCACCTTTGTGGACCTTGTACCTGGCTTCAGAAGACTTGGTAACTGATGCTTCACACTTGGGGAAATGTGGTGTTTATAGCCTAGTATCTTTGTAGTTTAATAGCCGAGGTGGTTAAGAACTAGCGATGTATTAGATGTGTTAGACTGTGGGAGGTCTTCTGATTTATTAGTTTCCAGTTCTGTAAAATGGATGTCATCTTTGTGTAAACATTTTTTCATAACAGGATTTTGTGGTATGTTGGCATGCCATACTTTATTACCGGTATGCATTGACACCACCAAGTCACTTGTGACAGGAGAGAGGCACATTTGTATGGTAAATCGATATTTATTATGAGAATACCTGAGAAAAGTTGAGAATCTGTATGTTCACCTAGATGTTCTCCTTCAGTGGTGCAGACATTGGAGCAGAAGCTGCTTTTTCTGTAGAAGTGATTTCTCATAGCTGTCTCATATCCTAGGCAAACTGTTGAGAAAGGTTTATCTATTATGCTGTGTTGGGATCAGAGGGACTGGCTAAGTAGATTCAGAATTATTATATACAACAAGCACATTTAGTGACTTTTTAAAATTTGGTTGTTCTCATACAGGCCAAGCAGCTGACAGTCTTATGCTCAGCTCTCTCATCCTGGTTTTGCAATGTCTGATTCAACAGGTTTACACTTTTTTGTTTTCCCTCTGTAGGGACGGAGTGTTTTTTGGCCCAGATGCGGGCACAGAAAGGAGAACTTCTGGAAAGATTATCAAGTGCTAGGAGCTTTGCAAACATGGATGACGAAGAGAATTATTCTGCAGCGAGCAAGGCAGTGAGGCAGGTAGGAGGCTGTTGTAGCCACTGAGGTGCTTAGAGGTCCCTCACCCCACTAGTAAGTCCATCAGTTGAATCCTGTGCTCCCTGTTAGAAAGTCTAGATGCTGTTACAACCGTGTGTAAGGTCTTTTTTCTATTCAACCAAGACATCTTTCCATTGACTCAATATTAACTCATTGTATGTGAAAAAATTTAAATGTAGATTTTCTTCTCTACTCCTGTCTTAAGTGAGTCCCCTCCCCCCCACCTCATTGGTGTGTATTCATTTTATATGGACTGGGTTTTATAAAGACATTTGCATATAAATATTAATAGAGCGTTTACCTCTGCCCCTTTCCTTTTTTTTGCCTTTCATGTCAAGTACTAAGACCCTTTGTCCCCTTTTGCTCCACTCTCATGCCATGTGTGCATACATATTACGGTCTGTGTAAAATCTTGGAACCACAAATGAACAAAGTGTCCGCTGAGACTGACTTAATTTGCTTACAGTGATCCTTTCCAGCTGTGTATGTTTTCTTGCAAATGACATGACTTCAGTCTTTGTGGCTGAGCAGTGTTCCATTGTGTACACACCATGTTTAGTTCTCTCCCCCTCTGCTGATTTACCTCCTCACTGTGGTGCTCCCTCCTCAGGGCAAGTCTGCTTTTCTTCTCTCAAGGATAGCACAGAGGTTAAACATTCAAGAGCCACAGCGTCCCTGTTACCTCAATTCTAGATCACTGCTTTCTCCCATTTTCTCACATAAGATGACGAGTGTGAATTGTAGCCGTCTCCTTCTCCAGGTGCTGCACCAGCTAAAGAGACTTGGGATTGTGTGGCAGGATGTCCTGCCAGTGAGCATCTACTGCAAGGCTATGGGGACCTTGCTAAACACAGCGATTGCTGAGATGATGAGCAGGATCACTGCTCTAGAGGTGAGGGCTGATACACACTTGAAATGCCAGTGCTGTCCCACCCGACACCTTATGAAGAAGGTGACATTGCAGCCTTGTTTCAGTGGCACACATGCTGCAAGAGATTGGCCATTTCGTGTCTTCCTCATTCACTTGGTTTGGTTGGTTGGTTCCAGGGTTGTTTAAATTGTTTTGCTGGGAACTTGTTCATCTCTTTTACACCTAGATAAGAAAGTAGGGTTGTGGGACTTTTAGTCTAGCATCTAAATTAGGAATGGGGACATTGGAAACTGGGCAGTGGTCCCAAGACATATTACTTAGTATGAAGTCATTTGTTCTGCAGATGAGCCAAGTAATTTAATTTAGCAATGTGAGCACAGTCTGTGCAGGTACCACTTTGCCAATACACTGTGCAGTTGAGTGGACTGTAGGTGATACTATGAGGAAAATTGCTTGGACGTGGCTAGCTGATCCTTCAAAGCAAAGGTCAACCACGCCCTTACTTGTGGTAGCACAGTCCTTCATAGCAGCTGTGTGTAGCACATTGTGCTGAGGACACAGGCTCCTGTGCAGAGCCTGTGCTGCCATTGGCTAACACACAGCTTATGTCATTCTAGCTTCAGAAGGGTTTTTAGAGAGCTGATTGGATCTAGTGACTTGTAAGATGTGCTACATACATTACTGGGAAAAACCTCTGACCTGCCCTGTCCTTTGGGTCAGTTCTATTCTGTTAATATTCCCTTTGTGCTAACCTAGGACATCTCGACTGAAGATGGTGATAGATTGTATTCCCTGTGCAAAACAGTGATGGATGAAGGGCCACAAGTGTTTGCACCACTGTCTGATGAAAACAAAAACAAGAAATACCAAGAAGAGGTTCCGGTCTATGTATCCAAATGGATGCCTTTCAAAGAACTCATGATAATGCTACAAGCTAGCTTGCAGGAAATTGGAGATCGGTGCGTATGTGTTTTCTATAGAGGCCCATTTTGTACACATGGTCACAAAAGAGCATTGAGACCAGTCGCAGTTGCTCCTTCCCTCTAATGCTCGTGCACGCATGTGCATGAGTGTGTTGTGTGTGTGTGTGTGTGTGTCTGTCTGTCTGTCTTGTAGGTTATTGAACCCACAGTCATGTGCATGCCCTCTACTACTGAGTCACATCTCTGGCCCTTCTGTTTCTTAAAATTATTCAGGCAAGAATTTCATATTCCACTGCAGAGGTTGAGGCCTTTTAGTAGTCTTTCATAGGGCAGATCTCATGACCACTTTCTCATATTTAATGACAAAAGAATTTTCATTCATACTGTTTTGATAGAAAATGTGGTTTTGGCATGCAGTATAGATGCTCTGGTGATTTCTAATTATAAGTTCATCCTTCTTACACCTGGATGATGCATTTTAGGAATAATGAGATCCCCCCAGTACTGCAGTTGCATTAAAAAGGGGACGGGAATGGGGGAAGAGGGTTGTGAGGGTAGGACTGGGAGGAGAGGAGGAAAGGGGGCTGGGGTCAGGACATAAGGTGAATAGATAAATTAGTAAATTAATGGAAAAAGAAAAAGAGGGCTGGTGAGGTGGCTCAGTGGTTAAGAGTACTGACTGCTCTTCTGGAGGTCATGAGTTCAAATCCCAGCAACCACAGGGTGGCTCACAACCATCCATAATGAGATCTGATGCCTTCTTATGGGGTGTCTGAAGACAGCTACAGTGTACTTACATATAATAAATAAATAAAAAATCTTATGGGTTGGGGCGAGAGGGAGAAGGGAAGGGGAAAAAAGAAAAAAGAAAAATAGAAAAAGAAAAAAGAGTGAGTGATTGCTAAATCTTAAGTATTTAGCATGCAATCATTTTTTGAATGACTAGCTCTTTTCTCTGTGGGGAGTGCAGTAGTTAGGATGATGGTTCTCAGCCTGTGGGTCAACTCCTTGGGGCTTAGCCAACCCTTTCACAGGTCGCATATCAGATCCTATTTACACTAGGATTCATAACAGTAGCAAGAGTACAGTTAGGAAAGTAGCAACTGACAGCTTTGTGGCTGGGGCTCAGCACAGCATGAGGGACTCTAAGAGGGTCGTAGCGTTAGGAGGGTTGAGAGCCCTGGTGTTGGAGCCTAAGCACCATGCCCCTCCGAAGGACCTTTTGTGGTTTTCCACATTAGGTCTTATTGTATACTCTAGGAATTGTTGTGGACACCAGGCTGGCCTTGAATTTTAAACAGTCCTGTTTCCGCCTTCCAAGTGCTTGAATTGCAGGTGTGAGTCACCATATGTGGCTCTGTTTTTTTGTTCTTTTCTTTTTTAAGATTTACTTATTTTATGTGTATGGGAATTTTGTGTGCATGTATGTACACTACATGTGTGTCTGGTGCCCATAGATACCGGAAGAGTATGTCTGATCCTTGGACTGGAATTACAGATAGTTGTGGGCTGCCATGTAGGTTCTGGGAATTGAACCCTGGTCCTCTGAAAGAGCAGCTAGTGCTCAGTGCTCTTTACTCCACTCTCTGGCTGCGCTGGTGCCAGATACAGCCATGAGCAGCAATAGCTAAAGAAGAATGGGCCTCACAGGATTTATTTAATTCTGCATAAGTGTTTGGATCAAGTAAAACAATTTGAAGTCTGGCTTCTACTAGACATAATAGGAAATAGAACCTGTCTTGTTTTGCAGGTGGGCAGATGGAAAAGGGCCCCTGGCAACTGCATTCCCTTCCAGCGAAGTAAAAGCTTTAATTCGTGCCTTGTTCCAGAACACAGAAAGAAGAGCGGCTGCCCTTGCTAAGATTAAATAGCTCGTCCTTGGAGAAAGCCGCTCTTGACTCTGGGTTCCTCCTTTGGTGTAATTATTTCCTTCAAAACGTCTCGGAATTACTCATTGGTTTTGGTGAACCAATATATCATGGAAGTGTGACTTCACAGAAGGACATCCTGGCCTGGACGAAGGTTTTCTGAACTGGACATTAAGATGATCAAGTTAAGCAAAGCGCTGGGTTCGTCGACTGTTGCTGCTGTCCCTTGTCACGTGTGAATCTGCTCCGCAGTGTGATTTGTTCCCAGGCCTTCTTGAGAGTTGTATACTCTATAATTTTAGACCCTGGCTTTGGACATTCCAAAGTTAGGGTTCAGAATTTGTAAAATACTTTTCTTTTTGAGGGGCGGTGGGTATTAGGGGCAAATTACTTGGTCTTACAAGAATTAGGGAAACCTCTTATAATATTTCTTTCCAGTAAATAATGCTTTTCAGAGTTGAGAGTGAGTGTATTTAATAACATGGGCTATGGCAAAAGAGATCAAAACCTAGGTTTCTCTTTAAAGATTTATTTATTTTATGTATATAAGTACACTGTCACTGTTTTCAGACACACCAGAAGAGGGATTCGGATCCCATTACAGATGGTTGTGAGCCATCATGTGGTTGCTGGGAATTGAACTCAGGACTTCTGGAAGAGAATCAGTGCTCTTAAATGCTGAGCTGTCTCTCCAGTCCCCCAAACCTAGTTTTCTTCCATGCTTTTTCTTTTACTGTGTCCCTCACTGAGGTCTCACCGACATGCCCTTTGAGCTAGAGTTTGGTTCTTGTCGTTCAGGCTGACTTTGTGTTCTCCATCTTCCCTTGGCTTCCCAAGTAGAAGCATGTCCCACCATGACTGCTCATTGACTTTATTCATAAGACTGCCTCGTGTCACTGAGAAGTTTCTGGCATGTTTTGCTATTGTGACTAAATTCTATTTTCTTGGAACGATCCCTCTCTCCCTGTCCCCATTCTGAAGTTACCATGATTTCCATCAAACGTCAAACGTTCTACATTGCCAGAATTCCTTTGGAATGTTATGTGGGTGAAATCTTGCACTAGGCTGTAGTCTGTAGTCCTTCAGTTGGTACGCATAGGTGATTTTTTTATTTGCCTGTATATGTGTGTGGTTTGTGTGTGTTCACGTGAACGTGTGGCAGTCAGAGGTTGCTGTTAGGCGTCTTCCTCCATTGCTGTCTACCCTGTGTTTTGAGGCAGAGCTTGCATGTTTGGCTAGTCTAGCTAGTCAGCTTATTCTGAAGATCCCCTGTCTTATCTTCTTAGTGCTATCATTACAGGTGAGTCACCTCAGTGGCTTGGCATTTATGTGGGTAGGATGGATCCACCTTCCTTTCCCCACACTTGCATACAAGTGCTTACCCGTTGAGCCATCTCTCCAGTCCCAACACAAAGTTTTCAGCTTAACTTTGTGTGTTGGGATCTTTGTGATCGTTGGAGGTGCATACTATGATATATTATCCCAGGGAGTGCTCTAGTTTGTGTCCTGTCCCCTTTCAAAATGGAGGCCGGGCAGGATGAGCTTCATGTGCTTCCAGGCAAGGGCTCCCCGAGGGGCCTGCAGTAGGCCGGCCTGCAGCTTCAGTCTGCAGTATCCTGATCCCTGGATCCCTGGACTATAGGAGACCTGGTTTTCCTCCTGTCTTTTGTGTTTCTGTTTTTACCCTTTCCTTCTTAGTTCTGATTTAATCCTTTTAATCAAATCATTCTGTTTGCTTAGTCTTTCTGATCATAGAGCTAAAATTTTTTTTTAAAAAAGTATTTTCTTGAGCATTCATTTGAGCTAATGACAGCAATCTGTACTCTGCATGTTCTCCTATGAGAGGACAGAGAAAAATGGTCTGAGCCGACTATGGTGGTTTGCCGTTGGCTCTGTTTGAGAACAGAGAAGCGGGCTTATTTAAGAGAGAAGGAAGGGGCTATTGGACAGGTGGGGAAGTACTGTTGCTGAGAATTCACAACTTGAGGTGCCATTCTTCTCTCGGTAATTGAGAGAAGGAGCTAAGGGAGGGAACTGAAATCAATACATTGTGGGACTATTACAAAACAGATTTCTTTTGTTCATGGAGGCCCTTCGTGCTGTTTGACGAGACGGCAGTTTGGAGGTGGGAGGGATCTCAGCACTGAAAACCAGTCTTCCTCACTCCTTTCTCAGTTAAATATAAAACCTCAGCTGGAGTTTCTGGGTTGTGTAAGCTCAGCCTTGGAGGATGATTTTCCCCTGGTGAGCAGTCTGTAAACCAGGCCAGGGCAAGCACACCAGCCGTCCCGGTCAGTGTCAGTGATAGCTGTCCAGTAGGCGTTGTATGTTGCTTAGAGATAAATCATCTGGTCGGACACGTGGGAACTGTGGCCTAGGGGCTCATACTCAGTCTTCGAAGATACATGTGATTGGGAGCATCGGTTGGCCTGGGTGGAGAAACTTAGAAAGCACGTCCACTGGGGCAGCGAGGGGGCTGGGAAGCATTCGTTGAGAGGATCTGTGTCCGAGTGGGAGGACCCTGTTTCTTAAGAACAACCAGGAAGTGTGCAGATGACCTTGAGAAACGAAGTCCTTGAAAGATCTCCCCAGTTCATCCCAGACAGGAAATTGTTCAAAAGGTAAGTGCAAATAGTGAAAATCAGTGAGCTGCTTCCTGTTGCTACATGGATCATGAATTCCTAGCTGAACCCCACGGTCCTTGGTAAGAAAGGATTTCTCTGAAATGGAGACCCTCCAGATGGCGCTGTTTCCTCAGGCCTGAGCATCTCAAGGCTCCCAGCTGGTGAAATGGGGAACCGGAAACTGGAGAACCTGTCTGCTTTCTCCTGAATTAGCATTTTGGCCTTGGTCAGCTCTAGAAAGGTCATCTAGACTCTGAACAGCACTTACGCTATAAACTATTAGCTCACTTGTGAGTAAATCCAAAGGAATTTGATTACTGATATTACTGAAGATGAGATCTATAATTCCCTTCCCATGCTTGCAAATACTTACTAACTGAGGATTTTTTTGGCGGATGGGTATTCGATTTTGGAGTTCCCGAGTTTTGCCGCTGCCTTTGCAAGTATTGAAACGCACACAGACAAAATACTTTCGTGGTTATAAAAAATAATCTGAAATATGTAGTTTGTTCATGCTGTATAGTTGGGTTTGTGCAATGGATAAATGAAAGTGTGCATGGGGTGACAGGTAGCTGGAAACACGGGGAGGAAGTCTACTGTACGTTGGTACAATGTTACTTGGTTTCTGCCTTGGCTTCTATGCTCACGCTTCCCATTCACCAATCAGGTTGTGAACATTCGTTATGGTTTTCTCTAAATATTTTTTAGAAAATAATAAAGCCCTAGTTTTGAGGAAATTTAGAATTACAATTTGGATCAATTCTTTTATTGGGGGAAATTTGGTTATGAATTTTGTGAGATCACAAGTTATGATAATCAGAATTTAACATTGGCTACTGTAATCACATTATGAAGTTAAGAAGGGCAGTAACTGATGAGCTATCTCTGAGCAATTTAACCCTTTAGAAATCAGTCTCCTAGCGGGCAGTGGTGGACGCCTTTATCCAGCACTTGGGAGGCAAGCAGGTGGATTTCGAGTTCGATGGCACCTGGTCTACAGAGTGAGTTCCAGGACAGCAAGGCTACACAGAGAAACCTGTCTCGAAAAACAAAAAAAAAAAAAGAAATCAGGCATCCTAGTTTGTTTAGTTAAAGAGTGGGTAGAAAGGTCTTTGCTACACCTAATATTGAAGAAGAGGTTGGTGGCAAAGCTAGTGGGATGTACTATATACTATGGACCCAACTTTGTATTTATTAGGTAGCAGATATTGTTATAAGTGTTGTATGAAACTCCAGAACAAAACCGTCCTGCCCTCTGGTAATTCAAATTCTAGTGGAAAAGATAGAAGTGGTAAACCAGGTTGATTAAAGATGGTGCTGCAAGAGATGAAAATGCCTATGCATGTAGGACCGTGAGGGTCAGTCTTGGCTCTACACTGGATGGAGATCCTGCCCTGGAGAAGTAAGTGAGCCCAGTGCATCCCAGAGGGAAGAGTAGGGCGAGCAGAGGTAGCAGAAGACACACAAGACAGTATAGGGCCCACTGGCCATTGTAGGCATCTGAGTGGTTTTCTTTTTACTCCAGTCAGTCTCCTGTTTAATGGCTTCCAAGAAACTTGAAGAAATCCACTAAAAATAGCACCTTTGTCAGTCACCTAACTTCAACAGTTACGGCATGCCTAGCCCTCTGCCATCTGTAATGTTCCTTCCTCTGTCCTTGCAAACACTGGAACATGGAAGCAAATGCACATAGTACATTTTAAACTTGAGGTTCATTCCATTTGCTAGTTTTGTTTCCCATGAAGCTTTCTCTTTTGCTCACCACAGTTCCTGAGAACTGCCTGCATCCCTCTTTCCCTCAGTTCTCCTGGCGGTCCCTCTTCTACTGCACTTCACCCTGGAGCACTGGCTGTTAAAGCTGAAAGCAATTGACAGCTGACTCACATCCTGGCTTCCTTAGCAGTTTACTTCAGCTAACCTAATCCTATGGTTTAGAGTGTTCAAACACTTTAAAAGAAAAAAAGACTTACTGAATTACAGGAGAGAACTTGTCTTTGAAACACAGACTTCACTGGGATACCCAGAAAACATGGCTGCCCAGCTAGGACAGTGCTTTCTGAAATCTGGTATTCAATTTTAAGACAAAGCAATGGCTTCCCAAAAGTTGTCTGGATGGCATATTGGCAAAGGAGTGCCCTACCTGGTTCCAGTCTCCTCTTCCATTCTCCGCTTTGTGCAAGTTTCTTTGATCGCCCACTAGCATTTCTCATTGGCAGGGAAACCTGCATTTACACTTGATAATGATGCTGTATATGTATCAAATATGTCACTAACTTTGTTACAAATTACATTTCATTACCATTCTACTGCTAAGTATATAGTCTCTTTAGACTACGATATCTGTATATTGTTTAAAAGATGAGAGCTCAGCAGTGGTGGTGCACGCCTTTAATCCCAGCACCCCAGAAGCAGAGGCAGGTAGATATCTGAGTTTGAGGCTAGCCTAGTTCCAGGACACCAAGGGCTATACAGAGGGACCCTGTCTCAAACAAACAAACAAACAAACAAACAAACAAACAGATTAGGAACTTTGCTTACCAGTGTTTTGAGGCTGGGTTTCATTGTCTAAGCCTAGCTGGCCTGGATCTCACAGATCCACCGGCCTCTGCCTTCATAGGCCACCACACCTGGTACCAACTACTTTGTAATCTGCTCTTTTGTAAAATTGACTTCAATTGCCTTGGACTGAAGTCACAGTACATCTTTTATCAAAGTCTTTGAAAATTAGGGCACTCAGTCATCTCAAGGACTACGTAATGGTTTTTGGATTACATCTGCAACTTCTGTTATTTCTAAGTCCCAGGAGATGGGATTCATTTGGGTCTAGAATCATGAACTCATTTGAAACTCAGGTTTTCTTTTCCTATCTTTTCAATGATCTTAGACTTTGTATTCCCTTTAACCACGTTTGTTCTGTTATTTCCAAGTTGAAGATAATTCTCTTTGATAGGGAGTCTGGAAGCAAAATAGCTGAATTGCCGATGTCTGTTATTTTTAAAATATCACATAAACGCTAAGCATAGCCTGGCCCTATTTCTTTTTCTTTCACTGATCTTTGACACACACACCCTTAATAGAAATAGTTTTTTTAGAAATAAGCTTGAGCATAACTAGACTTTTATCTTCCCAGCACTGTTCTTACATATCGAGGCCACTCTTACGATTTTTGCATACTAATGGCCTTTTGTAGAATTCACTGTTGGCTCCCGTCTGTAGCAACACTACTATTTTTATTATATTATGTTTTGTAAGGTCAGGTGTTTCCTTTTCTTTGGTCTTCTTAAAAGGGCCTTGCTATGTAGCCCAGGCTGGCCTCAGTCTTGTTGTGGCTATGTTCCTGCCTCAGGCTCCTAAGTGATGGGGTATAGGCATATGCTTACCACGTTCAGTTTTATCAGGGTAGCTTAGATGGAATAGGCAGGTGATTAAAACAATTGATTTGTCATGTTTCTCTGTAAATAGGGATGTGTCATATGATTGGGTTTTGTAGTTAGTGGGGGACAGTTATTTTTTGTTGTTGTTATTTTAAGGAATAAGCATTTTATTTTTTTTTTATTTTTAAATATAATAGGCAAAAACATTTGCAAACCTATTAGCAGGGTTTTGCAGTGTCTACATGGTCATGTGTCAGAGTGGGCAGATGGGTAATGGAAGGAAGTCAGGCCCTGCATCTGAGAGCACCCTTCTCCTTGGCCCTGGTCTGGCAGGACGAATGAAGAAGAGTGATTTCTGAGCATAACACTTCTGTCAGAGCCATGTGGCAAGGTAGGATAAGTTCAGCATGGCAGACGGGGCTCAGAGCAGAAGCATCCATGTGGTGAACAAAATCTTACGGGGAGGCTGCGTCGGCCTCAGAACATCAGATCGTTATTTTACGAAAGGAACTAATGCATCAGAATTTGCAGTGGACCCTGCACCTGCATGCTAAAGAACCAGAGATCTCTGCAGGAGCAAGGACTGTATTCATATTTAGTCCTAAGACATCTCGGTGAGGTAGCTATTGCCATTTTTGTCTTATGATGAGAGTCCAGAGCACAGAGGTGAAGTGTTTGATGGAAGATTCACAGGACATGTGATATCAAGCTCCAGACCCAGGTGTGTTTGCTTCTATAACTGATGCCTTTTTTTGTTCTGGAAGAGTCTGCCTCACACACAGGTTTCTCTGCTTTTCATGTCTCCAGATATATTAGCTTAGTAGGCTTGATAATTAAATAGTAATGAAATGCCACAGACTGGACGACTTAAAAACAGAAAAGGAAAAGAGAGCTGGGGTGCAAGTTCCAGGCAAGTCAAGTCTACATAGACTGCTGTCTCATACACACACACACACACACACACACACACACCATACCTCTACCCCTAATAAACCTGTGTAAAAATCACACAACCCAGTTATATTTATAAGCTGTACAGCTAGATTGGGCAGATCTATCACTACACTGATTCCTTCCCCAGCTATGAGATTCCTTGCTATTTGTGGCTTTTCCAGGCCACGTGGTTCTGCCCCATCTTCCTTCCTCCTCCTCTTCCTCTATCTTCCCTTCCTCCACTCTCTAAAACCTCCAGCTTCCACTGTCCAATCACAGGCTCTAGCCTTTATTTGACCAGTTAGAATGCCCAGAGCTCCAGAAGCTGCAAGTCCAAAGTTAAGATGCTCACAAGTTTGGCTCTTCCCAAAGGCTCATAGACGGCCTTGTCCTGTATCTTCACATGGTCTTCTTTCTCACTGTGTAGACTTGGCTGGCCTGGAACTTGCATGAAGGTGCCTGCCTCTGTCTCCCAAGTACTGGATTAAAAACATGTGCCATAGTCACCACAGCTGTCCAAATGTCCCGTACTTATAAATCTCATCGGCTTAGAGTCCTTTTTCAAAACTTGATTACTTCTGCAAAGACCTCATCTCCAAATTAAGGTCCCATTTTGAGGGAATGAGGACTTCTGGTGTGCCAGGACAAATGGAGGCAAAGGACTTGGTGAGTGTGACACTGTAAGTGGTGGGGGCACAGTTCCACTCCCAACGCCTCACAGCTCTCCAGCTCACACAGCTGTGCTTTAGACGACACTGTTCACGTGCTTCTCTCTTCCTCGTGCCCCTTATCGTGTGTCCATTTTATTTAATCTGTTAGTGAACAGCTGTGACTACCGTCACCTTCAAAGCAGGCCTGCTCACTGGAGTGAGCTCCAGGTCAATAAAGCATTCAGTGGACTCTAATTTAATTAGCTGAGTTGCTGGGACAGCTGCTCCATAACTGACTCATGGACCTGGCAGTTACAGGGGACAAGGCTAGCAGGGCACACTTCAGACATCCCTGAAACAGCCCCAGACCCTGGGAACTCTGCTTCTGATCTGACAAGAGAGCAAGCCTGAAGGAGCACTGGGAGTCTCTGTCCTGAGTGTGCATTTTTGAAAGTAAAGGGTCCTAGATGACAAGGGAAGCCCTGCAGTTTCAGTCTCCTCTCCACACGTCAGTTTAGCTCTCTTATATTGTAGAAAGTCTTTAAAACTCTGCACCACAAAGCCTCCATGTTCTTTTGGTTGGGTTTTTCCTCTCTACCCACTCAAGTGAGCATGACTTCCAAGCAGTCATTTGTCCTAGATCAGCTTTTACACGCAGGAACATTGACTGACTCTACCTTTACATTTGTGGATCTTCTCGTTGCTGTGGCTTTCAGCCCCGAGCTGTCAGACAGAGCTCTCTGGATTTGCACTCAGGACACCGGGCTGCACATTTACACTTGTCCTTTACTGCTCAGCGTTAACCTGGCAAATCATTTAGTCTCTGTACTCTCAGTGTGGTCAGCAAACAAAGAAAGTCTGGCTTGCCTTCCTTCTCAGGATGGCTTATTGTGTGTGTGTGTGTGTGTGTTGTGTTTTGGAATACTTGTGTGTTAGCATGGTTGTAGTGACCAGATGGCAACTCCACGTGGTGTTCCTCAGGTCTCCTCCTCCTTTTTGTTTTCTTTTGAGACAGGGCCTCTCATTGTCCTGGGACTTAACAAGTAGGCTCCCTTGGCTGGGCAATGAGCTCCAGGGATTCACTTGTGTGCATTTCTCCGGTTCTGGGATTCCAAGCATTTCCCATCTTTCCCATCTTTTTTATTTATTTTATTTTTTAAAATATGGATCCTATGGGATTGAACTCAGGTCAACAGATGGAGCTCTGTCTCATCCTTTAAGGACAGTTTTGAACACTGGGTAAAGTTTAAAGGACCTGTCTCTACAAAGGCTAATGGAACACACAAAGGAGACTAGGAACTTAACCTGTGTTGCATCACACACTCGCATCACACAACACACACACACACACACACACACAACAAACACTATTGGCATTATTGATGAAAACAGTCTTGGAGAGTAAAGCAAAGATGTGGGGTATCAGAGAAGGCGGCCCGTGAGCAGAGTGATTTATTTTTCCAAGTCACAGGGGTTTCACTCTCACGTTAGTCACTAAGCGGTGATGGAAGGCTTCAGACTGCATTTACTGACCCAGAGCAGATGTTACGGAAGTTGCTTTTAATTAACCACATGATTAATATTTTTGTTGCTTCTTTGGGATTTAATTAAAATAGAAGGAAAATGCTCCATGTGTCTGATACTGGCGCCACAGACTGCCTCTGTGGGGGAGGGAACTGTTCACTACGTCTTCAGCTGAGCTTATTTTGCGTGTCTTCACATGGAAAGCTGAATAATTCTCAAAGTGAATGGCCCCCATTCCTTTCCTATCCTTTCTAGAATTACAGCAGTTCTCCCTCCCTCCCCTTCTTCTACAAATGGCTTTTAAACAAACTGCTTTACAGAACAAGGAGGTATGAGGAAGGCATTTTAATTTGTAGTGGGTAAATTATAAACTTCATATTTTATCTCAGAGCCTGAGAAACAGTCCAGAGACAATGAATAGTTCTTTGTAGGCTTAGAAACCATTTCCTAGAATACAGCTTGGGACTTTTTGTTGTTGTTGTTGGTTTTTTTTTTTGGTCTGGGTATTTCAATAAGGACGGCCTTGTGCTCTGGCTGCTCCTGGTCTTGCGTAGGGAGAAGACAGCTGTTCTTCTGACATTCCTTCTCTTGCTGCCGCTGTGGTGGCTGGCACAGGAGGATGGAAGGGGCTAATTTTCCCCTCAATTGGAGACTATGATGTGTCATTACTGAGCAAAGTGCCACGGATGAATATCTATATACAAACAGAAGCCACTAATTCTGGATTTAAGGCATTAGAAGTGCAGTGTGTGATGTTTTGAGAGTTGAACCGTATCTTGAAGCATCAGTTTAAAAAACTATGAGGAAAGGACTGTGCAGTCTGAGAGCACAAGACCAAATAAAGGTCAGGCATGGGGGTGCGCCATCTACCTGGCTATTCTGGGGTTTTGTCATAGGATATACAGTATGGGGAAGACCACACAAACTCAAAATAATTGGTCTGGGATTGGATCATGAAGTTCATTGGATGATTAGCCTGAAGAATTTAAGTTTATGCTGCTAACAAAGGGAAGCCAGAGAAGTTCAGAGGAGAAGCAGAGTATCAAGTCTGAACTTGGTTTAGAAAGAAACCCTGGTGGCTACCTGGAAGACATTGGTGTAGAAGAGAAAGGGCCTTGGGAGATGGTTTAGGAGACCCAAGGTAATGTGATGAGTATTGATTTCCAACTTGAAGGATCACAGGAGATAAACCCCTGGGCATGTTTGTAAGGAGTTTCTAGATTGAGTTGGTTTTTAATTTTAAAAATTTTATTTATTTTTATTTTATGTGTAGTGGTGTTTGGCCTGCACATATGTCTGTGTGAGGGTGTCAGACCCCTGGAATGGGAGTTACAGGCAAGTTGTGAGCTGCCATGTGAGTCCTGGGAATTGAACCAGGTCGTCTGGAAGAGCAACTACTTAACCACTAAGCCATCTCTCCAGCCTCTCGATTGAGTTTATTGAGGTGGGAGGAGACAGAACAGAATATCTTGAGTGTGTATGCTGATTGACTGACACGATGTATCTCACTGAGTACTTGGCTAAGATTATGTGCCGAGGTGATGATGGTGAAAAGAACAGGCCTCCATTCTTGAAAATACACAGTTGGCTCAGGATCCAGATACACATTAATTTCCCCAAGTACCGGGAGGTGGGTGTGCTCCGCATAGTCCTGAGACACTGAGAAACATTTAATTTGATCTTAAGGGATGGTGGCAGGCTGATCATGTCTCTGATTAGAAATGCTTACTCTTCCTTGGGAGACCAAGACAGATGTTTAGCATGGCTCTGGAGCTTCGCTTGGTTTATCCCATGTGCTCCTCCAGCCTCTGTATCTACCATCTCCTCTCTCCCTAACTCTATCTTCTTTCAGTTCTTTGGAGGTTCCACCTCTCTAGCCACAGGAATTTGACTGTGGCCTTTGCCTGGAGCATGCTTTTACCATCCCAGACCCTCTCTCGGCTTCCTTGAGGAAGTCTTCCCTGCATCTTCAGACTTGGTCATGTCAGTGGCCCAGGCATTCATCAGCATCTTGCGTCTCTCTTTTTAGCCCTCTTTCAGTCAGGACTTGCATGTTGTGGGTACAGCTTTACTGCTGGAGATCTTGTGCCTGGCTTTGTTCACCACTGTATAGTCAGTATTTACACTAATGCCTAGTGTGCTCATTGTATTTCATCAATAAATATGATCGATTCAAATAGTCAAAGGGAGAAAGGCATTCAGGAATAGAGGAATAGGGAAGCATGGTCCTGCGGCTTCTTCTGGGGTTATTCAAGGAGAAACAAATGGCTGGTTTATGGGACAAGGTTAAAAGTAGGGGCAAAAGATGAATCTTTGTGACAGACAAGGGCATCTTCTTTTGAACATTGGAGAATGTATGTAAATGGCAAGCTTACCCAAGCTAGGTTATGAGTCCTTGAGAACAGATTATGCCTTGACTGATCCTATAATGTGTCTGGGACAGTGTTTGGTAAAACTCCCAAAACACCTGCTTAGTGGATGAAGAGTGCGTGAATGCACACCAGGCTATGTCAGCCATGAGGATTCATGGAAGATGAATACATTTAAACTTGCTCTTGGCAACATTTGCTTTGGCAGCAAGGCATGAAAGAGAGGCATCCATCTTTATTTTATATTGGTAGATTTGCTTTTTAATTTTTTAATTACATTATTTTGTGTATATGTCTTGTGTGTTTGTGCATGCGTGCCTGTGTGTGTGTGTGTTGTATGTGTGTGTGCATTTGTACAGGTCAGAATTGACTCATGTCAGAGTCTGACCTCTTCCACCACATAGGTCTCAGTGCTGGAGATTGAACTCAGGTCATCACATTTCGTGGCAGGAGTCTTTACCCACTGAGCCATCTCTTTGGCCTGACAGATTTTCTTTAAGGGAAAGATGGTCCAGGCTGATGATGAAAACTAGAAGCAGAAGATCAGTAGGCGGTTGTTATGGTGATCCCGGTGAAGATGCTCACGGGTGGGTCTAGCATAGCTGTGGGGTGACTAGCATAGCTTGGGCCTGGACAAGGGGGCAGAGATACTGCCTAACTGAGGTGGCCCAAAGTTTTTTTCCCCCCACCCCCAATGGGACTTTTGGAAGCAGAGGACACCCTTGAGGGAGAAAAGACTGAGTGGGAGTCACATTCAGGTCTCTCAGAGCCCTTCTGAGGAAACTACTTGCCCTCCCCACTTAATTGAGCACTCCTTTCTTGTAGGATAAACAAAGCAGAATATAATGTTCAGAATGCAGCATACTCACAAAGGAGCAGCTGATTACCGCACGGAACCACCTGAGTTTTCTTCCTAAGTACATTTTTATCCATTTCTTTAAGTCAAAGCAGGGAAGGTGGCAGCATCACTCTGGGTCTCCACTGCCTGTTTGCACACAGTCATTCTGTGGAATGAATTAACTAGTTCCAGCATTTCCCCAGTTTTTACTAATTAAAGCTTTTCTTTCATGAGACCGGGAATCATTCCTTTCTTTGTAAGAAAACTTCTCTCCAGACGTCTGGAGGGAAAGAGATGTGTGTTTGAGCTTCATCAGGTTGTGTGGTGGAGGTAGAGGTGTGGTGGGTTGTACGAACCACAGCGGGATTCCCATACTGAGCTTAGAAGGGGTGGGGTAATTGTATGAGGAGACCGAGGTACTATGGATGCAGCAGGCCCTGTTGAAGTAGAGGCTGGATGAGAATGAGGGATGTGTTGCCGACAGAGATTAACCCGTCACAATCTTCATCATGAAGAAAGAAACCATACATCGTCAAGCCTGCATCCCTCAGGATCATACTGTCTCACCAACATCACCCGGAAAACCAGTCTTCCTCTCTCCATCCGAGAGAACGAGCACAGTGAGGTGGAGACGTGTTGATTCCATGAGGAGCTGATATGATGGAGGGAGCTGTCTAATATGCCTGAAATCCACAGACCAGGCAGTCAGGACACAAGGTGACAGCTTGCCTTGAATCCACAGTCAAGGAAGGAGAGGTGGCGAACACTGCGAGTCCATGGGTGCTGACCAGTGTCTCCAGGTGGGGTTCCTTCCTTCTGAGCCTGGTTGTGGGTGAATATATGACTCATGCAGTATTTGCATGGGTTGGCATGGGGAACGGTTCTGGACAGGAAATCCGGAGGCCCGGGCTCGTATGCTACTGTTGGTAGCCTCTATTTATCCCTCTGAAAGGTGAGAGCTTGGATTTAGTATTTTCATTCTTTATAAACCCAAGAATTCCATATGAATTAGAACTTGATACTTCTATTTGGGTGAAAGGGAAGGACTTCATGCTATTTTTTGGGTACCAGGGACCATCTGGAGGAGTTGAAAAGGGCCCTTGATGCTTTTGACACTAGTAACTGAAGGAGGAAAAGAACATCATTCTAAGAGCTATGAGTGGAGGTTCATGTGTAGAAATAGGCCTGCGGACCTGAGCAGTCATCAGTGGGAGCAGGGCCAGGACTTGGCTGAGGCCCTGTCAGCATCACCAGGGTAGAAGCACAGGTTCTGTCCTTCATTCAGAAGGTTGTGTGTTAGGTGGTTTCAGGTAGAGCACATCATTTGTCATTCTTCGGGGATTCAAATGCTCGTCCGCTGCTGGGTAGTGTCTCCTTCACTTTTATTTCTAGGCTCATTCTTGCTTCAACCTAGAGAGAAGCATTCTCCTAGTGTGGGAAACAGCCAGGGGGGGAACCAGACGGTTCCTGATCTACGTAGAAGGGATGGTAGAAAGTCCATTCGAGTCAGCACTGTTGAGACTCAGTAGTGCTTCTTAGCAGACTGCAGGATTACAATTTTATGGTTTCCTCATGGTTGGTGGAGCATGTAATTCTGGAGCAATGAATGGGGTGGTGGGGGGTGGGGGTGTCCGAGTAAGTACTGACCACATCAGGTCCTCTTGACTTACTCTCTCATCATTCTGACCAATGACCTTCCAGATGGAGTCTATTCTTTTGGCTTGAAGTTTGTGTGTGTGTGTGCTTGTGTGTGTTTGTGTATTGTCCACATATGCATGCTGATAGACCCAAGGTCTAATGCGTGCTAGGTAAGCACCAAACACTAGCTATAGTCCTCTTTTTTTACTTTTATTTTGGAATAGGGTCTCTCTATGTTGCTTAGGCTGGCATTGAATTCACTCTGTAGCCCAGGTTGGCCTTGAAGTTGTTGTTTCTCCTGTCTCAGTCTCCATGTATATCTGAGACCACCTGTGAGCCATCGGACCTGTTGTATGAGATGACTCAGTGGGTAAGGCACTTGCCAAGCAAGCTTGGTGACTTGAATTTGTTTGATACGTTTAACCCATGTAAAAGTGGAAGGAGAGAACCGACTCCACAAAGTTGTCCTCTGCCATTTAAATTATATATATATATAGTAATATTATTATAGATGAAGATAGATAGATAGAGAGAGAGAGAGAGACAGGCAGAGGCAGAGACATAGAGACAGAGAGACAGATTTCCCATGCCTTGTACCACGGATGGACATTTGTGGGATTTATTTAAGTAATAGCTTGTTAATGACACAACTTTTTCTTCCTCCATTCCTGCTGCTGTTTCATGGAGCTAAAATGACTAAGAAGTTAGTTGAGATGACATATGCTCAGAAACATCAGGCTGAAAGCACAGAGCCAGGGCCCCTGTCCTGAAGGTCTGTGTTTCAAAGGCTTTAGTTGCATACTGGAGATGATGTTTTAACAATAGTCTCCTTATTTGATTCCAGCTCTCACCATTAGAGGAAGGCACCCTTTGCTGATCATAGCGTGTGAGAAAAGACCAAACCAGATAGCCTCATCTTTCTTGGAGGATCTGTGTGTGTGTGTGTGTGTGTGTGATGTGGTGTGTGTGTAGCCAAGACTAGAGTAATGACAGCATTCAAGCAGATATAGTTTGCTCTGGAAAGTTTAGGAGTAGACCTGCTTTACTCTACTTTTCTGTGTGCATCCATTGTCCTATGCAGCCAGATGTCCCTTATAACACAATGGATGTAGCACTCCAAACATACTAACTTTCCCAGAGCCTGTTCTGTCAGAGCCTGGCTTCTGAGCTGTTCCTTCAGGACTTGGTTAGTTGTGCCACCCTTTAGAGTCAAGTACAGGAACCTTTACTATGGACTGGTCTCAGGGTCAGGGTCAATGCAGTCACCTCACACCATGTCTTAGTATGACATTGTTGAACTCAGGGCTGCTACCCCAACCCCACCTTTCCTATATCACCTCTCAGGTTGTTCCAACTAGTGTATGTGTGTGTGTGTTGGGTTGAAATGTATTTATTTCTGCCATGCTCTAACCTATCTCTGGATGGATTAAGAGTTTCTTTAATTTATGTGAATATTTTGTCTGCATGTATGTGTATGTTTACCATGTGAATACAGTGCCCATAGGGCTAGAAGAGGGCAGCAAATCCCCTGGAACAGTTGTGAGATGCCACATGGGTGCTGGGAACCAAACCCAGGTCCTCTAGAAGAACATTCAGGACTCTTAAACACTGAGCCATCTCTCTAGCTCTGTACTTTGTTTTAAACATGATTTTGGAGTCTTCACTGACTTCCATTTACTTTCCTTACAGAGGTTACTAATTAGACCATCGATAGCAATTGCTGTGAAATATCATTATTAGAATCCAAGGTTTTCTAGGCAGGATGGTACATCCCTGTAGTCCTAATACTTAGGAGGCAGATGCAGGAAGATCACAAGTTTGAGGCCAGACTTGGCTAGAACTGAGACCCAGTTTCAACATTCCCATTTTCTCTCACAAACACAAACACAAGGTGTTTATTAATATAAAAAATGATATTATAGAGTGCCAAGTGGCAATAGACATGAACAGAGCTTGAGGCTGGCTTGCAGAGGATGCTGCCTATTAAAGGTTCATGTAAAAATGACATGAATTCTTTCTTCTAAGTACACAAGCCATCCATCCTCAGCCTTCTTGAAGATGAAGCCATATGGAAAGGCAGAAGAAGACGGAATGGGACAAGAACTAAGTTTCCAGACTCAAAGAGGAGAAAACAGGAGCCTGAGCCAACCCACAATGACAGATGATGTCAAGGTAAAGATGGCTGATGTCCTGGTCACTTGCAGTCAGAGTGAGCTGGTCCACAGTTTGATTAGAACAAACTTTTTGGTTTTTTGAGATAGGCTCTCTCTTGAATTTATAAAGATCCACCTGCCTCTGCCTTCCCGAGTGCTGGGATTAAAGGCATGCACCACCATATCCAGCCACTCTTTTGTTTTTTAATTGAGAATTTTATGCATGTACATAATGTGTTTTAATTAAATATATCACACATTTCCTCTCATTCATTTTACCCTCTACCCTCCTGCTTTCCTCTCTCAACTTCATCTCTCTTTCTTAAAACAGAGTTGTAAATGCTGCTTTTATTTCCTCAGATGAAGTGAAGAGATGAGAGCCTTATCCAAGCTATATAAACATACAGCTTGGGCCGAGGCTGGAGTATTTCCTTTTCTGTTCTAACTATCCTAGGCCTAGGTCTGACAGCTTCTAGCCTCTGGACAATCTAATCTTCCAAGCTGACTGATTCAATCTAGGTTTTCCCAACTTCTGCCTGAATTGCTGTGCCTGGCCTCATGCTAACTTTGGTAATATATTCTAATCTTCTGGCTCCTTCTCATTCTCTGGTTCATTCTGTCTTCCTCTCTCTGAGACCTGTCTCTGTAGAACTGTCCTGGTAAAACTGCCATAATATATAATATACACCACATCTACTGCCTATTCTTCTCCTCTCTCTTCTCTTCTGCTTTTTTTTTTTTTTTTTTTTTTCGAGACAGGTTCTCTGTAGCGGCTGTCTGAAAACTCACTTTAACACTGCCTCAACCGAAATCCTGCCCTCCTCCCAAGTCTTTAACCTCTCTGTTCTTTTAAAAATATTTATTATTTATTTTATGTATGTGAGTACACTGTAGCTGTCTTCAGACACACCAGAAAAGGGCATCAGATCCCATTACAGATGGTTGTGAGCTACCATGTGGTTGCTGGGAATTGAACTCAGACTACAGAAGAGTATATCCACTGAGCCATCTCTCCAGCCTCTCTCTCCTCTTCTTAAGTAGCCTTTCTCTGCTGCTGTTCTCATGTTAGTTGGGTATATCCTATCTCTGACTCATTCTGTCAAATCTTTCTCTGATTCATCATTTTGTCTGCTCCTCAATTAGATGTCACTTTCAAACATAGCTGTTTCCTTCTACAAACTAACCTCACTTTTATTGTTAGGTGTGTACTATAGGTAAGTCTGTGTTACAGCCAGTTCATACTGTAATCCAGGGTGTGTCTGCATTCCAGCCAGATCATATCTTTGTGATCCCTTGCCAGAGAAATCATGTTGCTGGATTAAAATTTCTCTACACTATTTAGTGCTGCCTGTATGTGTATTGGTATAGGACCGTCTACTGGAACATGAGTAGACTTTCAGGGGCTCAATTCATGAAGAAAATTTACTTTTCTTTCTCCAGTAGCATCTGCCATGAGTCTCTCTCATTGTCTGTTCTGGGATTTTGGCTAGCTTGATCTTTGTGCATACAGTTATAGCCAGTGTGAGTTCACATGTGTAACAGGCTAAGTTCTTTTAGCTCTCCCTTTATCTATTATCTTTTATCCATCTACTTGTTGCTAGAAAGGCTTTTTATATGTCTTCCTTGGGGACCTTCAAGCCCATATCTGAAGGGAGTAGATCCTTTTACTGAGTTGCAGGGTGTTTTCCCATGTCTGAGTTTGTCAGGGACCGTTCTAGTGATTGATGCCCCCCTCATATATGTGTCTTATTTCTAATTTCCTCAAGGACTCATACTTTGTTGTTGGAAACTGGATTTAATTTTTATCTTATTTATCATTTTTTAAAAAAAGATTTGATTTATTTTTAATTCTGTGTATGTGTCTGTGTGTGGATCTGAAGAGGCCAGAAGAGGGTGTTGGATCCACTGAAGCTGGGATTATGGGTGGTTGTGGTTACATGAGTGTATTGTAAGCTAAACTCAGGTCCTTGGAAGGGCATTATGTGCTCCTAACTGTTTCACTATCTCCCCGGCAGTCTTAGTTAGAGTTTTATGCTGTGAAGAGACACCATGACCAGCAAGTCTTATAAAGAAAAATATTTAGTTGAGGCTGGCTTATAAGTTCAGAGGTTTAGTCCATTATCATCATTGAGGGAAGCGTGGTGGCTCACAGACAGACCTGTGCTAGAGAAGCAACTGTGAATTCTACATCTGGATTGGCAGGCAACAGGAAGAGAGAGCAACACTGAGCTTGACTTGAGCTTTTGAAACCTTGGAGCCCACTCCCAGTAACACACTTCCTCCAATAAGGCGCACCCACTCCAGTAAGGCCACACCCACTCCAACAAGGCCATACCCATCGCCACCAACTAAGGCCACACCCACTCCAACAAGGCCACACCCACTCTAACAAGGAAGGCCACATGTCCTAATCCTTTCAAATAGTGCCACTCCCTATGAGCATATGGGGGCCATTTTCATTCAAACTGCCACACCAACTTCAAAAACTGGATTTCACCTGATATGCCACAGGAACTCTGAAGTCTTCTCTGTCATTAGACTTTGTTCTTGCTGTTGCTTGTTTGGTGAGTGACTTTTCAGATCTAGTTTTATAAGGCTGAATTTTCTGTCACTAAAGTCTGTGTTTAGTGTTCAGCTAATGATTGATCGGACAGAGACTTTCTTGGTTCTCGGAACCAGGAAGTATCCTAGTTTCTGCAGAGGTGTCTGGAGTATTTCAGGAAGTTACAGTTCCACTCAGGAAGTTCCATTCCTGCTTGTGCAGAGTCTGAGGGTCACCAGAGTAAGAGCTCAAAAGCTTCCTTATGCCATCCTTTTCTGGACAGGTGCACACGTCTCAGCACCTTATATGGCTTTCTGGAGTCCTGGAATGCATTAGAGCTCTTCCATGTCCTAGAAGCATCTCATCCCCAGATTCTTCATTGAGAGCTTTAATATAGTTTATTGTGATCAGCTGTTGTCCACTACCTCAGACAGCCAGAAGCTCTAACACCTGCCCCTCCCCCATGCCTTTAAGTGAAAAACAACAACAGCAAAAAATGATTGAAACAGGTCAAGCTCCAAGTTAGATCAGGTGAAGGCAGCGCAGCAAATGCTTTCTGCCAGAGACCCATCAGGCAGGTCAAATAAGCTCTCTGAGAAAGTTGTTTAGGGCTACAAGCCTGTGTTTTCCCTCCTTGTGGCCGTACATTGTGTCTGTGGGATATTGGTCCTTAAGGCTACCACAGAGCTGAGGTGAGGGGGGGATGGGATTCCAGCCAGTTAAAATGCAAAACACTCGCTGAGCAGTGGATCTTTTGAATAAAACCTTCCAGATTGCTACAAGTCTCCAGGACTTTGCAAGACTTGATTCTAACTATTTTTCTCCTGGTTGTCTCATTGCATTTGTGGAGAAGAGAATTTTCTCTTTCAGTTCCACAGACATCACCTGGGACTATTTGAAATACCCTTTTCTATAGTTGCCTCTCTCTCTCTCTCTCTCTCTCTCTCTCTCTCTCTCTCTCTCTTTCTCTCAACTTGGTCCAAATGTTTCCTCTTTTGAGAAGTCTTCTCTGGGCTCTCTTCGCAGATGAATCAACTCTTCCCCTCTTCTCCTATACTACTGTGTTACTGTAATTTCACTTTTCAATGTTATTTCTATTGGTTCCTAGCCTAGCCTTTGGGTCAGATAAATAAGCCTGTGACTTATTTAACCGCCATACCCAGGCTCATGCATGACACACAGTAGGTGGTCGACTTCGTAGGCTAAAGATACTAAGTATTCTAGAAGACTCTAGGCTCTAGTGTCCTCAGCGCCTAGCTAGGGAGTCTCATCTCTGGCCACCAGTTCTCTCCTCTGTGTCTCTAAGTCATGTAGGATCTCTGTCTTCATCATTGTGTGTGGGTTCAGTAAGTGTATGAGGAAAAGAAGTGAGAGATAACAGTATGATTGGCTGGGTGAAACTCAACAGTAATAATGGTGGGGTCGGCAAGAAGTTAGGGAGATGAGAGAGGAGGCAGAGTCCCAAACAAGCAACTCACAACTTCCAGTGACAACATTTCAGGGGGTGATCCTCAAACTGCTTGTCTCTACTCAGCTAAAATGAGCTAGGCAGATGTGGTGAGCACAGCCTTTGATCCCAACCCTGAGGAGGTAGAGGCAGGTGGAGCTCTATGAGTTCAAGACTGGCCTGGTTTATGTAAAGAGTGGCAAGTTATTTAAAACTATAGCTCTCAGAAAAGCCAGGAAAAAAGAGAACCGGAAGAGCAGCTGGGGCCCTAAGCTGGCCACAACGCTAGAGGGAAACTAATGGTAGTCAATACGAAATTAGCGAGAGCCTTTATGGCCCAAGTTAGCAAAGCCTAAGTGGAAAATACAGGCAAGAATACAGGTAAGGGCTGGAGAGATGGCTTAGCAGTTCAGAATACTTCCTGTGCTTGCAGAGGACCCCAGTTCAGTTCCCAGCACTCACACTTCAGGGCTCACAATCGCCTATAACTCCAGCTCAAAGGATCTGACGCCCTCTTCTGGCCATTAACGGCACCTTCATACACTAGCATTTACTCACACAGACACATATGTGGGCATAAACCTTGAAAAGAATACAGTTAGCTAGCTTCTTTCTCAAATATTAATCCTAATTTTAAGTCACTCAAAATAGCTTTTAGCTTGCTGTAGAGTTAAAAGCAAGAGTAATAAATTCAGCTAATTTTTACTGCCTTGGCTGGCTCAAGGAAATGGAACACAGGCTCAGAGCATTCAGGGGAAATGTTGTCTTCATGGTTATGTCAATAAACGTTATCAGCAAAGGCTCAAGAATGTCAGTGATCTCTTCTTTTCCCAGTCTGCCAGCTAGCTTCAGCATTTCCTGTAAGGCGTGCTGTGCTGTCTTTTCCCTAAACTCCAACTTCTTAGCTCCTTGAATGTTCCTTTTCGGTCTTCTTTTAGCTGACTGGGGAAGGTGCTCTAGGGTTAGGGTCATCTACTACAAGAACCATCTCTTCCCTTCAGTTCTCTGGCAACCATAATATCACTAATATAAGCTAGTGATACTAGTAAAAAAGTTTTCTCTTCAACATCTCATTTAGTGTGAACCTCAACCCTGCGACTTCTCCCTTCACAGGGAGGCTGAGTGGGAGAACTGTATTCCAGAGAGATTTGACTCTAAAGCCTGTGCCATCGAACTGACGCATCTGAGGGATCCATGGACGTCAGACTGGAGGAGAGGAGACCACTCTAATGCCTGCTTCTCCTTTAAAGAAACATGGCTCCAGGTGTGTCCAGCTCCAGTCTGGGATCAGCTGCGTTATCTTGAACTTTGAAACAAGATAGCACCAATGGCCACTGGATCCCAGGGGAGAACTGGGTGAGGAGGCCTCACGTTCTAGCAATCAGGTGAAAGGTGCACCACGGCTGAGAGAGGGGTAACAAAGATACCTCATAGTCATCTGTCAGCCCCTACCTGGTGACAGCCTGAGACTGCTGGAAAGGCCAGCTTCAGAGACATTTCCACACATGATAATATCACTCTTTAGTGCAGCCCTGTCAGCAAGAAGGGGGAATTATGCTAGTATACACGAGGCATAATTTTTTGGCACAAGAGACTTGGTTGCTAAGCAACAGTAGCCTGCCCCACCTCCCTATTTTCAGTTTCCAAGCCTCTAGATAGCAGATAGCAGGGGCTGGGGCTGCCAGGCCCAGCCCAGCCTTGCTCCGATTCTACAACAAGGGGCCTATTCATGGGCCCTGAGCATAGTTCATTGTCTCTCTGGTACATGTCTATGTGTGTAGGGGTGGGAGACAAGGGGAGGGGCTATGTGTGAGCCAGGGAGACTTCATCCTCCAACCATGCTGGCTGGGCTGTTGAATCAATCCTGACATGAGGACAGGAGCCGCGCCCTGCCCAGCAGACCTTACTGCCTTACATCAGGGCAACTGACTCACATGGTAAGGCCGTGCGCTGCCATCCCTCCATCCCTGCTCACCCTCCACCCCCGGGATGCAAGGTTGTTAAAAGAGCCTCTTCTGGCAGCTCCAGGGCAGGAATTGCATCCTAGCCCGGGCTGTGGAGCTCAGATTCTCTCCAGAGACTGCCTTTCTCTTGCCATCGCTACTCTAGGCTGATACAGCCGTTTGCACATGGCTGTACCGAGCAAAGCATTAAAATGGACTCCTACTTAGTACAGTAAAGGGATGGCTTTCCATCGAAGGCCCGTATTTTCAGGCTATAGCCTGAGTTTGGGCAGGTTGTATTTTGAGGCGGGGCAGTGTGTAAGACAAGGTGGATTAGTTGAGAGGCTGGGCTTGAAGTCTAGTGTCTCGAATATTAAAACAAGAGGAAAGCCTGGGTGTGCCATGGAATTGTTTCTATAATGGGCTTTCTGATTGGACAGAACATCCACTCGAGAGTAACTACATCCCCAGAAAAAAACCACATATGCCTATGGCCACTTCTCTGGTTTTCCCAAGCCTGCTGTCCTTGGTTCTCATCTCTGGCACAGATGGAGTATGTGTGTTAGGACACACACTGGGAGCTATGTTCTTCAGAAGTATGGCTGGCCCCTGGTGGGAGACCCAGTCCCACCTTGGCTAGGAATGGTGTAGGGGAAGTGGGCTAGTGTCTCACTTTGTAGGAAGGGGTTGGGTTGCTGCCCTCTAGTGCTACCTAAACTGGCACAGGGACTAGTTGGTAGGCTAGTGAATCCACGTTTGGACAGTTTAGGGGGCTGTGCTGGATGAGGCTGACAGGTTTTCTTACCTTAAATGAATGGTGAAGAAAGCCAGTTTAGCAGGCTGCAGAGGCAGGATGGAGATGGTCCGTCGAACACCTGGAGATCACGCCTAAGATAACATTGCTTTGGGTCAATGGTTTAGGCTTTGCCACCACTTGGGGTAATCCTATGTTAAGAGGGAAAGGTGATCTATAGATAGGAATTGAAACAGTTTGTCGTGTGTGTGTGTGTGTGTGTGTGTGTGTGTGTGCAAGCACACACAAGTGGATTTCCTAGGATGACTCCAGGTGTCATTCCTTGATTCTTCTCTTCTCTTTTCCTTCCTTGGTTCCTTAGTTCCTTGACTCCATTCTTTTATTCTCTCCCTCCCTCCCTCCCTCCCTCTCTCCCTCCCTCCCTCCCTCCCTCTTTCCCTCTCTTTTCTTTCCTTCCATTTTCCTTCCTTCCTTCCTTCCTTCCTTTCTTTCCTTCCTTCCTTCTTTCTTCTTCCTTCTTTCTTTTTTTTTTTTTTTGGCATCTCTTACTGGTTTCTTACTGGTTTGGCTAGGCCAGCCATCAAACCCCAGAGATCTACCTGTGCTACCAGGTCCTAGGTTTACATAGGTTCTAGGGATAGAATTTTAGCCCTCAATGATTTCATGGGAGCCCTTTACTGACTGAGTTGTCTTCCAGACCTCCCTCTCTCTTTCTCTCCTCTCCCTCCCTCTCTTCCTCCCTCTTCCTCTCTCTCCCTCCCTCTCCCTCTCTCTCTTCCTTTTTCTTTTTTATTTATGTATACGAGTACTCTATTTGCATGTATGCCTGCATGACAAAAGATAGCATCAGATCCATTACAGATGGTTGTGAGCCACCATGTGGTTGCTGGGAATTGAACTCAGGACCTCTGAATAACAGCCAGTGTGCTTAACCTCTGAGGCATCTTTTCAGCCCCAATTTATTTTTAAGTCCTTCCTTTTGTTTTTGTTTTGTGGGTCTTCTGTTTCACCTCTGGAGTGTTGTGATTTCAGGCATATCCCATCATACCTAGCTAGAGTCTAGGTTTGAGATATTATACTTATTCTATCGGATTACAAATTCCTTGAGGAAAGATTTACAGCCTACATGTATTTCTTACAGGTATTATTATACTTAGCATGTAGCTTCTGTTTTATAATGTATAAATCCCATTGAACTACATTATTTTTCTTACTCCCCTTTTTATCCCTCCTCCCCCCTACCTCCTTCCTACTTTCCTCTCTCCCTCCCTTCCTTTCTTCTTTCTCCTTCCTTACTTCTATGCCTTTTTGTGCCAGTCCTTGGTATACATAGACCAGTGCAGAAAGAAAGAGAAAGGTGTGAGGCCCATATAAGTCAATAGTAAGTTTTCTTTAGTTAAGGACATTCTCTGAAGAAATGACCTCCACACTCAGCGGGAGACAGCTATGGTGGGGCAGGAGCAGCAGACGCAAACCTGTAGCATGAGAGTGCCTAAAGGTGCTGAGGAATGGCACAGTGCTATGGAGAGAGCTGGTGCAGGCAGCAAGGATGGAGGGATGAAGAAGGCAAGATCCCCAAAGCCTCGGAGCTAGGACGTGAGGCTCAGCTTGATGCTGAGGCTAAAGATGCACTGGATACTTTAAAGATTGGCCCACCATCTTTATAATCGCATCTTAGAAGGATTACTCTGGTTTACAGCATGGGGAATATTGGCCAGGCCAGTGACCTAATCCCTTCCTGAAGGCTGGACTGACCACCCTTTACCAACTGCAACTACAGGACACTAGGGTGGGAGTTTAATCTCAAGGAGATAGGAGTTATCACTCTTATTTTATGAATGATAAACGAATTGAAGTTTGGAGTGGTGGTCTGAGTTATTTAAGTTCACAGGATAGAATGTAAGACCAGTTATGAACTTTTCAGTGTTATAATTATATTATTTCATTGCTCATCATGGGTCAGGAGTTTCAGGTGTACATGTGAACTTTTCTTTCTTACTACTCCATCTTTGCTTCATAAATATCTTTTGCCTGGACCACACGATGCCTGACAGAAATATATCAGCTCAAGCCCCACTCACCCAAGAGGACCCTGCCTTAGAGACTGCCCCGTGTAGAAGCCTTCCTTGATCTTGTTGGAGAAAAATCACCTCTTAATCTTTGAATGCCATTGGTGCTTTTAGTTGAGCTGTTTGTGGTCATTTGACACGTACTGTGACTTGTGTTTGGGACAAGACTGAGAATTCTTTGAGGAATTCTAGTCCCTGATGGTTTATCCTGAATTACTTATTATGTCTTCTATGATGGTTTATGAACCTTGGCCAAATACTTTTGGGGAATGATTGGCATGTGCGTGTGTGTGCTTGTGTGCATGTGTACTTGTGTGTGTGTGCTGTGTGTGATGTGTGCTTGTGTGTGTGCATATGTGCTTGTGTGTGTACACATGCGTGTGTGTGCATGTGTGCACGTGTGAGTGTGCATGTGTGTGCATGTGTGTGCTTGAGTGTGTGCGTGCGGTGTGTGCTTGTGTGCATGTGTGCATGTGTGCTTGTGTGGTGCACATGCATGTGCATGTGTGTATGTGCATGTGTGTGCATGTACATGTATGTGTGTGTGTGTGGCATATGTGTGTATTCATACTCTTTTTCTGAGATAGGAAGGATGGAGATGGTAGAGTGGGACATTGGCAGGCTCAGGGGTGACCTTTTGGATCTCCCAGGAGGTAGGAAGAGAGCATGGTTAATGAAGAACACAGGCTCTGCGGTGGAGCAAGCCTGGATTCCAGTTTTCTCCTTGCTATTGCAGTCATGTGAGAGTGAAGTGAATAGGGTTAGGAGCTCCAGGAGAGCAGGAAGGGCTGGGATAGGCATCTCCATACTGAATAGAGACTTACAGATAGCTTTGGGGGCAGGGCTGAGATTAGACACTGGAGTTTGGTAAGAGCTTGGTCTTCTCTTGGCAGCCCTGGTGTGCGGCTGCTGAGTCTCCAACTGCTGTTTCTCCAGAGTCCAACATTGATGACCAAAGCCTAATGGATATCCGGTGCAGAGAAGAGGGTGCTGGACCTGGGATCTTCAGAACAGTGTTGGGAGACCAGCGGCAACCCAGTAAGTCACAGTGGATTGGCTACTAGGGAGGGACAGGATGGGATAAGGATGCTCTTCCTCCATCCCTTATGCTCTTCTTGGGTCAGTGTGAGGATGAGGGACATCTCATTCTTTATCCCCCACTTGCTGTTTCCCACTTAAAGACTGAGTGGGGTCTGAGCTCTGTCCCTTGAGGGCAGGCTCCTGTTGGAACCTCAAGGTTGAGTAAAGCTTGCTGGCAGGAAGAGACAACCCAGACAGCTCTCTGCTTCCTTCATAGTCTCTCAGTCCCAATGCTGGTGCTGCCTGCAACGTGGCTGTGTAATACTAGGAGCCCTGGGGCTGCTGGCTGGAGCGGTGTTGCTTCATGGCTCTTAGGTCAGTGCTGGGCCCTTCTGTCTGAAGAGGGGAGGAGGACAGGAGCTGGGGGAAGCTTGGAGACAGAAGCAGGCGCTGAACAAGCACTATATGGAGATGGACAAGCCTGTCCATCATCTGCTGTGTCACAGCCAGCCAGGGAAGGGGTGACCCATGGAATGGAGGGATTTCAGGATCATAGAGGGAACAGCTTGGTCCTACAGTCCAGTCGCTGTGTGGATGGTTCATAGTTTTAGTCAGGTTTCTCCCTCCCCCTATGTAGAAATTGTTCTTAGTAGAGACAGACAGACAAATAGAAACACAGGATAGTCTGACAGGCAGTCCTGTGCCCCTCTTACTGATTGCTTGGGGTCTGTCTATAGGCAATGTGAGTGATTTAGGGGCAGGGCCTACCCTTACTGCAGTACTGACTTGCTAGGCACGTCGAGCCTTTCTGGGGAACTTTCCTCCCCACTCCCAGTCTCTCTGTGACTTTCTCTGCACTTTCTTAAAGTATTGTATCTATGGCCGGCTGCGTCTCCATCCATCTCTGGGACATTGCAGGAGGAGGAGATGACTTTGAGCTGTCCAGGAGTGAGCAGTGAGGAAGAGCTCCTTCCATCTCTTCCTAAAACAGGTGGGCCACGTCCTCAAAGCTACAGGAGCCAGCTTTACTCCTAGATCAAGTCCCTTTGTAGCTTCAGGACTGAAACGAAGGACCAGCAGTTTGCGATCACCCATCTGTCTCTTCCTCTACGGGGATGGGCGTTGTGACAAGGTCCCTGAGGCAGCACTGAACTTGGATTTAGGGTTTGCAGGCTTCCCGGAGGAGTAGCCTGATCTTTAGTTGAGGTGTGGTTAGGGACCAGGCCAGTAGAGAGATGGAAGCTTGACATTTTGGGGTAGTGTGAGCTAGCAATGCGGGGGAAGAGGATCTAGGGTGGGGGTGGCAGTATGTGAACAACAGGGCCACCAGAACATCTGGGGACATCATGCCATATTGTCTCCTGGCTGTCTCCACTGTCTATTCTTCCAAATAAGAGTTGGGGTTCACACAGTACAACGCTGTCCAAAGGCTGGATGTTGGAAAGAGTGATATAAGTTAGATCAAACCTGGGGTTTTCTTATTTTTTGCTAGACGCATAACCTTGGATACATTATTTCTTTGAGTTTCTATTTCTTTCTATGCACAATGAACATGAAAAGTATTTACTGCATGCAGTTGTAATAATAAGCATGCAAATATATAAGAGAAGCTTAGTTGTGAGCCTTTGTATCTGTCATCTGGCTTGCCATAACAAAGCTCTACAGATGGGCAGGGGGTGTGCATTTATTTTCTCACAGACTGGATGCTAGATGCCAGCTACAAAGAGACGGCAGCTTGGTTCCTGGTGAGGGCTGTCTTCCTGGCTCCTCACAGTATCCTTCTACAGAATCTTCTGTTTGCTGGGAGGTCGGGAGGGAAAGAATGAATGAGATGATGTCTTCTATGAGGACACTGGCCCACTTGGGCCAGCACCCCATGACCTCATTTCATCTTTAAGTGTCTAATGTATCCAAGCTGGCCTCTAACTCAGTATTCAGGCCAAAGATGGGCTTGAATGCAGGCTCCTTCTGCCTCTACCTCTAGAGTGTAGGGATGACAGGCACGCTCCACCACACCCAGCACCGGGAACCAAACCCAGGGCTATGTGCACGCTAAGAAAGCATTCTGTCAATGAAGCCTGTAGAACAAGGCCCTTAGTTTAATCTTAATTACTGTCTTTAAGTCTCTGTCTCCAAACACAGTTAACTGAGGGAAGGAGAGAGAGAGTGGGAGGGAGGAGAGAGAAAGAGAAAGAGAAGAGGGGAAGGAGGGAGACAGAATCTGTAACAACACAGAGGAAAAAGCAGTTTATAAATATTAACTATTATTGTCATGATATTTGAATTCAGGAGACGTGGCTTATGTCCTGGATCCAATCCTGTTGATCTTATGGTCTTAGACAAGTTGCCTTTACCTTTGTGCCTCGAGATCCCCTCTGTTGAGGGAGTAACTGCATTCTTGAAGGGTGTTGTGGTTAAGAGTGTGGCAGAACACCCTTGTTTTTTACTTTGTGAGTGTGTGTGTGCTCATGTAGTGCACATCTGCCACTGAATGAGTAGGGGGGTCAGAGGACAATTTGAGTCTCTCTTTCTATCACGTGGGCTGTGGGGGTTCAGTCAAGCTTCATGACGAGCGCCTTTGTCATCTCACTTGCCTCAGACACCTTTTAAAGCACATGGTCAAAACACAGAATGAAATATCTACAAAAAGGTAGTTTTTGTTTTCAGAACTGACCAGGTACTCAGGGGAGCAGGGAAGCTGACCTGGGGTGATCCACGTGTCCAGCTCCTCTTGCTTGGGTAGCGGAGGGTTTTCACATGGGGGTTTTAGTATCTTTCAGAATAAATGGCGAGGATCTTCTGCTTGAAGTGCAAGTAAGGGCTCGGCCAGACTGGCTCCTGGTCTGCCACGAGGCTGGAACCCTGCCCTGGGCATGCGCATCTGTCAGAGTCTTGGGCATTTCAGGTAACAGCCAGATTTGGAGGATTGGATGGCTTTGGCGGGACTGGAGTTGGGAATATATCTTTAGAAGTCGTTTTCATGCTCTGGCCCATTCACAATGCTGCTCGTCTGTCTCATGCACAGTGTGTTTCTGATCCCTGACCTCGCTCATGCTACAATTTGAAGCTGACTTCCTCCTGTTTTCTCTTCCTCTGCCCAGGCTCACTCAACACAAGGCAGTGAATCTGTCTGACATCAAGCTCAACAGATACCAGGAGTTTGCTCAGCTCTTGGCTAGACCGGGAGGCCTTGTAGAGGAGTCATGGCAGCCCAGGTAGGGCTTCTGGCGTTAGGTGAGTGGTGGGCAGTCTGGAAAGATCTTCCTGCAGGGGGGCTGATGGTGAGGGCGTGGGCAGAGAAGACCATTTCCCAGTCACAGGCAAGAGACCCAGGTCACATGCCCTGTTATATGGTATTTATCTCACACAAGAAAGGCAAGGCTAGGCATGTAGCTCAGACCTTGCAGAGTACGTGCCTGGCACACAAAGCCCTAGACTCAATCCCTAGAACTGTGAGGTGTTGTTGCTTAAATTCTAAGTGGGAGGTAGAAGCAGGGGATCAGCAAGGTCATCACAACTATATACAGAGTTTGAGGTCAGCCTGGGATACAGGAGACATATCTCAAAACAAAAACAAACAAACACAATAAACAGCTAAAACCCAAAACCAAACCCGAGTGCCCCAACCCCCCCAAGATTGTTAGTTCCTGGAACAGAATTTAGAACGGTCCTCTTACACCCTCTCTGTTGGCTTTATGCTTCTATGACCAAATAAATACACGTCATGAAAGGCAATGCAAAGGAAGAAAGGCCTCTTTGCTTCACAATTGTAGATGGTTCAGCCAATGATTGCCTGGCTCCATGTGCTAGGTCAGAGCCTCGTGGTGACAGGAGTGGTACAGGAGGAGGCTTGTGTGGACAGGAAAGGGAAGGGGCTGGGTTTAGGATAATATATAACTCTCAAGGACAGACCTCCAGTGACCCACTTCCTCTAGGTAGGCTCTACTGCTTAAAATCTCTAGAACTTCTAAGGCCAATGCCAGTGGGTTGAGGACCAGGGGCTCTGCTGGAGAACGTTTGGTGGGTCATTTTGTCTTCAAACCATAATTCACTTTTACAGGTAGGGAAACTGAGACTCAATGAGGTCAAACAGTCTTATCCAAGGCAGTGTGACCAATAAACAGCCAATTTGGAACCAGGCTCATGACACCAAGTCAGGGGACCCATGTGGCTATGCTTTGCTTGCACGATTCTGCTATCTCAGGAGAAAAGCAAGCATCGGAAAGGACTCAGAGTGGATGGACCAAGCCTTTCACTGTCCTCTAGGCAGCACAAGCTGGGAGGTCTTTGCCCAGTTTAGGCTCCTTCAAACTGCCTGAAGCCTCGGGCATGGGGGCAAGCAGAAGCCCGAGCTCCATTCTTAGGAATGCACTGGAGGCCGAGCGACAGACCCCAGCTGTCCTTTTTCCTCTGTGGGATTCCCAAGTCCTCCAGGAGAGCAGAAGGGCTACAGGGTTAAGAAAACAGAAGCCAAGTGGACCAGAGAGTGAGCTTCTGGAGGGAAGAGATGGGAAGGGCAAGGCAAGAATGTCGGATGAAAAGGCAGTTGAGTTTTATGCTAAGGAACAGGAAGGAACACAAGAACAAGAGTATGTCTATGCAGGCCCTGGATAAAGGGCCTGGAACAGAGGAGAGGCTGGGCCTGAAAGAAGCCAGGGGGGAGGGCTCTTTTCAATTCACAACACCATGGCCATTCATAAGCACCTATTTACTCAGAGCACATGGAAACAGCTGGGCTTTCTCATTTGTCAATTCTCTGTGGTAAATATGGACCTTATCCAAGCAGATCTTCCAGGACTATGAAGGCTTTCTGTTTTCCCTCTGGATGCTGGGATAGAATGGGCAGGCTGCTCTCCTGGGAGGGGGCCAGTTGTTTGTGAAGGGTGGGAGAAAATGGTAAAAATGGTGGCATCTTATGGTTGGAACTAAAGGACGGCTTTAAGAATCATGGAGCTAGGCTGATTGTGGTGGCACAGGCCTGTAACCCTAGCACTTGGAAAGCTGTGGCAAGGCCAGGCCATCCTTGGCTATAGAGTGAGTTTGGGGCCAGCCTGGGTCCCATGATACACTGTCTTAAGAAAGCAGAGCAAAACTTGAGGAACCCCCTGACTACTCCCCATACCCTTGGGTTACATGGCCTTTATGTGGCACTGTCCAGTATCTTAGGAATACCCCTATTTTGCAGCGCTAACTGTCCTTCTGGCCGAATTGTTTCTCTCAAATGTTCTGGTGAGTTACATCCTGTGATCAGGAAGTCGGTGATGGGAGGGAGTCTTCCAGTGGAAGAGTAGTATGGAGGGGCTCGCTCAGGTTCCTGTATGTGTGTGCATGTGATTTGGGTTGGGGTGTCTTTGCCTACTTGCTCATCTTTCTGCTGGCTCCTTGCAGATACAACCAGCTTAAATAGAGTCCTTTGATGTCTCTCATGTGTCCCATCAGCCACTGCACTGGGCTGATGATCTCTCTACTTCACTACTGCCACTCTCTGCCCCTCCTTCTGAAGAACCCAATACGTGGCATTATTACTGGTTGCAAAGATGCAAGCTCTATCAGCGGTTTGCAAGAGACTAAGGGGTGGGGAGTGCATTAGAGCCAAATGATAAACATTGCACAGGGTTCCTTCACTCACTTTCCCACACACCTGTCTATTTATCAGTCCCTTCTCGAAGCCATTGTGCCTGGACACTCTGACTTGTACAACGAGATGGGCATTAGGGCTCCATAGACCCCATAGACTTGGTCTCTGCTCTCAGCAGGTGCACACGCTGAAGTAACTGATACAGTTATCTTCCTGTCCCCCTACTTATATTAAGAATAATAGAGGCAAGCTGTCTACCCTAGCCCTCCCTCTGCACTCAGAACTTTTTCTTTCTATTCCAACCGTTTTCTGTTTGTAGAGTGTGGGGCAAGGCCCCTGGCTTCTCGAATAGTTGGCGGCCAAGCTGTGGCTTCTGGGCGCTGGCCATGGCAAGCTAGTGTGATGCTTGGCTCCCGGCACACGTGTGGGGCTTCTGTGCTGGCACCCCACTGGGTAGTGACGGCTGCCCACTGCATGTACAGGTGATCTTGGGGGTGGATGGACGGGGGTGAGTCACAGTCATCTTTCAGTTTGTCTCTTGGTATGTCCTGAATCAAATGTCTGTGTCCAGCTGTCTGTCTCCAGTAAGTGAGGGCAATGTCCCTGTTGAATGAGAAGTTTAGCTCTGCATCAATAGCAGCCATAACACAAAGACTGGTTTCTTATGGTCCCCATCCTCCATGTGCGTATCCATATTCCCTTGTGTGTGCACGTATATGCATGTGTTGTATGTTTGGTTTTGTGTTGCATTCCTTGTGGGTAATGCAATGTACCACTGGGAGACTAGAAGTTAATGTCAAGAACTTCTTACAATTTAAAGATTTACTTTATTTTAAATTATGTGTCTGTGTCTACATTTTTGTCTGTGTATGTGGGTAGTCCAGCATGCCCCAGGGATCCACTTATCTCTACCTCCCTAGTGTTAGATTATAGACAGTTACAACTATGCCTGGCTTTTTATGTGGGTTTGGGGATCTGAACTCAGCTCCTCATGTTTGCATGGAGAAAGCGCTTTGCTGACTGAACTGTCTTTCAGTCCAGTACCTGAGCAACTCCTGCATGTCCAGTGTCTTGCCAGCCACTGGGGATAATATTAAGAAACACGACTTTTGGGTTCCAGGAGCTCCCAGGCTTGTGACAGTGGCCACTAATGGTTTCCCCAGGGAGTCTCCTCTACCCACCACCTTCCCTTCCTCCTTCCTCCCTGGGCTCAGTAGGTTTCTATGTGCAGTTTCAGGCTGTCCCGCCTGTCCAGCTGGCGGGTTCATGCAGGCTTGGTGAGCCACGGTGCTGTCCGACAACACCAGGGGACTACGGTGGAGAAGATCATTCCCCACCCTTTGTACAGCGCCCAGAACCACGACTATGATGTGGCTCTGCTGCAGCTCAGGACACCAATCAACTTCTCAGGTGAGGCTCTGGCCTTGGAATGAGCAGGCTGGGTGCAGTGGTGCTTAAGGAACAGAGACTGATGGGAGTGGTGAGCTGATTGCCAAGGCTTCCTGTAGCATCGAAGATCTTAAGCCCATCATGGGGATGATAGGGTGTGTGCATTCTCCTGAGACTGAATTGAAAACACACTTACACGGCTCTTTGGAGGACAAAGATTCAGGCCCTTTTCATAGTGGGGCTGCAGGTGGCATTTGCTTTGAGGTCCCAAGCAGAACGTCACTTGTACCTTTTCTACCAGTAGCTGGCTCCACTCTTGTTCCCAGGCTGGACCCAAGCGCAGCCACTTTGTGATACATTACAGGAAAAGAGACGTCTTATTTATTTAAATCCCTCTTCCCCCTCAAACCGCATAACAACTGCGATGAAGAAATTATATACAGACAAGAATACTGAAGTTTAGAGGATAAATAGACCCCTGAGTCTGGGCCAGGGCTCCTCCTGCCACAATACCTGCCCAAAATGCAACCACCTCCCTGCATGCTCTGACATACCTTCTCAAGAAACACGTAAATCGATAGAAACATGCACATGCGTATGCACTCAAGTCCCCCCCCCACACATTTACGAATTCACACACACAGATCTGTAATTTGAAAACAAGGTGGTCTTAAAATTCCAGATTGGGAGCCTTCTGTTGAAGTTGTGAAGCCAGGGCCTCCTTCTAGTTAGATGGGAGAGTGACAGCATCACAAGGGGTGTGGTCCAGCACCAGATGGAATCTTTCTCTTTGATGCAGTTACAGGGAAGCATGTTTATGTTGTGGAATGTCAGTGTACGACTTAAAATCATATTCGGTTCTACTCATAGAATACGTCACACACTTCTGGAGTATAGTCCCAGGAAGGATCAGTCATTCTGCAGGAGAAATGGGTCTTGTTAGAAATTTGGTATTCAGAGCCAGAAGAATTTCCAATCTTCCTCCAGCTCCCAAGTTGGAGCAGGGCAATGAATCCACTGCCCACCTCTAGGGGGTGCTATACTTCCCCCGCAAGGTGGGACATTGTTCAGCCTGTCTCTCTGTCTAGTAAGCTTGGTGGTAGAGGCTAGGTCCCCGGACTGTTGAGCAGCAGATGAGGAGGAGCTTCACTCAGGCTCTGCAGGAGCCAGGACCAGAACTATGTGCTTCTCCACAGACACCGTGGGCGCTGTGTGCTTGCCGGCCAAGGAACAGCACTTTCCACGAGGGTCGCAGTGCTGGGTGTCTGGCTGGGGCCACACCGACCCCAGTCATAGTGAGTGAGCTCCCGGGGTGGCCCTCCGTATAAAGTGGGGAGGGAGAGGCATCTTCTAAACTGCAGCACTTCCCCTTCCCTGGTCACCCGGACAATGGAACCTCATTTCCTCCCTTGGTGATTCCTGAGTACTCAGTCTCCCCTGCCTGGATATTCCTATGGAGAACAACCACTAAACATTTTCCCTCAGCCCGGTCCCTTTCACTCTCCTGCTTTTGGTCCCAGGAGCATCCTGACCTCAGTATTTGGTAGACTGCATCTTCCTCTCGGTCTCCTCGTTCCCAGCCGGGAGTCTGGAAGACTCTTGTCCCTTGGCCCAGGTCCACAGCCTTGCCCAATCCTCCTTCTTTGTGTGCTTGTGTTCTGAGGAGCTACGGCCCTTCTCTTTCCTCATGTCCTGCCTTTTTGGCCCGGCTTGGTACCCTGCAGCTTTTCTCTATGTCTCCTACAGGTCATAGCTCAGAATCACTGCAGGACACAATGGTCCCCCTGCTCAGCACCCAACTCTGCAACAGCTCATGCATGTACAGTGGAGCGCTTACACACCGCATGCTGTGTGCTGGCTACCTGGACGGAAGGGCAGATGCATGCCAGGTGTGGCTGGTAGTGGAGGGAGGAACGGGGGACCTGCTGGTGGTGGAAGGAAGGGGCAGGAGACTCGAGGCAGCTTGCTCCCCTGGTTAGTGCACATGGACTGGGGAAGCCAGACTACCCAGGGACTTTATCCTACAGTGTTCTGGAAGCTGAAGCCAGCAGGTATAATGTGAAGAAGCAGGAGCCTCCCTCTCCTCCAGGAGAATTCATCCCCATGGTAGACTGGTGCTGCTCCCCTAGGCGGGTCTGACTTGTGTTTCTTTGTGTCTTCATACCTGAATTCCTCAGGGAGACAGCGGGGGACCCCTGGTATGTCCCAGTGGTGACACGTGGCACCTTGTAGGGGTGGTCAGCTGGGGTCGTGGCTGTGGAGAGCCCAATCACCCAGGTGTCTATGCCAAGGTAGCAGAGTTCGTGGACTGGATCCATGACACTGTGCGGGTGAGTATGGGGCAGGAAAGCAGCCCCAGTTTCTAAAAGACCTGTCCCAGGACACTGGGGACCTTATGAGGGCTGGAAATGGGGCTAGAGACTGTTCACTAGAGAGGAAGGAGAGAGAAAGGACACTTATAACACAAACCCACTGGTTTCTCAAAACCATCTTAGCTGTGTTTTACTCTGGTGGTGATTAAAAGAGAACTTGTGGTGAGCCTAGCTAGGCTTGTATCCACAGTGTTACTGATCTATTATCTACCCCAACACCATTCATCCATGGCCCCTAAAGCAGATGCCAGCAGCTTCATTTCATACTCTACAGAGAGAGCGCAGGACTTAGCAGTTAAAGTCTCCTACGACTCTCAGGCTGAATCCTTTTAGAGAGAAGACCAAGTGTGACAGTGCATATCAGAGCATAAATGTTTGGCTGGGCAGATGGCAAGCAAGGTGGGTAGTGTACTTGTCATATAAGTGAAAGGAGTTTGAATCCCCAGAACTCATGGAAAGCTGGAGTGGGTCATAGGAGGATATAGTAAACAAGATGGGAGGCAGAGACAGGAGACTATTTTGAGTCTCCCAGGCTGTTGCTTGGTGTACTCAGCTTGGTGTCTCAGATGGGTGAATGGTGCAGAATGACACCCGAGGTTGTCCTCTGACTTTCACAGGTGCACTCATAATTCCCCCACCTCCACCCCACACGAAGATTTGAAAAAGAGCAGTATTTGTGTTAAGTAGTCTCTCACAAGCATCCTTCCATAAGGTTGGGGTGCAGAACCATTGGCATGTAGCACACTCTAGAGCTTACAGGGGTGTGCATCCATACTTAAATCTTATTTTAGAAAAACAGATATGTGTGGGTCCATTTGATAGACAGAAGTCTATGATGTGCTCATATAAAGTCACTTAAGGAGATGAGGGATTTAGCTCAGTTGGAAGATGCTTCCCTAGCATTCAAGAGGTCCTGGGTTTGAGCCCCATCATTTCATAAGTGGGACATGTGGTGCACATGTGTATTTGGGATACTTAAGAGATGGAGACAGGAGGATCTGAAGTTTAATGTCACCTTTGGCTAGAGTTCCAGACCAGTCTGGAGAGATCTTGTCACCCACCTGGTGTGAGGTAGAGCCACATGGTGACTCCTTGTTAGATGATATTGTTGTTTTCAGCCTTATTACACAGCAGCCTATGTCTCTTGGCTCTATGGCAGGTCCGCTAGCTGAGGAAGCAGCAGCTGCTGCCTGTGATGCAGACCTGTGGATCTCCCATGGATCATCCCAGACTGAGGGCCAGCATCTGGGTCACTGGGCCTCTTCCCAAAGGCTCTGACTTCCAGTTTGTCTTTCTCATCTGAGAACCTCCACAACAGGAAAGAGTCTGGGGCTGGATTGGGAATGATGGTGAGAGGAACGGGATAGGAGGACAGAAGAGACGAAGAGGCTTCTGGAAGCATCTGGGACTGCCCCTCTGCTCTCCCCACACCCCATGTACATCCACTGGGAGGAATGCTGGGGTGCCCCAACCCTGCGTTCTCCTGGGGCTACTGGAGGGTTAAGCCCAACTTTAGAGGATACCCTGTCTCAAGGGTTCCTAAGCAGATAAGGTTAAGGTTGGACCGGCTCAGGTAAAGGCATGGAAGTCAAGATTCCTCCTGCCCATGCTGGCTCTGTTCTGAGGTAACTCTAGGAGCCCTGCATGAAGCAGAAGTCTACAAGGTAAGAAGGATGGAGTTGGGCTAGGATGCTCTTTTTCAAATGACAGTTCTGTAAATTGGTTGAAAGAGTTTTGTATTAAATGGAAATTGTATATAATCTTGGTTGAGTTCCCCCTCTTTTGACAAAATACACCATCAAAGGAACTTATTTTGGCTCAGAGTCAAAAGACGCAGTCCACTGGGCTGAGGGGTGTGAGGTGCTACTGTGTCAGGAAGCAGGGAGAGAAGACGTTGAGGATTTTGTCTTAGACCTCAGCTATGGTGTTGAGGCACTCACATATAGGGCAAGTTTCAGTTACACCTCTCGGGAAAGCCCCTCACAGACATACTTAGAGGTGTGTCTCTCAGGTGATTCAAAATCCAGCATACCTGACAGTGAACGACTAGCTGTCACTGTCACACGTGTTACTGAATAGAAATATAAATTCCCTCCTATACATGTTTCTTGAAACTTGGATTCTGACTCCAACTCATCAACTCTGGAATTTTGGCAGGTTCCTCATTATTAAATTCTTTAAGTTAGTTAAATATATATGTCACTGTCTGCAGCAAAGAGACCAACTGTTTGGGGGGAGGGGTCTATGGCTTTGAATCTGAGCACTGAAGTCAGTTCTCCTAGGGAAGCCTGGCTTCCCCACAAGGTTCAGCTTCCCCCTTAGCTCTGGTTTTGGGGGAAATAAATCTTTCAGCTTGGGGAGATCGCTTCCTGAGTTTATTCCCAGTTAGCATTTTCCCAATGAAGCCTCTTCCTTCCTTGCTGGTCTCTAGCAATTAAAATGCAATGGCTATCTTCTTTCCAAAAAAACCTCAATGAATTTTTCATGGTGATTACCCAGGGAAATGCAATTAGCACTGAGCAATAACAAGAACTTTGTGAGTTTATCAGCATATTTGTTGAGGGTTTATCCAAGTAATTATTCGTCCTGGAGGGTCTATCTTCTTTCCTTATGCACAGTGCACTGAAACACAAAGGCCTCAATTTACGTTGGGCTTCATTACCTGTAGAAAGAAGTTGCCAAGAGTCAATTCTCACATGCTTATGCAAAGAGAGTTTTGGTAGGCAGCACAATGCCTTCAGCCTCTAGCCTGAGCCCAGCATTTTCTCCCTGGCTCCTCCCTAAGGAGACAGTGAGGGGACAGAAGGTTCCCCGGGAAGGGAGGAGTTAAAAGCAAATCCACAGGCTATGCTCATTTTTTATATTTCATATGGCAGCTACAAACATCATTTAGTTAAAGGGAAATGGTTATTAATATTATAGCCCATGACCTTTCAATGATCACTGACATGTGAGCATACGTGGCAGTTTAGAAAACCTGTTGATGTGTGTGATCTCACAACATCCATGTGGTAAAGGAATTATTTTATCCCCTATTCTGCAGACAACAAGATTGGCTCAGAAAGGTTTAGTGACTCCTGTAAGAATGCCTAGTTCCTAAGCACTAGAGAACTAGGAGGTGAGTTTGGGTCCCTTTCCTACCAACCCACAAACTTAGCTCACACATGGGAGAGGGAAATGGTCTAATACTGCACAGAAGTATAGAGCTGGAAGGTATTTTATCCGATCACCTGACCTATTCACCTGCTTACCCACAACAACCTGTAGGATCCCGGGGGCCAGAAAGATGGCTCACAGGCAAAGGGTACTGAACACTAAGACTTATGGTCTGAGTTTGATCCCTGAAAGCCAAAAGCTGGCAGGAGCAAACCAATTCTCCATTCTCTAACCTCCATATATACCCTATGGCACCTGTAAATACATATAACCTACAGATACCAGAAAACATTGGATTCCTTGGATCTGTAATTACAGGTATTTCTGAGCTGCCCAAGGTTAGGAAAGTGCTTGTCAGGCAAGCATGAGGATCTAAGTCCAATCTCTATCACCCACATAAAAACTTGATGAGTTGGCACATGCTGGACAGGGGAGGTAGAGGTAGGCCCCCTGGGACTTGTTGGTAAGCCAGTCTACCCTGACCTTTGAGTTCCGGGTACAGTAAGAGATCTCATTTAAAAAGAAACAAGGAGAGGAAATATTGAGGAGAATATCTGATGTCACCGTCTGGTCTCCACATGCACACATGGAAAATTACACATGCTTCTCCTGTGCTGTGTGTGCACGCACACACACATGAAAGTCTCCTGACAGAGACCTTTGGAACCCCTGAGTTCAGGGTCTGACTTAAACCTTACAAATGGCCATCTTGTGCAGGAGAACCATGAGAGTTTGTGACAGCAAGTTCCTGCTCATTGACAGAAACTCTGGTGGCTTTTGTCAGGCTGCGGGGTCCCATCTATGGACTCAGGAACTCTTGCTTCCTTTATTAGCATCTGCTAGACAAGTCCTTGAGAAAGAAAGAGAAGTGAGCAGCCTGTGCCAGCTCTGTTTCCTCAGGGCCGCCCTTTGCTAGAGTGCAGGGTGGAGATAGCTGCAAGGAAGGACAAGTCAAGTCCAGAGAGGGAGTAATGAGGACCATGTGGGAGCCCAGATGTGTTAAGCTCTGTAGGGAATTTGGAGGTGGAAAATCCAACTCTCTTTTTGGAACATTGAGACTTATTTGTAATAAATTATTAGTGACCAGGAGGGATGAGGGTGAAAGGGGAAACGGTAATTGCTAAAGGAGCACCAAGGGCTTCTTGATGAATAAATCAGGGAAGTCTGTGCCCCCAACCTCAGGGATTAACATCCTACCTGGATAGAACTTTGGAGCTTCCTGAGACTTCTCAAGAAAGTGACTCCTCCCACCTTGATAGGAAGGAGTCCTCCTATCTACGTCTTCATGTTTGGTCATCCCAAGGATGCTAGGACACGCAGGATGTCTCTCCCTTGCCACACTTTCTTTGGCTCTTGCTTTTCTAGAATGGTTGCTGGGAACCATGGAGGAGCTCTGCTCTTCCCCAGGGACATTTGTAAGCCTTTCCCTGCCTTTTCTTTCTGGAGGCATTGGGCTTGTCTGAGATGGAAGAAATGTGGAAATAAACACTGGTGCAGTAGCTGCTGAAAAGGTCCGCCTCCCGTTCTCCCCTTGTCTTCCTCTCCTTTGCCCTCTGTGCCATGTACTTCCAAACCATGTCCTTGGGTCTGTGGGAACAGAAGGCACCAGGCAAAATGACTGTAAAGACATCTTTCCCCAACCTCTTCTGATCAACATTTGTTCCTCAACACAAAGTGTTCAGGGATAGGCAAGACCTGAGACTTAATGTAGGCACTCCCTAGGTCACTCCAGGATACCCCAGACTCTGGGACCCCCCAAGTCAGCTGAATGAGTTTTCTCTCTGCATAAAGACCACAAATACTTCTTCCTTGGTCTGGGCTCAAGGAGGAGGAAGAATCTTATGTTCCCATATCAGCCAGATAGACTTCTTCCCCTGTCTTCTCGGGGTAATCAGAGGGAAGGTAGAAGAGGCTGCTAGGCTGCAGGCTCCACAGGGATTTGACTGGGGTTTGTTTTTCTCAGCACCGTCTGCAGAGGTGAGGACATGAATTAAAGAATGAACAAAGATTTACTGTTCTCACGTCTTGGCGGCGAGTCTTGTATTTGTACAACAGATCCACAGAGGAGGGATGGGCACAGGTGAGAGGGGTGCTGGCCTTCACGGGGAGTCTGCCCCTGCATAGTCTCTCTGTGGAGAGTCGAAGGTGGTGCCAAGGGTGAGGTAGAAGAGGTATATGTGGGCTGGGTTTCCAGCTCACCACCCAGTCTGCCTACAAGTAAGAGGGGGCAGTGAGGGGATTTGGGGCCATTGGAGTCTGGGTCTGTAATAGTGTCTTACCATGGAGGCCCCAAAAGAAAAGGAACTGGCCTGGCTTGTCTGTCACACAAGGTCCTCATAATAGGTATGCTTAGGAATGACTTTTTTTTTTTTTTTTTTGAGACAGTCTTGCTAAATAGCCCAGATTACCCTCAAATTCAAGATCCTCCTGCCTCAGTCTTCCAAGTGCTAGGATTATAGTTGTGTGTAACCCACACCAAGTCAATCATGACTTTATCTTGGCCTGTCCTGGGCCTGGGATAAGAATGGGAATTGTGATCTTTCAGCTGACTGTGCTGTTTTATACAGTCCAATGTCAACTTATGTGTGATCAACATGTTAGACATGTTCTGATGATATCTCATTTCTCTTAGACTACAAAAAAATTGGCCTTTTTTTTTTTTTTTTTTTTTTTTTTTGTACAAATGCAATCCTAACAGGTCAAAACCGGCTTTGTGAAATTGTATCCATGGTGTGTGTGTGTGTGTGTGTGTGTGTGTTTGTATGCACTCATGTGCACATATGTGCATGTTGTGAAGAGCTTAATGGAACTAAAGAAAGAGGGGAGAGGGCTTGAAAGACAGCTCAGTGATTAAAAGTGGTTCCAGAGGACCTGGGATCAATTCCTAGCACCCACATGGCAGAAAAGATTGTTTATAACTTTAGTTCCAGAGGATCCGGCACCCTCTTCTGGTCTCTTTGGGTACTACACACACATGATGCACACACACACACACACACACACACACACACACACACATATATATATATATATATATATATATATATATATATATATATGCAGGCAAAACACTTGTACACATAAAATTAAAAAAAAATAAAGCAAGAAGAAGAGAGGAAGTTTGAGGAGAGAGGCAGCAGAGGTAAGACTGTATAGGATCTCTCCCTCTCTCCCTTGTGACAAAGGTGTGCAGGTATTGGACCCCTTCCCCCCACCCCCTGTCACCTTCAGCTGGGATTGTAGGACTGTGTGTGTGTGTGTGCATTAAGTTCAATGTCTCAAGATGTGTAAAATTTTTAGGCCCGGTCTAGAGGGTGGATGGAGCACACACACCACACGCCTAAACAAAGGAAAGTAATGTCAAGTTAGCATGTTTTTGAATTTGAAGTGTTTTCTCTTCTTACCAGAGCAAATGTATCCTTTTAGGGATATAGCAACCAGGTTCAAATTTCAAGCTCTTGAATCCTTGGCTTTCTGCCCTGGAGATGATGCGTAAGGAATGCTGGCTGGTGCCCATCTTTTATCCCCAGCGCCGCTCCAGCCTGTCCTTATAAAGGGCCTCTGTATAACTGTGTGATACTCTATCCTGCTCGAGTGAGTGTCCTCTGGGTATGTCCGTCTTTGGGGAAGAGCTCTGTGCAGCTTTGCTAAACAGACTCAGGACCATTTGAATCCTATGGTCTAGGTAAAAAACCTGGCTTCTGGGTAGCCACACGATTGTAACCATGTAAACCAATTCCATAGAGAGAGAGTATAGCCAATGAGGGACTATGGCCACAGGTCCCAGAAGACAGTGGGGCCACTGGAGCTCTTCTGGTTTAAGCTTTAAGAAAGCATAGTTTCCAGGGTCACCTAAGGGCAGGCCAATTTCTGCCTAAGCCAGCAACTTGGCCCTGCAGGATAGAGAGCCCTGTGCAGTGAATTGCCATTGTGTGGGGGTAGGGCTTATGCCCCTCTGCTCTTCAGAGGCCTTGATAGCTGCTCTTGCACAAAGGACTAGACAGAATGGCTGCAACCGACCTCTCTGGTGGTCCCAGCCCCTAACATATCACAAAGCATCCCTGAATCCAGGGAGCTGCATTTTCACATGAGATCCAGCCTCTTAGCAATCCCTGGATTAATTTTCAGTGGAAAAATACCCAGAGTGATTCATTATGATCCCCACTCACACAGCCGCCTGGAATTTAAATGAGATAAACACGGAGGAAAATTCTAGTGTACAAATAGACTGCACTCCAGAACTCTCACAGAGCAGATTTCAATAAATGCTAGGGCGAGTGAAAGCTAATTAGGAAAAATGGGTGTGTAGGGTCAAGAAAGGGGGTTGGCTGCAAAGTCATATGCATTTTGAAGAAGTCTGGGTTAAGCCAACTCACCAAAGCGGGTGCTCACAAAAGAGGAGAAAATCTGAGAGCCAGGGCCAGGTGGGATGTGGAGCCTGTCACTCCTGCACAAGTTACTCCATGGGTGTGGGGTGCAGGGAATGCTGGGTGAGGTGGAGAGAGGGGTGCTGATGCAGAGGCCTGGAATCTTGGTTTCATCCTGGACTCCACTGCTAATTAACCAGCCCAACAAATTCCTCGCTGTGGTTCTTAGATCTTTATGCAATGAGACTAAAAGCACAAGCCTTGCCTAACTTACAGAGCAGGGGGAAAACAAGCCCACTTGGGGCTGTTATAGCAGCATACCTGAGACTTGTAAATAAAAGCAATTTCTTTGGTTCATGGTCATGTCATTGGGAAGTCCAAAATCAAGGGGCTAGTTTTTCTTTTCTCTCTTCTCCTTTAAAGACAGGGTTTCATTGTAGCGTAGGCTGGTGTCAAGTTTGTTATCTAAGTAGTCAAGGATGACCTTGAACTCGAGGTCCTTCTGTTTCCTCATCTACTGAGTGCTGGGGTTACAGGCATATTCTATGATGCCTGGCTCAAGTGATAACAGGTTTAATCCTGAGGCCTCTTGTATGCTAGGAGACATTTCAAGCAGACAGTTCTGGAGAGACCACTCCTGCTGTGTCAATCTGGGGCAGACAGAAATTTAGGAAGGCAAGGGGATGTAACAGGCTGAGATGGGACACACACAGAGACACACGACACACACAGACACACACACACACACAGACACACACAGACACAGACACACACATACACAGACACACAGACACACACACACATACACACACACACACACACACACACACACACACACACACACACACACACCTTTTCTGGAAAGTATTGATATATGTTTGTGAGGAATGAGCCCTCCAGGCTAGACACCTCCTTAACACTGTTCACTGAAGATTAAGTTTGGCATGCATACTCATTTGAGGAGTAGGCATTCAAACCACAATAAAGAGCAAAATCAGAATAAGAAGAAAGGTCCAGAAGTAGAGTAAAGCTGGGCAAATGTAAAATGTGGCTGTGTCCAGCCTCTATCTGAAATGCCTCCGGCTGCCTTGTTTATCCTGGAAAACTCCATTTATTGAATGTGTATATCCTGAGTGTCATACCAAACTTAAGCCTTGAGCATAAAACATAGTAAAGTGGCTCTGGCTGAGGGAGGGCAGAGGGAGAGAGAGATGAAATGAGCGAAGTATAACATTTACCTAGGGAAGTACCATAGTAAAGCCTGTTACTTTGTACGCTAACTTAAACATTAATTTTAAAACACTGCCTAGCCATCAGTCAACAGAGAGATGCAAAACAGGGCTCAGAATACGAGACTGAATGCCCGGCCCTCCATAGAAAGAGCATCTGTACCACCTCGAGCCTCTCTGCAGGGTCAAGGGTCATTGTGGAGACAGAAAGAGAGTAAAAGCTGTGGAACGGAGGGGGGGGGAGGATGCTGTACAGTGTTGTCTTCCGGACACGGCGTGGCTGTTACAGTCACTAACAGCAGCTGTGGTGCCCGCTCGGGATGAACCAGGATAGAGGAGGTGAGTAACCTTCAGGGCCAGCCCTTGGGAAGCTACCAGCAGTGATTAGTAGAGTGCTCTTCTGAGTTTATGGCAACCGGGAGGCTCCCCATGCCTCAGTGGATGACCCCATGCTCATGTACACATGGGCAGCACTGACTGGAACTGGTGGGTTATGTAAAAAAGATACGAAGTTGGGAGGTGCTTTGAGGAAGTTATGTGGAGGTTGGGAGGAGGATAGTAAACCAGCCTGGCCTCAGCAGGCTGGCTGGCTAGCTGGAGCAGACGCCATGGTACATTGCTTACTCTTGGTAAGAGCATGGCCATGGACTATTTAAGACCTTGCCAGAACCCCTTTGCAATCATTTACAGAGAAATGCTTATTGACAAGAAAGACCCGACATGGTAAATGTGGAAATTGTCCACTTATTATCAGCAGGCTTTAAGAAAGCTGGGAGAGGTAAATAGTGTTTCGATCGTAACCCCAGAGGGTGTGTTTTCCACACTGGCATATCCACACAGAAGAAAAAAAACAGACTGTACCTTTAATCCATGACTTGGCTAGCTTTGGTGGGACTATTTTTAATAGAGAACACTAAGAGTCTCTTCTTGTATTGTGGTTCTCCCTAAATATGTTTCTGTGTACACACAGACACACACAGACATAGACAGACACACAGACAGACAGACACACAAATAGACAGACAGACAGACAGACAGACATACACACACAGACATACACACACACAGACACACACAGAGACAGACAGACACAGACAGACACACAGACACACACACACAGATAGACAGATAGACACACACACAGAGACACACACAGACACACAGACAGACACACATAGACACACACAGACATACACACAGACACACATAGACACACACAGACACACATAGATACACACACACAGACATACACACAGACACACACAGACAGACAGATAGACACACACACACACACACACAGACACACAGACACACAGACAGACAGACACAGACAGACACACACAAACACACATAGACACACACAGACATATACACAGACACACATAGACACACACAGACACACACACACCATAGTGGGGGAGAGGGAGGGAGAGGGAGAGGAAGAGGCTCTCAGAACGATGAGCTCCTCAGTTGGTCCCTAGAGTCTAGCCCTGGCCCTGGTCCTTCCCTGTGTGCCTATGGATCTTAGGGTTCTCACTTGTACAATACAGGTAATACTTCCCTGAAGGATTATTGCTGCAAAACTGAAAAGAGATCAAGGTATTACTTTAAAAGCACAAGAAACAGACGATTTAGAAGCACAGTTTCATTTGGAATGGCATTTCTGTGTATCTGAGAGGTGGATAGTCATGACTGCTCAATCCTCTTCCCTCCTTCCCCCCACCCCCCTCCTTCCCTCCTTCCCTCCCTCCCTCCCTCCTTCCTTCTTTCCTTTCCTCCCTCCCTCTGCCATTCCTTCTATATTGCTCCAGTGTGTGCCAGGACGTGCAGATAAACACCCCACCATCTCAGCAGGCACTGGCAACCCGCCGAGGAGCATGGAAGTATACACCAATAATTTCAGTACAGGACTGGTTAAAAGGTACCACAGGGGCTCCAGAGCTGTTTTTGGACACTCCATTTGATGTGGACTTTGAGAGATGAAGGCCAGATCTGAGCTGAGTTGGGAAATATGATAGGGAGGGAAAGAGAGAACAAAGGCATTTGGAAACAGCCTGAGAGCTCCTGACACTTCCTAGGAAATAGCAGGTATGGGTGGCTTGAGACTGAAGGCTGGGAACAACCGTGTGTGGAGGCAACATTGCTTTGCCCTTGTGTGCTATGCAGAATCTTTATTATATGGGTGGGAGGAGGTCCTGGAAGCTTTCAGGATAAAGAGAGCCACTGTCATGGGTATAAAATCCCATCTTCTCCTTGCAGGCAAAGGAAAGCAGCTGGAGGGGAAAAAAAAAAGCTGGTACAGCAGTTACAGGAGGATGTGGACATGGAGGAAACTTCCTAACGGAAACTGCGCAAGAGAGGTGTGAAGGAGTCACAGAGAGACACAAACTTGCCATGACCATTGCTACAGAGGGTTTCAAACATCCCTGGAAACCAAAATGCTCGTTTGGTGTTCTTAATATGTAAGAGGTAATTACAACATCTATTCCTGTGCTTCTGGTTTGTAATTCCCAACTGGTGGACTGTCATGATGGTGCATGCTTGTCATCTCAGGACTTGGGAAATAGAGGCAGGAAGATCGTTGAGTTTGAAGTCATCCTAGACTACACAGGAAGACTCTAATTTAAGCAGCAGCAGGAGCAACAGCAGTCAACCCCCCCCCCAATCCTTAATTAATGATAATTATCCTGTATCAGTGTGGGCAATGAGAGTGATATGGCGAGCACAGGAAACTGAAATTAGGGGTACAGAGCAATGTATCAGATTTTACAGCTGCACCAGCCTTTATCCTCAGCTTGTTTCCAGAGTTTGGCTTTGGTCGCCAAGCACTCGGAAGTTCTGATTTACAAGTTAGGTAATCTCTGTCCTAGCTACTGGATTCCACAGCATGGCGTTTAGTCTCAGGACCCACTGGGATTAAAAGGGAAATCTGCTCTCAAAACCCTGCCCGAGGGTGAGTTCATTTCTCATCTTAGGTTAACAAACTGGTGGTTTCTAAGTATCGTGGTTTAGATGATTAAAACACAGGTTACATGAAACTGAAATCAAACATTTGAGAAGCCCCACGTATGCAGAAGCTGAAGAAGAGTGAGCTCCGTATTCCTTTTGTATTGTTGTGACGGAATAACTGACACAAATTTAAGACAGGGAGATTTATTTCAGCTTCAGGTTTCAGAGAGACTTAAATCCATCACGACTTTGAAGGAAGGGTGGGGCAGCTCTGTCCGGGTGGCAGATGCGTGAAGCTATTAACCACCGAGGCACCTCTCCAGTCCTGCGGTGAGTGATAGTCTTATTTATTTATTTATTTATTATATTTATTTATTTATTTAATTTTATTTTGTAGATGAGAAGATCAAGTCACAAAGAGAGGTCAAGCAGTTGCTGAAGTCACACAGCTTGGGGAGTGGCCATGCTGGAGTTTGAATCTAACAGTCTGACTGCATCCTTAATTGCTGTGCCCTGCAGTTATTTGTCCTGGCTCACATTAAACCTCTACACGAGTGTCTTCCCATTGGCAATGAATACTGCATTAGTCTTTTATTTTGTTCTACAGTGCCCCCAGTGCTAGTTATCAATTTGTGAATATTTATGATAATGTCCAGAAGGGACTCGGAAGAAATGGAAGTCTGTATACATACGTACACAAATATCAAGTCTGTATGCTTACACATACAAATGTTACACTCTGTATACATACATATATATTTTTAAAAAATGACCTTCCCGAAGCTGGACTTGAGCCAGACATCACACTCCCAGGTGTCATGAAGTCAATAGCATCTATGGTGCAGTAAGCCAGCCAGTCTCTCTTTTTTCTCTTCTAGCTATAGGATCCAAGGTGCCATGAGACAGGTTTGGCCCAGAAAGGAATGGAGTCCTCTGGGTGAGGTGTGGCCCTGGCTTCTGAATCTTCCTTAGATTTAGTGTTAGCTGCCATGGTTTTCTCCCAGTTAGAGACACACCCCAGTGAAGCATTCACTGTGGGAAGTTGGTAAGTATAGGGAATGAGAATGACAAAGCAGCTGAGGCTGATAGCATGCTTTGGGTAGGCCCCACACAGCAGTCTGTTTGTAAAAGGTTCTGAGAGGCCAGGCAGATTTCCTTAAGATGAGCGGATGGAGTAAATGAAGACACAGTCACCAGGAACGTTCTGATGGTCAGGACCAACCCATTCTGGAAGCAGGTCACTGTTGGCGAAGGCTGATGCACCTTTCTGGTCTCAGAGTGGCTACCAAGACTTTGAAGTTGGAAGGAGTTTATTTTCAATAAACTAACATAAGGCACCTCCTGCTGGGAGCAATTTATGGAGCTTGTTTCTCTGGTGTCAATGCCATGGAATGAGAACAGTGTACCAAGGAAGAATTTAATGAGTTCTTGGAGAATTAAAGCAGACAGGGTTATTAAAGGAAGTCAGAGAGGCGTGAGATTGCACGAAGTTCGGGGGGCCTCCTCATCCCCAGGTGTTACTGCATGCCCTTGTTCATAAGCCACAATTTTCAAGTGATCTTTAGGGATTTGGTACCAGCATGTTGTATACCCTCTGCCCCCTTCTCACATCTGGGGTTTCAGTTGAGCACCATGCCCCCAAGTATGGCACCCTTCATTCAGAGTTCATAAAAGTTTCCAGACCTTTGCTTCTGGTGATCCTGCCAAGCTCAGCCTCTCTATAACTTGGAGTCTGGTTTCATGGTTCTGAGAACGAGTATTTGGGTTATATCCTGCATGACCTAACTTTTAGCAACCCACAGAAGAGCAGAGAAGACCAGCACTGTTTAGACAGCTTGTTTGTATTAGTCTCTGAGCAAGTTGTGTTATGGAAGTTGGTTGGTAGTGTCTACAAAGGCTGTGAGAAGGATGGACTATTTTACAATGGGCAAATGAGGAAACTGAAGCTCAGAGTTTAGTAACACCCATAGCTAATGAGCTGGGACTCTTAAATTTGTATTCTTCCATTCTTCCTCTTTCCTAAAAGAATATACAAAACTCTACTCGTATATCCTAAACCCTGGGACAGTTTTCCTATCAGGATAGAGATTATTGTGTAGCAGTCTCCTCAGAAATTAGCCTTCTGTCTCGGAGGGAAGCTCCGTAAGGTTCTGTCTATTCAAAAGGGAGGGAAAACATTTTATCTTGGTAAAACTCAGAAAATGTACAACTCAATAACTTCAGGGAGTTACTGAAATTGACTAGATTTACTAAGCCCCTCCCTCACCAACCATATATAATCAGTAAGGACTGCTAAGAGACTATCTCAAATAAAGAGGAAGCAGAGATCAGATGAACAGCCCAGAAGTGACAAAGACCAGCCCAGTGCCTGGAAGAGACAGAGAACAGCCAGCTGAGCTGTATGGAAGAGGCTTAGTCTACATCAATTGCCTGGAAGAGACTCTCTAACTTTTTGAGCTGCCTACAGGCTGTGCAGCGTGCTTTGTTTTTAGCTCTTGTGAGTTGTCACCCATGGTGGGGTTGGCATTTAGTGGAAAATCTGTCTCTGAGTCATTGTCTCCTGTAAGCACCCCCTCACTCATATTTCTCCAAGTGACCCATAAACCTCATTGTTCCACCAAGTTGGGCTTCTGTGGTATTCTTATTTTAGCTTGTCGTTGATTCCTATTTGGGGTGAGTAGATGTTTGTTTTCATCTGGCCAGGACGAGTGCCACACAATAGGAGCCAAACATTCCCACCATGACCTTCAGTGGTCTAAGTTCTCACCCTGGTCTAGGGTGAATTATTTGATCTAAGTCTCAGTTTTCAACATGGATAAAATGGGAAGAATACTGACTCATCTGTCAGGGTCATGACTGTAAGACAAGACAGAACACAAGAACTTCATCACAGTGAAGAATACACAGAATAATTAGTGGTAAGCTGCATAGTGAGATCACCCCATTCTTTCTCCTTTGTGGTCTACTCAGGCTCCCAAGCATGCTGGGCCTGGACTGATGGCAATTTTACTATTAAGCTAAGAGTATGTCTTTTGGAATCCCTTTGAGTCTGGTCATTGTTAGAGAAGAGAATGCACAACTTTCCTTGGTGCCAACTCAAGAAAGGAAGTTATTGTTTAGATTCAAGGCCTGGGCTTCCAGCCAAGTCCAGGAATAATGGAAGCAGCTGGGGATGGAGGGAAGGAGGTGGGAGAGTCATTTAACCTGGGTTGAGTCTGGCAGCCAGAATTCCAGGCACTTCAAGGCTTCTGAGATGAAGTGGAAGAGGCTAGAGCTGAGAAATGCAGGTGACCCTGGGTATTTATGAACGATCTGTGGTCTCGGCTCAGTCCTGTAGAATAGGCCACATGTTACTTGAGTACTCCAAAATGAATCACCTCTCTCCTTATGCTGGGATCTCATGGAAATTTCTGCTTTTGAAGCATCTTTTCCCCTGAAGAGCTGTGACCTTGTCAGAATACTGCTTTCCTTCTGTCTGTCCCTCAGGCTTGTTGCCCACTGCCTTCAGGAGCAGAGAGCAACTGACTAATGTCTTCCACTCCCACCTTTGGGCCCTTCTTGAGACAATACTGCTATTTTCCTCTGTTGCATCTCATTGTTTTTTTTTTTTCCTCTTAAAAATGTTTAAAATTATATTTAACTTATATATCATGTATTTGCACACATGTGTGCTTGTGCATGTCTATGTGTGTGAGCCATGCATGGAATTTTTTTATTACATTTAATTTATTGTGTGTGTGTTCATATGCCATGGCATACATGTGGAATTCAGATGATAACTCATGGGATCAATTCTTGCCTTCCATCCTATGGGTCCAGGGCTTGAACCCAGGCCATCAAACTTGGCAGAAAGCACATTTATCCTCTGAGCTGTCTCATAACCCCTCTTGATTTTTTTTGTACAAGCTGCCGCCGGATATCTGCTCTGTGTTAGGTGTGCTCTGAATGCGGTAGGGAGAGATAGATGAATTGGCACTTGAATTAAAGCAATCGTTTTGTTTTTTGCACACTTGGTCCTCACCCTTCATATTCACGAACATGTGGCTGGAGTAAAACAAACAGAGGTTGAAAATATTGAGAGAAAAAAAAATCTACCTATATGGAACTTGTATAGACTATCTTTTCTTGTTATTATTCCCTAGATGATGTTTCTATAATCAGTCTTTACATAGCATTTACATTGCATTGGACATTTTAATTATGTACAAAAGGTATAAAATTTACAGGAGAATGTGTCTAGCTTCATGTACATAAGAGCAGCTATGGATTTAGACCTCCATGCAGGTACTAATTCTCCATGGAAACTGAGGGACAACTGTATTTTCTGGTGTTTTGACACAACAAGGCTTTGCTAATCCTGAAGATACTGTTCTTAGTAAGTAAGGCTATCCAATTCCTAGCGGCCAAGAAATATTCTGCAAATATTTACTGAACAACTGGTTTGAAAAAATACTGTTGAGTTAGACTCCACTATGGATTGGGTGTGGGATGAATGTCTCCGCAAGGCTCCACAGATGGGAATTTTGCCCCACGGTGAGTCAGTGTAATCTGACCGTGGGGTTTAGGGGGAGAGTGTGGGGAGGTGACAGCGTTAGATAAGGTCACTAAGGTGGGAGCCTCATGATTGGATCCTGGCGGCTTTTAAAGACCACTCACCCCCTCACGTGTCCCTCCCCTCCCTCCTTGTCCTCATCTCTTGTCTGTTTGATGTCCTGTATCACTTTAGGCCTATGGCAGAAGGAAAGCCACCTGTGATAAATGTGGTCTCTCTTCCTCATATTCCAGAGCTGTTATAAAAGAATTTCATTACAGAGTAGCCCATCTCTAATATTTTCCTATAGTGATGAGAAAAAGACTAGCAGACACTTCTACCTTGGGATAGCCTGGGGAAAACTAGGTCTCATAGACCTTACCAAGGCTCCAGGTCCTAATGTGTGTACTGTCAGTGCTAATGGTCTCAGTTGCTTATTAGGAGAAGAGAAGGAGGAGGAGGAGAAGGGAGAGAAGGAAGGAGAAGAGGGGGAAGAGGAGGAGAAGGAGAAGAAGGAGGAGAAGGAGGAGAAGGGGGAGAAGGGGGAGAAGGAGGAGAAGGAAAGTGAGGTGGGGAGGAAGAAATGAAGTTTAGAAGGGAAAATGTTGAGGGGGAGGGATCCAGGGGATGCTGGAGAGGGAGGGTGAAGGGGTGAATTTGTTTAAAATACTTTGTATATGTGTGAAATTCTCAAAGAATAAATAAAAAGATTTAAAAATACTTGTTCTGTAGACATTTATTTTTCTCTCATTTCTGATGTCCTTCTCTCTCTGGCTAATGTTAATAACATCAAGCATTCTTGACTACTTTATTAGTTGGATATGACAGTATGAATTCTGGGCCTGGAATGTCCTTTCTGTTTTTCTGTCTGGCTTTTTAAATTTGCCTCTTATAGTTAGAAGGGGCAGACATTCTCTTAAACTGATTTCTTTTTGAAGTTCTCAAAAGAAGCTCAGCAGATTGCAGCAACAACCAGAAGAAGCACACGACTCTGCTTTCCAGGTGACAAAAGGGTTGAGTACCAAGAGCAGGAATTTGTATGTCCACTAAGAGATTGATCCATCAACTCTGGACCCACTCCTCATTCCATCCCCACCACCTGCTGGGACGCTGCATCCCAGCTTCCAGTCTCTATTTGTTGTTTGCCAGATAGCTTCTGATTGCTTTTCCTCATCTGATTCAAGTGCCTTTTTTCTTGCAACTCTGGCTTGCTGTGGCATGACATCTGTAATACATCATCAGCATTCTTTGAGACAGAACTACCACTGGGGTGTTTGGAGTCCTCTGTTTATATAGACAGCTCAAAGAACTTCTGGAATTACAGCCTATGAACTTCGGAAAGTCTTCATAAATATATTGAGAACAGCAGGGAAACCATTGAAATCAACTGTTTCAAAATTCTGAGAATTAACTCTAGGCTCACAATAATTTGAGAGTCATTTACTCATGGAATAGTTAAAGGCTGGTGAAAACAGCATGTTTTTCTTGCATTTCGGCTTGATCTTTCCTCCTAATTAGGCAGTAAGTTTGGAAAACAGCAGCTTCGTAACTATGCTACAGAGTTCACTGAAGAGGGCAGGCTGAGTTTAGAAGTCTTCCAAAGGCTCTTTCCTCAGAGTGGCCCGCCGTTTGACCTAACTGATGCTCTCTTGGGAAGATTCATTTTCAAAATTTTCATACATTTTATCCACCCAGCATTCAAACCCTTGGGTTACTACCACCAAGCTGCCAGTCTATGCACAATGGCCGTCCCGAAAGAGTAGGAGAAAAGGGCTAGAAACAACATTAGAATGAATAATAACCAGAATCACCCCAATTTTGAGGGAAACAAACCATTCATTTATGCATAGAAAAGTTCAGAAAATTCCAAGCAGAATTCACTTAAAAAATTGTCCTAGTTAAAATATGGGAAAACAGTATTATCAGCTATCGTCTTGTCAGAACTCTCCCAAGCCGGAAAGCAGGGAGACGATTCATCCAAAGTGCTGAAAGCAAGAGACTATCCACCAACCAGGAGTTCTATACCCCAAAGAAGCATCCTTTAAAAATGAGGGTAAAGTTTAGAAAGCCCTAAAGCAATACAATGGGACAATATCTTGTTAGCAGATGAGTCCTGCAAGAAATACTACAGGGAGCCTTTCAGGCTCAAAACAACAGCATGCACCAATCCACAAAACACCTGAATGGTACCGGTGAAGGTGTAAAAGAACGGTAAAACATACATCATGTCTCTAACTCTTCTTTTCATCATCTGATTTAAAGGAAACAGCATAAACCAGTAATTATAAGACTCTGCTTGATGGTTTTAATACTCAACAAAAACACGCTATACTTTTTCTTTTTATGTTTTTTATGTATTCTTTGTCTGTGTCTCTGTCTTTTTCCCTGTGTGTATGTTTGCATACACGTGTGGAGGTCAGAGAACAACTCCTAGGAGTCAGGTTTCTCCTTCTATTGTGTGGGGTCCCAGAGATTGAATTCAGGACATCGGACTTGATAGCAAGCACCTTTTACCTTCTGAGCCATCTCACTGGCCTTTAGTTGTACTTTAAGGACATGTGGAATATTTTCAGACAATAGCAAATCATGGAAAGAATGTGGGGAGATTGAAACTCTCATATGCTGCTTGCAGGGATATAGCATAGTGTGGCTGCTTTGGAACATAGTTTGAATCTTTTCAAAAAGCTAAACAGTTACTAAATGACCTGACAGTGCCATGTACAGCATGTACTCAGAAAGTTAGGTGCCCACACAAACCTTTTTATGTGATTATCACAGCGGTGCCACTCCCACTTGTTAAGTTCTGGTGTTCAGTAGCTAAGGAGTGACTCAATCATGATGGTCAGCTGTGCACCAGAGCACAATCTGGCAGAAACAGGAAGTCCTGATAAACACTACAAGATGGATGGACCTTGACACACATTAAGTGAAAGCAACTAGAAAAAGGGTAATTACTTTGTACTTTTAATAAGAAATGCCTAGAGCAGGTGAGTCACGGAAGGAGACAGTAGGTCAGAGTTTGTTAGTGGCTAAAGGAAAGGGCATGGAGGTGACTTCTGGCAGACACACAGTTTTTACATTTAACATGGTGAAAAATTGTATAGGTTGCATATCCTTTCAATATACGGTAAGAACCACTGTGATGCATAGTTTAAAGGATGAATATTATGTCATATGATTTACTTCCAAGAAAGCTACTGTGGACTCTGGGTGACCAACCGGCTTGGCAGATGGATCGTCGAGGTTTTTTTCTTGATCGAACTGCTGTTGCTGAGTGGTGACTGCTGGGTGGACTGGACTGCAGCTGCTGATTCCTGTTGGTGTTTTACTAGAAGACTGGACTGCTGACAACAAAGATTGGAAGAGCCCCCAAATAACTACTTCTAAACAGACACACAACCCCGTTTTCTATTAACCTTTCCTTCTAGAAGGAAGGCTGAAGCATTTAAGAACCCTCACTACAGTAGGTTTGGAGAAATCTAAGCTTACAGGTGTTAAAGTCTTCCTACCTACCTGTGAGGCTGGAGATCACAAAGTACTGAAGGCAGTAGTTATAAGGGACTTGGGATGAGTGAAGACTGTGTTTGGTAGGGAGAGATTAAAGGACAGTATGACTTGAGAAGAGACTCATAAGGTAATTAGGATCCAGATCATGAAAGGTCTCATGTGCTGTGTGCAGGATGATGCTGTCAGATGTGTTTTTTGTGGTTCATTCTGGCCGTGGGGTGAGTAGCAGGATACAAAGGGGCAAGTGTGAGAATGGAGAGGCAAGCTGGGAACCAGTTGAAAGATGATAGATAACAGTAATTGGGCCAGGTGTGATGGATAATCTTGACTCTCAACTTCATGAGATTTGGAATCAGTTAGGAAGAAAATCCTATGAGTATGTCCATGTTCCCAGAGAGGTAGAAAGACCTGTCCTGAATATGGGTGGCACCATCTTGTGGGCTGGGGGATCAGAATGGATAAAAAGGAGAAAGCGAACTGAGCAGCAGCATTCATCTCTCTCTGCTTTCTGACTGTGGGTGTCGTGTGCCCGGCCCGCTCATGCTCCTGCCACCACGCCTCCCCTACCCTCACACTGTGAACCACAGTAAACCCACTCCATATATGTATATATGTATATATACATATATATATATTCATGTATTCATGGAGGAGGAAGAGGAGGAGGAGGATTTTTCTTGGGCTGGGGCTATGATGAAAGGTCACCTTCAATAGGAGACATTCTTTAACAATGTGATATGCATATCACATTCACCAGGCGAAGTGGTATAAAACTTTATGAGGTCACATCACATCTACATTAGTCTGAAAGAAAACTGTGATGGGAGAGTGGGGAGGTTGCAGTATGACCTGGTTCTTGGACCAGCTACACAGACATCATTTGGCATGCTGGTTATTCGTGGCTTTACTGAACATCATCTCCAAACATAGTGATTAGCTATTGCCAATCAAGGCTCCGGCAGGTTTTGATTTGGACTCTCCATGAAGTGTCAGTGGCAATATTAGCAGGGACTTCACTCATCTGAATGATTGGCTGGGCCTGTAGCTCTGCTGCTGACATAAGTCCTTCCCATGGCTGGCTAGTTGATGCTGGTTGCTGGTAGGATTCAGTTTCCCCCAGGGCCTCTCTATACATGGGTGTTTGAGTGTCCTCACAACATGACAGCTATCTCCTCTTCTGCAAAAGGAATGATCCCAGAGATAAGCTTCAGTTCCTTTTATAATCTAATCTTAGACAGTCATCACTTCCACATAAAATGCCATTCCAGTCAACTCTGTTCAGGGAGAAGGAAAGGCTATGCATATTCTGCAAGGCTACGAACTCCAGGAAGCAAGAAAAAGAATTACCAGGCCCAACAATAAATCTGAAAAATGTATTTCACATGCAACGTCTCAGGTCTAACCCAGGATCCCGGGGAGGAGAAGAAACCCTGGGGAGGATGCTTTACACTGGTAGCAGCATAAACCCTGCAGGCACTTCCAACAATTCCATAGTTTGAGAATCAGCTTAGTGATACATGAAACACGTCCCACCTCCAAATTGCTCCTGGCATGTCCTAAACGACCAAGCATCATGGAGCCATGCCGTATCACCATGTGGGGAGAAGGTAATGAAAATTTCCCTGGCAGAGCTCTTCTGGCTCCTTCTTTTTCATTTCTCTCTCACTCAGACACTCTGTGGAGGCCTGGTCTCTTTCATGTTACTGTTACCTCCCAGTGTGCTTATTCCTGCTGCAGAGTGAGCTGCTGATGGATGTGACAATGGCCAACATGGCTCTGTCACAGGATAGCTGCTCTGACAATAATTCTTCGCTTCCTTTTTCTTTGCTCTGTGTTCCAAAATCGGAAGATCTAGTCTCTTCACTGAAAAAAATGAGAGCATCTCTATAAGGCCTGATTCAGAGTCCGGTTCCCAGAGGTGTCTCAGATCCTTCATCTGCCTTGATGTCTTCCTCCTCTAATTCTGTGGACGCTGATAGTCTATGTAGAATAATCCAAGCTCTCGATTTCACTGGTGCATTTTGCCTTTTATTTTTCCTCCTGATTCTCCACTTAGAATGATCTTTGCAGCTTTCAACCCAATGTAAAATTGCCTAGTTAGGAGGATCTCTGACGGTGTTTTCTTGTCTCTTGCCACTTTCTTATCACTGTTGCTGCTCCGTCTCCACTGATATATTTAAGTCACCACCCTGCCACTGAGAGAAAACAACCTCCATTGGCAGACGCCTTCGCACTGGTTTGTTTTAGCTTATGACAGTTGTATATGGCTCTAAACCAGAAGGACAGAATACTGGTTTACACTCTGATCCCTGCAGAATGCTGTTAAGGCAGGCACCTTATAGATTGAAATTTCAAGGCACAAGTCCTGGATCTTTTTTTGTTTTTTCTAGCTAGCTAGTCGTGCAATTCTTTTCCAATGACTGAAACTCCAGTTCCATCATTGAAAACCGGTGTAGATAGCTGCCTACAACAGAAGAATGACTATGTAGACTATCCTGTATGTAAAGAACGACTACGGTAGAGCTGAGTATGGGGACTCTGATCTCAGCACTTTCGGAGACTGATCATCAAGCGGCAAAGGCCAGCCTGGGCTAACACTGAGACTTTGCCTAAAGCCCAACCCCACCCAACAAATGGACATGAGAGGGTGTAATAAAGTCAACTATGAAATGATCCTGGAGAGAGCACGAATGTAGAAGGACAAGCAATCACATGTTAGGACTAGAATCAACCCTTGGATAGAAAAGGCTGCAACTCTGAAATGGTTATCAGAAAAAAACCAAAAAAAAAAAAAAAAAACAAAAAAAACCATGTGGACCTATACAGACTGCCTTTGGAGAAAGTGATGGAGATACTATGTGGAAATGGAGGAGGGGAAGGGTGGGCTAGATCAAAATAGTGTCCACCAATGGGAAGGACCCTAAGTCCTCAACTTACTAGTCTTCACTCTACCAAGGACCAGAGTCTTCATTCTATCAAGGACCAGAGTCACAGTGCTGTCTTGGGTCTTCTCAGACAAGGAATGAGACAGGAAGAGAGCGGAGATAGGGTTCATGGAGAGTCCTTTGAATTTGGAGAGCCTTATCAACCTTTTCTAAGCTCTTTCCTTTCTTACCCTCCTCTCCCCTTTTTCGTAATTATTTTCATCATTGAAAGTGTCGGCTCTCATCGTCTTTCATTATCTCCAGAGGGAATTTCCCTGAACCAGTGTCTTGGTTGGGTGTGTAAACACGTTTAACCACCTAACTTTGCCAGAGCTGGCAAACCTTAGACAGAGTTGGGTGGATGGTGCTGCAAAGACAAGCTGCTTGGCGGGATGTTTGAGGGTAGCTATCCCTCACAGCTGCCTTCTAGCAAGGGATTGTACCTGCCCGTCATTTGCTAAGTGATGCTGGGTCCCTCTGGTCTGCTTGGAGAGAAAAACAGCCATCCCTGCCTCAGATGGACTCATGTTCAGAGAAGAAGACAGCTGCTGTGGTTGGAAGATCTTACAAGTGGAGTCAGGAGAGCATATTTTGTGAAATCCTGTCACTAATGTTGTTGATGGCCTTGACCATATCAGAAAGCCTTTTGTATGCTGCATCTTCACCTGTCAGATGGAAGGAGCAGACGATCCCAAAGGTCTTTCCCACCTTTATGGTGTGGGACTATAGTTTGTTCTGTGCCCCATGGCTTTGTGGATTGGTTTAGGGGATAAGGACCCCCATCCTCTTCTTGAAGGAACGGATTTAGTTAAGAGGCATATATATATATATATATATATATATATATATATATATATACTTTTTTTTTTTTTTTCTTAGCAGAAGTTTATTTACCAGGGAGTTCCTTCCATAAAGGGGCTTTCTGTTCATCAGGAGTTACTGAGATGCCGCTCTGGTTTTTCTTGGTTCCCTTGTGTCTAACACCTTAACTACCTGGGACCAGGTTCTGCCCAGTTCCTCTTCAGTAAATCTCCCTTTCCTCATCACTAGCTGGGATTTCTTTGCACACCAACATTCTTCCAGACAGAGGGGATTCAGTATTGATTGCACAAAGGAAAACAGACCAACACCGTAATATGAACAGCTAGCTGCCTACATGCAATTCTTTATATTCTAAAGCTTTTGTAAACAAAGTACTCAAAAAGGTAACCTTTATGGCCCATCTAAACACACAACACACACACACACACACACACACACACACACACACACACTACACATATACATACATATATATTTTATCATCTCTTCAGTCCAGTGTCCTTGTACAAAGCGATCATTTCCAGTATTTGTTTTTGCTGATATGGTTTACGTTTGGTCAGTGGAGGATTTTAGTCTAATTTATCAAACAGCTATAGCTTCTACTGTGTGCAAAACCCAATGGCAGAGACTTCAGGCAATAAAAAAGACAGAACACTCTCACCCCAAAGGTCAGAAATTTTTCATGTATTTATTCTACATTTGTATATCTTTTAAAGTTATTTATTATTCATGGATGATTTTATGCATGTGTATAATTGAATTTGGTCATTTCATCCTTCATTACCGTCTCTTATCACCTCCCACTCCCAGAACCTATGTCAGGTGGCTCACAGCCATCTTTAACTCTGCCTCTTGGGAGCTCCTACACCTCTGGCCTCCACAGGTATGTGCACTCATGCACACATACTTACACCCACACCCATACACAGAATTAAAAAAAATAAAAATAAATTGTAAAAAAGAATAAGGGACCCAGAAGTCCACCTGCCACCATTTGTGGCTGCCCACAGAGGGAGCCACTAAGATATACAAGTACGGGGTGGAGAGATAGGAGAGAGAGAAGCAGAATGATTTGAGCACTAAGAAGAGAGGCAGAGATGGAGGTGTGGGGTGGAGAGGAATAGCCTGGTGTGAGTAGTCTGCCAGCCTACCGTAGGCCATGGTGAAACCTGGCCTGTGCTGCCACTAAGAACCATGTGTAGTTCCATGACCATATGGCAGCAAGGGTCTGTGTAGATGCAAAGGCCAGGAGGACATCTCTGGTCTGGTCTGCTGCCTGGGACCATGTTGATGTTCAAAGGTTGTGGAGAACTTGCCCCTTCCTTCATTCGCTGTGGTACTCAGGAGAGACGGCCCTGCACCTCACTGGGGCAGCACAGTGTAGCTGACCCTGATGGGGTGAGTGTAGGAGCGCTGGCCTTGCCACTTGTCTGCCCTGAGGTGGTGTGAGTATGGGAGAGATGTTCCCCCTCTCCATCATCTGTGGCGAGTGGGAGAGTTGGCCTCAAGGTTATGAGAGTAGGAGAGTTGTCCCTGTCTCTCATCAGCTGTAGCAATCGAAGAGCAGGTCCTGCACATTGCCCAGGCAGTCTAGTAGATATGGTCCAGGTGTTAGGAGTGAGGGAGAGCCTGCCCTGAGCACATGAGAGCAGGAGAGCTGGTTCTGTCCCTTGCTGGCTGCAGTCCTGGGTGAGCTGGGTGAGGCAATGCTGGACAGCTTGTCCTGGTGGTGTGGGCACAGGAGAGTTGGCAGGCTGACCAACTCAGCTACCACCCAGGCCCAGATCCTGGGCTTTGCGTTGGCCCATGCCAATACTTACCCATCTATGAACTAATTGGGCAGAACATGTGAAGGGGCGGGTCCTATGGATCCAAAGCTGCAGGGTCTCCACAACACAGGGCATCGACAGGATATCTGAGAGTGTCTCAGTGAGGATCCAGTATTGACAGTGTAGAGGAAGCCAGCGGCCTCGAACCAGACCAATGACCGACGCATTGCAATGAACATTTGCAAGTAACGATATACGGACAAAAGGGTATACTGTGAGGACGCTATGACTCTCTAGAGCTTCCATGATGAGATGGTTTTTAAAAAAATATCATTTATTTTTATTTTTTATTTTCTTCTGTGGGGGAGGTTGCGAGGGCGGAGAGTGGCTATGAAGGGATGAGGGGATGAATGGGATCGGAGGGCAGGATGTGAAATTCACAAGGAATCAATAGAAAGTTAACAAAACCAAACAGAAAAGAATAAGCAAATGGAAGAACTTTGAGGAAGCTCCTGGTGAATGCAGGAATTATAGACTACTCTCTCTCATCCACTGCACAGGACTTAGAGCTATGTCTTTTCAGGTCTGGTCATGAAGGACACCCTAGACCACGTATTACACCTTCATCTACAGATATGGCCTTGGGTCTGAGTGGGATCTCAGCTTCCAGTCAACCAGATAATTTCATGTCCTTTTATCTTCGCACACACCACCTCCACCCCTGGCCTGCACACACTACCTCCACCCCTGGCCTGCACACACCACCTCCACCCCTGGCCTGCACACACCACCTCCACCCTGGCCTGCACACACACCTCCACCCTGCCTCACACACTCCACCTGGCCTGCTTCCAGCCTAGCGATTACACAGTCCATTTCCTGGCCTGGAGGTACCCTGAGATGTATCCTTAGGATTACTTACTTATCTCCCTTCCAGATGGCCCAGCATGGGGACTAGCCAGAGGAGCAGGGAGGCAGCTCAATTTACTGATTGCTGGTCAGCCTGTTCTTGGCATCCTCATCCATCTGCAGAGGTGTTCCGAGCTGAGCTGATCCAGAGTAGCCCTCACAAGAGACCCAGGCCTAGGAGGCACCGGTGGTGATATGCTTTCTATTGAGTCTTCCAAATGCATGACCATGGGAGGAACCCTGTTCAGTGCCCATTGGTGCTAGTCCCCAAAGGGAGAGATGCCTCTGAGTGAGGACCAGGGAGGCTGTGAGCTGTCTTGGGCGAGGTAGCTACAGTGAAGTGTTTAGCTCTTCTACCTCCCTCTTGTGGTGCTGCCTTTGTGCACCCAGTGGGAGCTCAGCTCACCTCAGGACCTCTTCAGCCTCGCAAATTCTCAGTCCTGTCACAGGAAAGACCAAGCAAAGTAGAAATGTGAGGCCATAACACTGCAAACTGACCTAACGAAATGGACCCTCTGTACCTGCTGAGGGAGAGGAGAAGAGGAAGGAAGATTTGTTGAGAGCCTCCTATTAGGGCTGTTCTGTGAGCGGCCATCACACATGGTTCATCCTTTCACCATGACAACTGTCTTCTGAGTTGGGCCTGATGAGTCCCATCTTACCAAAGAGGAAATCAAGGCTGAACTGAAGAAACTCAAATCGGAAGCTGTGCTGTTTTCTCAGGAGTTACTATGTCATACCATGCTCGTTTTACCTCAGCGATGGGGATCCATTCCTTCTTTCCCCCCTGCTTCCTGGACATCTGTGCATGCATGTGTGTGTTTGCACACACAGCATACGTTAACACAACGAGGAGAATGGAGCAGAGGAGGAAGGCTTATGGCCCTCAAGTCTGTGGCAGGGTTGGCAGAGATGCCTCCTTTCCATGATGTGGCCACTTCCTGTTCTTGTCCATGTTCCTCTCTTTCCTAACTTCAGGCTCTAAGGATGCTCTCCCAGACTTGTGGCGGTGGGAATCTGTTGTGTCTTTATAGAGGGACAACTGCAGAAGACCCTCATGTGCTACGGGATCAAAACCAGCTTGTTTTATTCAGTCCCTGTTTTCCCATACGCTAGAAAAGCTTTCAGGGGAGAAAAAAAACGCTCTTCCAGAAAATTACACTCTGCATCTCCTTTTCTGATGCTCCTGGGAAGTCATTAAAGATGGAAATTAGAGCCCATTGTTGCACATTTAATTACCCACAGAATGAGTGGCATGTTTAATGGAAATGGCAAATCTTCCAACATATGTGAGATTTCTAGTTCATGCATTTCCAGACATGTTACAAAATAATTCATTAAGCAGAGATATGAGTTGCTGGAGGGAAAACAGGGCCAAGGGAAGGGGCCTAGGATCTATGAGTGCATTAGTGGACACTCCTGACCTGCAAACTGTAACAATGTAACAATGCAGGATTTGATATCAATGTGCTTTAAGGTGAACTCCCCCTCCTCATTAAAGAAAGGGCATAGGGATAGGTCTTGGAACCACAAAGATCCTGGATGATTGGTCCTCAGTTGAGTGGGAATAAGAGGTTGAGGCTAGCCCTTGTCCAGCTTTTCTCTCCCTCCCCATGTTCCCATCTCACTATGAAGTCCCAGACAGTACACAGAAGCAGGTGTCTAGTGCATGTGTTGGGGAGGGCTTCAGAAATGCCAGTGAGAAGGGAACAGTTTTAGGGACAGTTATGGGAGCGAGAGTGGGGCAGATGTAATCAATCTTCCCTCTGCTCCTTGCTCAAGCTACATAGCCATTTAACATGAAATTCAGGCTACTGTTACATCTTAGGGGTATTTGCTCATTCATGCAACCAGCCAACATTTATAGAACATCTGCTATTTGTGGGAAATCTGTTTGTTAATTCAGCCGTGCAACCATTCAGCTTTCTTATTAGATACCTATTAGTCATTCATTTCCTGTTCGTTCATTTGCTTTGAGCAATGAACTAACCAGACAATATGTATTGGCTACTTAGTAACTTATTCGCACAGCTAGTTAGCATTTTTGGAGTACCTATCCATCTGTCAATCCACACACGGACCCACCCACTCACCCACTCACTCAAATATGTGCTGAATAGTAAATGCATATTCATTCATGATATCAACCATCATGCATAGAGCAGATACCATATAACAGGCATTATGTAGACATTTGGGAAACAAAAATTCAAGACTCTAGACCTTCCTTCAAGGAACCTAGAGGCAAATAAAAATTTTAGATACCAACACCAATTCTGCATTTAATATATATGCTTGGCTCTAGGTTAAGGGCTTTACTGAAACACTCTTTTTCTGTGGTAGGTAGGTGAAGAAATTGGCATAGAAAATTCCCCGTGTCACATAGAGTCCAATGATAAACTCTCAGGCTTTGAACCAGGACAGAGAGATTGGAGAGTAGATAATCTCAGCCAGAACACTGCCTCCTTTCAGGAACATGTACATACTGCACAGAATGACGGCAGGAGAAAGGGAAGATGAATTGATTCCGTGAAGTGGAAACTTAAGGGTTCAGTTGTGTTGGATGGTGTTTTGCTGGGCAAACACATGAAGGAGTGTTTTCCTGAAGTGGACACTGGTGAAACACTAAGGCAGACTTGTGAAGGAATGTTCTCCCGAGGCAAACAAAAGAGAGGGGATGATCTGTTGAAGCAAACATGTGAAAGGACATATGATAAAGGGTTCTTTGCTAACAGCACACATGTATTGGTTCACCTCATGTTGTGTAGTTGAGCTGCATTTGTTGGGACTCCACGGACTCTGATTGGATGCATGTACTGAGGCAATACCGTGGAGGACATGTGATGTTAGGAGTATATAAATAGGACTCCACGGAGTGACCGAGACAGAGCTTGGCTTGCTGGTACAGCTTAGCTGTGCAATGCTTGTGGGTCTCGTGTCTTTGCTGATCTTCACTTCCCTGAGAAAGGCACAGCTGAGAACTTCTCCTGCTGTTCCTGCTGGTCCCTTTTGTTGACCCGAGCTAAGGCTGAAGCCTGGCTGTCTCTGCTAGGTCATGTCACCACTGATGCTAACTTGATTCTACTAAACTGGACTGCTGGTGTATCCGTGAAGTGTTAGTGAGTGGATCGAGCTGCCGCTGCCTGCTAACCTGTGATCTGAATCACTGACTTCCAGACAACAAGTCGGAAATTGCTCCAAAGAATCTTTCTAAACAGGTCCACTTCCCCTGTATCCTTTCTTTTCTACTACCTCTGGTGGGTGGTGGGCCACAAGGGAGGTTCAAGCGTTTAAGAACCATCATTAGAAGTAAGATTTGAAAAATTAAAGTTACAGTTCTTCTTGTAGGAGATGGAGGAATTGTCGTTTGAATTGTCAATTAGAGAAAGAGATAGAATGTGTCTTAAGCTACTGTACCATTGGGGCCCGGGCACTGTAAGACATTCATTTAGGATGCTGTTTCTGTGCTTAAGGAGCTCCCAGGTTAATAGATGTGCTATAATATCTGGATGCACAGGACTTCATCCCAGGGAAAGTGCTGATGGGTGGCTCATGTAGTCTGTATCATGTAGCAGAGGGGGAGAAGGCTCTTCCTAGCTGGAAGTTATCAGTGATGCATTCACGGAGGTTTAAGACAGACTTGGAGAAAGGCTGAATAGTCTCTCTCAGGAGCTGGGCCAATGGAGATACTCCAACAGCCAGAGTGGCACAAGAAGCAGCCATGGCCTAGACAACACGTGGTTTCGAGTGACCCCATTTCAGTCTCAAGCTTGTGAGCGGTGAGTACCACAAGAGTCTAGGAGGCTGCTTAGGTTATGGAGGGACTTCAACATTTTCCCGAGGAGATTGGGCTTTGCTGTGAAGGCAGCGGAGGATCACTGGTTAAGAGAGCACTGTTTACTGTTTGTGTGGAATGGCCTGGAGAACAACTACAGAGCTCCTCACCTGCTTCCCTTGTTGGCCAGCTCCTGTAAGGTTTGCTAGTGGGAACAATGGTGGTAGACGGGACCTAGAGAGGAAGAGCGAGGTCAGGAGTCATGCTTCTTACTTCTGCCTTCTGTTTCTGACTGTACCCCTCCAACCTATATTCACTTAGCATTTATTCCAGAAGATTCTAATGCTCCTATATATCTAGGAATCACTGATATACTGTTTACAAATCACTTTCTCATTCAGTCTTGTAACTGAGAACAATATTCTTCCCCAAGGAACACTAAAACTCAAAAGAGTTGTGCTGTGACCCCTGCCTCTAATTTTGAAGCAGAGTAGGTGATATAAAAACCCACATTTCTGATTTGATATTGGGTCCTTAGGGAAGCAGGTGTCAAGGACACTAATTAGGGTGCCTTTGTGATGAGTCATTGTGCCATTTTCTCGAGTTTGCTTCCTCCAATGCTTGCTTTGCCAAATATTGTGCATATTTTAATTAGTATTTGTCCCTCATAACCCTCCTGGTTCCCCAGATAACCATAAAACCTGATTATCTCTGCTTTGGGCATCCATGCCTTCTCCTTTTAATGTTTCTGAACATTTTAGAAAAGATGATATGGATGGCATTTAGTGTATGGTTTCTGAAGTATTTGACCCCGTGATTCATGTCCTTGGTCAAACCATACACTTCATTATGGGCTGGGGTAGCTCTGCTGTGATGCTCTAGGACATTAACCTCCGGTTCTTCTTACTGCTCCAGGTTATCGCTCACTATTTTCAGATTCCCTCTTCTGTCCCATCTCCCACGCTCCTTTCTTCAGTCTCAGTCTGTCATCACATGCTTGACTTCATTGCATTTTTCACCTGATAGGGAATTCTCTGCCACTGGGACAATCAGCAGCCATCGTGTACTGCCTATGTCTTTCCTCTTGTTAGCATCTTTAAAGGTTTCTTGGACCCATTCCCTTCTCCTGACTTGTTCCACAGACCAGTCAGTGACTTCATTATTTCTATTCTCAAGTGGACATAAGTACAGAGCTGTGCAAGTTGGGTTTGTTGCAAACATGGTTCTAAACTCAATAAAATATTCTGATTTACTCTCTGAACTTTCTCTCCAAGACCCATTGTCACCAGGCCACCAGAAGGAAACACTCACCACGAAACACAATCCCTTCTCCATCTTTTGTGCCATACCCTCTTGTCTCCCCAAGAGCCAGGACTTTGCAAATGCCTCAGGTATCTTTCTCCACTCACAGTCTAGCTCCTCAATAGCGCTGGGCTATGTGGCTCAGTGGTTAAGACTTTACTGTTCTTCCAGAGGACTGAGTTCAGTTCCCAGCACTCATGGTGGACATGAGTACAGCTGTTTGTAACCCTAGCTCCAGGGGATCCATCACACACACACACACACACACACACACACACACACACACACACACACACACACACACCAAGTACATAGTAAGGTCTCTGTAAAGGGCTGCTTGATTTTGGAGGCTTGCCATAAGGTGAACAGATGAATGAACCCTGCAGTCACATATACTTGAATGTATTCCCCATTTACCAGCTATGTAAGCTCAAACAAGTACTACAACCTCATCAAGCTTTGATTTCCACATCTGGAAATGAGATAGTAACAGTACTTATTTCATGGAGTTGTTGAAAGAATTAACTGAGGTAATGCAAAGAATGCTACTAATTGTTCAGTAACTACTACTAGTTCTTCTTTTAGGAGTTTGGGCAGGAGGAAGGTGGGTTAGCTAAGCAGCTAGAGATAATTCTTAGGAAGGAGGAGAAAAATCCTTCAAAGTTTTATTATCTTCAGTGTCAAGAGGAAGCCAGACAAAACCATTCTTATTAGATTATATTAATTAGATGCTTTCTAATTGAATCTGTAACACCATGGATCTACATTTTTATCTTTATTAAGTTCAGGGCTGGGAAAATGGCTCGGTGGGTAAATTGCTTGATACACAAGCATGGGGACTTGAATCTCCAGAACCCATGAGAAGCTGGGTGTGGTGGCTGGCATGTATCTGTAATCCGAGCATGCCTACTGTAAGATAGGAGGTAGAGACGGGAGAATCCCCTGAAAGTTCACAAGTCAGTCAGCCTGGTGCATACAGCAGGGAACAGTAAAAGATGGTCTCAAACAAAGTGGGAAGAGAGGATTGATATCTGAGATTGTCTTCTGACCTTTCCAAGTACACAGGGGTCTCTCTCTCTCTCTCTCTCTCTCTCTCTCTCTCTCTCTCTCTCTGAACTCAAGATTTTTATGACTTGAATTAATATCTGTGATGCAAGGATCTGTTTTTCCTCTACCTGTCCTCTGGCTGTGGAGTGCTTACATGGAAAAGTCTGAGGCAGAGGGTTGGATAGAAGGTCTCAGATCTCACCTTTTTCACATCCTGAGCTCTATGCTGTGGACTCCCAGTGATCTCTCTCTCTCCTCTCCTCCCTACTGTCTGCTAATTTCTCCAAAGTGGCAGCTTGGAGAGACCCAGTGCTACCTTCTGGGAGAGACTCGTGAGGTTAGAGAATGACTTTTAGAGTGCAATGTGACTTAATGCACTACTGTATTGTCACTAATGTAGGCCCTGTTGTGTGTGTCTTGAGGCAGTGGAGGACAGAAACTCTCAAAAGGCCAAGTAAGACCTTTTGTGTTAAGGACCTTCTGTTTCCCTGTGTCTCTCACCAACCCAATAAGGTGAAACAAAGCTACAAAAATCTACATGGGAATCTCTATGGGTGTTGGTTGCGTTTTTAAATATTAATGATTTTTTTTAAATGCCACATGCTACTCAGAAGAAAAAAACAGAAACAAAGATTTGAGTAAGTATTCTTCAGCATTTGGGATGAGAGCTGGTCTCCTAGTGGGTAGATGGGTCTGGGATGATGTCACAGCTTAAGCCTCATCTGAATGGAGGTCAGATTGCAGATACTTAAAATGCTCTCAGGTCGGTCTTCACTTTCACCCCCTCCCAGTTTCTGACACTAATTCCCCTCTTCTTCTCTCCCATACTGAAGCTGTCACTGAGGGGCTTCATTGGCTTCAGGGAAGCCACCCTCTCTCCCCCTCTCTGTCACTCAAGCCAGACTTCATCATTACTGTTCCAGAGACAAGACTGTGACCCTGCTCTGCTGTCACACCTGGGCTGGTACCTCTGAGATTTGGGGGGAACCACAGGTAACCTCTAAGCTCACTTGAAAACTTCCCCTTTGGATACAATTGTGTGTGTATGTGTGCAAGCATGCATTTGTGTGTGTGTGTGTGTTGTGTATATGTACATGTATATGCTGGCAGCTCATCTGTATGTGTGCCATGGAGGCCAGATGAGGATGTCAGTGTCACACTTTACCTTACTTTTTGAGACAGGGTTCCTCTTTGAATCTGAACCTAGTCTGGGGGTTAGCAACCCTCATTCATTTTCTGTCTTTACCACCCTCTAGTTAGCACTGACGTTAAAAGCACACATGATCATGCTCATCATTTTATTTGGCTCCTGGGATTTGAACTCAGATCCTCAAATTTGCACAGCAAGCACTGTTACCTATTGAGTCATTTCCACAGTTTCATCTGTTTTCAAAGGCTGAATTTCAAGTATGTTCAGGCTGGTCTTGGACTCTCTATATAGCCGAGGGTGTTCCTGAACTCTGGATCTCCCTGCTTTTTCCTCATGAGTTCTGGGATTATAATTTTGCATCATCACATTTGGGTTATATGCTGCTAGAGATTACCTAGGACTTTATGGATGCTAGGCAAACACTACTTAATGAGTTACATTCCTACCCCAAGTCTGAGTGTTTTTTTAAAGGTTAGAAGGTACTTCAGTCTAGGCTGTCTCTTGTCCGGTTTTACTGACCATCTTCTTAGGGGATATACCATGATGTGTAGAGTATATTTTTACCCTGGGTTGTGGCAGTGGGCACCTATTTTCTGTTATCTTCACTGTTCTGTATTTTGACTTCTCTATCATGTTTACTTCCCTCCTGCCTTTGGTGACTTGAATTAACATGTCACTTTCCTTTACAGCCTCTTCAGACATTCTCCTGATTGCCTATTTCACACACAGTCAAGAGCAGAGAGAAACAAACGCTTCTCTGATACCTACTTGCTTGCTGTTTCATCTAGCTGTCTCCTGCCTGTGGAATGGTGTCGCCCACAGTGGGCTGTGTCTTCCTACATGAATTAACAGTCAAGGCAATCCCCCATAGATAGACCCACAGACCATCTTGATCTAAATAATTCCTCAATTGGAACTCACTTCCTAGGTAATTCTGGGTGTGGTGAGCTGATATTTAAGACAAACCATCACAACAGATATGTTTGGAAAGATCATATTTATTGATACCATTAGAATGCTAACTGAATTTTAACATGAGAATTTGGAGGCTACAAAAATTCAAAGCACTATGTAAACTATGAGCACATTTGGCCTAATCTCTGCGGAGACAAATGTTTATATGTAGGAAATTCAATATGCTAAAGAAGCACAAACAATGAGGAATACTTACCCGTATCACTTTACATACAAATCTATGGTTGATCAAGTATATGCCAGCTACTCCAAGGCTAGAGAATCATAGTAATTTTTCCCTTGTAGATCTGGAGGGACAAGAGTCATGGCCAATCTGGCCCTTTAATTCAGATGGGGTAGAGAGGTCGATGAGAAAGCCTCTATCCAATTCCTCTGTAGTTGTAGGGCTCCTTCTGTATGGAAGGAGAGAAAGTGGGGAAGGGAGAGAGAGAAGGGGAGGGAAGGAGGGAGAGAGAGAGAGAGAGAGAGGGAGAGAGAGAGAGAGAGAGAGAGAAGAGAGAGTGAAATTCCAAGGCATTGTGGATAGGACTTTGGACAAGAAGGCAGGCCATCTTTTTGTCATCTGCCCAGGTTTGCTAGGAAAGGTGCTTGTCATGTGTTCCCAGACTTTGGGACTTACCTTCCCTGGCCAGGTAGAGCAAAGAACCCAGAACAGAGGCTGGATGTGTCACAGGTTTTGCTAGCCTATTTGTTCTTAGAATTGTAATTGCCTTATCTTCACACTATTATATATTTACATATCCTAATGACGAGATTACACATTTCAATTAGTATATAATTACTAGTTCTATTACTTAAAGAAAAATAGTCAGGGATAATTACACAATTATGAAATACAATTACAAAATGACATATAATTAAATTTAGAAAAGCTTTTGAAACACTCCTCCTTCCCTCCCACCCCCCTCTTGTACAAAATGTTTCTAGTATTTATTCTTTCTCTTCTTTAAGTACAAGTATAGCCCAGTCTGGTCCAGCATGGTCAAAGAAAGTGTGATCAAGGAGTTTGTCCAGGAGAGCATAGGGCATTTCTTCTTGGAGACATAAGCCCTTATGATTTTTTTTTTTTTTTGGGGTGGGGGATGGAGTTTAGCAGCATCTTGGCTTTAGAAAGTTGGCATGGAGTCCTAGAATTATTGGGTCAGTTTTTACAGATGCCATGTGATTGTTGAACAGCTTTCTTTCCTGATTCAGCTGAGCATGTGGAAAAGGAGAGATCATAATGAAACCTGGACGTCTGAAATCAGCTTTTGTATTTTAAAATTGGCTTCTCTCAAGAGGCTCTGAGAGGCCATTGCATGAACCCATGAAAAGAAAGTCTAAATTGCAATAGAAATCTCAGGATAGTAGCAATGCCAGAACCAAGGGGTAATACCCAAGGAAGGTGCCATGTACAGAGTAGAACCACTGAAGATAGAAGTTACATGCTCTGCAGGAGATCAAGTTGGAAGGGTGGAGCAGTTGGAGCTCAGATTGTTTCATTATGAGCCCTATATGCCAGACATGGAGTTGAAGTCTTGTCCTGGTCTAGTATTTCCTTCCTGTGGCCCCTTTTCTTCATTTGGGAACTAGAATGTTTGTTTTGTACTGTTCTATATTGGAACTATGAAACTGAAGCAAGGCTTCAGGTCCAAGAGACAAAGGAATGTTCTGGATCTTATATGTTTCCAAAGGAAAGCAAGGAATTCCATACCATGTGACACAGCCTATGTTCTAGGAGTCACAAGGCAGAAGGACACTAGGCTCTTTTTGCAGTGGTGGTAGATACTCACAGTGGTCAAAGTGCCAGTGGAATGCTCGGCTCTAAACAGATGTTGATATCACCATAGCTACCACCAACAACGCTCAAGGAACATCACAAATAGGATGCAGAAAGGTTGTAAGAGCCAGAGGTTGGATATGACTGCTATGAAGCAGCATCCTCTAGACATGACATCACCATTGCACATGAACTCATAACAACTATGGTGAGCTGTGTGAGACCTGCACAGGATCAAACCAGTCAGTATTCCAACATGGATGGAGAAGGGCACACAAAGCTCCACCCCAAGATGAAGAACTATATGACAATTGATTGATGAAATTCATTTATCGTCAAGGGCACAGCCCTGGTCGGTTGCCTGTGTTTCAGTGGACGGTCCTGGATCCTGTGCACACATGGGCAGTATAAACTGGACTCAATGGGTTAACAAGGAAAAGAGAGAAGACATCAAGTTTAGAGAGGGTTGTGTTCGAGGTGCATCAGTTTGGAAGGAGTTGGAGAGAACAGTGGAGGATAAATATTATCAAAATGCACTGTAAATATCTACAAAATTCTCAAAGAATAAATAAAAATGTTTTTAAGTTTTAATTCAGGTTATCTTGGTTCTGAGTATTTAGAGAGGAGAATACACAGCCATTGCAATCTTGTTTATCAACTCTTGGTCTAGAGAGAGTTACATGGGTCATACTCTAATTTCTGAGGGAAGGATGCAGCTAGAGGGTCTGTGATCCAAAAATCCCTGTGTCCTACTAATGTGGGAGGGACAAACACTTTTCCAAAGTCCCTTTATAGGTTCACTACTCACTGGATTAACCACCTCTCAGAAGCCTCAGCTTCCCATGCCATCATCTTTAGGGATGAGAATTTCAGCATATGGATTTAGTGTGTGGGGCACAAACACTCCAATTATAAAAAGAGTAGTAAGGTTATTAAAGAAAGGGGGAGGCAGAGAGAAGGGAGGCAGGAAGGATGCTATGACCTTGAAGTTCCCTACTAGTCTGATCTCACAGCTGTAGCTGTCCAGCCAGGGAGCTTCCATCACTGCTGTGACCTCTCTACCCAGTCTTCACACCCCTGCTTAGGTAATGCTTCTCCTTTTCCTCCCTAGTACTAGTCAGTGGCTCTACTTTCTTGCTTCCAAAACAGTCACCTACTACTGATCTCATTCACTCTCTAAGCTGGGTCTTCACCTTCTCTTGACATTCTCTGCCTGCAGTCAGCTTTGCTCAGTTCTTATTCCCCAGGCTTGGAGCTCACTGCCTCATCCTGAGACAGCACAGTCCTTACCTTACTCAATGCTGATTCTTCAATAAGTAATTAGCCTTATTATCATTAGTGAAAGAATCCTAGAGGACGTGCTTATCCAAGTACCATTAATGCTTGGCCCCAAATACCAGCAGTTGGCATCCATCGCATTCCATTACCAGCCAAAAAGTAACATGAGGAGAAAATAACTTGCTGTAGAGTGTCTCCGCTTTCTTTGCTCATTAGAGGTGACAGGGAGCTCCCAACAATAACACAAAAATAAACAGGAACACCTGGTGGGGAAATGTGTACAGCAAACTAGATGACAGCTTGTGACAAGACCTCATAGTTCCACAGCAGACACTAGATAATCATTGCTTTTCCACCTTTCAGCTAAAATCAAGTGTGAAGACATTAGCTGCATATACATTTATATAAAACCCTTTATTTGGAAAGGAAACCCACAAATTTTTATATGTTCAGTATCTCCCACCATTGGACAATGAGCAAAAACACCAGACCAATCAGTTCAAAGCCAAGTCCTTGGTGAGCCTGTTACCTGCCAGTGACTGACATCAAGTGTAGGCATTTGACATCCTGAGGAGCTGGAGCAGTGCTGTGACATGTGAAGGCTCTGTTGTTTCAGATCTCTGTGGTCTCTGACAGCCGCCCCTCCATCCTTCACAGACAAGCCTTGAAAATTCAGTAGCCTCTGGGAATGGATGGAGAGAGTACTGGGAGAGATGACTAGAATGGGGGGGGGAGAGAGTATTGAGAGAGATGATATTTCGGGGGTGAGGCAGAAACCTAGTGCAATGGGACCTCCTTAGAATCTATGAGAGTGACCCTAGAGAAGACTCCTAGGAATGGGGAATATGGAGCCTGCATTGTCCATCTTCTGTAACCAGGCAAGGCTTCCAAGGGAAGGACTAGGACACCAATCTATCCACAAAACTTTCAACCTACAATATGAACTGCCTGCTAGATGGGCTGGGGTACGAGTGGTCCAGAACGTGTGGAAGTAGCCAACCAATGAGTGATCCAGCTTGAGACTCAAACCAGGGAACCCCTGTCCACACCTGACACTTCCTGGAGGACCAGGAACCAGAGGATTGATAGCCCAGAGAACTAAGATAGAACCAAACACAACTGCCAAATAAAAAAGAAAAGAAAAGTCAATGAAATGGTATTCTGCTATACTCATAGACCAGAACCTAGCATAATGATCATCAGAGAAGCTTCATCTAGCAACTGACAGGAGCAGATGAAAAGACTTACAGTCACACTTTAGATGGAGCTTGGGGAATCATTTGGAAGAAGGGAGGAGGAAGGATTGTAGCCAGAGGGGTCAAGTACATAACAAGAGTGAACAGCCCACAGAATGAACTAAGCAGGGCTCATTGGGGCTCACAGAGACTGAACCAAGGATCAAGGAGCCTGTATAGGTCTGACCTAAGGTTCTCAGCATATATGTTGTGTAGCTTGGTGTTTCTGTGAGACTCCTAACAGTGGGAGTTGAAGTTGTCTCTGACTCTCTTACCTGCTTTTCAGACCCCCTTTCCTCCTACTGGGTTGCCTCACTCAGCCCTGATATGAGGGAATATGCCTAGTCTCAGTGTATCTTGTTATTCTGTTTTTGTTTTCTTGCAGTTGTTGGTTTTGGATGATATTCCTGGGAGACCTGCTCTTTTCTAAAGGGAAATGGAGGAGGAGTGGATCTGGGGAGTGATGGGAGGTGGGAGGAGAGATTGAAAGGAGAGGAGGGAGGAGACACTCTAATTGGGATGTAATATATAATAGAAGAAAAAAGAAAAAGAGAAATTCAATAGTCTCTCATTTTGGTTTCTGATAGGATATCACCAGTTTTTGTTTCTAGAATTTTCTCAGAGAAGCAGCTGTTACTCCCCCAGGGCCTGCTACCATCCCCAGTGTAGGCAGAGCAGGGCCATGGTTGTGAAGCCATCACTGAGTGGCATCCCAGCCCTCCTTCTCCCATCTCAGAAGTTAGACTGGCTGAGAAACCTTGGGAAGCCACAGGGCCGCTCTCCCCTAAGATTTTGCAAAGAACTCAACTGCTAGGAAGTAGGAAAATGGCAAGCGAGAAGAAAAATCAAGTGAGTTGTTTTGTTTCAAGCCTACCCAAGGGACTCTGAGCAAACCATTATTCTGAAGCCCAGAAGCAAGGCCCTCCCTAGGGTATTTTACTTTTATAAATACTCAAAGACTAAATAAAAACATTCAATCCCCAAGCTTCCAAGAACCCCCTAAGGATGCTGGAGTTTCTTCAGGCAACATAATGGTGTCTGAGCAAAGCAAGGAGCTAAATGTCAGAGGGAAGAGCGTGAAATCTAAGAACCACCTGACTGCAAAGCAGAGATGTTATTATTTACTACATCTTGAATCCCCCAATTTCCCGACAGCTCTGAAGCAGACAGTTTGCAATAATCCATTCTCTCACTTATTCCTGCATTTAATATGCCACAGGAGTGTGAGCACTTGCTGGGATATATAACTGCTTTTGTGGGGAAATAAATTTGTGATCTTCAAACATCTAGTAAAATTTTTTCAGAAACACAAGCCAGTTGAGGTACTAAAATTGCAAGAAAAGGGAGAGAAAGGTTAGCGGAGGAAGACTATAGGTCAAGAGAAGAGGAAAGGATGGATGTCCCAGGGAACTTGTCCTATGGTCTGGAGTGAGTTCCCGGGTTTCCAAGTCACTGGAAGTTTGGTTGAGTTAAGGTGGATAATAAGAACGAGGCTGATTGAGAGAAGCATGGGAGAGTGTGTGTGTGTGGGGGTTAGATGGCAGATTGCAGATGCCATAGCGAGTTTAGACATGTCCTACCAGCACAGAAGTGAAGAGCAAAGTGAGGTAGGATGTTGCTCCTTAGAATAAATACCTTAGCTTTGGACATATGCCATGGAGATTATTAAAAAATAAAATAAATAAAAACTGACAGTAAGGAGTGGGCAATAGGGAGACTCCTTTAAAATCTTTCAGTACTGGGGATGGTGAGATGGCTCAGCAGTTAGGAACACTTTTGGCTCTTACAGAGGATTAGATTCCCAACACCCATATGGTAGCTCATAACCATTGGTAACTCCAGTTCTAGGGGATACAATGTCTTCTTCTGACATCCTTGGGGATTAAGCATGAACGCTCATACACAGACAACTGGAACAGCGTAAGCTCTGCCTCTGAGCCTACTTGGTTTCCTAGCCTGGGGCCTAGAGTGAGAATGGAAGTCAGGAGTGGGGTGCCCAGGTTAGGCCTTCTGGTCAACTTCCAGCAGTCTTAACACCCATGGACCTTCCTGTTTTCACAGAAAATGTCTTACACTGGGGATTCAGGACTATCTTACCTAGAAGAGGGGTAAGAACATTCTCAGGTGTGCTCAGTGGTAAGAGAAAGCTACAGAGGCCAGTGCTCTGGAAGCAGAGGCATTTCAAATGTTACACAAACGGCCCAAATGGTGTGTGTGCCATCACGTGGCTCTTCCTGGAAAGATGTGAATTCACACTCATTCATTCACCTTATGTAGAATACCAATTGCAGACTGAAGGAAACAATTCCACATATGTCCAGCTTGGTGAACCAATGAATCTATTGGAGTTACTCATAGGAGCATGGGTGAGGGATTATTTACAGGAACATGGATGTCTCAGAGGCATCTGCATCACCAAATGCTCACTCAGTATGAATGATAAGCTCATGAAGCTGCATCACTGGAGATCCCTGCCCTATTTGCAGACGTCTCCACAGAAGACCACCTCCCACCTCTGCATTCATAGGACAATCTCCAGTCTCTTTATGGTGTTTGCAATCTGCCACCTAGCTGCTGCCCCCCTTTCCATTCCTCTCAGAATCAGCATTTCTAGTCTCTGCTCTACTCAACTGAGCTCCCAACGACTTGGAAACCCATGGAGTTGACTCCCAGGCCTTAGGGAAAGCTATCTGGGACCTTCAGAAAGGGACTTCTGAATCTTATAACTTTCTGATTCATGAAAGTTTGGTTAACTTCCTGGGTCTTATGAGCCTTCCCCTCCCCTCCCCTCTAAGAGAGGATATTTCAACTCAAATGTAATAGCTACATTACAGGTGCTGAGAGAAATCTACAAGCAACCGAAGGCTCTTGATGCCATGTGGACAGCATCTAGATGTGGAGTAGCTTTAAGAGATACTTCATTTCAGGCAGAAATAGATGTTAAACATGACTCCTTAGACATGTGTATAGATGAGGCAACAACTCACATCTGTACATAGCTCTGTACTTGTAATATTCTTCATAAACCAACAAGATTTTAAAAAGGAAGCTGCTCTTATCATTGTCACTTGACAGATAATAAAGCTGGGACAAGTGTAGACTAGAACAAAGGACACATGATTTGCAGGTCAAAGGTTTCGGATCCACGCTCTGCCTTCCCCCACCTACTAGATTTGCAACAATCCTTGTATATATTACTGCTTAATCTTGAGATGTGTGTCTGTATTTTCTTTATTTCCAAGTTCTTGGGAAAGGAATTGGCCCTCGTTCATGACCAAATATAGATCACGTCTCTTCCCTGGCTCCCCAAGGTGTTGCCTCTTAAATTAATACATGCAAAGAGCTTTGAACAGTGTCTGCTGTGTAGTAAGTAGTATGTGAGTGTTAATTAGTGCTCTTATCCCTGATCTCCTCCCTCCGGCACCCACACACTGTCTGGCACACTCCGAACGTTCAATAAATAAATACTGCTGGAACTGCTGGAAGGTATTTGTCATCCTGCGCTGGAAAGAGATTTATGAACAAATAATAGAAATTCGATAAGGCATTCAGTAAGACAGTAAGCATGGTGGATAATGGGGGTGAAGCTGTGTGCAGTTTGATGAAGTGTGCAGGACCTCTCAGTGAGGTAAACTATGCAGTAGAGCTTAAAGGAAAAGAAGCATAAAATTAGCTAAGAGAGTGGATTAGAGACATCTTGGATAGGGAGTTACATGTGCAGAAAAGCCTCTAATTACGATGGAGAACTACATGCCCAGAGCTGAGCAGATATCAGTGTGACCACAGTAAAACGAAGGAAACCGTGGTAGAAGAGGCTAGCTTAGATGTCCCAACCCAAATGTGAAGAGCTCAGAATGCCAGGCTAAAGATGTCAAGTCTTATTATCAGATGGCAATGTGGAGCCAGTGAAGAGATAGCAAGCCAAAGGATGAGTATCTGGGATGTATGGAGATTAGTCTTTGGCTCTATAAAAGATGGATTTGAGGGAGTGAGATTGGAAGCAGAAAGACTAGGTGAAATGAAGAAGTTCAGATGACGTTGTGACCACTGAGAGAGTGGTGAAGAGCTAAACTATAAATGTATTTACAAACTGTCCTTAGAGAACTTAGTGCCACACTGGGTCTGCTGGAGAAGGAAAGACACAAAGATGGTATCAATATCTCAAGCTTGGGGACTGGATAAATACTGGCACTGCTGATCCAGTTAGAAGACACTGGCATATAAGCAGAAGAGAAGGTTCCCTTTGGATGCACTGTGTTTGGAAATCTTGCTTAGGGTGCTCAGATTGCTGTCCAGCAGGACGGTGAAACCAAGTCTGAATAGAGAATATGCATTAGGATTGGAGGTTTGTCAATGGACATGGAACCACTGGACAACGGACATCTCTGACTATGGAAGAAAATAAAATTCATCAGGGTGAGAATCTAGTATATGTTAGTGACACACCAGAGAAAGTGAGGGACCATTCTGCCCAAGACGTTGGAAACAGGGCAAGAGAACCATTCTCCTGAGGATTAAATAGTATTATAGGAGAATAATGCATGTGAACACTTGACTGTGGATGTATACTAAAGTGCTGTGGACAAGTGGACTTGGCTGTAAAACCTTGAAGCCATCCCCTAATGACCCACTTCCTCCAATGAGGCTCCACCTTCTAAAGGTTCAAACACAACACTGCCAGCTGGGGAGTCACATGATTCTATACACATGAACTGGTGGTACAGTTCACATTCAAACTGCAGTACTCTGCCTCTCCCTCATAGGGTGATGGCCATCTTATAACAAAAACACATTTGATCTAACCTCGGAAGTCTGCATAATCATTCAAAGTCCCATTATTCAAAAGTCCAAAGTCTCTTCTGAGATACAGGGTAATCTCTTAACTCTGATCATCTGTTATATATATATGTATGTGTGTGTGTGTGTGTGTGTGTGTGTATTCAGGGCTCCATCATAGTGCCTATGGTATGATCTGATGCTTTAACTCTTCTGGTATGGGAGATGAAGAGTCTTTCTCCATAAAGAACTCCTGTCTTTCTCCTATCTGTGTCTGTGGTCTCTTTTAATGAGGTTCTTCTTTAGACTCAAGTCTTGTTCTTTCCGTTCAGGGCCTATCACTGCTGTAGATAGTCATGATAATAAAGCTCTTCCAAATGATGGCTCATGCCGGCTGCTTTCTATGGAGCCTCTAACTCTTTGTTAAAAATTAAATTTCATTAATAGTTGCGTGTGTGTCTATGTGTGTGTAAGTGTCTAACTAGAAGAGAATGCCAAGAGCACAGTCATACACCACTATACACCCTGATTTTTATGTAGCTGCAAGGATTTGAACTCACATTCTCAGACTTATACAGCAAGTGCTCTTACCCACTTAACTGTCTCTCCAGCCCTGTAGCATCTTTTATAAGTTATAGCTAGCAGAAGACCTGTCTATGAACCGGGCAATGGAACCTCACTAGACACTGAATCTGCCAGCAATTTTGTCATGAAATTTCCAGCACCAACTGAGAGCAATAAAATAATCTTTCTAAAAGAAGAGATGCATGCATATGAGTCTTTTTCCTTCACATATGGGAATGTATCACATGTGTGCTGGATGTCTGAGGAGGTCAGTGGAAGGCATTAGATGTACTGAAAATGGAATTAAGGATGATTCTGAGCTACCTACCATATGAGTCCTGGGAACCAAATCCACGTCCTCTGGCAGAACAGCGAGTGGTTCTAACTTCCAAGCCATTTCTTCAGCCTTATCTGTTGTTTCTATGGCTGCTCCCCACTTCTAGGCTAGGCAGAAGAAAAACACACCAATTCTTCCTTCCTGTTGTCCTTTTCCTTTATTATAAGAGCCTAGAGAGTTCCCATTTGGAAGAGGCAAATGTCCATCCAGTTGATGTCTTTGCCCTAGTCTCCTGACTGTTGGTTAAATGAATACAAGAAGACTCAAATAGTTTAACTTTAAGGACTTGACTGAGCAGCCCAGTATTTTCCTTTGGAGTAGGGATGACTTATTGGCTTTTTAAAACATTTGATCCTCTGTGTGTCATTTTCCACATCCAGCTAGTCCAGATGCCTGGTAGGCTTCTCTGGTAACTCAAGCTGACTTTCCAAGAGCAAGGGGCTTGGGGTTAAAGCTCTCTGATAAAGGCTATTGGTTATGCAGAGCTGGGTTTATTAAATGAGCTGAGGAAGAGGAGTATGTGGTCCTTGGACAGAGTCCCAGTAATGGCTGAAATGGGGAAGCTGGAGGATATCTGTAGTAGGTTAGTTGCAGGATGGAAATTTTGCTAAGTGAGGTCTGAGCAGGGAGTGGTTCAAATTTGCAAACCAAATGCACTGCTGGAATAGTCAACCATCTTGTCTCTGCAGCCAGAGTGGAGCTAGTCACTGCCAAGTCATTTCCCCAAGGTCTTAGCAGAGCCCATTTACATCTGTGTGAGCTGGTGTTAAAATAGTTATTAAATTTTCCTCTTTTTAAAATGAACGATATGATTTGGTACAGTTGGTCCATTTTGCAAGCCATAGCACATTTTTTGCAGTTTATAGTTTCAGGTTCGTTTATTTTTCTTATCCTGTGGAGGATAGAAGAATTTAAGCCCGAACAAATCCCCAACAGAGGCAAGAATGAATGTTTAGTCTGTTGGAAAAAGTCCCATTGCTGCTTCCTGTTGCTCTAGAAGAGGCTCAGCCTTCTAGGACTAGGTCTCTGGCATCCATGACCTCGGTCCATCACCCCTTGACCAACCTCTGCCATCACTTCCAATCCCAACCCATTTCCACTACCCTATTGCTTCAAATCATATTCTAAGTTAGCTTTTTATGTCCAACTGCCATGTAGGTTTGCTATGATTGTTTTAGCATCTCTCTTGCAGTTTTTGATGTGCAGTAATGGTTTTCAGTGGAAAAACACTGAGACAAGGATGCTTGCCTAGAATCTACACCTTTAAAAATATTTTACAAGTTATGTGGGGGAAGACGCTCTGTTGGTAGAATGCGTGCTTAGCATCCATCAGGCCCTGGTTGGCACCTCAACACTGCACCAAGCAGACATGGTGGTGCATACCTATACTTTCAGGATTTAGTTAGCAATTAGAAGTTCAAGTTCTAGATATCAAGTTCAAGGCCAGCCTGGTCTACTTGAGATCCTCTCTTGAAAAAAAAAAAAACAAAACAATTTATAGGTGATTCTGATGCATGGATTATATTTAAAAACTATAGATACAGCTGGTTATCTTTGTTTTAAGCTAGCCAAGGGGGAAAGGATTTCATCTGTGAGTTTAGGAAAGGCTGTCTCTATACAAAATAATTATTTCTGTTCAACAGATACCTAACCTGTAGTTTATCTCATTTTGTGGTGGAGAATACAGAAGACTTAAGGAAGATGTCCAAGGTCTGAGAGGCAGAGCTAGGGTTTGGAAGCAGATCCCTCTGACTCCATGTGCTGTGCTTGTTTCTGGAAGGTAGCACTGCTGCCAGAAGTATCTCTCTGTTGTGTCCATACATCTCTTGGTTTCTATCTTACTGACAATTGGCTCTGTTTCTGCTTCTACACAGTGAGTACTTTATTTCTCCTCTCCTGTCAGTGTGCTGTGTGCAGTCCCAGTCTTTGCCAGCTCAGCATCTCCTCGGCAGTTTCCTTTCTCCCAGCAGTGTCTCTCTACACCCACCAGGTTTCTGCTCTTCTTCCTGGCACCCAGGCTTTAAGCTGTCATAGTTTTCTCCTTTTCAGGTATCACTTCCTATCCCCTACCTAGGACCATGATTTTTCTCTCTCTTTAGTTTGTAGTTGTGCTGGGTTTCCACTCTTTGAGTTCCTGAAAACAAAACAAAACAACCCCCCAAAACAAAACAAAACAAAACACCACCCCAAAAGCCCCCCCAAAACTAACAATCTTAGTTTTTTACCATGTCATTCACCCTGTACTTGATAAAAACTCAGTCCTTCAAAAGGTGTTTGCTGTCCCAATTTGCTCCCAAACCAATGCGAAGTTCAAACTGCTCACCTAAGATCCTCATGGGGTCCCATGGACTCTACAGAGACACTAAAAAGTTATAACTGACCTGTAATTGTTTTAAAAGCACTGCATTCACCAAGTGATCCAATATTCTACTCACTTTCTGGTGGGTCAGCAAAATATTAGTGGGTTACAGTCAACATCCCATCAATGTTAATGAAAATCAGAGTGAATGTAGACATTAGACCTTGCTCAGAGGGCCAGGGAGATGGCTCAGGGATGAGGGTGCTCACAGCCAAGCCTGACAACACGAGTTTGATTCCTCAGGACCCACATAGTTGAACTGACTCCTTCAAGTTGTCCTCTGACCCCCATATGTACGTTGCTCTCGTGCACGTGTGCTCGCACATGTACATGCACATGCACACACACACACACACACACACACACAAAATGAATGAATGAATGAATGGATGGATGTAATGAAGTCCATGGTAATTACCTTCCATAGTTTTCTAACATTTAATTTTCCCCTTTAGGACATCAATTTCTTTCTATGTAATGATTACTTTTTCTTGGTGTTCACTATCCAGTTCTCGGGAGCATTTTTGTCTGCGAACTCTTTGCATTAGTAAGAAATGATTGTTTTGCCTGTTATCATCCACTTGAGATATGTTTTCTAACTTGGTGAAATAATGTACACTTGCTCATGTCTGCTAAGTGTATAGAGCAGCACCATTAATGTTAACGACAAATCTAGAATCAGCATTTAAATAATGTGTTTGTTTTAGATAGCATCTAAATATTGAATATATCACCATCTTGCAAATAATTGCTTACTTGTACTGACAGATGCCTAAAATCACATGGCTTTTATTTCTATGTTTTAATAATTTTTCTTCTTTTTTGAGAGTTTCATATTGCACACATGACATTACCCCAGAACACCCTTTCGAACTTTGTCTCTCTTTTAAAAAAAAATTTTATTTTTTATTTTATATGTATGGGTGCTTTGCTGCATGTATGTTCATGTACCACTTGTGTGCAGTAGCTGTGGAGGCCAGGAGAAGGAATCAGATCCTTTGTAACTGGAGTTTACAGAAGGTTGTCAGATGCCATGTGAATGCTAGAATCCAAACTTGGGTCCTCTGCAAGAACAACAAGTGTTCTTAAGGTGCTAAGTCATTTGTTATAACACATTAGGTTTAGTTAGTGTTCCCTTACAGGCATGGGTGTAGGGCCATCCCCTGGCATACGGGAATCCTACCAGGAAACATATCCTAAAGAAAGACCGAGTCTCCCTCCCCGGCACCTATCAGTTGTTAACAGCTCTTTAGTAAGTCATTGACCCCACCTGTCCTTGGTATTTGGCTAGCTTGACTTTTCTGTTTGATAACTTTAGTTTTTACCAGTTGTGGTGGTTTGAATAAGAGGTGTCCCTTGTGGGCTTCTGTATTTGAACACTTGGTTCTCAGTTTGGGGCACTGTTTGGGAGAGTTTATGGTTCCTTTAGGAGGTGGAGACTGGCTCTTAGAAAGACATCACTGTGGGTGGGCTTTGGAAGCGTATAACCCTGCCCCATTCTCAGTTCCCTCTCAGTTTCCTGTGTGATGTAATGTGATCCTCCAGTTTCCGGCTCCTGTGCCTGCTGCCATGCCTCCCCCACCATTATGAGCTCTCCCTCTAGATCCATAAGCCATAAGCCACTCTCTCTTTTATTTTGGTCATGGTGTTTTGTCAAAGCTACAGAAAGCAACAAACACACCAGTTGTAAAACTAATTTATATCTGCAACAGAAAAACTAGGTTGGCTTTAAACATTACTTTTTGAAAATCATCCTTCTGTCCTGGAGTGACCCTGAGTTCCACTCGATTTTGTCTCAGATGCCCAGAAAGTCTAACTTTTTGCCTCTTGGTCCAAAATACAGCTGGGAATGAATGTGTTAGAATTCTATTGACACTCTAACTCTGGTCCCTTTGACTAACGACTCTCAGTCTTCATGGCTTATCCGTATAGAAGTTGCATTGATGATGAAGTACTTTCCATGTAGAACTCAGCCAGTTCACCACAGTCAGCTTCAGCTGTTGACTTGACACAGAGTCACCTGAGAAGAGAGAACCTCAATTGAAGAGCCGCCCAGATCTGATTGGCCAGTGGCTATGTCTAATTTTCTTAATTACTAATTCGTGTAGGAGAGCCCAGCTCACTGTGGGCAATTCCATCCCTAGGCAGGTAGGCCTGGGTGGTATTTAAAAGCTAAGCATGAACCAAGGGGCAAGTCAGTAAGCAGTATTTCTCATGACCTCTGCATTAGTTTCTGCCTCCAGGTTCCTACCTTGAGCTCTAGCCTAGCTTCCCTTGGTGATGAAATCTATGTGCCATAGTTGACCTTCTCATATCCATGAGTTCCATAAATGAAGATTCAAAAATGTAGGCTGAAAATACTTGGAAAAATGGTTTCCAAGAATTGAAATGGATAGATGGATTTTTCCTTGTTATTATTCCTGAATAACACAGTATAATAACTATTTTCATAGCATTTGCCTTGTCTTGGCTATTACCAGCAATCTAGAGATGGTCCTGGCACAAAGCCTTTGTGGATAACATGAAATACCTGTGTTAAGCAGAACTGGAGGCTTCTCCAAGCTACCTGTTGTCATCTGAAGCATCTCCCACAGGTTCATGGTTTAAATGCTTGTTTTCCCGCTGTGGCATGGTTTTTGGGAAGCTGTAGAACTCTTAGGAGGTGAGACCTAGCAGGCATGAAGTAGGTTATTAGAAGTTGGGTTTGGTGATGGTCCAGCTCCTGGTTTTGATTTCACTCTTGCTGCTTTCAAGTCTCCTGTGATGTCAACTGCCTCTGTCTAATTCTCCTGCTGCTCTGGGTGGAGGTTCCCCCTCATCACCATGAATGCAGTCTCTCTGCCAAGTCTTCCCTACTGAGACTCTTTAAAACTGTCAACCCAGAACAATCTTTCCCCCTTAAGTCTGTGTTAGGTCATTTGGCTAAAGAGCTATGAAAGTAACAAATACCCTGCCAACCACCATAAGGCATCTGGACTGTAGGGAGCTTTCCATTACTGTAACAAAACACCCGACACAATCAACTGACATGGAAGGATTTACCTTGGCTCATGGTTTCCAAGATGGCAGACCGTGGTCAGTTCAGTTCTATCTGTCACTTTGAATCTGTGATAAAGCAGAACACTATGATGGAGAAATCATAGCAGAATAAAGCTCCCAGTTCATGGTGGCTGCAGGGGAGGGAAGGAGAGAGGGGGTACATGTGTAGAGGAAGAAGCTAGGTACCATATTCTCTTCGAGGGCACACTCCAAGCAACTTCATTTCCTTCCTCTAGGCTCTGCTTCTTGCAGAATGCACCCCTTCCCAGTTAGCACGGTAAGAGGGTGACAAAACCCAGTGCATGACTTAGAGAGGACATTACAAATCCAGACAACAACAAGGATGAGTAATTTTTAGAGAAATCTGCTTCTGGGTTAAGTTGGGAGAATTGGATTTCACAGAATTAGGCAGGCTTGGCAGCTAAGGTGGAAGATTTCATCGTCTAAGTCTTATGTAGGGGATCAGTCTCCCTGGAGGCTCAAGCAGGAGGCCAGACCAGAAACCAAGATCACTTGCCAAACTCACACCTTGCACCTGGTAGATATAATCTGAAATATTTTTTGTTTTTTGCTAACTTTCTTTCTTGTCAGTTATCTAATGTATGCAGGGAATTTTCTGTTTTTCAGATTTTGCTGATAGCAATGCCTTTGGCATCATTGTCTTGTTCCTCGGATGGCTACATTTACTGTGATGTAGTAGCTAGCTGTAAAGGAGTTATTGGATCCAGACACCGTTTGTGTGGTAAGAATGCTTCCTACATGGTGCTGGTTACCTCCACTAAAAGGCATTTGATCCCTGTTTGGGGTATGTAGTTAGTGGCTACTGGTGTTTGCTAACTAGATCTGGGCTACCCAATACAGATATAATCCACTATGCAATTCAAAAAACTCCAGTAGCAATGTCAAAAGTAAGATCATATTAAGTTAGAAATTTAAGAGTTTATTGTACATCAAAGCCCAGTTGCTAATCTGAGAGACTTCAAACCAAAAATGGCAGGAGGCTCAGCTCACAGCTGGAGGTACAACTTATAAAACAGAAATAGGGAAGACTCTGTATTTGTTGAGTGGCTATTCCAAACTTACATTCTTTAAGATGAGAAGCACAGGCAAAAGCTCTTCCATAGCTGACAGCCCAGAGGTGTAAAAAGTAGATTTATGTTTTGTTTATGGGTAGAGGTAGCATTTATGAGAAATCAGGATAGATTTGTTTCATTGGTGTGGGGGATGGGTATGTCCAAATGGTGACTTATATTTAACATTTCCTTTGATATTATACTTACAAATGTAAAAATAAAGAGGTAAAATTAACAATATATTTTATTTTACTATGTATATAGTAAACAAATAAATATAGACTATAAAATGTAGCTGATGTGAATATTATTGAGATATTTTACATTTTTATGTACAAAATCTTTGAAAATCAATGCTTGTTTTACATTTAAATTTAGCACATCTGAAGTGTTCATGTTTAGCGATGTCCATCCGTATGGACCAGAAAAGGTTTTAATAAAGCATTTCTGTCAGTAGAGGTTGCCAAACGGTGATACTGGGATCATATCATTTCTTTTTCACTGTTTAGCTGATTTGCATTTATAAAAAGGAAGGTTTTGGACCACTGAGATGGCTCAGTGAGTAAGAAGCTTGTCACCAAGTCTGATGACATGTGTTTGATCTTCAGGACCCACATGGTAGAAGGAGAAAACTGACCCCTTAAGTTGCTCGCTCTCTCTCTCTCTCTCTCTCTCTCTCTCTCTCTCTTTCTCTTCCTCTCTCTCTCTCTCTCTCTCTGTCTCTCTCTCTTTCTCTCAATTCTTTGTGAATTTCACATCATGCACCCCAATCTCATCACACTTACATCCAGCCACTTGATTTTAGTTACTTCTAGATGTAGTCAAGTTAACATCCCCAAATAGCTGCCACTGAAACACTTAAGATTTTCCTTTGTCTTTATACTACCTGTGAAAGTACACCATGGACTAATCTTTGTTTTGTCAAAGCCCTGACCACCACTGAAGTGGGGTCCTTGGGAGATAGGGAGGAGATGAGGTCCGAGGCCAGGAGCCTCGCTGTGGAATTGGTACTGTTGCCGGGAGAGACCCCAGGCAGCCTTTTCTTTTCTCTGTTAACCATATGACAGTACAGTATGATGAGGAATATTCTCATGTTGGAAGAGGCCCTCTGTCAGAACTGGAGCCCTGCTAGGCCTTGGTTTTGGACTGTTTAGTTTCCACAGTTGAGACAAATACATTGCTTGTTTGAGTCACCTAGCTTATGGTGCTTCATTAGGACGGACCTGGCTGACCACCACAGTTTCTAAGGGTGTATTCTTGTTCTCAGCCGTACTCCATGCTGTGCTTTAATCTGAAATTTAAAAAGAGAAAAAGATATGGGTGTTATAAAAATTTTGGAGATTTTTTTCCCCTGAACTTTCAGCATTTACCTTAAAGGTAAGCCCAATTTAATGTAGGTTGGAAATGGGTTTCTGAAGCTATTAACGCGAAAGACTGGAAATACAAATATCTTGTAAGATCTTTTTTTTTTTTTTTTTTTAAACTCATACTGTGTTCTCTCCCTCTTGACCCTCAAAGATGACCGAGAACAGTCATCAATGCCAAGCAGCAGTTGCAAAATGCAGCACTAAGAGCGGCTTCACACTCAGGAGGGAATGCTACATCCCTTCCTTGTGGTTTAGGGCGCTCTACATAGTCAGAGAAACTTCTCTAGTAACAAACTGTAGAAATGATCCCTGAAGGTATAGTCTTACCTTGTAAGATCTTAGTTTACAGAATAAGTTGCTAAAATTGTTCCAAAAGTAATTTTGTTATCTGAACCAGAAGGTAATAATAAAAAGAATATGCACACTTATTCTTCACTTGATAGGGCATGCCTATAGTTCCAGCACTCAGGAGGCTGAGATACAAGGCTCATGAGTTCAAGGCCATCTGGGCCACCTAGGAAACCTTTTGTCAAAAAAAGAGCAAAGGAGCAATTTGTCAGTATATCTTTAATTTTTAAAATATTCAAAAAATGTTAGCATGACTATTCAGTAAAATGATGCGTGTGCATCTCAGGGGTGGACGACTCAGAAAGGAGGTACATGCACATGTCTGTATGAACACAAAGAATTCTATTAGTCTAGATTGTAAGGGTAGCCATACCAACAGTGTAGGCTCTGTGATTAATGAATGAGAGTCATTCATTTATTGTTCTGCACACAGTTCTCCATTGTTTTGTTGTCCACGCTTCTTGTGGTTGATAATTTAGTTGAAGTATCTAGGACTTTCAACAGCTCAGCAAAATCTGAATCTCTAATCTGAAGGCAGATTTAAGTGAAAGGAAATTTAAGTCTAGAATTAATTTCTTTGTAGATTCTTCAGTTAATTTCAATGACCTCGAGGGATATTTCCACCAGTTGTCATCTCAAATTCATTATTTTTTGGTCCATGCAGTATAAATGGAGGATTTATTACTGAGTTATAGTATTTTTTTTCAGACAGAAATAATCTTAAATTTCCAATTATTGTCACCAATGGGAAATCTCAATGTAAAAAAAGTCCAGTTGTTGAAGTTCTAGAAAAGTAAAAGTGGACTAAGATAATTACATCTCATGTGAGAGCAGCCTTAGGCTTACTTGGCCACCTTTGGGGCCCAGGGCATCCCTCTGAGAAAGCTGGCAGCAGCCTGCTCACTCAAGCTCAAACTTAGGGTTTGACTCTGTTTTAGTTTTTCTCTCTGTGAGCACTTGTTCACAATGTTGGTAGACCTATAAGTTTACTAACCTATTAGAGTTAGAAGGATCACATTCAAGCATTGGTTTTTTCCACCTTCTCTCCCTCCCTCCCTCCCTCCCTCCCTCCCTCCCTCCCTCTCCTCCTTCCTTCTCTCTCTCTCTCCCTTCCTTCCTTCTTCCCCTTCTCCCTCCCTTCCTCCCTCCCTTTCTCCCTTTCTCCCATCTTCTTTTGACAGTCTCTCATGTAGCCCAGGATAGCCTTGAATTACTGATCCTCCTGCCTCTACTCCCTGACTACTGGGATTATAAGCATGCCCTACACTCCATTTTAAGTGCTTTACTTTGAGATGGTAAAGAAAACTCTCAAAATGATGACAAAATTTTCTAGAGATTCTAAAATTGACTTTTTTCAGAAGTGACATCCATACTATCAGTATCAGAGAGTATATAAGATTGAAAATGTTGATACTGGGAGTTGGCTCAGTGGCCGAAGCGATTGCTGTTCAGGCATGAGGACCTGAGTTTGGATCCCCAGTACTAAGGTAAAAATCCAGGGGTGGTGATAGACACCTGCAATCCCAGCACTCAGGGGACAAGATAGGTAGATCCTGAGGACTTGCTGGTCAGCTAAAATGTGAGGTCCAGGTTCAGTGAGAAACTCTGTCTCTAGCAGTAAGGTAGGGACGATAAAGACAGTCCATGTTGATCTCTGGTCTTCATGTGTGTACAGACGAGTGTGTGTAACTTTGTAAACTAAAAAAAAAAAATTGATATGTATGATGTGTTCTTAGGTAGAACTAACGTAGGCCTTGGAGAGGTAGAACTTAGTGATTGCAAGTATGAGGTACCAGTTGGATTTAGGATTTATGAGGGAAGCCCATATCTTACCTGACAACACACTAGGACTATGCTGGGCCAAAAGAACAGTGCTCTGGCATCTGAATCCACATTAGCAAAATCAGTTCATTCTTCCTGATGTTTAAAAGCCAGTATTCATCTCTGACAGCAGGAATGACTTATGCCCAAGGTGAGTGGACTATCAGGACATGAAGGATAGCCATAACTTTTTAAAGAAAATGTACGATCAGGTGGGATACCATTTTCCTTTTTATAAAGAAACCTAATGGTTTCAATTTTGAGCCAAAGTACCGTGCAACCCAGCAGGACTCAAACTTGCTATGTATCAGGACTGGCTGGCTTGAATTCCTAATACTTCTGCCTCTGCTGTCAAATGCTGGGTTTGCAGGAATATGCCACTTCACCCAGCTTAATACATTTTCTGTATATAAAAAGATCATCCTAATATAAAATAATAGGTACCAGAGAGCTGGGGAGATGGCTAAATGAGTAAAGTGCTTGCTGTGCGTAGGGAACTGAGTGGAATCCTCACACCCACACATAAGCTGTGTGTGGCAGTGCATGCCTGTAACCCAGCTCTGAGGATTGGGGAGGGATGGAGACAAATCCTGGGGGCTCAATGGCCTGTTAGTCTAGCTAAAATAGTGAACTCCAGGCTTAGTGAGAGAGACTGTCTCAAAAAATAGGGTGGGGAATAATAGGGAAATAAGTTCAGTGTTGACCTCTGGCCTCCATACATATGCACAGGTGAGCAAACCTTCACATACTTGCACATACGCATGTACATGACCCTCCCACACAGGGTAAAAAAATAGATATTAAATGTGAAAATTGTAATATATTCAGGGGCGTGATAGCTGTAACCTTCTCATGGTCAAATCCTTTCCAGATAGCTTTAATCCATTTGTTCTCTGAAACTTGTACATGGAGGAGCCCTTAAGAGAAGGAGTTTATAAGGATGCGGACTCTAATCCTAGAGTGATATTGGGCTGTGTCTGATAAGAAACTCAGCTCTTACAGATACCAAGATAGTCAGAAACTCATGCCATTAAGCCTAGAGGGTAACTGTATCCAGGCAGCTAGAGACAAGCAAGACACAATCCCTGAATTAGGCAGGTACAGACCAGATAGGACGTACTTCCAATTCTTAAGCTTATTTGACAAGCTGAGTTTCCAGTTAAAGGGAAAAGTTGACTGCATACAAAGGACTTACAAAAGATAGCAAATGGGGGAGTACTGATCCTGCCAAGTGCTGGTCAGGGAAGCTGCAACATTTGAAGCAAATGAAAACAAAAGAAGCTTTGAGGAACAGTTTCTATAAGGAAATAATTCTTCAAGTGTGTGTGAACACGTGAATGTGTGTGTGTATGTGTGTGTGTGTGTGTGTGTGTTTGTACTTGTAGAGTCCAGAGAACAACTTTGAATGCTACTTTTTAAAATCAAGGCTGTGTCATTGGCCCATAATTCACCAAAAAGACTAAGTTGATTGGCCAGTAAGTTCCAGGATCTACTTGTCTCTGCCTCTCTAGCACTGGGATTAGAAGCAAGCACCTCTATGCTCATTTTTTTTTTTTTTTTTTTGTAATGAATTCTGTGAATCAAATTTAGGTCCTTCTGCTTGCAAAGGAAGCATTTTACTGGCACAGTTACCACCCTGGCCCATGTAATACAATAATTCTTAAACTTTAGCGTGTTTAAGAATTATCTGGAAAAAAAAAGGAAAAAAAAAGAATTATCTGGAATTTAAAAATTTTCATGTTTTTAGGCATCATCCTTAGAAATCCCGATTTGAGGGCCAACATAGTGTTCACAGCTAAGTATTTGAAACCCATTTCTCAGGCGATTCTCTAGGACAGGGGCCATACTCTGGAAGACACTGCCATAGAGATGGCTTGAGTGGGTGTGGTAAGTGGTAGAGCCAAGGTTGCTAGCATGAGTGGGGTAGGGAGAAAGTACACAAATGTGGCATCTGTGCACAGTTTGTCAGTGAAATAAAGAAGAAAAGATAAGGAGTTTGGTGAAGGAGTTTATGAGACTGGATCCCTGAGTTTGTTTTTAGGGAAGAGGGAAGAGGGAAGAGGGGAGAAGGAAGAGGGGAGGGAGGAGAAGGAGAGGCAGAGTTTGGTTTAGTTTCAACTCTTGATTACAAGGGAGAGAATCATGAAGTCAAAATTTGCATAAAGCAAAGGTTAAGCACATTAGATTTTGAGGCATAAGGCTTTAAAGAGGTAAGTTCAGTAGAGATGAGGCCTTGTTTATTTCTCTCATCCCTGTTTATTTTTGGCTTCACTACTTGGTCCTTAGTGGTCAAAAGATGACTACAAGTCGCTGAACTTACCCTCTCAGGTTCAAATTCAGTACAAAGATGAGTCTCTCTTTCAACAGTATCAATAAAAAATGTCTGTTAATCATAAATAGCCCCTGAACCAATCATTCCAGTGCTTGAATCACATCTGAGTCTCAGGCTCCTAGCATTGGGATGGTAAACCGAAAGTCCTGTGGTCTGAAAGCTGTTAAGATTTTATGCTCTTGGTTAAAATCAGGGCACTGTTACTAGAAGAACATGGACAGGTATTGAATAATGTGTGTGTGTGTGTGTGTGTGTGTGTGAGAGAGAGAGAAGAGAGAGAGAGAGAGAAGAGAGAGAGAGAGAGAGAGAGAGAGAGGATCTCATGATGTAGTCTTCGATGGCCTATAACTTAGTATATAAACCAGGGCTTTCTCAAACTCACACAGACTCACTTACCTCTGCCTCCTAAGTGCTGGGATTAAAGGTAGGCACTATCACATCTGACTGAATGGTATTTTAAAAGGTTCGTTATTTGTTATGAAGATAATCATTTAAGAACTACATCTTTTAGTTCTTTAAGAAGAACTATTAAGAACTAAGCTGAAGAGCATCATTGTATCATTAGTCTCATTGCTTGGTGATTGAGTAGCTTCCTTTTTATACTATGAAGTATTTTAAGTATGCAATCAAGAATAAAAGGTAGTACAATAAGCTGCATCTACTGACTAGCTTTCTGAAAGATAACTCATAAGCTGAATTTGCTTAGAGTACATATGTAGGTGATAGATCATGTTAGCATATTAAAGAAAGATTTTGACCATCCAAATAGGTGCAAAGCAGCATTTAATAGCAGACATACTCTTTCAAGATTCAAAAACACAGAATTCGTGGCAATTATTAGGTGTCAGTTCAGTGACCTGATCTAGAACACTTCTAAAATATTCCTAGACAAAAGCATACTCAGTGGCAAAATAGTAAATTTCTATTAGAAATAGGAACAAGACACTGTTGGTGATTCTGTAGCCAATGCAATAAAATAAGAAAAAGAAACTATTAGGAAACAACTCAAATTCCATTTATCTGTAGATAATAGTTATGTGCATTTAGAAACCCAAGAGAATCTACAGACTATGAGAAGTAGATAAAAGAATACAACAGAGAACCTATAACCAACAAACAAATACCCCAGCATATTCTCTGAATAACCAAAGACATCAACACAACTGCACAAAACAACAATAAACCGTAAATATAATTTAAACGATATACAGAACAACAAAGTAGAACATCTATATACCAGCCTGTCAAAAGAGGTGGCATTTCCTGTAGACAGACTAAGGGCTTAATCTAGTTTCCCTTTTGATCTTCCTTCTTGATTCCTATGACTCTTGCCTCATGGTTTGCATCAGGTCATCCCAGTTTTCTTAGAACCCATCCCAGAATTCATTGTGGTTATCCAGTGTGGCCCCCAAGGTGATGGTGTGTTGTCATGCACTTCAGGACCACCTGACATTTAACAGTGTCTCTGTCCTACACTCCTAGGCTGAAGTTTGTGAAGAGAGGTGCCATTGAACAGCACTTGTCTGTAATATTTTCCAGTCTCCCTTTTCCACCAGGAAGAGAAGTGAACTAGTAAAAACTCCTGTCTCAGCCCCTTGTTTCATGTAAAGGAGTTTTGATTTTTTTTTGTAATTTGCTTTTTGAAAATCTCATAATTTTGTGTTTATACCATTGCCTACTCCCTCTCCTCTCTCTACAGCCACATATATCTTCCTACCTCATCTCAGTTTTGTGGTCTCTTACTACTTAATTATAATTGTTACACATTCATGCACATAACTTTATAAAACAACCTGCTGAAGTTATTTAGCTTTGCTCATATGTGTTTATGACAACTTCCTGGGACTGGCTAACTGGCTCATCCCTGGAGAATGGTGTGAGGTAGTTTAAGCTCCCTCTTCTACAGTCATTAAATTCCCAGTTCCCCTTCTTTATTCCTGGGCTTGGAGTCCAACAAGCTCATAACTCCACTCAGGATCAATATTTTAAATGCTTTATCCTGTTTTTAATCAACACAGCTTATCTCATATTTGAAGCTCATGTTTATTTCTACTGTGATTTATTTTCAGTTTTCTTTACGCTATGCTTGGAGTAGGAGGATTTATCAAGCATGTTCTCACTGCACATCCTGACCAGAGATACTTCATATTTCTTTTCTTGGAGAACAATGAGGCAGAGGGTGAGAAAAGATTCCCTGTTCATCTAAACATTACTAAGAATACCAATTTATGAAAACAGCCATTTTAAGAACTGTTTGGGAAATGGGTAAGATGAAAGTAAAGAGTGTATTAAAGCTGGAGTGATGGTGGTTTGGGAGATTTGGAGCTGGGAGAGAGGCAAGGAATGAAGGAAGAGGATGGTGTCTGAATTCCTGCCCCTTTTTGCTTATTCTGAGTTCTGTCCTCTTTCTTCAATGTGGCAAAAGCCTTTCCTTTCCTCCTTGATGGTCTTCTGCTTCAGTCTTCCTTCTTTCCCCTCACAAAGAGAACAGAGGACAGATTTCTTTTTTCTCCTTTTCTTAGAAATGTCCACAAAGCAAAGGCTACAAGATGTTCCTAGAATTCAGGGTGGTTAGGAGACCAATAGAAACCAATTTCTCCTTACAGCTCAGTTCAAGCAAATTATACTGATACTTCTTTTGTCATATGGTGGACTATGTGCCAAGTCCAGACATCCCAAAGAGATGAACAATTTTTAGATACATGAATGGTCACCCTAGTGATGGAGACTCCCTCTGAATTCTCCTTACAGCCTTCCCTCTTCCCCAACACTGTTGCCAGCCTTTAAGCTAACAGGGAAGAACCATCTCCCTCGTTGAGGAGACGGGATATTTGTTCTTTCCTTATTCTTTCGTTTCATCCGAGGACTCTGGCTGATAAAGCATCTCTACTTTGGCTGCTGGCCACTACCTGATGAGGTCACCTGAAGAGGTCACTGCTGCCACCATGGCCACCAGTCTGCTAAGGCCTGTCCTGAGGCTCATCCAAGTCCCAGCTCCAGTAGGCAAAGTGCAGATGGTTCTTCTATTTTTAGTTCTGGGATGCTGTCCATGAATGAGCCAGTGACCTGGAAAAGCCATTGCTGTTTCTGAGTCCCTCATTGTCTTTCATTGTTTACCAGAAGGTCTAGGGGTGTGGGGAATGGAATGATACAGTGATTACTGAGAGGTACCATGGTCTGTGGATACAGACCTTGACAACTCATCTCCCTGACAACACCGTAGCCGCCAAGAATGATTCTGGGCCTACCAAACTAGGCTGTTGAGTAATGATGTCTGCTTTTTTTTGATTTTTTAAATCAGCATTGACATCTCCAGATTTTTTTTTAATCCTTCTTTTCTATCAGTAAAACTGGTTTTGAACATCCATTCCAGTTTTTGCTTGTGTAATAATTATGTGTAAATTTCATGTAAGTATATTTGTATTGATGTATACTATAAAGCTTGTACAGAAAGATAGGGAACTTCTGAGCTGAAGTATTTCTAAAAGTTCAGAACTTTCCAACATTATTTCTAGCCAATCATACATTTTCTGGCATGTCAGATTTCCAGTTGATGATTCTTCTTTTAGACAGAGTCCTGGCTTTGTAGACCAGACTGGCCCAAAGTAATGATTCTCCTGCCTCAGTCTCCTAAAATGCCGAAACTCCACACTGGTTAAAGTATATAGAATAAGTGTCTGTGGGGTGTTCAGCCACAAGTGGGACACAGGCAAGCTGTATCACATGCACAGCCACAAGTGGGACACAGCGTATCACACACCCTCATGACAAGGTTCGGGGTCATTTTGGAAAAGAGGGTGGGAAGAATGTTAAGACCCAGGGTTCTTGGAGGATTAGAGTCAAATGGTGTCTCTAATCATGACTGGGCTGTTGCACTCTTTAACACACAGCAGCTGTGGTTGCCTGCACAAGCTCAATCTAGACAACATTACGGAGGGAGGGGGCTTATTGAGCTCTTCCCCAAGCTGAGGAGCCAAGGACAATCGATTGCAGCTAGGGAAGGGAGAGTCAGTTCTCTTTAAAGGGTGTGAACGCCACAATCCAGTGGATGGCCTTGCACCCATGAGCATATGGGCAGCACGAATGGGACTTGTCGGATTATGAAACAACAAAACAAACAAAACAAAAGCAAAAGAAAAGAGGAGACGAAACTTGGAAGGGACATGACAGTGGACCTAGGAGGAGTTGGAGCGAGGAGTGCAGATTAATATGATCAAAATACGATGTATGCATGTATGAAATTCTCAAAACATTAGCAAAATATTATATATTTTTAAAAAGAAAATGTTAAACATTTTCCAGAAAAATAAACATGCATCAGGAATCCATATTCTTATAGTTGTGGAGGAAGTCTGAAGTAAGGGTTGTAAGGCATGCTTGCTTCACATCTTTGGGGAGTTTGTCCTTGCCTTTTCCTAGGTTCTGACTATTTACAAGAAACCTCTGGTCTTCCTCAGCTTTTGCAGCACAGCTCTAATCTCTGCCTCCTTGCCTCAGTTTCTTATCTCTGCTTCAGTTTTAAACTTTTTTCTTCTTAAATATCACTGGGCACCACCCTCCACTCCAACACAACTTCCTTCATCCTTCTTACTGCTGCTACAACTCTAGCCAAGTTAGATTATAGCCTACTGGACCAGTGCTTAGGATGTCAAGTTTGTTTAGTACTCTCTATTATGTTTGGGAGGAAGGACACAACTCAACCCAAAACACAAATTGTGTCCTTTACACTGCATTAGAATTTATCCTCCCTCCCTTCTTTCCCTCCTCTCCCTCCCTTCCCCTCCTTCCTTCCTCCCTCCTATCTCTCTCCCCTCCTCCTCATTTTAAATTTCACTGTCTATGCTACTCATATGTTTAATATTACAAAAACACATTTATGTTTATTTGTCCCACAAATCCAAGTCAGTCTTTATGTGTTTGTTTGTTTATTTTAACAGTAAAAAGCAGGAAAAAGAGCCAGGTGTTGGTGGCACATGCTTTTAATCCAAGTACCCAGAGACAGAGGCAGGTGGATCTCTGAGTTTCTATAGAGTGAGTTACAGGACATTTAGGGCTATACAGAGAAACCTTGTCTCAAAAAAAACAAACAAACAAACAAACAAAGAAACAGCAGAAAAAGTAGATTTATTCATTGTGGCCACATTGGGAAGAGGGACAAAAAATTACAGTGACTTATCCAAGTTATTCTGAGGTTCTAATGTGGGGGTAGGTTTGAAATAAATGAGGTCCCGTACTTGGTTATCCAATATGAATGTTGAGCCCAAAAATCATAAACATACTAACAATGGATGGACTCAGCAGTTAGTATTTATATATTTGTACATACGTATACATATGTATGGAACACATGTAACAATAATAATCAAGGGAAGAGCCTATCTGAGAGTGGAGGGGGCATGGGGGCCTTGGAGGGAGGAAAGGGATGTAATGGTGTAACTCTTTTTTAACTTAAGATGTCTGTAAGAAAACAGGCAATGTGAACAGTCCAGTAATGTGTGGTTCCGTGCAGCACTCATCCCTGTGTCCCTGTGAGGTCACCTGTGAAGCTGTTAACCTTTCTCTGGGACCCAGGTTCTGGATGCTCTGGGGATTCAGTCATTTCCCCTCCCAGCAGGAGATTTGGGGAGAAATTCTAGTTTCTGGGGCTCCATTCTTTCAATGATCTGATATACTAAAGAGGCAATGTTATCTGTATCTTTGTCTATGTCAAGGTAGGAATACTCCCACAGGTCTCCTGGCCGCTCTTTGAAGATGCCATTTATTTAGTTACTGCTCATTGGGTTAGACAGAGTTTTATTTCCAGGGGATCATGAATTCTTTCTTTCTCTGCTTCTGCCTCTCTGTTGCTGTCTTTCTCTTCCCCTTTCTATTTCCCTCCTCCCAGCAGCACCTAAGTTACCTTTTCTTTATTTACTATGAGCCTCCCATTTTCTTGTCATCGTACAGTATTTGCACTTCTGTGCAGTTTCTCTTCTCATTGGAGAGATTTCTCTGTTACCAAGGAAGGTTTTATACATTAGCTCTGTATGGCTGGGATCACTTTCACGGTACCTGCTTGGTTTGAAGTTCTTCAGGACTTTGGAAATAGAGCATCTCTGTCTTTTTGTCTGTCTTGTCATTGTTGAACAGCAGTTGGATGTCAGTCAGACAGACGCTTGCTTCCTCGTGAGTGATTAGTCTCTCTTTTTCTTCAGCAGCTTTGGGAGGTTTGCCTCTTTATGGTTTTCATTTCCCCTTAATGTATCTGGATGCAGGTTTATCGCATTGACCTTATTAGGTGCTCCGTGCGCTCTTCCAGTCTGAGGCCTCATCTTTCTTTAATCCCTAACAATTTTTCTGACATTTGCCTTTCTTCAGTTCTCTTTTCTTCAAGACCTCCTATTAATCAGATGATGACACATGTATTTCATTATACAGAGCTTCAATTCTGAGGCATCTTCGACTCCTCCTCAGCCCCAGCTGGGAGAGCTTGGTAGCTCACCTCTTAGAATCCACCTGTAGTGTTTATTATATCATCCATTGAGTTATCTCAGGGCTTAGAATTTCCACACCCAACGTTTTTATTTGGTCCTTTTTTATTTCATGTTATTTAACTTCCTTCCTTTACGTATGATAGAAATTTTAGATTATTAATCTGTTTCATTCCAATATATCTTTTTGTATTTACCTAATGTATCCCATATAGATTTTTTAGTTCATGGTCTTACTACTAGGATGAGAATTTTCTTAAGTACCTAGCAGTTTCTGAGTGTGAGTTCAGTTCCCTCTGAGGTGGCTTGTTTTCTTGGACTGAATTCTTACTGAAGCAGAGACCCAAACCTCTTCAGCATGAGCTGGTTCTGTTTAGCTGAAGTAGAGTGTGAGCTGGTTCCATTTAGTTGAAGGGGAGTCTGGCAGTGACAGGCACTCACAGCGTGGCCTGACCTCTTTCCTTCACCAACCTCTCACCAGCATTGCTGCTTGGTGTTCAGAAGGCATATACCTAAACACTCTAATTTTCCGGGCACCATGATTCCTGTCTCTGTACCCGGCTAACTGTCCTAGTGTGGAGGGTAGTGGGCAGGAGATGACCCTCAAGGGCTTGCTGGTCCCCTGGATCTGCTGTCACCTCTTGTCAGCTTCAGGCTCAGTTGCTTCTTGTATTAGGGCCACAGTCTTTGAGACTGGTGTGCTAGAATCAGAGTCACACTCAAATGACCCCTCCAGGCTGAGTACCTGAGCCTGCTATGAGCTGTTCTTCCTCCCCAGGTCACTTCATAACCACCGTCTCCCTCTCAGCCCTAGGAAGTCTGTACTTTCCCTTGACTTTTCAGCTGGGCAAAGGATTGGATAGGAGGAAACTCTGCCCATTTGCAGCCCTGTGTCTCCACCTCTGACCCCACCCCCAGCTCACCTGTGGGATAAGTGGGATGTGCATCTTAGTTGCTTCTTAGGACGCAGTGAGGTGTCTTCCATTCCTCTGTCAAACTGGTTACCCCTCTTCCTGTACTTCCCAATCTCAGCTCCGTTGTGGAAATCCGTCTCCTCTGCTGCTCATATTCCATAGTTGTGTTAATACTTCCTTTATTCCTGCTTTACCTTCACATTCATGGGGCCCCAGGAAGCAGAGACATGACAGTCTTTGGGTTTTCCATAATGCTTTAATAGAAGTCTGCTAATGAGAAATATTTAAACAACTTTCAGCTCATCTGGAAAAAACATGGAAGAAGAATCAAAACCATTTTGAAAAGGAGAAAGGGCTTGATCTATTAGGGAATTCCATTGAACAGCCATGTCACCTTGTGGGAGTCTGGTCTTGTCTGATTTTGGAAGTTGATCAAGGTTGCCACGGTTACAGCTTGGATGGGAGACAAGAGCGTGGATGGAGGAACAGGGAAGGTATGTGTTGCTCTCAGTCTGCTCACAAAATACCGCGGGGCTCTAGTAAATAAAGCAGCATAAGATTGGTACAACAAAAAGAAAACAATAAAGTATTAGAATAATACATAAATCTGGCAGTTGGATCCTTATGATCTTGCACCCATGGATCAAACCAACTACATATAAAAATATTAGGAAAGGTCGGGGCTGGAAAGATGGCTCAGTATTAAGAGCTTCCACAGGGCACCTGGCTTCATTTCCCAGCACCCACATAGTGGCTGACAACATCCATAACTCAAGTTCCAGGGGATCTTCTGCCCTCTTCTGAACTCTGTAGGCACTAGGCCTGTATGTGCCTAGTGCACATATATAGATGCAGGCGAAACACTCACATACATTATAATAGATCTAAAAGTTCAGAAAGGTCCTTTTCATTATGCACTAAACACTATACTATAAAACCATTCACACAGCATTTACATTAGACATTTTAAGTAATCTAGGCATGGTGATACATGATAGCATTCATGATTATGACAAACTGCATATATGAAAAGGATTAGATCATCTAATGACATCAGCACAGTCTTGGATGATGTGAATTCTATGTTCCTTTGAATGATCATTCTAGTGTTTGCAAAGTGAGATTGCTCAGTGATGAATTTCTCAGGACGTATTCTCATCTTTAAGATGAGATGGACTCACTATGCTCATGATTGTATATGTGATATGTGGGAAAATGTCTCCAGCTGTGTGCTTATATTGTGCACTGAATAGGAGACTGGGAATACACAAATGTTGCTATCTTCAGGTGGTCCTAGAATCAATGCCTCAGAAGCCAAGTGAACATTGATTATATTACTTCATGAATATAAATGGGCATTTCAAATGTGAAGGGAAAAGACGAACTTTTTGGTATCTACTGCTAGGATAACCAGATCCCTATTCAAAAATTATTATGGAGCACTGTTATTAGTTAAGCTAGAAAAGATACATGCTAGTTCATATTAAAAAAGATATGGACCTAGATCCTGTGACTGTGACTCTAATGCATAATGCTGTGAGTGAACTCACTCGGCTATGCATCCAGTTAGCTGGACAAGCTCGAGTCTAGACATCGCTTTGAAGATATCATGCAGATATGACTCATCTGTCAGTCAGTTGCCTTTAAATGAAGTGGATTATTCTCTGTGGGTGGGACTCATCTAATAAGTTAAAGGTCTTGAGAGCAAATCCAATATTTCTGGAGAAGGAAGAGGAGCTTTGTCTCAACACTGTAACACCCAAAACCTGCTTGTATTCTTAGCTCTGCAGCACCCTACCAGCCACTGGACCCAGTTCCTTCAAATCAATAGTCTAGGGAGAGTGAGGTGATGCATTGCTTTAGACTCAGCACTCAGGGTGCATATGGATCTCTGTGGGTTTGAGGACAGCCTAGTCTACTGATGAGCCAGCCAGGGCTACATAGTAAGACCCTGTTTCAAACACTGTTAGCATCAGCAAACAACAGTCTGCTGTCTGTCACTCTATCTATCTATCTATCTATCTATCATCTATCTATCTATCTAATCCAATCTATCTATCCATCCATTAATATGTATATTATTCCTCTATGTATCTACAGATCTGTCTGTCTGTCTATCATTAATCTATTTATCCATCATTTGTTTATCTATCCTCAATGTATCTACAGGTATATCATCTATCAATCTACCATCTATCTATCTATCATCTTTGTCTGTCTGTCTATCATCAATCTATTTATTCATCATCTGTTTATCCTCCATTTATCTACAGTACTGTTATCTATTATCTGTCTATCCTTATCTATCATCTGTCTATTTTTGCTTCCACATACCAACATATGCATGCTATTTCTGGGAAATTCTGGTGATACAGAGACTGGGTGTTAGTCCAGATAACTGGTGACCTATAAAAGCAAAGCACCGTATGAAGGGCTGAAGCGTGCAGGGAGAACAACTGTCAAAGGCAGAGATTAGAGTGACGTGGCTGCAAGAGAGGGTTGCCTGGATTTTGCCTCAGACGCTAGCTGTAGCTGGCAGGCGGTTGTACGTGCTCCAGAGTCTTCAGTACCCGCCGCGGCAGTCTGCTTCGCGTGGTTCCGCTAAGCTCTTCTGAGCTGCTCGCTCCTCACCCGCGCCGTCGCCATAATCCGCCATCATGGTGAAACTCGCCAAGGCCGGCAAAACCCACGGTGAGTCCAAGAAATGGCTCCTCCCCCAAAGGAGGTGGAAGAAGATAGTGAAGATGAAGAAAATGTCAGAAGATGAAGAAGATGACAGCAGTGGAGAAGAGGAGGTTGTCATCCCTCAGAAAAAAGGCAAAAAGGCTACCACAACTCCAGCAAAGAAGGTGGTTGTTTCACAGACAAAAAAGGCTGCAGTTCCCACACCAGCTAAGAAAGCAGCTGTTACCCCAGGCAAAAAGGCAGCAGTCACACCAGCCAAGAAAGCTGCTACACCAGCCAAAGTAGTTTCCAACTCCTGGTAAGAAGGGAGCCGCACAAGCCAAAGCATTGGTACCCACTCCTGGTAAGAAGGGAGCTGTCACTCCAGCCAAGGGGGGCTAAGAACGGTAAAAATGCCAAGAAGGAAGACAGTGATGAGGATGAAGATGAAGACGATGAAGACGATAGCGAAGAGGATGAAGATGAGGAGGACGAGGATGAGTTTGAGCCACCAGTAGTAGTAAAAGGAGTGAAGCCAGCAAAAGCAGCTCCTGCGGCTCCTGCCTCAGAGGATGAGGATGAGGAAGATGAGGATGACGATGAGGAGGAAGATGAAGAGGAGGAAGATGACTCTGAGGAAGAAGTTATGGAGATCACACCAGCCAAAGGAAAGAAAGCTCCTGCAAAAGTTGTTCCTGTGAAAGCCAAGAGTGTAGCTGAGGAAGAGGATGATGAGGAAGATGATGAAGATGAAGAAGAAGATGAGGAAGATGATGAAGAGGAGGAAGATGATGAAGAGGAGGAGGAAGAAGAGGAGGAAGAACCTGTTAAAGCAGCACCTGGAAAACGAAAGAAGGAGATGACCAAGCAGAAAGAAGCCCCTGAAGCCAAGAAACAGAAAGTAGAAGGCTCAGAACCAACTACACCTTTCAATCTGTTCATTGGAAACCTTAATCCAAACAAATCTGTTGCTGAATTAAAAGTGGCCATCAGTGAACTTTTTTGCTAAAAATGATCTTGCTGTTGTGGATGTCAGAACTGGTACAAATAGGAAATTTGGTTATGTGGACTTTGAGTCTGCTGAAGACCTAGAAAAGGCCTTGGAGCTCACTGGTTTAAAAGTGTTTGGCAATGAAATTAAACTAGAAAACCAAAAGGAAGAGATAGTAAGAAAGTTCGAGCTGCAAGAACACTTTTAGCCAAAAACCTCTCATTCAACATCACTGAGGATGAATTAAAAGAAGTATTTGAAGATGCCATGGAGATCAGATTAGTCAGCCAAGATGGGAAAAGTAAAGGGATTGCTTATATTGAATTTAAGTCTGAGGCTGATGCCGAGAAAAACTTGGAAGAAAAGCAGGGGGCAGAAATTGATGGACGATCTGTCTCACTCTACTACACTGGAGAGAAAGGACAAAGGCAAGAGAGAACTGGAAAGAATAACACTTGGAGTGGTGAATCAAAGACTTTGGTTTTAAGTAACCTTTCCTACAGTGCAACAGAAGAAACGCTTCAGGAAGTATTTGAGAAAGCAACTTTTATCAAAGTGCCCAGAACCCACATGGCAAATCTAAAGGGTATGCGTTTATAGAATTTGCTTCATTTGAAGATGCTAAAGAAGCTTTAAATTCCTGTAATAAAATGGAAATTGAGGGCAGAACAATCAGGCTGGAGTTGCAAGGACCCAGAGGATCACCTAATGCAAGAAGTCAGCCATCCAAAACTCTGTTTGTCAAAGGTCTTTCTGAGGATACCACTGAAGAGACCTTAAAAGAATCATTTGAGGGCTCTGTTCGTGCAAGAATAGTCACTGATTCGGGAAACTGGTTCTTCTAAAGGGTTTGGTTTTGTAGACTTTAATAGTGAGGAAGATGCCAAAGCTGCCAAGGAGGCCATGGAAGATGGAGAAATTGATGGAAACAAAGTTACCTTGGACTGGGCCAAACCTAAGGGTGAAGGTGGCTTTGGTGGCCGAGGTGGAGGCAGAGGAGGTTTCGGAGGCAGAAGTGGTGGCAGAGGTGGAAGAGGCGGATTTGGTGGAAGAGGCCGGGGGAGGCTTTGGAGGCAGAGGAGGCTTCCGAGGCGGCAGAGGAGGAGGGGGAGACTTCAAGCCACAAGGAAAGAAGACGAAGTTTGAATAGTTCCTTCCATCCCATTCTTTCCCTCTTCATTTTAAAGAAAGGACTCTGGGGTTTTTTACTCTGTTACCTGTTCAATGACAGAGCCTTCTAAGGACATTCCAAGACAGTAAAGATCCTAAACTCTGTTGCCAGACTTAAAAAAAAAAAAAAAGAGAGGGTTGCCTGCCACCACCAGAGAGATACAAGGACAGCATCTACACAGAGGCTTAGAGGAAAAATGGTCCTCTACCAATGCTGCCAATGGCTTGAATTTGGACCTCTAGCTTTGGAAACTGTGTTTCAAGGCATCCAGTTTGTTTGTTGTACGCTGTTACATCAGTCTTGGGAAACTAATGCACTTCCTTACCCGAGGCCACACTTAATGATTTCCTTCCAGAAGGATTAAACACACACATATAAAAAATATACGTTTACACATATGTATATAAAAATGTATATGTATCCATATAAAATACATCCATATAAAATATATATACATACATGTATATAAAATCAATTGGGCTGTAGCAATAAGAATCTCAAAAATATAAACCACACAGTTGCAGAGGATACTTTACATCAGGAGTCCTCATCTGCTTCCCAGATGAGAAAATGGGCATGGATCCAGCAAGGAGCAGAGGCAGGATTTGAATCCACAAAATGTATATCCAAAATTTGTAACAAAGAAAGAGTTTGTAAGTAGAAGGGTTTGCTACAAAATTAAAAGCCGAAGAGAGGAAAAGCTGACAGTTTAACTACAGGAAAACTCAACAACTCATTCTATCACAGAGGTAACACTGAGAGAAAACATTGTCAAAATATCTCCTAGACAAAGGGAAGAGCTATTATAAATCAAAGGAGTAAAATCAAACAGCTTAAGAACCACAACAAAGGACATAGCATGATAATAAAGAACACAGGTACAATGGCCAATCAGCCCAGAAAGGGATGCTTAGACTCATTAATAATCATTAAAGTACACATCAAAACAGCATGTCACATTGTGCATTTTAATTTGACAGAGTCACATGACTAACCGTGTTCAATTTTCACAGGACACTCTCACATAATAGGTCTGAGTATAGTTTGGTAGTGGCTTTAATTTCACTAAGTACATAAAAATAAATCTGTGGGGTTGGGGGATGAAGCTTTGAGGTAGCATTCTGATATACACATGCAAGGTCCCAGGTTCAAACTCTAGCATTGATTGCCAAAATAAGGTGAAATAATGAAATGGAATAAAATGAAGTAAAATCATATTCTTTTCAATCCAGCAGATTTCCATGTCAGTTGGGGCTTGTGACTGCAAAAGACAGAAGTGGGTTCTGGCTATGTTATACAGAAAATGAATTCTGTAAACAAATATCTTGTAGTTGGCGGAACTATCAGAAAAGACGGTTCCTGGGTTCATCCATCAGGCAGGAGTCAGTACAGATGAAGAGCTTGAGAACTGGCTGCCAGGATAACTCAGGCCTCAGCTGTGGTCTCATTCTGTGTGACCACAGCGCTGTCATCTGTGGTGGCTTGTGGCCATCTCAGCTCCTCCACTGCCCACCATTGCTGCAGACAAGATCAACATTCTCTTCAGAGTCAGAGTCCAGGTGAATTCTGATTGGCTAAACCTGGGTCACATGGTATCATCTGTATCTTGGTACTGGGGTTAGAGAGCTAGAACATGCACATGTCTCTTAACTCTTCAAGTGGAGGCCTGCCAACCATGTAGACTTATATCTCAAAGGGGATACAGAGAAGTGAACCTAGCAAATTCTTATAGATTTTCTGTTGTCACCACCCAAGATTTGTAAACACTCTTCTTTCCATGCTTTTACTAGCCTTCCCTTCCAAAAATATATCTGGACCTTCCATGTACAAACCAAAGCAGCTAGAAAGGGTCTCATCAGTATGTCACATCTAGACGTGTGATTGTGTGTGTGTGTGTCCTTGTGCATGTGTGCTCATAGTTGTACATGCATGCACATGTGTGTACATGTGAGTGGATGCCAGAGGCTGGTACAGGGATCTTGTTTGCTTGCTCTCCATTCTGTTTTTTTTTTGAGACAGGGTTTCTCACGGAACCTGGAGCTCACTGCTTTGGCTAGGCTGGCAGAATAGGGAGCTCCAGAGAGTCCACTGGCTCTACCTTCTCCTGGCACTGGGGCTACAGATGTGTACTGCCACATGCTTACTTATCTTATGTGGATGCTGGGAATCCAGACCCAAGTCTTTATGCTTGAGTGGCAGGCACATCATTGACATAGATCTCCCAAGCGCCATACCTAAATCTTGACTCATATATATCCTATTTCCAATTCTCACTCATCCAGCTGGTTATTCTATAACTATAGTGGTGGGCTAGATTATTCTCATACAAATAATTCTGTGAGCTGGTTATTAAACATAGACACTGCTGGATAGAAATTATATACACTTAGACTGAGATAAAGTCTATTAAAAGGGAAAGTTTAAATCCTCAAAACTTATCACTACTGGTGTTGGTAAATTTTGTATTGCTTTGACAAAATACTTAATGTAAGTTCACATAAAGGAGTAAATATTTACTTGACTCGGTTTTCAGTCCAGGATCTGCTGGGCTTCATTGCTTTTAGGCCCATGCCAGAGCAGGGGTATCATGGAGGAAGGTCATGGTGGAGGAAAGCTACTCACCTTGTGTCAGCCAGGAAGCAAAGAGATCTCACAGGAAGGGGCCATGACCAGGACCTCATCTCTGTTCAGCTCTCTCCAGGATCTGTATCCTGAAGGCCTGGCTCAAGTGGAAACTTAGGTTCTTTGGAAAGTCTGTTGGATGGTGCTTGCTGGGGCAAACACGTGAAAGAACATTTAGTTGAAGTGGACACAGGTGAAACACTAAGGCAGACTCGTGAAGGAATGTTTCGCTGAAGCAGATATAGGAGAGAGGATGTTCTGCTAAAGCAAACATGTGAAAGGATACTGATGAAGGATTCTTTGCTAACAGTACACAAGTATTGGTCTGCCTGACTCTGTGTAGTTGAGCTGGATTTGTTGGGACTCCATAGAGAGAAACACAACCAAAAACTTCTGGTGGTGTGCTGCAGTTTCTCGCCACTTCTGAGGACTCAGGCTGATTGGCAGAGTGATGTCAGCTGAGACAGATGCATGTTCTGAGGCAAGACCCGTGGAGGACATGTGATGTTTGGAAAGATATAAATAGGACTCCATGGACAATGATGGAGGCTGAGCTAGGCTTGCTTATAGAGATAGCTGTGCAATGCATGTGGTTCTTGTGTCTTCGTTGATCTTCGTTCCCTGAGAGAGGAGCAACCAAGAACTTCGGGTGTTCCTGTTGGTCCCTCCTGCTGACTTGAGTTGAGGCTGAGGCCTGGCTGTCTCTGCTAGGTCATATCACCGCTGTTGCTAACCCGACTGTACCGTAATGGACTGTTGGTGTATCTGTGAAGTGTTTGCAAGTGGATCAAGCTGCAGTTGCTTGCTGACCTGTGAACTGATTTGCCGATTTCCAGACAACACAGACAGGAGTTGCTCCAAAGAACCTTTCTAAACAGGTCCATGTCCCCTGTATCCTTTCTTTTCCTCTATTTCTGGTGTGTGGTGGGCTACAAGGAAGTTAAAGCATTTATGAACCATCATTAATGGAGGAGTTAGAGAAAGGATTGAAGGAGCTTAAGGGGTTTGCAACCCCACAGGAAGAAGAAAAATATCAACCAACCAGAACCCCCAGAGTTCCCAGGAATGAAACTGCCAACCAAAGAGTACACATGGAGGGACCCATGGCTTCAGCTGCACATGTAGCAGAGGATGGCCTTGTTGCACATCAATGGGAGGAGAGGCCCTTGGTCCTGTGAAGGCTCAACGCTCCAGTGTAGGGGAATTTCAGTGCGGTGAGGTGGGAATGGATGGGTGGGTGAGCACTCTCATAGAAGCAGGGGAGGGGGGATGGGATGGAGGTTTGCAGAGGGGAAACTGGGAAAGGGGATAACATATAAAATGTAAATAAATAAAATATTCAATAAAAAAAGAAAAGAAAAAATTAAAGTTACACCTGGCCTCACCCATGTCCAGCTATCTCCCAGGCTTTTATTTCACCAGTGAATTACATTTCTGACTAGGTGAGAGCAGTCATCTTTTGATTTTCTCTGGAAACACCCCCTGGCCCCTGAAGACTCAGCCAGAGGCCCTTTATCAACCTCCTAGTCTATTAGACTAGTCCTCTAGTCTAATGACTCTCAGTCTATCTCAGTCTACTCAAACTGACAGTTAGCAGTCTATCTCAGTCTACTCAAACTAAGAGTTAGCAGTCTACCTCAGTCTACTCAGACTGAGTATTGGCTCTCACATTGCTCAGCATTTTCGACTTTCCTGTATCTGTGTTCTTGGCTTTAGTCACTCCTATTGGATCCATGGTGGAAATACTGCACAATGGCTCTGACAAACACAACCCAAGTCTGTGTTCAGTCATACCTGGTTAGTAGCATAAAAACCGTCACAATGAAGGCTGGGCATGGTGGTGCATGCCGTTAGTCCCAGCACTCAGGAGGCAGAGGAAGGCAGACTTCTATACGTTCTAGGCCAGTCTGGTCTACTATGTAGATAGCAAGCTCCTGGCCAGACAGAGCTACAGAAGGAAATCTGTTAAACAATAAATGTCAAATGGGAGTGTTTATACGAATTGGGCAAATGCTTCAAATCAAGGCTGGTTTCTTTGTTTTACTTGTTTTTGAATAATATTTAGAATTAGGAGAGTGACAAAGAAAACGTTAATGGTGGTGGTTAAATGTTAAAGTACATTATCTCTATAGCTGTTACATTGTGTGCATGCATATGTGTGTTTTCATGCACACATGTGTGCTGGACAGAAGACAACCTTGGATGCCATTCCTCAAGAGTAGTCTGCCTTATTTTGAGACAGGTGACCTAGAACTTGTGAAGTTATCTAAGCTGGCTGGAGCCAGTCCCAAGAATCCATCCACCCCTACCTCTCCAGTGTAGGGATCATAAGCATGTGTAATCATGCTGCGCTTTTTAAATTAATTAATTAATTAATTAATAATATATTTTAGATGTGAGTTCCGGATATCAAACCAAGATCCCAGAGCTTGCAAGGAAAGCATTTCACTGACTGCATCATCTCCCAACTTGTTACATTTTAAATTAGTACAGAAGTTTTGGAAACAGTTGATGCTATTGAAAACTGCAATGGGATCCATCATGCAGTCAACAAACAAGTGTGTCATATTTCATAGCTTTATTGCTTTGCTTCTATCTTATTTGCTAACAAAAATGAAAATGTCTACAATCATGTTAAAACTACACAACTTCTGACAGTCAGTTACAGATTGGTTGGGGACACAAGAAGGAAACAAATATCAATAAAAGTAGGTTATGCTGAAATTTTAATAGAATATGGTTTAGGATTACTGGCCAATCCTGCATAGCATGTTTTTATCAGTAAAATTTACAACAAACTTATTCATGTTTGCATTTTGTTTCCTGGAAAGCTACTCGTTATAAATTTGCCTGCACATCATTGCCTATGGACTAAATTATAAAGTTCTCCATGATGTCACTATACATGAGACTTTCCAAAGTAAGTAAAAATTTAAACCTTTCTCAAATTACATTTAAGATTATAGTCTTCTCAGAAAGTTGTAAATAATAGACAAAAAGAGACAAGAACACATACAAATGTTAACACATAAGACTGTCTAATTACATTTTTACTTATTTTTAAAATTTAGGCTATTGTTTTTTATTGTATTATAATTTTTTTTATTGTGTGCACATGCACAGGTCAGAGAACACTCCCATTGCCTTCCTTGTTTGAGACAGTCGCTTGTTTGCTGGTGCAGACACCAGGCTAGCTGCCTTGCAAGCTTCTGCTGATTTTCCTGACTCTGCCGCCCATTTCCCTGTAGAGAGCTGGCACTGCAGACACCAGTGCTACCATGCCTGGCATTTAATAGGGTCTGGAGTTTTGATATGACTTCCTTACTTTCACAGCTGGTGCCTTGCCCATTGTGCCATCTCCATACCCCAGGGCTCTTTACATATGCAGGATATATTCTTCCAACCTGGAATGCCTTTTACTTTCCCGGGTCTTTGGCATTTTGCCTCATCTTTGGAACCCGAGCTAGGCACCTCTTGGAAGCAATCTCCTCCTTGGAGGAAACACAGAATCTCAGGAGGGAGGAAACAGTTAACCTCCATCTGAGGGAAGCAGCATTGTTCAGGTGAATGATAATTAATTAAACAAAAGTTATGAATTCAACTAGGAGCCAATTTTGGCATCAGCTGAGACTCAATTAGCTGTAATTACAGCCAGAGACTGGAAATGTTCTGTCCCCCGGCACCTCCACCCCAGTGCACAGGTCAGAGGTCAGAGTCTGGAAGCTATGGGTGTGGGTGGGAGCATTTCCCTAAGCTCCTGCTCAGTAGTGCTGGCCACAGGAGACAGGGATCCTGCAGACTTCTGCAGCCTGGAAAGGGAAGGGGTCACTTTCCTCTGCCTGGCCTGGACACTTCTGAAGGCTCTATAGCCTTCTGTGGATTGGCTGAGTGGTTGGTTGTACTGCTGAATTGGGACCAGCTGTTTCCTATGGCAGACCTCTCTCTCTTCTCTCCTCGAATTTAGTAAGAATTTATTATATGTCACTGTTTTAATTTCCACATAATTAGATCAAAATAATTTTATAAAGGTGTGCCCATTATTCATGTTATTTTTGCCTATTATTGGAACAAAGCACCTAAACTTGAGAGTAGATATTTGCATACAGTAGGCATTTCTGTGACACCCGTCCATTTCTGCATCAGTATAATTCATTGATGTTCTATTTTGCCCATGGATGTATCCTTTTATAAATCATACATTTACAAATGTATGAAGTTCCTGATTATATTTTAGCAACATTCAATCCAAGTCTGTGTTTTTAGCAGGATTGTCAGGGTAGAGTTTTCTAAAAGATCATCTTGAAAACACCAGAAACTGTAGATCAGAGTGGTTTTGTTTTTGTTTTTTTGATTTTAAAGAAAGGGACTTGTGCTATAGTCCAGGCTGGCTTAGAACTCTCTATATAGCCCAGGGTAGATTCAAACTTCTGGCAGTCTTCCTGGTTTCAGTCTCCTGACTGTTGAGATTACAGCTACTAATCAATATTTTTAATATGCCTTCATGCTGGACATGGTAGCACATACCTGTAATCCCAGAACTTGGCAGGCTGAGACAGGATGATTAGAAATTCAATTCGGCTTCACCTACAGCTATACAACATTTGAGGTTAGCCTGAACTCCCTGTTTCAAACCTCTCTTTCTGTTTCTCTGCCTCTGTCTGTCTGTCTGTCTGATGTGCCTTGAGCACCCTGTGTTTATAACACCTTATTAAGCATTAAATAACTACTATGACAGTCTATTATAAGCTGTATTTTATATTGAAGAAATTGAGGCTCATGTAAACAGCGTGTGGAGAAGTCATGGCTATCTGACTTGAGGCCCTGAATGCTTTCCCTAGGAAGCTCCATTTTGGAATAGGTCTAATGAGCTTGTGTGAAGCACAAAATTTGTCCACCAAAGATGCATTCCTGTTCTTCCACTGTGGTTTCTTTGATGGTCCAGGTCATTCTCCAATTGTGCAGGGAGGCAGCACTTCCTCGCCTGCTTGGAATACCTTCTCCTTGCCACTGGCCTCCTACCTTCCCTGCCCCACTCCTCCCCCTCTATCCAAACAAGGTTTTTGAAATCAGCGCAAAAGCTGCCTCTTCTAGTCTGCCCACGTAGAGCCCAGCAACTTCTCTAGTGCCCCCAGCCACCTGCCAGTTCACTCTGCCAGTCTCAGAGCTATAAAAGAGGTTTTATGTATGGTCTCTGTAATGGGTTCTTCTGAGCACACTGAAACTTCAATGTTTACAGTAGTACTATCCATGGTAAGCAAAAGTGGAAAATCTAGATGTCTATGGTAAAGCCAGGACTCGGAGGAGAGCCACTTGATCAAAGCTACAAAGTTGGTTCCTGGGGGAGAAGGGAAAACATTTGGGGCCCAAAGGAATTGTGTAAAAATGGCTAGACCCTAACTTAGGGAAATGAGTCCTGAGTTTTGACTAAGGTAGCTGGGTATGAAGAGATACCATAGGTGGGTGGGGCTGGAAAAACCTGGTTATACGTAGGAATTGCCCCAGCCAAATTCTGTCACTTCTCAGTGTTCGGTGTGAGCTTGCCTGGGAGGCTAGTTATGAGCTTGGGAGTCTGAGGGACAGATAGAATGTATGAAATTAAAAGCATGCTTTCTTCCAGACATTGAGGCTAATGGTAATTCAGGATACTGTACTCTAAAAAGAAGTCATGAAAACAGAAAAACCTGAGAAGGTCACAAGATGATTCTAGATGAGGGTGTCCTGCTCTGGCTGGAGAATGTGGGGTAGGTAGAGGCATGATCTCTA